>CM063511.1:118890694-119188194 GCA_032207245.1 Pardosa pseudoannulata
TAATATTATTGCAAATAATTTTTTGGATTTTCTACTTAATGTGCACCCGATTTTCTTAATTATGATTTATATTACATAAAATTTTAATAACTGAAAAAATGACTCAGTCATTCATTACATAGAAAGGGAAATGTAGCAGATATAAATGACCCCCAAACCGTTTTGAATATTAATCGTATTGCATGTAAACTTAAAATTTTATTGTATATGATTGCCTTAACCCTTTAGCGGACAGTGGTTTCGCAGGGAAATCTCCTGTTAAATACTTTTTTTGTCTAATTTTTTTGAGAAATATTATTGGTTTTTTCAGTGTTTTATGTTTTTGACATTTAAAAATTACAATAAATGGTAGTGCTACAATCAATTTATTTTTTTCTTTTGAAATATATGTATTTAAACTTGATTACCTGGAAAGTTAGTAAATCGATTTTTATCACGTATGACCCCAAAAAAATATCTATTCAAACAACAAATTGTTAAACTATTTATTTATTATACTTTTTAAGAACACTTATTTATCGTTCTTCCAATATAATTAAAATTTTAAAAAGTATTATGTTCACGCTGTACAAGGGGGTGGGTTTGTCAGTGAACCCCCTCAATCCCTCCTACGGTATTCTCTAATGCAAACCTAAGGATTGTAAAGAAAAATTTTAATACATTTTGCATTTATAAGGTTCATAGGTAATATTTATAAACTAATTTCATTAAATTTCAAAGAGTTTATATAGGTGACCTTTAAAGGGTTAAAGTGTTAAATTGCAATGCAGGCTAATGCCAATCTCAATTATTTTTATTTAATAAGGAAAGATATTATTACTATTCAGTCCGATGAAAACAAGATAACTTTTATTTATTTTTATCACTGAATGATTTCCTTACAAGAGTTCATCTATGATATATAATATATACTGTTAACATGTGGCTTAGGGCCTATATGCGGTTTTTGTGATTTTCATGTGCAGTTTTTATAAAAGAATATAACTTTTAACTCTATAATTACGACAATTTAAAAATTAATAGAATCCTATTGTTGTTATGTTAAATCATTATAGTTTGATATTATTATTTTCCATTGTATTTCTTAATAATGTAATAAATTTATTTAAAAATGTTTTTAATGCGGATATCTTTAACCTCTTGCATGCCATTGCTGGTCTATAATATTTTTCCAAACATCAAGTAGTTTGAAATGTTACTTTTATCCTCTTTCATTGCTGAAATAGTAAAATTCTTTTTATATGTATGAGAAATCTCCGTATAGAATTTCAGCTCCTACACTTAAAAAAAAAAAAAAAGAAAAAAAAAGCTAAACGATTTATTTAGCGCTTGAATGAAATATTTGATTTATATATATATGTATATATATGTATATATATATATATATATATATATATATATACATATATATACATATATATATATATATATATATATATATATATTATATATGATATATATGTATATATATGTATATATATATACACACATATATATACATATACATATATATATATATGTTATATTATATAATATTTTATATCATATATATATATATTATTATACTATATTATACACACACACATTATTATATATATACATATACATATATACATATACTACAACACACAAAATATATAATAATATATATATATCTATACATAAATTTATAGATTATGTCAGATATTTATACATGAATAAAAAAACACATATTAAAACTATTTTTGTTTAATCATGTTCCGACATTTTACTAATCATTTTTAAATTAAAATAATGTAATTAAATATTATAAGAAAAATAGTTTTATATTATGTCCAGTATTGTATATAACTGATAAGAAATTAAGTAAAACTACATTTAATTACACATTTACAACAGACAAACGAAAGTAAAATTTTTATGATCAATTATGAAATTTTTATTTCAGCCCGTTATTGCTTTTAAGTACTAACACGTTACATTTACTTACTATAAAACAAAAATACGTAAATATTTTTTCTTATTAATGAGTGTGACATATGGAAGAAATAACTTATAAATTTCACTAGAAAATACAGATGGAAATGAACAGGAAAATAACTCATAAATTCTATATCCACAAATATAATCGATTATGAAACGTTTAAAATAACTTTCAGGAACATTAGTTTGAAGCTTTAATCCATGATTTTGAAAAGAATCTGGAGTAGTTTGATTTGGGGAGGAAGAAAAGAACAGTAAAGAAAAGTAAAGTCCGCAGTTAACTAGAAAATAAATTTAAACAAACATTGCTATTAAAACTTAATTTACACAGTTTTAGAATTTAGTACGAATAGTTATAGTATGACCATAAACTAAAAAAGATTTGGAAAATTTTGTAATTATTTAAAACTTCCTTTTTTCTCCCCTTTATTCCTGTGATTATCCTTAACTTCTTATTGATATACTATAATTATAAGGTGCATGAAACCGAAATACAAACTCTTTGACCTCTTGAGTATCCGCCTTTGGTATATGGCATTTTTCCTAATATAGCTGAATTTTACATAATATAGCTGAATTTCTATAGAGCAACTAAAAGTTACTCTCTCGTCATCTTTTCATCAGATTAAAAATTTTTATAGACCTTAAATCATAAAATACCGATACATCTAATTCCGAGTTTCACAGACAGTGATGCCGGTCTAACGATAAATCTGTGTATAGCGGTACTGGCAGTAACGATAAATCTGTATGTAATATTACTTTCTTTGCTTCCGTGGAATTCCTTTTTACTCAATGTAAAACTGCAAAAAATTTCGTAATTGTATTATAAATATTCGCAATTAAAATTACTTAAATAAAGTTAGATTAATTCTACGTAGAAGACGCATGTACATTGAGTACACAAATGACCAATCTGCCTAATAATAACCTGTCTGTAACGATATTTTTCTGGGCCCCTACTGCATCAATATAGATAGGTTTTACTGCATATTTCTTGAATATTTAAGAGTTCTCCCGTGCTAACGTTTTTGGAAAGATTTCAATTCTCGTAGTGCCATCTGGTGGAGATTATCAGAAAATGAGAAAATATAAGAAACGATATCATAGAATGTGAACCAATACGTAATAGAAATATGTCGAATTCTTAGGTATTCCTTCGGTAGAAGAATACATATCCTTAAAAGTATGTATGTGTGAGTAAATTTTTAAAAATGTTAAATAAATTGATATTATGATTTTAGTAACTTAAGGTTGCTACAAGCAAACTTCAGTTATTTTTAGACCAATAGCAAAGTGGTAAGAATGTTCATCTGATTTACCAACCATCTTATTTGAGAAGCCATAGAATTAGTCCAAATAATTTGTAAAGTCAAAAGTGATTGCAAATTTTAGCTAAATTTTATAACTGTAAGGTTAATTTATACTTAGAATATCTTTAGCAAGATAATCAACTATCAATACCTTTTTTAAAAAAAATAATGTTCTATTGCCAATCAAACCAATCTGTGGAAAGTATTAATTAAGTTAATACTTGGTTATTAGTTATTCAACATTGTTTATAAGCAAACTGCAGTAGTGTTTAGACTATTAGAAAAGAGAGCAGTTGATATAACCGATTTCTCCCAGTCGAGCCTTATTTATCTGTGCTTACTTAGCTTTTATATAATGTCTGTATTTTTAATGGCGTTCATAAAGCCTGAAAAAGTTTAAAAGAAGGCAAAAATTATAATAAAAATAAATATCAGTGTTTTGGTTCTAGAAGCTGAGATTTTTTTTTTAATTTTTTTTACAAGGAGCAATTTTTCCCCCTTTTTTATACTAGTGGTACATATATGTACAAGTGGTACCACACATACATTATGTTCGCTGAAACAAGCAGTTGGATTATAATACTATTCAAGATTTTTCGAGTAAATATTTATTATGTAAAATGCGCCATATATTTGCCTACCTTTAGAACTATTAAATGTTATAATGGGATTTAGTTTTAAATAAATATTTAAAAAGTAAATTTATTCAAGAGATGACAAAAATTAAAATAAAATGTATAATAAATTTATTTATTCTTTAATATTTTATAAGAAACAATTTTTTCTATATTTATACTAGTGGTACATATATGTACAAGTAGTACCTGACTTACATTATATTTGCTGAAACAAGACAATTGGATTAGAATACTATTAAAGATTTTTTAAAGTAAAAATTCAATATGTAAAATGCGTCATATATTTGCCTAACTTTATAACTATTAAACGTTATAATTAGTTTTAAATAAATATTTAAAATATAAATTTATTTATTTAAGATGTGACAAAAATTAAAATAAAATAAATAATAAATTTATTTATTATTATTTTTTATATGGAACAGTTTTTCCATATTTATAGTAGTGGTACATATATGTACAAGTACCTGACATACATTATGTTTGCTGAAACAAGGCAGTTGGGTTACAATACTATTCAAGATGTTTCAGAGTAAAAACTTATGTAAAATGCGTCATATACTTGCCTACCTTTATAACTATTAAACGTTTTAATTAGATTTAAGTTTTAAATAAATAAATTTATTTATTTAAGAGATGACAAAAATTAAAATAAAATATATAATAAATTAATTAATTTTTATTTTTTTATTAGGAGCAATGTTTACCATATTTATACTAGTGGTACATATATATATATACAAGTGGTACCTGACATACATTATGTTTCTGAAACAAGGATGTTGGATTATAGTACTATTAAGGATTTTTCAAAATAAAAACTCAATATGAAAAATGCATCATAAATTTGCCAACCTTTATGACTATTAAAATTAAAATATGATTTAGAGTTGAATAAACATTTAAAATATATATGTCAATATATACACACATACCTCGAATTTAACTATAAAAGTAAACAGCAATTTTTTTTTTACTATTTAAATTTTGATGTGCTCTAGAAAAATGCAACCGATTTCGATGCAAACGAAATATGATAAAAATAAAGGCATAAAAATGTGCATTAAATGTTTGTAATTCAAATATATAAAACAATTTTTAAATAGAAAATTTTGACAATTTAATAGCCTCAAGATACCTTCAAAATGTGTGCTAAAAAAATGAAAATAAGAGATTTGAAAAGTTTTCTTATTTAAAAAAAATCCATTGTTTGAATATATTGAACTGATCAATACATAGTCGTTCTTACATCAAATATTTTATTCTTCATTAAGGGAAATTTTTTTTATCTAAACTGGGAACAAGACTGAACAAATAAAATTAAGTATTAAAAAATGTTCTCATTTTTTATGTTTCAAAAGCATGCTGAAGTACAAAACGATTTCGATATAAGTACGTAGCTCAGTAAGAAAGCTTAACCACTCGAAATATAAAACAATTTAAATACATTTCTTGTGAGCCGCGGTCGCTCAGTCGGCAAATGAGAAGCTCTCGTATACATTCATATATACACACACAGACACAGACACACATACACACACACACACACACACACACACATATATATATATATATATATATATATATATATATATATATATATATGTGTGTGTGTGTGTGTGTGTGTGTGTGTGTTTATGTGTGTATGCAGACATTTATGTGTTTACACATATAGATGTACACTAACACACACACATATATATATATATACATATAGATAGATAGGTATAGATATATACATACATACATATACACATATATACACACATACATATAGATGTGTTTGTATATATATATGTAAGGAAAATTCTCAGGGGTTTTCAAAACTTGAATCAAGGGTAAAAATTCCCGCGTCATTTTCCATTCCCCTTTTTAACCCCTAACCTAAATTGACCACTGGGGCTACAGGTTACGCCCTCAGAGAAGGGGCCTGGCCAATTATAAACCTACATGGCCCTAGCGGACAATTTAGGAAATTTCCAAATAAAAAGGAGATACACGCTAACGGAGACAGATTTTCCTAGAGATATTTTCCCACAGATGTTGACCCAGGTGTTAATGGTCTTGTAAATAGAACTTTATGCTAGCTGACCCTTCAGTTTGTCCCTATGATGAAGTGGGAACCCGTCCTTCAAAGTTGTCTTAATAAAGGTCTATAGCTGAAACGGTATCATTTTTATGGCCATGACTGCAACACCCCATCGAGAAGTCAGTCTCATTACATATATATATATATATATATATATATATATATATATATATATATATATATATATATATATATATATGCATAGATACATATACATATATATATATATGTGTGTGTGTGTGTGTGTGTGTGTGTTTGTGTGTGTATGCAGACATTTATGTGTTTACACATATAGATGTACACTAACACACACACACACACACATATATATATTTATATATACAGACATTTATATGTTTGACTTTATATATTTATATTACATTATATGTACATATACACATACATATTACACATATATATACTTACATATAGATGTACATATATACATAAATATATACATATATTATATATTTATATACCTTTAATACCACTTTTAATTGGTGCAAAATTTCTCAATAAATATTTCCTAATTTATAAGCTCTTATAAACTGCATGCAAATAGTATATCTAGAAAGAAAAATACTGTAGTATAAATTCCTACCATCGGTAAGTTAGCCAACTCTCAATGGTTGCTAAATGAACAAATAAATGGTCTGTGAATTTTAAGTTGTGCCTAAACGGTTTACGTCTAATGAAAACATACACACTGGAAATATAAACAAACGTAATGTATTTCGTCCTTTTATTAAGTATACATTTTCACGATTAGTAAAATATGTTAACTTTGAATTGATGCTAAGTAGCTTAATAAATGTTCACTAGTTTTTAAACTCTTGCATGCAGTATTCCAATTGCATAAATGTAATTACAGTTACATAACATAATTGCTTTGTGAAAAATAAATTAATAAAGACTATTAAATTTTTATGGAATACTGAGAAAGAAACTGCTTTGAACACCACAATTAAAATAAATTAAATTACTTAGGATATTCTTTTAGTTTTAAGAAGCAATATAAAAGTAATATCTCCTACATAATAATAGTTTAAGTTATCAGAGCGTATCCATTTATAAAGCGGTTATTTGAATGGATAGGGCCATTATCAGGATTCTAAATTAGGGTTATAAAATTCAGAAACTCTTTAAAACTTCAAAATAATTTTTTTGGGGAGTTTAATGTATTATTTCAAGAACTTTTTCCCCGGTTAAGAGAATTTAATCAATTTATCACATAATAAATTGGTAAAAATAATTTTTTTCTAGCATTATGACGTCATTCCTTTATCCATCTCATTTAATCATTTCTTATTTTAAATTATTGAAATATTGTCTGCATTATTGTCATACGTTTTATCATTGAACTTAAATATTACGTCAATAATTTTCTTTTATATTTGGCTTAAATAATCGATTAACTACATGTGTGACAATTTTAAATTTAATCATTGATTAATCTATGTTGCAATGAAATTTTTATCACCGGAATTAACAACAAATTCTTTTCTTGGAATCTTGGAGTCTAGTTCATGTACTAATAAATATCTAGCGTTTAAGTTATATATCTTTAAAAATTAAGAAGTTTGTTCGTTTGTGTGCTTGTTTTTTATACATAATTACACGGTTTGCAATCCATTCGCCGAATTTTGGACATCATTCATATGTACCGCCAAACATTAAATAATAGATTAGGTATATATGCGATAATTTAAAATATAATCATCGGTTATTTTTTGTTGAAAAGAAAATTTTATTACTGGTATTAACAACAAATTCTTTCCATATAAGTCTAGGAGTCTATTTCACGGACTAATAAATATCTAGCGTTTAAGTTATGCATCTTTGAAAATTAAGACTTTTTTCGTTGGTGTGTTTGTTTTTTATACATAATCATTCGGTTTGACTAAATGAATTCAATGTGACTGTAAGTGCATTCACAGCATTGGTAGAAGTTAGAGGAGTATGAAGATAAACAAATTATTGAGCGTGTACCAGATAATTATCAGACATAAAACAAACCATTTTTTTACCTGCCTCAAGGTACTTTACAAATCTAGAAAATTAAAAACTTATTAACATTATGTATACATTATGGTATAGATCACATCTTTCAGAAAACATTTTTTAAATGATGTTCGAGGGTACTTCTTATGGGACACACCATAAAGCAAAAAAATTTAAACTTTTATTTTTCTTCGTGTTCTGCGAAATTTTAAAATCGTTAAAAGTGTGCCACGACAAAAGAAAAAAAAAAAAAAGGTTGAGAATCACTGCGTTGTTATCTTGTCTAGCGCTTCTTCATTTAGCGTTGTAGCACGAGATACTGCTATTGTTTTTTTATTTTCTGATAAGAATTGTACAATACCAAGATGTATAGATCACATTATGTATACATTATGGTATAGATCACATCTTTCAGAAAACATTTTTTAAATGATGTTCGAGAGTACTTCTTATGGGACACACCATAAAGCAAAACAAATTTAAACTTTTATTTTTCTTCGTGTTCTGCGAAATTTTGAAATCGTTAAAAGTGTGCCACGACAAAAGAAAAAAAAAAAAGGTTGAGAATCACTGCGTTGTTATCTTGTCTAGCGCTTCTTCATTTAGCGTTGTAGCACGAGATACTGCTATTGTTTGTTATTTTCTTATAAGGATGCTAAAATATTAAGATGTTTAGATCACATTATGTATAGATTATTGTATAGATCACATCTTTCAGAAACACACCTTTTGTTTAATGATGTTTGCGAGTGCTGCTAATGGGACATAATGTCATTAAACCTTTGATTTTTAGTTCAGTTTTTTTTTTTTTTTTTTCAATTCTTATTATCAACGTCTGAGATATACAGCAAAGTCAATCTTCCTTAAATATATGCTTTGATTATTTTCTTTGCACTTGAAACTACATCTTCTATCCAATGGATATTCGCGAAACATAAATTCGAATATTACCTGGATATAGTGGCGCCATCTTTTGCAGGAATGACTGAATCACAGGAATGATGCAGCAGGGAAACGGCAACTAAGGAGTCGTCTACTTTTCAGACATTACGGGTTCATTTAGCATATCTGAAATAATTCACATTTGTCGTATTATCATTACAGATATAGAATAGGTATAAAATATGTATAAGAGCATATCTTTACATAAATTGCAATTTTTAACGAATGTTTTAGGATTTTATAATTAAGCAAAAATAATATACCCATTGCTTATTCATTAGTAAACTGCAAATTCTACTAAATATTAAGATGCAAAGAAACTTTTCAATCAGTGGCAAATTGGAAATGCTTAGAGCATAACTAATGATACAAAAAAAATAATTTGGGATAGTGCTGTACTTAAAATGCTTCATTAGGCAGAAAAAAATTATTAACATAACCTTATTAAGTATAATTCAGAGAATCTCTTTGAGAGATTTCCATGGCTAAGGGAAGGTTACAAATTAAACAAAATTGTATTTAGGTAACAAATTTTTAGTTTTTATTTTGCTTGATATGAATGATATTTAAAAAAAAAACGTAGATAATTTAGGAAATTGTTAAACTTGAAATGCCTTCTATAATATGTAGAATTTTTTTAACATAATCTTATTAAACATAAATTAAGGAACCTAAGAATTTTCAATGACTGAGCAGAGGTAACAAATTAAACAAAACTGTATTTATATCATGAATTATAGATTAAAGTATTACATTGATATGAACGGCATTTAATAAAAATATTAGTAGTTAGTAATTTGGGAATTTGTGAAACAAAAGATGGCTTTCTAGATTTAGTAGAAAACGCTATTAACATGATCTTATTAAGTAAAATTTAAAAAAAGGTATTAAGAGTCTTTAATGCCTGGGGAAAGGTTATAAGTTAAACAAAACTATATTTAGAAAATTAATTCATAGATTTAAATTCTTTTGTTGTTTTGAAAGGTATTTAAAATAATATTAGTAAAATAATTTAAGAAAATATTATAGTTAAAATGGTATTCTAGATTACGTGGAAAAAATATCAACATGATCTTATTAAGTGAATTTCAAGGAACTGTGTTTAGATCATTAATTATAGATTAAAATTTAACATTGCTGTGAATTGCATTTAATAAAAATATTAGTAGTAAGTAATTTGGGAATTTGTAAAACATAACATGGCATTCTAGATTTAGTAGAAAAAGTTATTAATGTGATCTTATTAAGCAAAATTTTTAAAAAATGTTTTAAGAGTCTTTAATGCCTGGGGAAAGGTTATAAGTTAAACAAAACTATATTTAGAGGATAAATTTATAGATTTAAATTTTATATTGTTTTGAACGGTATTTAAAATAATATTAGTAAAATAATTTAAGAAATGTTACTCTTAAAACAGCATTCTAGATTACGTTGAAAAATTATTAACATGATCTTATTAAATGAATTTCAAGGAACGTTTTAAGAATTTTAAATCCTTGGGAAGAGGCTAGAAAAGTGAAAATGAAACAAAATTGTACTTAGATGATAAATTATACATTAACATGTTTCATTGGTATTCATAATGGTTTAAATGTTACACTGATATTCATAAATGGTATTTAAAAACATATAAGAAGACAAATGACAAAGTCCAAAACAAATAAATGCACATGTACTCAAAAATATTATTTTTGTATTCTCTTCTCTAATAATAAATCTCTGACATCAACGTTTCAGTCTCGGTGTACTACCAATTATCACCAGGAACTTAATCAAGTTTAAAGTCACATATAAGACTTAGGTAAATGTTACTAACGATAAAAATAAGGGGGAAATTATTTTAAACTGTCTTAAACATTTAAATTATGGGCCTTATAATACGTTTAGATGAGTTATATGTTAAGAGATCAATAATTTAATAAATTTGAAAGATGAAATTCTCTTTAAGAGTTTCTACAAAACGGTAAATACTTTTTACAAAATATTTTTCAATTAGAAACATTATTCTATTTAAATTTCAAGACAAGGGAAAGATAAATGCAATTTCTACTATTTCAAATCGCACTAACATTTTAACATAATATAAAGTAAACTTGTCAAAATAAATTGGAATTTATTTAGTGCATCTGTACTGATGGACTATCTATGGAATATATAGTAAAGAAATACACAAAAATATGCGTACTTTGATCTGTTAAGAATATTAAAATGGAATTTAGAATCAGAGAAAAGCGAAACATATTCTATAAATTCAAAAAAAATCATAGAGTAGAAGCAAAATATTTTTCTTGGCTTAAAATATCAGTATCACTTAAAGGTTTTTTTATTTCCTGATAATAATTCTGAAATGTAATGTTATATTAGCTTGTACAGTGAATTTTTTTCTGGACTTAGTGCGCTTTAGAGTTTACGGGGTAGCAGCGCCATCTGTTGCGGTTCAGTAGAACGAAAATATCCAATTATGGATATATGTTAACAAGCAACTCTATTTGAACTTAGAATATTTTTAAAAATAAGGTTATTAAGTTGAAAACAAGCATTAATTAAAGAAAATAAATGAAACAAAAGCGGTATTGAAGAAATTATGAAATATGGAAACGTGAAATGCATTTTACATTAACAACACTATACAACACATAAAAAATAAATATTGAAAGACTTCTCTAAAGTTTCTAGCTACAGAAAAATTTTCTCTCGCTTTTTATCTCCTGAATTCTTTTCTAATCTCTCATCATATATGTTTCTTCATAAAACTCATCAGTTTCATCTTTCTTTAATTTTTCTCCATTATTTTTTCTGAAATATAAAAAATAATTCACTTTTTCAGTTATAAATACATATAAGTTTCTTTCTACATAAAGATGAAATAAGATAGAAATGATTGCATTGAAACATGTCTGAAAGACCACCTGCCATAAAACGCATTTATTTCTTTCATACACACACACACACACACACACACACACACATATATATATATATATATATATATATATATATATATATATATATATATATATATATATATATATATATATATATATATATATATATATATATATATATATATACATATATATATATATATATATATATATATATATATATATATATATATATATATATATATATATATATTCTGTAGGATCAATATTAATTAATCCTCTATTAAAGGACCACTTTTCCTGTTTCCCTCCCTCAAAAACCTCTTTAGATTTTTTCAGACGAAAATCGGAATTACCCCATGAGGAAGTTTGGAAATTTTGGAATAAAATTTGAAATCCTAGAAATGTTGAATTAAGTTTCAAAAGATTTAGTTAAGTGATCCTCTAAATATTCATCCAAAATTTTGTTAAATTATATATAAACAAATAAAAAAATATCATTTAATAATTGATGATTTATATTATTTTGAAAATATCAAGGGAGAAGAATATAATTTTTTTTTTTTTAATAAATGAAAATTATGCTGAACGAAAGAATGATTTTCGCATGTTGGTCATTCACATTGTCTAACAAGAAAACCAACACCGATGTACCATTCTAAAACTTCCTCTTTGTTCTTCCCCCCTTTAACTTGAATTTAAAAAAATAAATGGAATTCTAAAATCAAAGGAAACTTCAAGTAATTCCTTCTTTAAAGATTTATCAGCATAAAATGTAATATGTTTTCTCAATATGTGTTTGCATGCAACTATGTATTTCCAGTTACCTCTACTCAGGAATCACTTCTCTGAAAGACAAGTCCCAACTGGTAGTCAGTTACAGAGATTTCACTGTACTTAGGATGAATTATTTAATCTAATGAAATCTATTTTTGAAATTTATTTTCGTGTGGCATCATTCCTTACATCAAATTTTATTTTTGAAATTAATGATAAACACACACACACACACACACACACACACACACACACACTGGTAGATATATTCTCCTCTGCTAATTATTCTACCTCATTATCTTATAAGGAGTTCTACAATTTGTAAGTGTTCGGGGTTTTATTAGAAAGGGTTGTACTACTCATGATTAAAGACCGCGTAATTGAAGAGTTTAGTAAAATTTTCACGTATTCGTAGCATAAAACTATTCTTCTGATAAAGGACAACAGAGCTGCAGTATAATTTTATGTACATATTACAGAAGAGTGTTAATTGTTCAACTATTAGAAGAGTTTTAGTTGTGTAATTGATTCCTGGTTGTTTAAATTCCCATTAAAACTCCATGAGTCTTTATGGTTTTTAAAATGAAAATGTTTAACACTTAATCAGAAACAGATACCGGTACTTTCCTAATCATTAAAAATTAGAGAAAAAATTAGATTAAAATTTCTTTTTCCATTTTCCTAGATTCACTAACAAAATAGTTGTGAATGAAATGTGAAAATAAATAAATAAATAAATAAAATAAAACTTAAATCTACCATTCTTGGTAACAAGGCTATCCAACTTCTAAGGTCTCGAGGTCCATAATGGAAACTTTACTCTTGATTAAAGGCCCCTCTACTCACCAATTTTCTTAAAATTTTCGTGTGTGTGTAGCATAAAACTATTCTTCTCAAAAATGACAGCAGACTTGTAATTTAATTTATAATGGAAGTTATATACGCGTAATTTTTTTGCTCCTAAATATCAATAATACCCCATTAGACTTCAGAAGCATTTGAATTGAAATTATATACCCTTAAACAGAAATAAATATCAGTAGTTTTCTATTCAATAAAAATCAGATACAGTTAAAAAAAGTTTTCTCATTTTTCTGTATGCGCTAACAAAATGATCATACATAACATGAAAAAAAAATTAAATTTATCCATCTCAGTAACAGGAATATCCAACTTCTAAACGCTCGAGGGCAACATTGGAGACTTTGTACATGGTTGTGGGTCGCATTTTAAGAATTTGCCAATTTGCTTAAAATTCTGAAAGTAAGACAGAGATAACAGCATGAAATAATATGCGTTGTTCAATAAAAAACAACGCAAGTTAGGCATTTTAGTTGTTTTTACCAATCTGTAACTTTTGTGCTATGAAAAAGATTTCTGTGGACTCATGACTATTTATATATATTTTAAAACATAGAAAATAGGTAAAATTGCTCAAAATAGAAGAATAGGTTTTTTTTTATTGAGTAAACTAAATAATTAAGGCTTTTAAAACATGAATTATTTTACAACTGCATAAAAAAGTGAAAGTGATGATAAACAAAATCCGTTATACTCCGAACAATTGAATTTTGAAGACAGTCACTCGACAGTGTTAGTTTATTTAAATTACTATTGAGAAGTGTTGAGAAGAAAACAAACCACCTAAAGGCAAATTAAACGTAATAATCAAAATAAAATTTTGAAAAGGGTAATTAATTTCCTACTTAAGTACTATACTGCTTTATATGACTACTCATTCCACAGAAAATATCGTTAGTTAATTTTTTAAAATAATACGCTACTGATAACAGTCGAAAATAGTAACTGTTGTGTATTTTTGTGATGGATCATTTCATTTTCTGGACTGCAGTCACAGTTAATTTACTGCAGGCATAATATAAAATCAGAGGGTTTTTGATATTAAATCTGTAGATATTTATAAATAAGATTTCACACACTTAAAAGTATATCTAGTATTACATAACGAAAAGAAGGACATTTTAGAGGGACTATTTTTAAACGAAGGAGTGAACTTTCAAAAAGAAGGACTGTCCTCCTAAGAGGACAAGAGGAGGAAGAATGGTCCTAAGAGGAGGAAGAATGGTCACCTTAGAATTTTAGAAGCTTGTGCGATGACCAGTTTACATTTAGATAATCAAATCATTTAGATATCAAGTCATTTCATTTATTTTCCAAAATTTTGTAACAATTTACAAAATGTGTTTCATTATCAGTTCTGTTAATCAGTGTTCCTTCGTTTCAATTTGTTGGAATATTTAACTTTTGTAAGAAAACTCCTGGAAACAGCTTCAGTTTATGAATAGTATCTTTATTGAAACACCCGATTGTGGATTACTAACGCCATCTATGGGTATAAACCGTAATATGGAGAATGAAAGTTTTATGCTGCAAAACGAAGATAAGATACGAAGATATTTAGATTTATAGTGGACAAATAAATCTATCTTACAACTGAGTCATTCGTAAAATCGATAATAACTAGAAATTTTTTGATAATATCTGCCAAATCCATGGTGTTTCTTTCTACCCTACGTTTAAAAGGTTTGTTTTGTATCCATGTCAACAATGGTTTTGCATTCTTGAGAGAATAAAATTTAATTTTAGATATAGCATTTACATTTTATGATATGCTGCTAACATAGCTATACTCTTTTAAGGAATTAAAGTTGTAATATCTTTTTGTGGAAATTTGGTTCTATGTAGTGTTTTAAGCAACTTTTGAATCTTGTTTAAACGTTTCAGTATTATTAAGTATTAAAATTTTAACCAAAAAAATTTACAGATGCGTATAAAAATTTCCGAATAGATTTCAGTCTTAAATGTGAAAATTGCAAAGAAATAGTTCACGCACTCGGAAGAAAAATAATTTTAATTCTTTCTTCCTGTGATTACCGACCTAAAAACTTTACAGACCTTAAACCTAACAGTAATTTTTTCCTTAGAGATTTTGGATATTCCAATCATGGAAATATTCGTGTATGAGACATTATTGAAAATATTTTATAAATGGTAGTCTATTTTATGATATTAAACTAGTTCATTTTTGTAAACGAGTAGTTTAAGCATAAATCTTTAAAAAAAAAAAAAAAAAAAAAAAAAAAAAAATGGGTTTAAGTTAAAAATTAATTTATTGCTGCATTTGGATCTCTCAGGTAAGAAATCATATGATCTGTTTTTATTTTTTTATTGCGTTTGAAAAACGTCTGAAGGAAAGATTTAAAGCTCTCTTTTAATATAAAATTCTTATACTGTAACCCATAAATCTGTCAAAATTTGTGACAATACACCTAAAAAAAGATTTATATATGTAGTAAAAAGTATTGTTTCGTAACTTTTTTTTCAAAAGATTTTTATATGATAGTTTTTATAGATTTTTATATAAAGCTTACATCTATTAATGATACATATTCTCAACTTTTTCTATTCACCCAAATGAACTCAAGATGGCGCCACAAGATTCGAGTAAAAACACATTCCATGAATATTTTTCTGATTTTCGAGAAGGATTTTGAAATAGCAACTAATATAATATAAAATATCAATTTAAATGTTTAGTATTTGATTTTGTAAACGAGTTTTATAAACTAGACAAATTATCTTCCTTTTGAAAAGAAACTAATTAAAAGTTTTGAATGTTACATGAAGCAATTTTAAAATTATTCAAGGTGAACAAAATAAATTTAAATATGTATTTATTTATACTAATTTTTGAAAATAGTTATTATCATTTTGTAAACTAACTAATTAATTATTAACAAATTCATAAATTTTTTCATTAAACATTTTCAAGAATTAGTATGAAAGAAATTTAAAAAAATTGTCTTTTCACGAAAAATATTTTTTAAATTTCCTCTTATTTTCGTTCAAAAACATTTTATTATGTTGACTTTTTGTTCACCAGAGGAAAGTTTTATTTCTTGGAAGCGCTAAGATCTACTTTTTTGCTACACGAGGGTTAATGAGACTGAAATGTACAGCTTAAAGGTAATTCTGAACTGCTACAAATATCCATGGCAGCCGTGGTATTCGAACCCAAGCACTCCGGTATCTATAAGCTCTATCCTGTCGCCCTCGTTCTACCAGACTTTATTGAACAGGGATTTATCAAATTTATCCAAAAAAGCAGTGAAAAGTAAAATAAATAAATCATAAAGTATGTGGTCATCGCTCGGCTATTTTATGTGTCGATTCAATCTAAGACTTTAAATTGTCAAATTTATTTTAATATCCCCCCCCTTAATCCAGTAAAACTAGGTATGTATAATTTATAAAATTTTTAAATAGTTTTGTATATTAATTTGTTTTTTAATAATTAAAATTCATACGGGATTAAATTTGAATTTTTATAAGTCACTTTCTCATCACGGTTGAAATTAAATTCTAGTCATAAATAAAGTAGATAAAATAAATATTTCACATCCTTCTTATAAAGTTTTACCAAATTAAAATTTATTTTCTAATATCACAGGTAACTGTTGTAGATTGTAGCTTTTTTAATAGAAAAAGAATTGAACTTTTAAAAGCAACATGAAATAAAAAATAGTCTTAGATTTTCTTTAGACCACTAGATGGCAGCAAAAAACAGAAAAATATCTTCTTAAATAGAAAAAGCGCTAGTAGATGGCGCTCAAAGCTCATATTCATTCTCAAGGATTTTTTTTCTTCTCTACTCAAACTACTAAAGCTCCTACTCCTCTTTGCTATTGCGTTCACGACCACAAAGATGGTTGAAGTTCGTCTTCAGCCATGTTCGCTTGTTTACGCTCAGATCTCGCTATTTGACTTTCCTAATATTAAGTATCGTGATTATTTCATATAGATGCAATGATGTGAGCTGGAAAATTTCTAATTCCGTACATTTTAATTTCCAAATTAGCTTTAGTGAATTTGTATTACAATTTTAATAACATTTTTAACGGTGTATTTTTATAAATTAATAATTTATGGACTGTACATTAATTATGAAGCCTATATTCTTTTTTTTTCTGATAAAATGCCAGGTTTCGGTTTCTATTTCTTACATGTTAAAAGTTTTTTTTTAATTTTTAAAAATTTTTAATTTTAAATATTTTTTACCGTTTCTTTTAGTAAAAGAAAAATTTACGATGATATTAAAGAACACGGGTTAAATTGTGTAAAAGCTAATTTAACCTGCTTCAGATTAAATTCTGTAAAATTAGATTAAATTTGAGTTGAGATTTAATTGTGTAAGAGAATCTAATTGAAAAGAAAAACCATTATTACGAAAAATATTTTTTTTTTCTGTTATTAACAGGTTTTGGTCTTTTTTTAATTTTAAAATGTTAGAAACACTTAAAATTTTAGATTTACAGGAAGCAAAAGCACACAATGATATTATTCCTGAAACGAATGATGGGTTAGTTGGCAGATACAGAAATTTAAATTAAGATTTATTAAGGTCTTTCTGTAAGTACGTGAAATTTTAAAAACTTCAAAAGTAATTGAAATAAATTTTTATAGCAAATTATGTATAGACTGGAATTTTTAAACATGTCTAGTCTCCTGAAATTAGCAATCAACTTTTATTCCTTTAAGTACTTGGGAAATTTTTATGAGCAGGTCCATTTTAATGGGGTCAAGGAAATAAAATTCTAATCAGTTATTAATTATTTATTTTACTATATACATATCTCTTAATATTAATGCTGTTAAAATTGTTAAACATATCTAGACTCATGATAACTACTGTCAGGAGTCTAGATATGTTTAACAGTTATCAACTTTTATTCCTTTAAATTTGACTTGGTAAATTTTTATTACACGTCCATTTTCATGGGCTCTGAAAATTAAAATTCTAATCATTTGTTAATTTTTTATTTTACTAGATACATATCTCCTAATTTTAATGCTGTTAAAACTTTTAAACATATGTAGACTCCTGTCAGTAGTAATTAACTTTTATTCCGTTAAATTTTACTTGGTAAATTTTTATGAAAACGTCCATTTTCATGGGATCAGGAAAATAAAATTCTAATCATCTATTAGTTTTTTATTTTACTATATACTTATCTCCTAATTTTAATGCTGTTAAATCTGTTAAACATATCTAGACTCCTGACAATAATGATCAACTTTTATTCCTTTAAATTTAACTTGATTAATTTTTATTACACGTCCATTTTCATGGGATCAGGAAAATAAAATTCTAATCATTTATTAAATTTTTATTTTACTACATATATATCTCCTAATTTTAATGCCGTTGAAACTGTTAAAGATATCTAGACTCCTGACAGTAGTAATCAACTTTTATTCCTTTAAATTCAACTTTGTAAATTTTTATTACACTTCTATTTTAATGGGGTCTGGAAAATAAAATTCTAATCATTTATTAGTTTTTATTTTACTACATACATATCTCCTAATTCTAATGCTGTTAAATTTTTTAAACATATGTAGACTCCTGTCAGTAGTAATAAACTTTTATTCCTTTAAATTTAACTTGGTAAATTTTTATTACACGTCCATTTTCATAGGATCGGGAAAATAAAATTCTAATCATTTATTAATTTTTTATTTTTATTTTATACATATCTCCTAATTTTAATGCTGTCTAAGATTCTTATAAAATGTTTACCAAAGACTTCTAAAATGCCTTAATATAAATTTAGAAACTAAATTTAAATTTAGAAATTAGTCAATATTTTATGAAAATTTAACATATAAATAAAACATTACCCTCAAATAAACTATTTTGTCTATCAGCAAAATAATACTTTCAGGGTGTTTAAAAATATATCAGGTATAATACCCTATTAATCGGTTGAAAATAGGAGAAAAATTGAAAAGTAATATACTAGGAACATTTTAAGAATTAACAAAATATTTTATGAGTTAATTCTGAATATATGATATAAAAGAAAAGGTTTATACATTTTCTCACTATATTTTGCGGTAAGGGCGCAGACCAGTTTTTTTTTTTTTTTTTTTTTTTGCCACTGGCGCCAATGGACCTAGTTACTGGCCTGGCAATATGTTCCAGTCTCTCTAACAGTATCTTTCCAAACTAACCTTCCTAACCGTAGCGCTCCATACCAACCAACCGCCGAACGCTGGCTGATTGGTTAGGATGCTGATCGTCCGTATTGGAGTTCGTGGATTCGAATACCACTATGGCATGGAAGTTCGTAGCCCTTCGGAATCGGCTTTAAGCAGTAGGTCCCGGTCTCATTAGCCCTCGTGTGCAAAACAGTAGACCGTAGCGCTCCAAACCAAACCAAACCAAACCAACCCAAACCAATCAACCAACCAAGAAAAAGTTAGCAAATTAAGAGTTTTCTTAAAAATAGACGCCCGACTGTTATTTCTATCTTGCGAATGTACTTGAAAAACTTTTTGTCTACCTTTGATTTCTAGTTTCCATCTATTCCATAATATAAGTTTCCAGTGAAAAAATTAGCTTTCCAGTTGCGTTCATTACCGATCACAATCCACGTTCCGGGTATGGATGGAAAATGTTCTTGGTTCCAGGAAAAAGTTCGCAAAATAGAGGTTCGTTAAACTGGGGACCGACTGTATATATTAAACGCTCTGAACAGAGGTGGCAGCGGGTTCAGAGACAAAAGCTGCTAAGGGAGTTTCCAGTCGACTTGATATCTGTTACAATATACATGATAATTGTAAAAAAATGTAGAAAATGTCTCAATCAGTGTAACCCCCTGGATTTCCTTAATCACAAGAAAGCGCTCTCCAATGTAACTTAATCTCCAATCACTAGCATACAGCCAGTCATATGACGGGATCAGTAAAATTTTTAATTTTCCAGAATTGTAAAGTACCCTATGAGGCAGGTAAAAATATGGTTTGTTTTTTTGGCTGAGAATTATCTGGTGGAATAGAATTATATGGCAGCTAAATAAAAATATATTTATGAAGAAATTTTCAGTAGTTCATAATGTAGTAGATAAAGGGGTAAAGGAACATAAAGGAGCGTGGAGATTTACGAATTATATTAATGGAATTGGGACCTGACATTAACAAATTATTAAAACTCCACCAACCTCAACTATCTCATTAATTATATTTTATTTCTTATTGATTTTTTGCTTATTTTAAGCTATTAATAAATATTTAGAAAATTTAATGTATATTTTAATTAATTCCCTTTTTTGTGTTTCTTTATAGATATATAGGCAGATAAAACAGATCATCTAGATAATAAGTAACAATATTTTAATATTCGGTAAAATTAACTATTATGGAAGTGGAGATCGAGATTTTCAAATTATTAACTAATAAGTAGGATATTATTAATGAATATTATCGAATTTGTTTTTCTGGTCGAATGTGTCTTGAAAGGGGGTCTAGAAAAAGTTGTGAACCCATGGTATGTATTATACTCCTGCCAATTTGTACATTTCGGTCATATCTTGTATGGATTTTAAATACGTTTGCACGTTGCACGATGTGGAACAATTTCAAATTATTTTAAAAGTGTTCGTATAATCGTAGTATACGAGGGTAAAACCAATTCACTTTAGTGATTATTTTGTATATGTAATTTTGATATAAACAACCATCTCTAAAATAATGATATATAAGGCACATGATCATAATGCTCATCAACTCAATATACTCGAAGTATACAAGGGTAAAGCCATTTTTTAAACGATTATATGTAATTTTGATATAAACAATCAGCAATGAAATTATGATATGCAAGGCAAAATATATTAGTATTTGCTAACTCAATATACTGGAAGTATACAAGGACAAAACTTTTTTTTTTTAATGATTACCGAGCATATTAAACCAGAAACTGACATCATGCCATGTTAATGTCATAATACTATTTACTAAATAATCAAGTAATATTCATCAATCTACTCGAATGCTCATGAACTCAATATACTCAAAGTTTCAAGGGTAAAGCCATTTTGTTTAGTGATTATAAGTAATTTTGATGTAAACAATCATTGAAATAATGATATGCAAGACAAAAAGTCCTAGTGTTAGGTAACTCAATATACTCAAAGTATACAATAATAAACCTTTTTATTTTTTAATGATTACCTAGCATATTAAACCAGAAACTGACATCATGCTATGTTGATGTCATGATGCTATTTACTAAATAATCAAGTAATATTCATCAATCTACTCGAATGCTCATGAACTCAATATACTCGAAGTTTCAAGGGTAAAGTCATTTTATGTAGTGGTTATACGTAATTTTGATGTAAACAATCATTGAAAGAATGATATGCAAGGCAGAAGATCCTAGTGTTTGCTAACTCAATACACTCGAAGTATACAAGGATAAACCATTTTTTTTAATGATTACACAGCATATTAAACCAGAAACTGACATCATGCTATGTTGATGTCATAATAATATTTACTAAATAATCAAGCAATATTCATCAATGCGCAGATTGTAGTTTTCTACAAAAAATAATTTTTTATTAAAAAAATTATTCTTATAATCTTATATCGATATAAAAAATTATAAAAAAAAATTCTCATAATATTTTACATGGGATCTGAAACGAGGATAACTACCTTTCAAATAATTACTCTTTCCTTTTATATCTATGTATACTGAAGGTGAAAAGAAGAAAAGTAGAAGAAAAACCACCCCTGTTGACGAATAAGGCAGGTCCCGCAAAGTAAAGCTATCGGAGCTATCGGTTATACAAGCGTGAAATTCCCGTGTATTTATCTTTTTACTGGATGTATAATTCTCACCGCATAGTGCGACAACGATGCGGAAATAATATCATTTTAATATTAAACCAGCAATTGACATCTATATGAGAAAAGCCTTCGAAGAGTATGGGAAATTTTCAGCCTCCTTTTTTTAATCATTAAAAACGTATATACTTAGCGATAATCGTCGTGCAAACTTGGTGGTTGTCAAATAACGTATGAGCCACGATGTATTGCCAAACCTCAATTACCACGAAGCTCTTTGTTACCCCAGCCTATATTTCAAGCAGACAAGGCCGATAACACAAAACCTCTTTTGTGCCTAAGACTTTTCGACCTGCAGCTATACCAACACATAGAACACTGGATCCCTTAGCGTTACCCACTAAGAGGACGACAGGCGTTCCTATCTTCAAAAATCTTCATAAATTGGGCGAAAACACCAGTTTTGGGGGCTAGGGGGTCCCCTCAACATGTCTTTGTAAAACCGCTAGGCGGTGCCTCTCGCAGTCCCGAAGGCAAGGCAAAGATTTATTTGGTGCGGCTTTTTCCACTGCAGAATTTTCTAATCGCGTTAGCCTCTTTCGTTCCCTCTTCAGCAAGGTTCTTCTTTTCACTTTCTTTTCCTAACCCCCCCCTCCTCCTCCTCTTCCACTTCATTCCCCTATCTTTCCCCGAACAAGCTCATTATTTCTCGGGAGGACAGAATCCGGTTCAAAGTTGAGAATTACTCCTGGCTGGGTAAGAGAAAGGCTTCGTGCAATAAAATAAATTAATGCTCAGAGGAAGATCTGCGTTAGTAATTAATGGATGATTTTGTTGCAGGTTTTTTACCTTCGCGTAATGTGGCCACCCAGGCATGTGTCTTGTTTCTATGAAAAAAATTGAATTGCTCATAATGGACTTATCAGTAATAGCATGAAACAGCATTCTCAGAATTAATTTTATGGTAATACATTAATGTAAGTCCTGTGCGGTTGGCAAGGTAACCGGTTACCGTACCGCGCAATTCAGGAGCTGTAAAAGCACCAAAATTAGAGTAAAAAAATGGAAGAAATAAGCAGACCTGCCAACTGTTACGAAAAAAATCGTTTCTACGAATTTAGCAAGTGACTACGATCCTATTAAAATCGGTAAAAAAAAAAATATTTTTAGTCAAAAAATATTACAGGAATAAAAAACTACACCGCATCCGGAAAATCATAATGAATGAATTAAAGACTTTAAAGGTGATGTGGCAACTGGATCATATGGGCCGAACCCTTCAATCCAGAGGCTTCTGTCAGTAAGCACAAAAATGACAACGAGCGAAAAATAAACACATAAAAGAGCAAAGAGATAGAAGGGTGGATTCGTGAGTTCATAACACAAAACTAGAGAGTTTAGGGATAGAAAAATATAAAATATTTTTGTGGCCAGTGACATCCGTACGAAAAAAGCCGAAAATATTGAATAATAATGATCAAAATCAAAAAAATTAAAAATTTTGAAAAAATAAAAAATATAATGAATGAATATATTTTTGCAAGAGATATAAGGAAATCCGTAAAAAAAAAATTCCGGTCAATTTTCGTGTAACTACGGTGTGATACCACACTCTCTCGAAGGTAGAAATTTTTGGATTAAAAATTAGATTTTTTTGTCTGATAATATTGGTTATGATGCAATAGTATATTTCTGTGTTCTTCCCTCAGTATATTTTTGAGATTTTTTAAAAATTCTTATCTCTTACTATAAAAATGTTAGGCGTGATATAACTTTTAAATACAACTAAAATAAATCTAAATAAAATTCTTCATCTAACTTTTTATGTGGGGTTTTCAGTTCAGATATGTATATAAATGTATATGATATTTTGAAAATGAAATATTTACTACGGGATACGGGATTTTATATACTGTAATTTTATACTGGATTTTATATACTTTAGTAGAACTGATTGTTTTGTTTGAGTATTAATCATCATACACACAATCATTTAGTATGTGCATTGTGTTATGCGATTGCTCAGAATTTGTGGTGTAAAACCTCACTATAAAATCTACCTCGCAAATTAGTGTGCTACTATTTTTGATTTCAAAAATTATCAAGTGCTACTATTTTCAATATTCAAAAGTTGGCAGGTCTGGAAATAAATATATATTAAAAAAAAAACACAATTCCCCTACCCTGTTGTTTTGGAGTAGTAAACTCAAATACAACAGAAAATGACAACTTTCTAGCATTCGCATATTTTATAAATTCAGAAAATAAATGAGTAATGAATTCAACTTCAACAGGAAATCACAACTTTCTGCTCATTCGCATACTGTATAAATTCAGAAAAGAAAATGAGTAATAAACTCAACTAAAACAGTAAATGACAACCTTCCGGGCAATCGGTTATTTTATATATTTAGAATAAAAAATTTTCAAAGGGAAATAAATATTTAAAAGCAGGGCCGTGACTAGGGCGGGGCAAAGGTGGCATTTACCACGGGCGCAACAGTCATAGGGGTCAGTCAGCACTGTGACTGTGATTGTGTACTTTCAGAAGAACACTAATTCTTCACAGTCAGGTGATTGACTTGTATAAAGCTGATATCAACTACAAAATATTTTTTGATGTTAAGTTTCATTTTTAATATAAGTTATGTTTTATAAAATGTTAAATGCTTCCAATTAGTGTTCTAAATAATTAATTTTAAAGTCACACATTTTATCGAAATTTTATATCCATTTCCCGTATTTATCGTTTCCATTTTTGTTCCCTTGAAAAACGATTGATCGAGGTTTCACTGAATATACTGGTAGGAGAATATTGAATAACTTTAATAACGTTAATTTTATGTATATATAACAAATGTAAAGTTAACTGTAAAACTAATTGCATTTATTTTACATTGTATAAAATTTTCTTAATATAACAGAAAATTTTACTTTTGATTTGTCATAGATAGTATTGTTTACACTATCATATAGCCCGTTATATGACGGGATCATCAGAATTTGCAATTTTATAGAATTGTAAAGTACCCTATCAGGTTATTATTTTCGTACCGAAGTTTGTTTTATATTGACGTCAGATTGCGGAAATTTTGACAGCAAACGATATTTTACTCTTTACATCGAATTTACCGATATTTAATCTGTAAATTTATGTAAATATACCGAAGTATCGTTTAATAAAATTTAATTGATATAACGTCCAAAATTCTAAAAATAATAATTATAAGGCAGGTAAAAAAATGGTTTGCTTTTTGGCTGATAATTAACTGGTACACGCTCAATAATTTGTTTATATTTGCTGACCACATGTTAGTCTCCAACCTTAATTTATTTTGTCATATTACATGATAGGATGAACAGCAGTGGTTTTAATATTGACAGTGATTATTCGGGGATATATATATGAATGATGTCCAAAATTTAACGAATCGATTGCAAACCGTTCGATTATGTATAAAAATCAAACACAAACACTATCAAACTTCTTTATTTTTAAAGATATATAACTTAAACACTAGATATTTATTAGTCCGTTAAATAGATTCCTAGACTTTCAAGAAAATAATTTGTTGTTAATACCGGTGATAAAGTTTTCATTGAAACAACAACAACAACAAAAATCGATAATTAAATTTAAAATTATCACATATGTTCCTAATCAATTATTTAAGCCAAATATGAAAGAAAATTATTTAGGTAATATCTAAGTTCAGTGATAACACGTATGAAAATAATGCAGACGATATTTAAATAATTTAAAATAAGAAATGATTAAAGGAGATGGTTAAAGGTAGACATTCTCATTTTTAATATAAGTTATGTTTTATAAAATTAAAAATGCTTCCAATTAGTGTTCTAAATAATTAATTTTAAAGTCACACATTTTATCGAATTTTTAAATTCATTTCCCGTATTCATCGTTTCCATTTTTGTTCCCTTGAAAAACGATTGATCGAGGTTCCATTGAACATACCGGTGTAAAATATGGGATAATTAAGACGTTAATTTTATTTATATATCACAAATGTAAAGCAAAATGTAAAATTAATTGCATTTATTTTACATTGTATAAAATTTTCTTAATATTACAGAGAATTTTACTTTTGATTTGTCATGGATAGTATTATTATTTATATTATCATATAACCCGTTATATGACGGGATTAGTTAAATTTTTAATTTTACGGAATTGTAAAGTACCCTATGAGGCAGGTAAAAAAAATGGTTTGTTTTTTGGCTAATTATCTAGTACAACCTCAATAATTTGTTTATCTTTACTGACCGCATGTTAGTTGCCAACTTTAATTTATCTTGTCATATCACGTGATAGGATGGGCAGCAGCGGTTTTAATATTGACAGTGATTATTCGGCGGTATATATGAATAATGTTCAAAATTTAGCGAATCGATTGCAAACCGTGTGGTTATGTATAAAAAACAAACACACAAAGGAACAACTTCTTAATTTTCAAAAATGCACAACTTAAACGCTAGATATTTATTAGTCCGGGAAATAGATTCCTAGACTTTTATGAAAAGAATTTGTTGTTAATACCGGTGATAAAATTTTCATTGCAACAAAAACAAAACAAAAAAAATCGATGATTCAATTTAAAATTATCACATATGTACCTAATCTATTATTTAAGCCAAATATGAAAGAAAATTATTTAGGTAATATCTAAGTTCAGTGATAACACGTATGAAAATAATGTTGACCATATTTAAATAATTTAAAATAAGAAAGGATTAAATGAGATGGTTAAAAGAATGACTCCATAATGTTAGAAAAATGTTATTTTTACCTATTTATTATGTGATAAATTGATACATTTAATCGCTTGCTTTTAACCGGGGAAAATAGGTCTTGAAACAATGGCATTAAAAACGATCAGAAAGGGGGGAAGGGGTGGATTTCGAACATTTTCGAACTCGCTTTGAATTTTGTTCTATCCATTCGAGGTCCAACCTCTTCATAAATTCGAAGACAGACGGACAGATAACTTAGGCTATTATTATATAGGGGATATTATTGTTAAAACTTATTATCATTTTATAGTATTATTAGTCAGATAATATTATTAAAACATTTTACTTTTTTCTTCATTTATCGGTGAGCATTTCGTCTTTGCTAAACGTGCTCGGTTTTAATTGTAAATAAATAAATACCAGCAGCAACGATCCGGGTGTTCTATTTACCACCAGTTTCCCTCCTAGTTACACCTTGTCACCCGAGGGAAGCCATTTATTAAAAATGTCTGCACCTTTGTTGAGGTGCGAGAGTCGCCATCTCGTCCCGGATTCCTAATTGTTACGATATCGTGCCTTTGCAGAGGAGGGGTTCTGGGAAAATATTTTCTGCTCCATTGAAACAGGAATTGGCGAGAGGTGAAGGCGACTTTTTTTTTTTTTTTAATTTTGTTTCATGGAATGTAAAGTCTTCTTGGGAGTTCCGTTAACCCTCTCAGTAATTTTTTTATTATTCTAGAGCAGGGGTTTTCAACTGATAGCCTCGAAAGCTTTTAGGTGAAAAGTTCATTGCTTTCTTACCCTTTTCTTCGTTGAAATTTATTAAGAATTAGTACAGAACTCGAATTGGAAATTTCACCTTTCTTTATCCTCTGAAATTAGCATTAGCAGTGCTGGTGGTAGATATCCGTTGAGTAGGTGATGTAAGTGGCTATCTACAATACTCAGACTAAAAAATTATCTGATTTAAGATTTTATTTTGATTACATTATTAACTCTTGTTCGTATTTATGTAATTTTGCTTTACTTTAAATAATTAATTCAAATAGACTGATACTGATAAGTGATCATCTTCAAAATTCAGCTGTTTTGGGGGCATAATAGCTTTATATTACTCTTTTATATACTTGTAAAATAATTAGTTTTGTAAGATATTTCATTATTCCGATGAAGTCTTAAAAAAAGCTGTTTTTCTATCTGTATTTCATGCTTTCTCATATTTGTTCTTACATTTAAAATGTACATTTAGTCATGAGCCCTTGGAAACATATTGTGCTACCTCATGATTTTCAGCTGTTTTAATGGCAAATAAAATGACTAAGACTTTTTTTACATAAACAATTAATATTATTTCATTCTGGTATCTCTGCCTTACTTGCAGACTTTACATAAATTGGCTAATTATGGGAATTCATTTCACAATCATGCATAAGGTTTTCAATGTGTAACTTAAGCTGTTACTCATTTTAAAACATTGAGTTATAAAGCCCTGAAATTTATTATTTTATATCAAGGGTTTTCAACTGGTAGCCAAGCTTTTAGGTGAAAAGTTCATTGCTTCGCAGCTTTTTCTTCGATGGAATTCATAAAAAATCAGTAGAGAACTCGACTTGTACATTTGTTCTTGCTTTATTTTCTAAAATTAGCATTAACAAAGCAGGTGGTATACATTCGTTCAGTAGTTGATGCAGCCTGTTATTTATAAAACTCCCACTAAAAATTATCTTATTTCAGATTTTATTTTGATTAGATTATTAACTTTTGTTCGTATTTACATAATTTCTTTCATTAACCCTTTTTATCCTGACGGTACCGCTTCAATCAAACACCTATATATTCCTAATAAAGCCGTTTTTCCTGACGGTATTCACAAGGACATGAACGATGCAGTTCCTACAGCAGAAAAGAAATGACGACACCAAACAGGAATCCTTTTTATTCGTATAGTAGAGATTTTATAATTGGCGTGCTGCATTCGAAAGTCATTTTGTGGTAGAGTTGATACACGTGCTGTTCAGTTGAGTAAATTTAGTGGTGTATTATTAGTTATTTGGTTCTATTATTATTTAGATACTTCTATACTTCGCAGGTAAGCATTTCATTTGTTTTATTCATAATTTAATGTCTTATTTTCTATCATAGACTCAAAAATATATGTTGGTACTAGAAAGTACCAGCTGCAAAATTAACTACTAAAATACAGTAAAAATCGATTTTTTTTCTATGATTATTCTCCATTAAAACTTATCTAATGATCCAAAAATGCAGTAAGAAAATTGATAGTAAATTAATTCAGTATATAAAGGGTTAATTAACACTATTAATTCAAATAAACTGATGCTTATAAGTGATCATCTTCAAAATTCAATAGTTTGGGGGGCATAATAGCTTTATGTTTATTTTTATATTACTCTTTTATGTAATTGTAAAATAATTATTTTCATAACAAGCTTTTATTATTTTGATAAAGTCTTAAAAAAAGCCGTTTTTCTATCTGGATTTCATACTTTCTCATGTTTGTTCTCACATTTAAAAATGTACATTTAGTCATGAGCCTTCAAAAACATTGCGTTACCCAATGATTTCCAGCTGTTTTAATGGCAAATAAAAGGACTAAAACTTTTTTTTACATAAACAATTAATATTAATTCATTCTGGTACTTCTGCTTTACTTGCAGACTACTCAAATTGACTAATTACGGAAATTCATTTCACAATCATACATAATGTTTTCAATGTGTAACTCAAGCCGTTACACATTTTAAAATATTGGGTTATAGAGACCACAAACATATAGGGATCATAACAAGTTTTAGCTTATAATGTTTGCTGATTTACAAATAAGGTGTTTTTGGAAGTTGACAGTCTGTTAATAGCAGTTAATTTGAGCTTCTTGTTGCTATACTCTTAGCTAAGTGTTTCTAAACTTTTGGCACAGTGATGAAAATTTGGAAATTACCGAGATGTGACGATCTGTACTTCGCATAATTTATGTGACGGAGTATTGCCACTAGTGATAAATTTAATTAATCTTTTTTTATTAAATAGCTGAGAACTATGGTCACTCCACGTTTTAGTGCGACATAGTAGTTCTTGCAAAATAATGGTGATGTAAGTTCATTGTAATTTTCATTACAGTGTTTATATTAATTTTGAACTGTTATTAACTAGCATAAATCCCAGATTGCATAATATACTCAAAACCACAATTAAGGATTTATGACTACCAAATGACAAAGGGTAGAACAGATCACAATGGGTTATTGTTGATGAAACCCCATTGTTATTAAAAGTTTTTGTCGTTGTGCTTGTAGTGAATTTAGTTAATCCCCTATAAATAATAGCCTAAGTTATTTGTCCGTCTGTCCTCGAATTTATCAAGCAGTTAGATATGGAATGGATAAAAGCATCCATATTGGATTCTTGATAAGTTAGGTTTAACAAAATTGAAAGGGAGTAAAGTCTAAAACGACTAACTTATAGTCAGCATCATTGAAAAGGGAACAATATTTATTAAATATAAAAGGGAAATGGTTTCCCATAAAGTCGTTCCAATAGTTGGGTATGCAGCATGTTTATTTCGATCGCTTTCCTATCTTATGTTTGAAACAGTCTTTTAGCAGTGAACCAGAAGGACTTGCAATTGTGATCTTCAATTTCAAAGATTTCTTTGTTTCAATCAATGAATATTGAACTATCGTAGGTATTCAGACAGCCCCATCGCTGATCGCTGTATCACTGATCTAGCTCACTCGCTGTTTAGGATTTAACTGTACCCCTCGCTATAAGACATCCCTTTCGTATCCAGTATCGCTGTTGAACTTCGGTTTGAAGTGCTAAGGTCTACTTTTTGCAACACGAGGGCCAATGAGACTGGGACCTACAGCTTAAAACCGATTCTGAACTGCTACGAACATCCATGCCACTGTGGGAGTCGAACCCACGAACTCCGGTACCGAAGGCCAGTACTCTAACCAATCGGCCATCGTTCGGAAAAACTTCTGAAGATTTTTCCCAAAATCCTCATCTTTGAACCAATTACATTCCACGGTGGTCAAAAGACCTGGAATGGATAGAGGTATAATACTGGATTCTTGAGGAGTTAGGATTAGCAAAATTAAAAGCGAGTAAAGTTTAAAACGAGTAATTGTTAGTCTGCATAATTGCAAAATTAAAAAATATTTATTAAATATCATTTTTTACCTGCCTCATAGGGTACTTTACAATTCTGGAAAATTCAAAACTTCTCTGATCCCGTCATTTGACGGGCTATAGGGTAGTCAGATAATATTGTCAGCGTTCATACTGGCGAAGAGCAATAGCTAACATATGGCCCCTGTAACCAATAAGCACCCCATAATCAATATTGTTCCTTTTAACTCGAAAACCATCGTATAAGGGTTTAAATTGATGTAGCAAATATTCAAATCTTGAATAATCAATATTAGTCTAAAAGAGTTTGTAGAGTTCTATTCCCCTAGCTGGCAAAGGAGGTACGTAGCCGTTTGGTATTGGTTTTAAGAAATAGGCCTTGTCTCATTAGCTCTCATTAGCAAAAGAGTAGATCGTAGTAATCCGAACTTATAAAGTCGACCTTATAAAAAGGAGCTAACTAATATTAACTACTCTTTTAATATAACTTAAATATATAAATTCTGCAGCCTTCTATAAAGTATTTAATAATATTTACTCCTTTATTTGTGCTTATAAAGTATTTTAATTTCGAGGTTTTGTTTTACAATAAAAGAATTATTTATAATTCTTTTATAGCATATAAAAGACGTATTGATTGTATAAAAATTTTCTTACTAATAATAAGAAATTTTCTGTACTACAGAAAATTTTACCCTTAACTTGTTGTTAGTGTCATTATGACATACTTTAATGTCATGTACAACTGTTAACTTTTCCATTTGCTTATAAGGATATATTTTACTAATGTAATTACAGCCGAAAAACTGCCGTTTCACAGTTTCGCGATATCTAATGATGTTTATTCACTTTTGCAAATTTGACTCTATAGTGTCAAGAAAGGCCCAATTATATATTGATGTTGTAAACAAGTCTACGCCGCTATCAGAAAGGAAAAAGGATTAATTTGTTATTCACAGGACAGATAAACAGAATATTTCGTAGAATTTTCACGATATATTTACTGATAAAGAAAAGTCCTTTAAAAGCCATAAGGGTTTGTAGAAAGACCGAGCCAAATTCCTAAACAACAATTTTCTACAAACATGGAATGTTTCAGTGAATCAAAACATTGATTATAAAATCAATAAATTTGCTTTTTAATTTCCCCTAAGGAACATAAAAGCCATAAGGGTTTGTAGAAAGACCGAGCCAAATTCTTAAACAACAATTTTCTACAAACATGGAATGTTTCAGTGAATCAAAACATTGATTATAAAATCAATAAATTGGCTTTTTAATTTCCCCTAAGGAACATAAAAGCCATAAGGGTTTGTAGAAAGACCGAGCCAAATTCTTAAACAACAATTTTCTACAAACATGGAATGTTTCAGTGAATCAAAACATTGATTATAAAATCAATAAATTTGCTTTTTAATTTCCCCTAAGGAACATAAAAGCCATAAGGGTTTGTAAAAGACCGAGCCAAATTCTTAAACAACAATTTTCTACAAACATGGAATGTTTCAGTGAATCAAAACATTGATTATAAAATCAATAAATTTGCTTTTTAATTTCCCCTAAGGAACATAAAAGCCATAAGGGTTTGTAGAAAGACCGAGCCAAATTTCCTAAACAACAATTTTCTACAAACATGGAATGTTTCAGTGAATCAAAACATTGATTATAAAATCAATAAATTTGCTTTTTAATTTCCCCTAAGGAACATAAAAGCCATAAGGGTTTGTAGAAAGACCGAGCCAAATTCTTAAACAACAATTTTCTACAAACATGGAATGTTTCAGTGAATCAAAACATTGATTATAAAATCAATAAATTTGCTTTTTAATTTCCCCTAAGGAACATAAAAGCCATAAGGGTTTGTAGAAAGACCGAGCCAAATTCTTAAACAACAATTTTCTACAAACATGGAATGTTTCAGTGAATCAAAACATTGATTATAAAATCAATAAATTTGCTCTTTAATTTCTCCTAAGGAACAAATAAGTTGCCAATTTATTTTAACTAAAAGTTATGATGATAAATAATCTTTTTACCAATTCCTGTACCGTATATAAATGTAATTTTTATTGAAAACTTAAGAAAACGTTATTAATATATTTAATGAAATCTTTTATTCTATATTCTTTGTGAAAGCAAAATACTATAATATTTCATACACTGTCTACTACTAAGTATTTGGACACCTACGTAAATGACGATATCTGCGGTCCTGAGGTACGTCACGACCTCCGCCGGTATATATCGTGTAGGAAACAGCATTGGCATTAGTCGGGTATCACAAATGTGGCCGATCCTTAAGGGACATATCTAGCGATTTGAAGTACCCAAAATCGACAGTGGTTTACGTGATTAAGAAGTGGAAGATGAGCGGTGATTGTAGGAATGTGCTCCGAGTCGGCAGACTAACGAAACTGGTAGATACAGACCGACGAGTGCTGTCCAGAGAAATTCCGAAGAACCGCACCCAACCGATGGTCTCGAGAGTTTCAGCAGACATCCGGAAGTATTGTTTCAATGAATACCATCCGTAAGGAATCACATTTGCTTGGTTTTCATGGTCGTGCTGCTGCCGATATGCCTTTAATCACAAAGTCCAACTCCGCTGCTCGGTTGATGTGGTGCAAAGCACATCGAAATTGGACCGTAGATCAGTGGAAACGGGTTCTTTGGAGCGACGAATCAAGGTTCACCCTTTACCGTTCGGATGGCAGGGTCTGAGTCTGGCGTCTGCCTGGAGAACGTCTCCTGCCAGAATGCATTGTGCCAACAGTCAAGTTCGGTGGAGGTGGAATTATGGTCTGGGGGTGTTTCTCCTGGTATGGACTGGGACCCTTGGTCCCCATTCATGGTAAGCTCAACGCCGATGCCTACTGCACTATTTTGGATGACAATGTGCTTCCTACGTTGTGGCAGTTTTACGGGTTGGACCCCTGTTACTTTCAGGACGACAATGCCAGTTGTCATATTTCGAGGTTAACCAAGGCTTGGTATGGTGCCAATGGAGTTCATCGAATGGACTGGCCTTCCCAGAGCCCAGACCTGAATCCTATCGAGAACCTCTGGTACGAGTTGGATCACCGAATTAAAGGGTGCACTACCCGTCCAAAATCGGTGAAGGAACTTGTATGTCTACTCCTAGCTGAGTGGAAGACAATACCACTAGCTTTAATATAGACTTGGGGAAAGTATGTCCCGGGTGGAGGCTCTACCAAATATTAATTTTGAATAAAGTTAGTTTTTCTTTTCTATCACAAGTGTCCAAATACATATTGGTAGACAGAGTATATTTATATATGTGAACTAAATCACAGGAAATGAAATTGCAGACTCCCTGTCCAACAATGGCTTCAACCTCCCACAGCCTGATTCACTTGTTTACTATCACAGTGTGAAAAGAATCATCGATGCTAGACTTAAAGTGCATTTTAGAGGGGTTTTCCGGGATTTGGTGGAAAGAGTTGGAATGGCTTGATGGAAAATCCCATCCCTCGTGACCTGCTCAGAGCTGTTGGTGTCGCCAACTTTGGAATTAAAACAGGACATGACTATCTTTTAAAACATTTGCACGGATTTGGTTTGGCAGACACCCCGACTTGCCCACTGTGACGACTTCAATGTTCTCGAGTGAAGAGGTAGCGTGAAGAAGTATCACAGTCACGATAAAATTGGAAATCACTTTTATTTCTCGAGTAAATACGGCTATATACAAGGAAATTCTATCTCCCAAATCAAGTCGAAGTGCAAAGGATTGTCACCTGTATAACATCCCCACGACGATCCCAGTCGAAAGAAAAGATATTAAATAATCTCACACAAGTGGAGACTCTTTTTCCAGGGTGCAATGCAAACCCAATTTATCCCCCGTTCGGTATCCGAGACTCTGCCGCCCTCTATATGAGCGGACTTTACTAATCTCCCGAACTAAATCACTAGAAAATTGGATCCGGTCAAAAGACGCAAAAACCTCCACGAGGTCAAAGCACCTACGTAAGAAAAATGTCGAAAAGCTCCGAGTCAAAAAATTCTAGGCCTTTTATACCTGGGAGTCAGTTACGATTCCAGTAACCTGGGAACTTCAGCTAAGGTAACAGCTAGTTTTGTTTTTAGCTGAATTCTCGGTAGGCTTCAAATCAGCTGATTCCGGTTGTTAGTTCTGGACAAAGGAAGGTCTTCACACCACTATGCAGTGCCTTTGACATGTCTGAAGATAACTTGGTTTGAATTTAGTGACGTAGCAGCAGTCAATTCTGCTAAAAAGTTTTCTCACTTTGTTTGTGTGTCTAAATTCTACAGCCCGTCACAGACTAATGGCAGTCATGCCAAGGTCGGGCGTAGGATAAAAAAAAATTATAACCTTTTTTATTAATTGCTATATATAACAATTTAAATAATACTTATATCTCTATACAAAAAACATTGGTTGTAATTGGTGGATTGTGTAGAAATACTGTATTAACAGCCTTCAGTACAAAGCTTACAATGGTTTAAATTTATTTTTTTTCAATTTTAATGTGAAATAAACATTTCAAAAAGAAATAAACAAGAGTACAATAATAAAATTTTATTTCTTTTATTACATTCAATAAAAAACAATGAACATTATTTCATACTCTGAATGATATAGTAATACTAATAAGTGCGATAATATAATACCAATTTTAAATATTAGAATACATTATAAAGAAAGAGTTATTGATAGCATTAAACTGTTTTGTAGTACAGATAGCTAGCTATTTTCAGCTTAAATATGTATATTTTATCACTGTGTGTGTGTGGATATATATGTGTGTGTGGGGGTGTGTGTCTGTAATGATATTTTAACCTAAAAACTAACCAACTTAATTATATTAAAATAATTTTGGGGTGATTCTATCCTTTTCTTGGCGACTGTCTTTTGTTCCTTCTATTAACATTGATAGCCCTAAAACGTCAAAATTAAAATGCCTGCTTCAATCAGCACTTCTTATATAAGGCTTTATATAATTAGTTTTGCTTCCTCAAAGTTATTAAGCGTCACAACGTGATTAACCTTTGCAAGGCGAGATAGATAATTATGAAGAGATTTTACAATTTGCAAGATCACTAAAAATAAAATTGGATAATATTCTTAACTGATTAACAGACTGGTTATAAATTTTAAAGCATAGCTATGTAGTTCATTGTGCGCTAATTTGGTCATTTCCTTTAATTCAAAATAGAAAAGCTTAGAGTCGCAATTAGTTGATTAATTTCCTTTAAACGATTTGATTTAAACGAAAGATGTAAAACCACTCTTTCTTCCCTAAGATATTACTAATGTACACAAAATGCTTGCGTTGCTTCTTAAAGATTTTTTTTCATTTATTTTATTGTGAAAAATCCTTTAAAAACATCAAATCTTGAGATGAGGTTTGCAGGCTAAAGGGGCATTGTACCAAACATTTATGTATTTGTTTAATGAATATCTCTTACCAAATATCCCTTATTTCTTTCCTTTCCTGCCAAGTTAAAAAAAATTCACTCAAATTTTTGAAATTATAAATATTTTTAAGCAACAGTTTTCACCATTCACCTCGCACAGTCAAGTACACAATCAAAATATAATTTTACTTGCTTTATTTCCACCTCAAAATGTAAGAACTAATTGCAATATATCTTTGAAGTTGTCTAGTAGAAAAAAAAACTTGCTTTTTGACAAACACGATCTCTTGATCTAAACGATATCAACAACAACAAATTGATCGCCAATTTCAAATATATGTTTATAAATATCTATATTGGTCCAGGTTTTTTTGAAAACTTTTAAATAATCATGCTCCTGGACTAAACTTAGTAATGCAGGATTCAAAGGAAACCTTTGAACCCAATATGCATCAAAATATAATAAGTAACTACAGTAGACCTCTGAAGTTGTCGGGTGAGAAACAACTTGCTTTTTCCTAGACACGATCTATTTGACTTAAAGAATATTAACCACAGCAAATTGATCACCCTTTCCAAATCTATGTTTATAAATATGTATATTGTTCCAGATTTTTTTTAAAGCTTTTAAATAATATTCCAGGACTTAGTAATGCATGATTCAAACTCAACCTTTGAACCCAGCATGCTTCAAAAATATAATAACTGCAGCAGATCTTCGAAGTTGTCTGGTGAAAAGCAACTTGCTTTTTGACAAACACGATTTCTTTGACTTAAATGATACTAGTCACAAAAAAATTGATCATCAATTCCAAAAATATGTTTATAAATATCTATATTCGTATAGGCTTGTTTGAAACATTTAAATAATCCTTTTTCGGGACCAAACGACTTAGTAATGCATGATTCAAAGGCAGCCTTTGAGCCCAACATGGCGCGATGCCATGTTAGATTTAAAGATTGTGGTCGGAGAAAAATACATCACTCTATCTCAAATACGATTTTTAGCTTTATATTATTTTCAATTTTTGATAATAGATAAGCTTCTACCTAGAAACTCGCTATGTGGCATTAGATTTAAAAATTGTGTTTAGATATAGATATACTACTCTATCTCAAAAACGATTCTCAACCTTTATATTATATTTAATTTTTGCAAATATTTAAAAACTCTTTTAATAGTTGTAGTTTAGTTGTTAAAAGCTTGGTTAAGTTTATTTGTTATACACTCCCATCAAGCAATGCCGGATACTTACAACTCGTAGAAAAAAAATGACTATATTTTGCAAATAAGTAGTAAATAATGAGATTATATTTTGATAGTACAGTTTCATAACTCTCTAGCTTGCTTTAAAATTTTGATGTTAGTTAAGATCATATTTATATACTAGTTTTACTCTGTGTTCTAAAATAATAATTTTTTGTGACTAAAACATTAAAAATATAATCGTGTAACACAAGAATTTTTAAGTCATTTCTAATTGACCTTTTTAGCCTGTGGATATTTTAAAATTAAATTTAATAAATATCATCCAATTTAGGTATTTTCTTTCCATTAAGTCCAACAATGATTTTTCTAAAAATAAAAATCTGTAGCAAACTCTTTGTTACAGATTATCAACTCTTTGTTACAGATACAGATAACAGGCTCTTTATTACAGATACAGATAGCAACCTCTTTGTTACAGATTTTGAAAATTAATTCTCACTCTTTTACTAAGCATTCAACAACATTTCAAAGTAAACTTTACGCATGAAAAACACACATCTTTGTTTTATAGAATTCGAAACGAGTTTGGGCCAATTAACAACAGCGTGGAAGCATTCCCTCCCCTTATGCAATACTTTTGAAATAAGATGTCTGACTGCGACAGTCTGTACAATATGCTGTAATTTATTGCATCGACAATGTACGTAAGCCTTTTCAATGGGCTTTGAATTCGATTTGGACAAAGGCTTAACAGTTTGAGCAACAGCCTCGCTTTGGAGTGGATGCAAAGAAACATCTTTGTAGGCTTTTCCTGGTGTGGATTGTATGTATGCTTTGTTGCTTTTCCTCTCTTCCGAACAAGAGGGATCTATAAAGCTATGAGAATTAGGGTTATTTGATTTGTCCGTGTTATAGTCTGTAAACCCATGTCCACCAGTTTTTATTGCATGTACTCATTCTTATGCAAAAGAAAAAAGTTGATTTCCTTTGAATTGATGTTAATTGATTTAAAGCTCTATAGATATTATCTGATAAATTACTGAAGTTATTTATTTATTTGTAATTGAGTATACGCATTGTAATGTCAGAGAGAGGAAGGTAAATCTGGTAGATAACTGGGGAAATAAATAAGAAAAACCTATTGTAGCCTCTGTCAATATACAGTAAAACCTGTCTATATTGAGTCTAGGGATCTAGGAAAATGTTGTTACATAGAGTTGGATCATTTACGCATTCAATATTTATGTAAGTAGGGCACATAAGTTATCTTGGATTGTGTGAGGATCGCCTAATTGTATATTGTATTATTACATTTAAAAGTAAACCAATTAAAAGTTAGTTCAAATTTTCAATTAAAAGTCAGAGTACACAAAGTTTGTTAGAAGACAAATCATAGCACAGACAAGTACATAACAACTAGTTGATCTGTAACACTAGTTTAACAGATAAAAGACAAATATTCATTAATTCCTAAACACTATCATATCATCTGGAATTTGCAATCACCTTCGACGTTCTCTCTATTACCACTTACCTTACGATAGATGGCGTTATATTGATTATAAAGTCAACTGGCTTGTCTATACAGATAACAGACAAATTGTTTACTTTATTTATAAAATTGTTTACTTATTGCTTTATAATATAAGTTTACTTTATGAAATTAACAAACCTCTTGATGTCTGTGCAACAAATAAATACAGAATTCCATAGGACTAAAGAAAATGTTATTTAATGGGTTATCGTTATATTCAGTATTCATTATACTTATTGTTTTATCCCATAAGATCGTAACTTATAATCTGAATACTTAGAATTTTAGATGACACAGGACAGGATGTGAGTTGCCTACTGCCAGATTATTATCCTTCTAGTAACACTTCCTAGACTTTGATAGACTCGTTAGGGTGGGTCTGTACCTATCATATCGGATTCCTTTCACTCATGTTACCTTAAGGGGAAAAAAAGGCTCATCGGCTCACATTTAATGAATTTAAAATAAAAATAAACGTTTGATAGAATAGTTAACTTTCTAAGATACTGACTTTTACATTTTCAAGAAACACCGAAAAAAATATATTACTTTTCAATTATTTGTGGAAAATTTTGTATACTTTTCTTAAAACACAAATAAGAATACTTAGAAACAAATTCAAAAAAGAGAAAGATACCATCATAGAGAATTTGCTGCTCTATTCCGTGAATTAATCTTTTTAAACAACTTTTAAAACGCGAACTGGTCAGTATAAATTTTATGATTCCCATAAGTTAACATTTAGTGGCAGGAATCCAATATGGGAGGTATACCTTAAATTTTCTTTTACAATATTAGAAAAAAATAATTTAGTCATGTTAATTTATAAACATTATAATTCATATGAATATTGACATTTGGACTATTTTCGTAGATTAATTTTGTCCCCAAATTTGATGGCAGAGTACTTTGTAAAATAAGCTTGAATAAATATTTTAAAATTTATCTATACAACAGTACTGGTAGTTATAGAATAAAAATTTGGTTATAAAATAATTTATTTTTTTCATTGGCAGAACTGGTTTCGAATAGAAAAACTCTTGCCATTTTAAAATTTCAGTCAGCTGTAAACTGATAAAATCCATCAGTTTTTGGATTTTTAATATTTTTAGAACAAAACAAGGTTTTTAGAAATATAAAAAAAAAAAAAAAAAAAAAAAAAAAAAAAATTCTTTACATAAAGAATTATGTCATTCATATTGCATTCATATTTGAGTCATATCTACCAAAATATATATTGATGAGTATCTTGACATGAATTTGTTATGGATTTCGCATAGTAAAATAAATATGAAATTTAAACAAATTTAAATATTACATCCTGATTTTGTATAGAGATTAGCTATTTTAAATATGACAGGATGTCTTATATATAAACACTTTGTGATAAGAGATTTGAAATTTATTTATATCACAAGTAAACTTAGTAATGTAGAGTAAAGCTTTGTAACAGATAAATCTGTTCCTCATGATTTCGGTCCATGTACCTGTGGAAAACGAAACCTAAATTACCCAAAAACGTTTTTACCAACTATTGCTGAAAAGGCAATAAATCGAACAAACTTTGCCTTTGTTAATGCTACGCTACTGCGTTAGTCCTCTCATAGCAAAATTGTTGACCATAGCACTCCAAAATAAACCAATCAAAAATCCTTTAAACTACCATTACTAGAGCGGCAATAAATCTAAATAATAAATAAATAAATAATAAAGCTTTATAACAGATAAATGTATTTCTCATGATTTCGGTCGATGTACTTGTGGGAAAAGAAATCAAATCAATCAAAACCCCTTTTAACAACTCTTGCTGAAGAGGCAATAAATCAGACGGGCGGGACCTTTTCCTGTCTCTTGCACCACGCTACTGCGTTAGTCCTTCCTTAGCAAAATTGTTGACCATGGTAGTCTAAACTAGACCAATCAAAAATCCTTTAAACTACCATTGTTAATTTGGCAATAAATCTAATCGACAAAAAAATAAATAATAGTAAAACACACATTCATTTTGTTACCGTTTTATTCTTTTGTTGAGCTTTAAACAAATAAATTTAAAAATTGTACCTGGGGTATTACTGAAAAGCTACTGTTCTCGTTTTGCCTAAAACCATTTTTCTAACACAAGGTATGAGTTTATATATGGATGCTTGTTTTACTGCTTCAGAACTTCTTTTTGAGGATTTGGAGAAAAGAAATCAATAAGATAGCACCTTAAAATTAGGCAAATTTAAGAGCGTTGCAACACATTTTTTACTATAGATGTGTAATAAGACTACGAAATACCATGCTATCTGTGCAATAGAAACTGATAATTTTGGTTCAGAATATTGTTGCAGCTGTTGGACCACAATCTGATAGATACAACAATAAATGTGGGGAAAGACTCATATCATAGATTTTACACGTCAAAGGGAGCAGCTATTTTTCCTTAATATCTGCTCCCTTTGACGTCCTCCCTTAGCAAAATTGTTGACCATGGCAGTCTAAACTAAACCAATCAAAAATTCTTTAAGCTACCATTGTTAAATAAGCAATAAATCTAGTCGACAAAAAAAATGAAATAATGAAATATTCATTTTGTTACCGTTTTATTCTTTTGTTGAGCTTTAAACAAATAAATTTAAAAATTGTACCTGGGGTATTACTGAAAATCTACGGTTATCTTTTGGCCTAAAACCATTTTTCTAATACAAGGTATGAGTTTATATATGGATGCTTGTTTTTCTGCTTGAGAACATCTTTTTGAGGGTTTATAGAAAATAAATTAAGTAAAATATCACCTTAAAATTAGATAAATTTAAGAGCGTTGCAACACAATTTTCGTTATAGATGTGTATTAATAAGACCACGAAATACCATGCTATCTGTATAAATAAAAACTGCTAATTTTAGTTCAGAAAGCATTGTTGCAGCTGTTGGACCACAATCTGATAGATCAATAAATTAAATGTGGGGAAATACTCATATCATAGTTTTTACTCATCAAAGACAACAGTTATTTTTGGAAAAATCCCCGGTTTTCATGGAATGCCTTATAGAATATATATTTTTTGTATTTTCTTGATGTTTACATAATTTAAGCAAAACAATTTAATCTTAATATTTTTAATACATTTGAATGGAAAGAGACTTTTAAATCTCTTTTAAGGCGACAGTAGGCTTTGAAAACTCATTTATGTGTTTTTTAACATATCGCTAGCGATATATTTAACACGTTGACAGACACTTGCGTCTATAGCCGCCAATTTATTTTTGGTTTATTTGGTTTTGGAGTGCTACGGTCTACTTTCTGCAATACGAGGGCTAATGAGACCGGGACCTACTGCTTAAAGCCGATTCCGAACGGCTACGAACATCCATGCCATAGTGGGATTGGAACCCACGAACTCCACCAGCACCCTAACATTCGGCCAACGTCTATAGCCTTCCAAGCGAAGTGCATTATGTGGTATAGATGTCAGTAGCCGTCCAAAACGAAACGGTCGTTTTTAGACGGCTATAGCGGCACAAATGTGAATTTACTGGCGTACAAGTAAAAGCCTAGTGTCATGTTTTGGAAACAAATTTTTTTAGTTTGAATTTCGTTTTCCACCTGTTCATTTTCCACACTGAAAATAATGTGTAATAATTATAAAATTATAATACATTTTTTTTGTCATTTATTTATTTTTGTTTGATCATGAACTAACATTTCGAGTAAAACTCCCAAAAATACATTATTATTTGAGTCATTAAACCTGTCATTTATGTTTAATCAAAATTAAGTTTATTTAAGAGTAAAACTAGACTTCTAATATTTTAAATATTACAAAAACATATAGTGTTAATTTTCGAACTTTACTTGTTCCTACTGTCAGTGTGTTAATTAAAAGTTGTCAAAAGTTTAAAGTAAAATATTAAATATTTCAACAATTATTAATTTGATTAAAACTTTTCATGTATATTTCATTATTTAATCAGTATTTTATTATTTCATCTTAAAATAATTTTCATTACAACGGGATAAGAGTGGCAATTTCTGGGAATGTTTCACGATTTTTAGTTCATTTTACAGCAAAGTTTATATTTTGGAGTAATATTCCTATCTCTTTACGTGCATCGTTACAGCTATGCTTTCGTGTAATACACGAAAACCAACATAAGGCGCTTTTGAAGAGAAAAAAAAGTGTTTAGAAATGTATAGTAGTGACAAGGAAAAAACTGATTTTAAATATTTCTAAATTATTTTCTATTTAAACATCTAAAGTAGATTTGTAATTTTAATACCTTTTTTGCTTGTGCAGATGCTGCATATTTTTTAATTTCTCATAATGTATTTTTTTATGGAATCATGTGCACTTCACTAAAATAAATAAATAGAAAATAAAAAACAAAAGAAAGTGGTGTTTATAATTAATTTTAAGTTTCATCTTTTACTTTTTCTCATGCTTATCGTCGCATGCCGACAATGGAACAGCGTAGTCACATATGTTTCCCGTTTTTGCTTTTATTATTACTTTTCACGTTCAGCTGTTACATCGCGGTATTTGGATAGAGGCTTATTGCGATTGTTATATTGGAAATAAATGGTATGAAGGCGTGTTTAAAATGCTATAGAAAAAAAAATATAGGAAAAGCTACGTCCTTGTATTTATTCCTTTTGCATCTTCAATACTAATCCACCATTTAAATAGCCATAAAAACTTGCTATGTATTCATATCTCTCAATTATTTATTTTGTAAAAATCTGATTGGAAAGTTTGACATCATCCTTATCTTTGTCTGCTGACACCGGAGCCAAATTCATCTGTTATCAGCTGATGTTTAAATGGAAGTTTATTATGTTAATATATTGGAAATAAATGGGATGAAGGCATGTTTAAAATGCTGTAAGAAAAATCTACGAAATAAAATGCTAGGTGAATTTGGATTTATTTATTTGTATGTTTATTACCCACCGACAGGCAAAATAGCCATAAAACCTTCTTTTTTTATCTCTCCTGTATTAATTTTGATTATTAATAATTCTATGTGATTTTTAATAATTCTGTTTGGTACGTGGGAATTTAAGACATTTATTAAGATAGTTTTAAAGCTTTATTTTTATTAAAAAAGAATAAACTATGTAAATTGTATATATTTATTTTGAAGCCCCATTTTATTTTATCGATTTTAAAATATTCAATCGAACAACTAAATTCATCTTTTTTGTACTGTTTCATCTATTACTATTTTCATGTTCTTATACATCTTATACATTTATTTTGCAAGTTTATTACCTTCCGACAGGTAAAATAGCCATAAATATTTTTTTATCTCTCCTTTATTAATTTTGATTATTAATAATTCTATTAATAATTCTGTTTGTTATATGGAGATTTAAAACATTTATTAAGACAGTTTTAAAGCATTATTTGAAAAAACCTGTGTAAATTGTGTATATTTATTTTGCAGCCCCATTTTATTTTATCGATTTTAAAAGATTTAGTCGAGCAACTAAATTAATCTTTTTTGCACTGTTTCATCTATTACTATTTTCATGTTCTGATGTTTATTACCCACCGACAGGCAAAATAGCCATAAACCTTCTTTTTTATTATTCCTTTATTAATTTGATTATTAATAATTGTGTTTGGTATATGGGAATTTAAGACATTTATTAAGAGTTTTAAAGCATTATTTGAAATACAAAGAAAAAACTGTGTAAATTGTGTATATTTATTTTGCAGCCCCATTTTATTTTATCGATTTTAAAAGATTTAATCGAACAACTAAATTCATCTTTTTTGTACTGTTTCATCTATTACTATTCTCATCTCCTTATACATCTATTTTGCATGTTTATTACCCACCAACAGACAAAACAGCCATAAAACCTTCTTTTTATCTCTCCTTTATTAATTTTGATTATTAATAATTCTGTTTGATAATTAATAATTCTGTTTGGTATATGGGAATTTAAGACATTTATTAAGAGTTTTAAAGCATTATTTGAAAAAGAAAGCATAAGCTGTGTAAATTGTGTATATTTATTTTGCATCCCCATTGTATTTTATTTATTTAAGATTTTATCGAACAGCTAAATTCATCTTTTTTTTTTTTTGTACTATTTCGTCTATTACTGTTTTCATGTTCTTATACATCTATTTTACATGTTTCTTACCCACCGGCAGGCAAAATAGCCGTAAACCTTTTTTTTATTTCTCTTTTATTAATTTTGATTATTAATAATTCTGTATGGTATACGGGAATTTAAGACATTTATTAAGATAGTTTTAAAGCATTATTTGGAAAAAAAAAAAAACTGTGTAAATTATGTATATTTATTTTGCAGCCCCATTTTATTTTATCGATTTTAAAAGATTTAATCGAACAACTAAATTCATCTTTTTTGTACTGTTTCATCTATTACTTATTGCACTGAACATGCATTATTAACTTAAAAGAGAGAAAACGTATCGATTTTAAAAGATTTAACCTTACAACTAAAGTCGTCTTTTTATACTATTCTATCTATTATTTATGGCCCCAAACATGCATTATAAACTTAAAACCAGAGAAAATGTATCGTCGAAAAAATTTCTCAGAAAGCACATGCTTCAGATTTCCTAACAGATAGTATTCATCTTTACGCGGGGTAGACTATAATTTACGCACAAGCGTTCAAAATTTTCGTTTAAATGCGTAAGTCGCTTCAATCTTCCACCACAAAAACGCTTCTTGTGACATCATCCTTATCTTCGCTTGCCGACATCGGAGCAGCAAAGTCACATCTTTTCCCCGTGTTCCTTTTGCTATCGTCCTTCATAATCCTTCACATTCAGCTGTTACATCCCGGTCTTTTGGTTGGCTGTCAGGGCAACTCCACTCGTAAATCAAGCAGGGGAGCTAAAACCAATTGGAGAGATGCGGTCGGCGGAATGGGTGACGGCTGACAAAAAAGGGGGGTTGCTGCTGCCCCCTTAGCAACAGCTGGGGCCCCTTCGGTTCGAGGGGAGAGCAAGAGGTCCTGAGAACGAGTAGGGATAAGGGGTATCCCCTTTTAACCAATGCCGCACAAAAGAGCGCATAGGTGAAGGGAAGTTCGAAGTGCTATAGTGCGAGCATACAATGAATTGAGTAGTTATGCTTAGTGTGCAGATATGTAACTTTAAGTGAGGATATAGTAAATCCTAGTTCAAAGGCCTGAATGAAAGATGCATTTAAGTAATTTTTCGAGAATCGACATTTATTTAAATCATTCCATCTAGTTTAAGCAAATTTAATGCTGCGAGTGACAGCAAAATATAAACAAAATTATGAAGTTTCTAAATTTATGCTTTATGAAATATTTCAATGCACAATTCAAAAAGTATGTAGACATAGAAAGCGTTATCTAGTTAAGCATAATACAGTGAAATATCTGCATAATGGTACTATGTATAGCAATATTTTCTTCCGTTCTGGGGAATTCCTTATTTATCCAATGAAAAATTATCAAGAAGACAGTAATTGTGTTATTACTGTCCTCTTGATAATTTTAACTGATTTTAATAATGTTAAATTAGAGCTCAAAACAAATCAAAGATGCTTTGTACACATACATTTATACATAATCCGCAGAATACTTTACTTACTCAATACAAAATTATCAAGAGGATAGTAATTGTGTTATAATTAAGTACATTTTAACTGATTTTAATAATGTTAAATTAGAGCTCAAAACAAATCAAAGATGCTTTGTACACATACATTTATACATAATCCGCAGAATACTTTACTTACTCAATACAAAATTATCAAGAGGATAGTAATTGTGTTATAGACAGGTACGTTATAACTTATAATGCTAAATTAGAGCTCTAAGCAAATAAAAGTTGCTATGTACACATACCTATGTATATAAGAACTGGATGATCAAATAATCAAACTGTTTAGAGCAATATTTTTCTAATTTGCTACAGCGTTATTATAGACAAGTTTAACAGTATATTTAATATGCAAAATACATTGCTAGCTATATTTAGCAATTGCAAAAATTTTTGTTCTAACTATATGACATAAAATATAAAAGCTACTAAATTCAACTGAAAAGTAGCCTTTTATTGATTAGTAGAAGAAATCCCATGTCTTAGAGCATCACCAAAAGAAAAAAAAGTCTTATAGTTTTATTACATTTAAATTGTATTTAATATTTCTTCATTATCAGACGTTAGCTTAAATTCCACTGACTGTAACAAAATATTTCTAGGCTTCTACAGGGGCGTAATAGACAGGTTTTATATTTAATAAACAAAATACACTGCGCAATTGCTAAAAATTTTTCTTTTTTATCTACTTTCTTTTCTAAGTATGTGACATAAACCATAAAGGCTACCAACTTCAACTTAGCATTTTATTGATTAGTAGAAGAAATAACATGTCTTAGGGAATCACCAAGAAAAAAAAGTCTCATAGTTTTATTGCATTTAAAATTTCTCATTATCAGATGTTAGCTTGAATTTCACTGACTATAACAATATACTTCTAGGCCTCTACAGTGTCGTGATAGACAGGTTTTATATTTAATAAACAAAATACATTGAACAATTGTACTTAGCAATTGCTAATAATTTTTCTTTTCTTTTCTAACTATGTGACATAAAACATAAAGGCTACCAACTTAAACTTAGCCTTTTACTGATTAGTAGAAGAAATCACATGTCTTAGGGCATCATCAAAAGAAAAAGGTCTCATAGTTTTATTAATTAAATAATTTTATATTTCTCATTATCAGACGTTACCTTGAAATTCCACTGATCACAACGATATACTTTTAGGCCTCTACAGTGTCGTGACAGACAAGTATATTTAATAGGCAAAATACATTGTACAATTACATTTAGCAATTGTGAATAATTTTCTCTTCTAGGTATGCAGAAAACAAATAGGGTACCCACTGTCCACTTAAATCTAGTCTTTTGTTCATCAGAAGACGATAAAAAATATCATAGAGCTCCACAAGAAGAATAAAAAACCCTGTAGTTTAACTAAATATAAATTATATTGGCATTTCGTAGTCCTTTGAATGATACTTTATCTTTTTGGTATTACTACATTTTAATGTAATTCATTTGCAGAATTTACCTAAATTGAGAACTAAATAGGGTACAAAACTTTAAAGGGTTTAAAACATGAACTGTGTTTACATGTAATACTAAATAAATTCCTTATCCCATACCCACAATTTTATTTTGTGTATATTTGTATATATACCATATATACAAATGGTATATGTGTGTGTATTTATATATGGTGTTCAAAATGAGGACATGAGGAAAGTTAACGAGGACATGAATATTTAAAACTGTTTTTATTTCATATTTGTTTTACTGTGCAGTCCCTAAGAAATTGGATTCAAGATATTCATCAATATATATAAGACAGAAATGACTAGATATTAATGAGTTAATATAATATATGGATTAATATCTACAGGTAGGAATGAACGTGGAATGAAATCATGACAAATAGTTTTATATATTACAACGCTTCGCAAACAATAAGTGCTCTGTTTACATTAGATACCAAATAAATCCTTTATCATGAAGTTTTACTTATATTTTATTAAATGGCATCATGTTTTTAAAATGACAGCTAATTACTAATGAGGACAGTAATTACTTAATTTCATATTTGTTTTACTGTACAGTCCCTATTAAATCTGATTCAAGATATTCATCTATATATATTCCACAGAAACAGCTCATGCATTAATGGGTTAATATAATGTTAACTTTGTAAGTATAGAAATTTGATGTAAGTAAAAGAAAAATTAATAATTGTAATGTCAAAGCCAATAAATCCAAAAATTATTTTTTTAAAAAAAAGCTTGAATGTAGTTTTAATTATTCAATCTTAGTTTAGCCCTTATTTCTAATAATTCATGTATGTTATTCGGTTAATATTAATGCACACACATATGCACAGATATATATGTAAAAAAAATTAAGAATTGTAATATTAAAGCCAGTAAATCCAAAAATTATTTTCAGATTAAAAAAAAAAGCTTGAATGTAGTTTTAATAATTCAGCCGTTATTTCTAATGATTTATTTATGTTATTCGGTTAATATTAATGTACATACATTAAGCAGATATATAAATGTAAAAAATTAATAATTGTAATATTACAGCAAATAGATCCAAAAATTATTTTTAGATTAAAAAAAAAGCTTGAATGTAGTTTTAATTATTCAATCTTAATTTAGCCCTTATTTCTAATGATTCATTTATGTTATTTGGTTAATATTAATGCACAGACAAATGCACAGATATATATGTAAAAAAAATTAGTAATTGTAATATTAAATCAAGCAAATCCAAAAATTATTTTCAGATTAAAAAAAAAAAAGCTTGAATGTAGTTATAATTAATTAATCTTAATTTAGCCCTTATTTCTAATGATTCATTTATGTTATTCGGTTAATATTTATGTACACACATATACACAGATATATGTGTAAAAAATTTAATAATTATAATATTAAAACCAATAAATCCAAAAATTATATTCAGATTATAAAAAAGAATCTTGAATTAAGTTTTAATTATTCAATCTTAGTTTACCCCTTATTTCTAATGATTCATTTATGTTATTCGGTTAATATTTATGCACACACATATGCTCAGATTTATATATATATGCTTTGAAAAATAATAATTTTTGTTAGGATTATAGGTAACAAATTCAGTATTCCTATATTTATCGCTATCAGAAACATGAAACATTAAATGTAACTAAAAACAATTTAATATAAAAGGAGAGTTTATTTGTTAAGCTGATGAAATTTTAATCAGTCTTGATAAACTCTGTATTATATGTTGATGTCTTTCATGACAGCTTTTTATCGTGTTGATATACACTCCTCCAGACAGAAATTCTTTATCTAGATTTTATCTTAATGCTCTCCGGCTAAAACATACAGTATTCTTTTGCAGTGAAATGTTTGACTGAAGACATTCTCCGCTCTCACGATAAGGCACGATAATTTTGTAATGTTCTTTTAATCGCAGCATTTGAAAAGAAAATTTGTGCATTCCTCAATATTGATTCGGTCCCCCAAGTCACAGCTACAGTCTTGTCTATACAGCTTGAAAATCTTAGGGGAAAACGAGGAAAATAATAACAGCACCCATAGCACCCAGTGAATCCTCCCTCTGCAGACGAGGGATCGAAACAGAACAATAGAACGTTTTTTTACCGGAGGGAAAAAAAAGGGAGAGAAAAGGAGAGAGAGATTGTAGGGGAGGGAGAGAAAGCCTTACTCTGCGGGGTGTGCGTAGTTCGAAGGCTCTTGAATGGCGGCAGGATACATCACAATACAGAGAAAAGAGTTCGCTTGGCCCTGATTGGCTGGAAGCAGACCTTCCGGGGTTTAAGCCCAACCAGCTATGTCTCTCGCTGGCCGCGAACTGAATTTAATCCAACACGTTGCCTGAGAAAGAAAATAATAATAAAACAAATTCAGGCACCTCTCGTTCTCTCCCCCCCTCCGGAAAAATCCGAAACCCCACTCATAGTTGTCGCATGTGCTTTAGGTGCTTGGTGATATTTTTCGCTGGCACTTTGTTATCTCAACGATGATGAACTCGTATTTCGAACAGAGCGGCTTCTACAACGGGCCCGTCGCCACAACAACTGCCGAGCAGCAGTCCTATCGCTTCCCGCAGAGTTTGCTTGTTCCTCCGTACGGTGCACAGAGTGGTCCGCGGGCCGCACATGAGGCCACCACGACCCCCTATGCGGACCCAAACACAAACGGGGCCGCCGCCTGCAAGATCTATTCGGACACCACCGTGTTTAAGGCTGAATGCCTGGCCAAGGAAGCTAACGGATTCAGCCAGGCAGTGAAGGACATGGTGAACTGGTCCGCAAGGGCCGCTAATGAGCAGATGCGGACCTTCGCAGCTGAAAACCAGGCGGCAGCCCCTAGGGGCGACGCTTGGCAGCAGTGCTGTCAGAATTCGCCCGCAGTGGCTCAGACACCCTCCAATGCCTTTTATCCATGGATGGCCATAGCAGGTTTGTATCTGTGCCTTATTCTGCTATACATCCAGCATGTCATTCACTCATATATATCGCATGTAAACACACCTTTCACTCACAAGTGGGAGAACGCTAGACACATTGCACGTTCCCTTTAAATTTTTCATTATAACGGATTTACTGGGTTTATATAGAATAACTAAGCTATTTTTGCTATAGTGGCTTTCCTTTTCGCTTTATTCTGATGTGCATATAACTCTTCGACACTCAGCTTGTCATATTCGCTGAAATGTCTACACACTTTTGCTAAAACATTACATATATGATACACTATTTCTTTAAGATTTTTATCAATACTGGTGCATTGGATATATATGCTATTTTTGCTACAGCAGGTTTCCATTTGTGCCTTACTCTGTCATATATTGAACACCATTCAGCATGTCATATGTTCTGCAATAATGTCTAAAAATATGACACATGTAAACACATCTTTCTGTCAAAAGTTAAACATTGCTAGATATTTTACGCTTTCTGCTTTCAAGTAATATTTATGCAGAATAATTACATTGTTTCTGTTAAGAGTTAAGGGTCATAATCTCTTCACTTTTTTGTATGAAAATTGCAAAATATTACACCAAAATGACTATACATATCCACACTTTATGTGTCCATTCAATATATGATGACGATATAATACTATGTTCCTTCATAAGATGTCAACAAAATAGATATTTCTTCTAAATAATTTTTGATACAGTACTTTGATAATTCAATTTAATCAAATAAACAAGACTTATCCCTTAAGAAATTTCATGTTTATGCATACATGAAAGTATTTCGATCCTTAGACAATAAATATATTTTAGTGCATATAAACTGTTATGTTAAAAAAATTAATTCTTAATTCATACTAGTAGGTTTACCAGATATACCACATATTTTTGTTGGAGCAATTGTGATTATGTTGAGTGATTTATGGGATGTGGCATTTTTGTTTACATATAACTCTTTTACTCTTCTCATCATATGATGTAAGATGATATCTAGAAAATGGTTAGTCATAAAATAAGTAACTTAAAACAAGTTTGAAAAAATACGTAAGCTATTTTATTATTTTTTAATATAGTATGTGCAGAAATTGTGATTTCTAATTTCTCTGCACTTTTACTTGCATTTATTAAATTAAATAGTTTCTTTCTTCCTGCTATCGATATTCATAAGTAATGCTAGACAAGTTGCAATATATATCTAACAAACTGAGGCAATAGTATGTGAAATAAATATAGGTTAAAAGGATTTTCACTGATACTGGTACAATTGTGATTATGTTGAGTGATTTATGAGATGTGACACTTTTTGTATAACTCCTTTACTCTTATCATCACATAATGTAAAATGATACCTAAAAATGGTTAAAATATCTTCTACTTTGTTTACATATAACTCTTTTACTCTTCTCATCATATGATTTTAGATGATACCTATAAAATGGTTCAAATATATTCTACTTTGTTTACATATAACTCTTTTACTCTTCTCATCATATGATTTCACATGATACCTATAAAATGGTTCAAATATATTCTACTTTGTTTACATATAACTCTTTTACTCTTCTCATCTTATGATTTAAGATGATACCTAATAAATTGTTCAAATATCTTCTACTTTACAAGTTTGCCAATTAAAAGAAAATATGTATTTCTAATTTTTTCAACTATATCTAAATTTAGTCTTATTTTAAATTGTAACATTTTTTATATTTATAGAGAAGTACTCATTTTGGTCTATGATACCCTTTTGAAATATCCTTCTAAACTTGAAATTACTCAATTTCCATATACAGTTCTAAAAATTAGCATCTCAAAACATATAGTATCATTTCTGTTTTAAAATTGTTAGCAGGTGATGGATTCATTTTTTCTCTACATTTAGAATATAAAACCCACATTTTATTTCTTTTATATTGAAATATATAAATAAAATTTTCATAGAAAAATAATACTTGATTAGTATGAAAATCTATAAATAATGTTGTCTTTTCTGTATTTAAAAGGGTAAAATTATATTATATTTTTCCCTATCATAATGTTAACTATTAATATTTGATTGCAGCAACTAAGTAAAACTATTTCAATTATTTATTTAAATTTCATTGGGATGTTAACTATTATAAATGGAAATTACTAGTAAATGTGATTTAACAACATAATGAAAGATGCTAGATGAATAAGAAAAATACTTAATTTCAGTCACATCATATAATAGTATTTATCATCTGAAATATATGTTATTATCATTAAAAACATAAAAAATTATTAATTTTCAACAAGTACTAAAATGATATCAACATCACAATGTTATAAATCAAAATCCTTTTTATCAAACTCAAAAATGTGTTTATCATATATCCATATTATCCAACTGAAAGATGAAAATTAAGGAATAAAATATCATTTTATTTCTTAGCACTATTATTATAAATATAACTAAAATAAAAAAAAATGATTTTTATAAACATTTTAGTCATTATGACACTTTGGGCTGAATATTTATGTATTTTATCCATAAAAAGGTCTAAAATAACATCTATGCAAAATTATGTGTTATTCAATCTTAGAACAGTATTTTGTGCATAGTAATATTTATTCTAAGTAATAATATTAAATAGAATATAACTAAATTCACAAAGATTCAATTAAAAATGTGTTATGATAATATAAAAGAATATTTCACATTGCTTTATATACACAGTTCATACAAAAAATCTTAAACTTTTAGTTTGTTTACTAAAATAGATTTACTGTGAATTTAAGAATTTTTAAACCTGATTTATTTTAAATAACTTTACAATGGGGTAGAGTTGAATGATTGGAGTTGTAGTATGTTGTTTTTATCTAAGAAATATATGTTGGTTTGAATCTATAAAAATAACACCATTAAACATAATTCATTTGTTTTGCACTCTTATTATAATTGTTGCCATGCATGTAAATGAAAGAAAACTAAAATCTTTTTCTTTTCATATTAGTTAAAAAATCATAATTAACTTTTTAAAATTGATTTTAAAATATCTTGAATACCAGTTACTGTTTTGAGAAAAAAATATATATGGATGTTTAAGATGTATAAAGCTTAAGTCAGACAGAAAACTTTTATTATAAACAGAAATAATAATTGTTAATTATAATGAATCATTGAAAGAAAACAGATTCCTTAATTATTAGAGGTGTTAGTTTTAGATTATTAGTTTCTAACTGACTTAATATTTTCTTTAGCATTCACATGTTAAGAGAGTGAAATAGCTTTCAAATTACCTGAACAAATCTAGCTCTCTCTCTCTAAATATATATATATATATATATATATATATATATATATATATATATGTGTGTGTGTGTGTATATATGTGTGTGTACATATACATATGTACACATATATGTATATATATATATATTTATATACATATGATATATATATATACATATGTACACGTATATATGTATATATATATATATATATATATATATATCCTTCTCTGTATGCATATGTGTGAGTGTGAAATATTACTTAGAGTATGGCATTATTCTGTGATGTGAAAATTTTATCAACAATACGATGAGATTAATAATCAAAGGGAGAAAACAAAACATATCTCAGAGAAAAAGTAAATGTTAAGAAAGCAAATAAAAAAATGGAAATAGGAGAAAAAATCTTAATAATGAGATAGGTACAGTCTAAAATTCATATCTAAATTCTTATCAGTTTTTTAGTAGTATACAAGAAGTTGGTAAAAGAAGAAAAGTTTTGTGAAATGTTAAGTTACTTGAAACTTAACAACAAATAATAATTACAAACATATATATAAAACTAATTTTTCATGGTATAACATAAATTTCTGATTCACTTTTCTCTGACATAAATATATAACTAAGAACTGTTTATTTAAATTTCTGATATGCAGTTTATAAAAAATAATGTTATTCATCAAAATTTATATATGCACACTTTCAATATCTTTGTGAAACTTATTGAAATCTTGCAAGAGTATTTCCTTAAACTACTAAAAACAATAGTTTGCAGTGCGCAGAAGAACTAACTTCTAAAGGTAAATTTACGTTTTCTCTCGCTTACTACCATTAAAAAAATTCATGCAAGTTTCCCAGGAAGAAAAAAACTGTAAGCTATAAATAACCGGAGGCGCGAAAACTGTATCAGAAGCTAACTCTATTATAAGGTTTTTATTCTTAAATCTCGCATCATGTACTAAGAGACCCATAACTGTTAAATAAGTCAGCGAAGTGTTGACATTTACAACATCAAATAAAGCCGTAGTGATGACTAGATGGTACTTTATTCGATATTAAATAGTTTATCCATTCTACCTCAGTCCCTAATCGTAATTACGGGCTAAATGGTCGTTTATGGCTACTTAGTGGCATTTTATTACAACCGTAAATCCTTGGTCTGTAGTCTTGTAGAGTTCTCCATCTTATGCGCGTGTAAACATCCTTTTATTGCAAGTTAAGTGTTGTGAGAGGCCTCCTGGATTGGAAACCATTTTGAAGGTGCTACCCTTTTCCGTGGGTCATAAAAAGTCTCTCTCTCCCCCAAGACGGCCTCTTGTGAGGAGCCCTTAAAAGCTGACTTTTATGCGTCATTCCAGTTTGCCCCATTGGACGCTCGTAAAATGATAGAAATTTTGTGCGTAGTGGGAGATTCGTACTTGAAGTCCGATGTTTTTTTTATGGTACTAAGTTGTTGGAACTAAATTGAGCTTGTCGTTTCTTTGAGTGGAGAATTATTTTCCGCAGTTTTTATTGTTATTATTTATTAAGTTTAGTTCAAAGAAATAGGTATTAAAGTAAAGAATTCCTTAATAATTTCGATTTTGAGAAATAGTTTCATTAAATTTGATAAAATCTTAAACATGTATTGTATGAAAAATAATTCAATATCTGCTGGGTGATATTAATAAATGATAACCTCAAAAAGATTATATACCTCATTCCGGTTTGCCTCAAAAGATACTCGTAAAATTATAGAAATTTTGCTCTTAATCGGGGATTTGTATACATTTATGTTTTTATTTATTTATTTTTTTTTAAGGTACTAAGTTGTTGGAACTAAATTGAGCTTGTCGTTTCTTTGAAGAATTATTTTCCGCAGTTTTTTTTATTATTATTTATTAAGTATGTTTCAAAGAAATGGTTATTAAAGTAATGAATTCCTTGGTAATTTCGATTTTGACAAATAGTTTCATTAAATTTGATAAAATCTTAAACATGTATTGTATGAAAAATAATTCAATATCTGCTGGGTGATATTAATAAATGATAACCTCAAAAAGATTATATACCTCATTCCGGTTTGCCTCAAAAGATACTCGTAAAATTATAGAAATTTTGCTCTTAATCGGGGATTTGTATACATTTATGTTTTTATTTATTTTTTTTTAAAGGTACTAAGTTGTTGGAACTAAATTGAGCTTGTCGTTTTTTTGAAGAATTATTTTCCGCAGTTTTTATTATTATTATCTATTAAGTATGTTTCAAAGAAATGGTTATTAAAGTAATGAATACCTTAGTAATTTCGATTTTGACAAATAGTTTCATTAAATTTGATAAAATCTTAAACATGTATTGTATGAAAAATAATTCAATATCTGCTGGGTGATATTGATAAATGATAACTTTAAAAAAGATTATATACGTTATTCCGGTTTGCCCCAAAAGATACTCGTAAAATTATAGAAATTTTGTGCTTAATCGGAGATTTGTATACATTTATGTTTTTATTTTATTAAGGTACTAAGTTGTTGGAACTAAATTGAGCTTATCGTTTCTTTGGGTGAAGAATTATTTTCCGCAGTTTTTATTATAATTTATTAAATTTAGTTCAAAGAGATAGGTATTAAAGTAATGAATGGTTTAGTAATTTCATTTTTGACAAATAGTTTCATAAATTTGATATGTGAAAACAGACGTCATAAAATTGCGTCTCAAATATGATTAATATAATTGAGGAAATATTAAACATGTATTGTATGAAAAATAATTCAATATCTGTTGGGAGATATTAATAAATGATAATTTTAAAAAGATAATATATACGTCATTCCTATTTGCCTCATAAGATACTCATAAAATGATATAAATTTTTTGCGTAATTTGCGGATTTGTATTAAAAGTTCAATATATATATATATATATATACATATATTTTTTTATGGTACTAAGTTGTCGGAACTAAACTAAGCCTGTCGTTTCTTTGAATGGAGAATTATTTTCCGCAGTTTTTATTGTTATTATTTAATAAGCTCAAGAAATAGGTATTAAAGCAATGAATTCCTTGGTGATTTCCATTTTAACAAATAATTTCATTAAATTTGATATGCAAAAACAGGTGTATCAAAATGCTGCATAAAATTGCGTTTCAAATATGATTAATATAATTGAGGGAATCTTAAACATGTATTGTATGAAAAATAATTCAATTACTGTTGGGAGATATTAATAAATGATAATTTTAAAAAGATTATACACCTCATTCCGGTTTGCCTCGTAAGATACTCATAAAAGGATAAAAATTTTGTGCGTAGTTGGGGATTTCTCTTTAAAGCCCAATATATAAAGATATTATTTATTTATTATTTTATAGTACTAAGCTGTTGGAACTAAATTGAGCTTGTCGCTTCTTTCAGTGAAGAATTATTTTCCGCAGTTTTTATTATTATTTATTAAGTTTAGTTCAATGAGATAGTAATTAAAGTAATAAATTAGTAATTTCGTTTTTGACAAATAATTTCATAAGTTTGATATGCGAAAACAGAAGTATTAAAATGTTGCATAAAATTGCGCCTCAAATATAATTAATATAATTGAGGAAATCTTAAACATGTATTGTATAAGAATAATTCAATATCTGCTGGGAGATATTAATAAATGACAATTTTAAAAATATTATATATACGTCATTCCAGTTTGCCTCATAAGATAGTCATAAAATGATAGAAATTTTGTGCGTAATTGGGGATTTGTATTTAAAGCCCAATATATAAATATATATATGTATTATTTTTTTTTTTTATGGTACTAAGTTGTTGGAACTAAACTGAATTTGTCGTTACTTTGAGTGAAGAATTATTTTCCGCAGTTTTATTGTTATTTATTTATTAAGTTTGGTTCAAAGATATAGGTATTAAAGTAATGAATTCCTTGGTAATTTCGATTTTGACAAACAGTTTCATTAAATTTGATATGCGAAAACAAACGTATGAAAATGTTGCATAAAATTGCGCCTCAAATATAATTAATATAATTGAGGAAATCTTAAACGTGTATTGTATAAGGATAATTCAATATCTGTTAGGAGATATTAATAAATGATAATTTTAAAAATATTATATATACGTCATTCCAGTTTGCCTTGTAAGATACTCATAAAATGATAGAAATTTTGTGCTAATTAGTGATTTGTATTATTAATTAATTATTTTAATTAATTGTCATCTTTGTTAGGTACAGTTTTCACTATGTCAAATTTTGAATTTATTATTTATTTTCAATTAAAATGTGCTTCTTAGAAATAAGCTTTTCCGATAGAAATTACAGTGGCACCTAAAATGCTTTCCATTATATAAAGCATACATTTCGTTAAGATTAATTTCATGTACCATTAAACTCCTTTCTTTTTAAACAGTAGAAATTAATGCAGAAATTCATAATTAAGCTTAAAGTTTTTATTTCATTTTTTATGTATTTTGTTATGCGGAAATAATCCAAGTAAAACTAGCATTTTCATCCTTTATAACGAAACACAAAACTATGCACACGTTTTTAACTATTTAACTATTTATATCTCTAAAGACATAAGCTAGATGAATTTTTAAGTAATGCATTTTGCTTTAAATGAACTAAAAAAGTTGCGCATTTTATAATTAATCCGTCTTTAAATTACTTGATAATTTAGCAGTTGAAGAACCTTTCAAGCAGAAAGTATTTACTATATGAGCTTATGTTTGATTCAATATAAAAAAATGTTCAACTCTATTAAGAATAAAAATAATTTAGTTTTGTTTTATGAAGTAATATATTTAAAAAAAAAAGACACCTGAAATATGTACAGCAAGTGAAAAAGATGAAATACACTTCATAAAAACTTTAGATATACGGAAAAAAGAATTTTTTTATACAAAAGAGAATCAAATTATCTTTTCCATTTTATGAACCTCGGTTGAATACAAGAAATATATTTTTATATAAGATAATAAGAGATAATATATTAAAATTTCAGTTTCTTAATGCTTTTTAGTTTGTTTAAGTTTTAAAATGTCAAATAAATGTAAGATTTAGGTATAACGAGTTAATAGATATTTCACTTTAATTTGATTTTAAATTTTTTGTCTTATATTCATATTTCAAAAATTATCTTGCAGGTAACTAAATTTTACATTTTTTTTCATTTTGTGTATATTTGTATACTATTTATAAGAATATGCTACTTCAAGCCACGTATTTTTAAATGCTATTATGCCACTTATTTTTAAAAATATGCTATTGCCAGTTTAAATAATATTTTGAGGCTTAGTGCGTAGTTAAATAACTTGAAAAAAATTCATTCTAAAATTAGCATAACTTTATTTTATGAGGAATCTAAGAAAAGTCTGTCGGTCTGAAGATTTTAAATCTCTTAAGATACTATTTTCCTTTAAAGCATACGAGCATAAAAATTTTCCGCAATTTTTTTCTTGAAATCTGTATGATAAAACACCACCATACACTTGTCAACATGACTACTACTTAAATGAACTGTCCATATACATAAACCTTTAGATTTATACATTTTTATTGGCTCCATTCGCAGATTTCTTTTCCTCGAATAACATTTGTTAGATCAAAGTTAGCGTCACTTTTTTATGATAACGTTAAGCGACGTTATGTGGACGGGATCAGCGTTGCGTTTAATGTAATGGGGCAGTAAACATTTCTGCTCTATCGTTTTCTTCCCTCGTAATGGAGTCTAGAGCTGCTATTATTATTGTATGGATGAGGACGTGTTGTCAAGAGCTGAGCACCAGTTATTTATTTACCGTACGGGCACAGTTATTTACATTCCAATATTATGTCGCCGCTTGTTTTAGTACAGAAGGCAATTATAGTTAAGATTATATACGGTGAATGATAATTTATTTTGGCATCAGGTAGCTTTGTTGGTTGCTATAATTTCAAATTATTTTGCTGAATAAAAATAACGTATGTGTTTACTATGTAATTGTTATTTTGACTTGAAATATTTTTTTTTCCATATATTTAGGATTATCTCTAGACAGCATTTCTTGAACTCCAGAACCTTATTCTTTAATAATTAAAACTGACAAACTCTACGACAATTAAATTTTCTTCTATATATTTACTATATATAAGATAATTTAATTTGTATTTCTTATATGAAATTAATCTTACTTACTTAAATTAACAATATATGAAATTAATATTAATATTGCACTATTATAATATTTATTCAATAAAGAATGAAGAATCAATAAAGAATATAGTTATAATAGTTATTTAATACAGAAATAACACGCTATGTCATATTTTACGCTAGGTAAACGCGATTTTACATTTATAAATCACAATTTCGCTTTCTTTTCTACCAGTAAGACACGAATTTAGGGTTGTTACAATTAGAAACGGAAAACTAAGTTTCTGTAGCCTAAATTGTTATATATATATATATATATATATATATATATATATATATATATATATATATATATATATATATATATATAAGATAATTTAGTTTCTAATTCTTAAATGTATTTTTTTTATTTACATAAATTAACAATTAATGACATTAATATTATATAGTACTAATATAATATTTATTCAATAAAGAATTAAGAATCAGTAAAGAATATAGTTATAAGAACATAACTATAATAACACGCCATGTCATATTGTAAGCTAGGTAAACGTGATTTTACATTTACAAAAACGCAATTTAGCTTTGTTTTCTACAAATAAGCCATAAATTTAAGGTTGTTACAATTAGAAAGGGAAATCTAAGTTTGTGTAACCTGAATTGTGTTTTAAGATATTGATAATTTTCTCTCGGTTAGGTGACTGTGTTTCAAGATTTTTATTTTCCGCTTTAAAAATTTCACTCAATATTTAAAACTGGAGAAATATGCAAAAGTGATCTAATAGTTTTCTATTGCCTTTCACAGTTCGTTTTTACCGAGCGTTTCCAAAGTGATCTCTATAGATATTCACTCTCTCTGAAGGGGTAAATAAAAATTATGTAAATGTATGTTTCCATGTCACAAATAATGTCTCCATGTAAATAAAAATAATTTGGGGAGGGGAATAACGCTTGGGAGTACGAGAAAGGTTTAAAGTAAAGTAAAATAATTATGACTCATTTTTATGAAAGCAAATAACAATAAATAAATGAGTGAGACTTTTTCTGCTATTCACTTTTTTATCCCTGTTAAATCTCTTAGAGAGTAAGAACAATGCCTAAAATGTGACACATAGACGTTATTTGAATCTGATTATCTCTCTCCAACCCTTGTTTTTATAAGAACACATTTTCTCACAAAACCTCATGCTTTGTTACTCCCAAAAGTAGCACCAATTATAAATAATATATCAATATATCAGTCTCTTCCACCACATTATTTAGCATATAAAAATAATTTTATAATTTAAATACTCAAGGTATAGTTTCAATAGATGTTGCTTTAGGTATCAAAACGTTTTAGTTATATTTTGTTTTTATGTTATTATTAAAAACAACAAAGTTGAAATTGTAATTCTGTTATATAATTATGCAGTTACTTAACTTTAAGATTCATGACAATGTGTCTGTCATGAGAATGGGTCTATATGAATAAAAAGTATGGGAACATCTGGTGTATGATTTCGTTGGATTACTGTAAAGTTTTAGTACAGTTTCTCTTATATAAAGGTATATTTTTATCAAGGGAAACAATCGTAAAATGTAATCATTATATTAGAAACATATATAACACGTAAAAAATTTTTCACGTGGTTTACAATATAGTTGCTGTTTATATTTATGAAGTATTCAATATTTCTCTCTTCTAACATTATTGAATTTAATATAATGTTTTAAAAGACAAATGGTTACAAAATTTGTTTAAGCAATGGGTATATTACTCAATTATAAAATATATTTTGAAGATTATTTCAGTAAGAGTGGACTTATTAAAGCATGTATCAGCGTGTGTTGATTTAGATGTATAATTACTAAATAATTTGTTTATAATAACCCGTTGTTGAAATAGTGTAGTACTAAAAAATAAATAATGTAGAATAAAACTTCTGCAGAATTTTTAAAATAAACATTTGCCGTATGTATCTAAATAGAATTTTTAAATACTGTGTAGAGTTGGGCATGTGTTAAAGATAATTTTTATTCCAGCTAATTATTAGAATAATTCAATACTCAAACTGTAATGGGACATTGCATTTTTGAACCCTCTTAGTGCATTGTTAAAACATTTATTTAAATTAAAGTGCTTCTCTATAATACTACGATAAAATAAAAACGAGTAAAGAAATATTAATAAATGCCTTAAATTCACACTTAATGCACCAAAATAGACAGTTGCATTATGGTTCAAACCTTTAAAATTTACTTCAAATGTCACTTCCTAGATTCCTTTGTAATAAAAATAAACGTTTTAGGCTTTGCTTATTCTGGGAAGCTCCTCGGATAAACAAGACACCGTTTGAATTCCAATATGGCATTTGTACTTTCTGATCACGTTTGTGGGATGCTCTCAGGGATTACACCTTTACCATCTTATTGTATTGCTTTTAACATTTCTTAACCTCCGATTTTTCGGTGTGTTTTGTGACGATGTGACTTTAAGCAGCGATGAAGCGTGGTTGCAATAACTCAGTAGCTTTACTGTTCTATTCTAACGTTGATACTAAAAACTGAATTTGAAGAGATTTTTGTAGCATCTAGCGTCAGTGTGTAGCTTTTTTATAAAAATTCTTGCTCTGAGTGTAGATTTATCAGTTATATCGTTCTTTTTATAAAAAGATTTGAGTTCGTAATTATTATTTATTATAATTCTATAGGATTATAATAGATTTTTTACACAGAAGTATTCTTTTTAATTAAAAAGAACCACATAAACAAGTAATTATTATTGTGTAATTGTGAAGCCTTCAGGATAAAGAATACATTTTTAATTGTGCTGTGTAACATAATATCATGCATTAAATTAAAGTTTTCTGTAAGACATTTTAAATGCTATTATATTATTATGTAGCCAAACCTTAGTAAGGGAGGTGGGAAGCATTCAACAATTTGACGCTTATACATTATTATATCATATCTATTCTAAAGGTTAATACATAAAATCAGTCTGTTTTGTATTTTTAATTTGGCCGAGTTAAATGTAGGAAATGGGATAAACTACTAGTCAAAAGCTATCCGTCATTCTCGTAACAAATTGAGTCTCATAATCTTAAGGAAACTATAAACCGAGATATGTGGTGAAATTAAATTAATAGGAATATGTCTTTCAGAATTTTTCAGTTAATTTTGGGGAACTACAGTCGATATGATTAACCTCTCATATATCGTAAATTGATTCAATAATTTCAATTTAATGATTCGATATGTTATACATTTTGAGAACCAAGACCAAAGCTTTAGGCCATTCTCCAAACAAATTGAGTCTCATAATCCTAAGGAAGCTATAAGCCAGAATATGTGGTGAAATAAAATGAATAGGAATATGTCATTCAGAATTTTTCAGTTAATTTTGGGGAACTATAGTGGATATGATTATAACCTCTCATGTGTCTTAAATTGATTCAATAATTTCAATTTTATGATTTGATATGTATTATATTTGATACATATTTTGAGACCCAAGCTTTAAGCCATTCTCCAAACAAATTGAGTCTCATAATCCTAAAGAAACTAGAAACCAGAATACGAGGTCAAATTGAAATTATAGAAATATGTCCTTCAGAAGGAGTTTGGAGATTTTGAAAACAAAACAAAGGTTAAAATACTATCAAATGTAGAATTAGATAAATTTATTTCACTGCTATCAATTAAAAATACAAGCATAAGTACTTAATTGTAAAATTTAAAATAGTTAGTATCAGCAATTTATTGGACTGTAATAAATAGTATAATTTTTTTAAACCTGTCTCTAACTCTAGCACTTATTTTGCATAAGGGTAAAGAAAAATTCAATTTAAAAACGTTTAAAAGATATCATATTAAGAAAAATAAGTTATAAATATTACATAGCTTTTCCCAGTTGCAGTTAATGGTTCGCATTTAAAAAAATTGATCGAAATTGTTTATATAAATTAATAACGATCATAAATATAAGTTAATTATATAAATAATCATTAAATATACTTTTTAAAGTATGGAATTGTGAAAATATCATTGAAAATTTTGTATTACTTCGCACATGAACGTGAAAGTAACGAAATCATGTTTGCCCAATACGTTTATGTTATCTTCTAAAACAGTTATTCGATAGTTAACCAAAAATATATGGCTGCAAAATACGATTGTAAATCGTGTACCTTATGTCTCAGGAGGATATGACCAATGATATATTAATTCGAAATATTGCTCAGAGAATTATCGTTATCAGTATTGTCGCACGATCCCAAGTTTCATTGACATTTCTCGTTTAATGTTGCTAATCACGTTGGCCCAATATTTGCACAGCGAATGTCAGCTTCCTCTTCTCCAGCGATATTGCATTCCCGACAGGTGCCAGTTCGACCCCCGTGTCTACTTAAGAGCTCGTTTATTAGGCCCTATCAGCTGGAAGTCTCGGATTATGGCGGTTTTTGTGTGTGGCCGTGCCGCTCCAAAATTTTGGTAACCGCTCTTATCGCTCAAGATTTACTTCTGCACCTCATGCATCATATGAGAAGTTAGAGGCTGCAGACCTGTACATATTGCATCTTGGACGCAATCGGATATGTACCAGACTGAGGAAATGGGAATATTCCTTTAGTTAATTAAACAATTTTAAAAATATTTGCTTCTTTTAACCATTAAGTGATTCACCTATTAACACATTGTATGCGGGACACGTACTAGTACGTTTTCTGACGATTGATACTTTAGGTTTGGTCACGTACTAGTATGGGTTTGTGTAACAACTTATTGTCTAACTTTCTTTTCTTCTAACGTTTTCTAATATCCTCTAAACGTTTTTGCCCATTTAATATTTTATTGACTCTAGCAGCAAAATAAGTATTATAGTTGTAGAAACCAAACATTTTTGTCATACTATTTATTATAGTCCAATAAATTGCTGATGCAAATTATTTTTAATTTTAAAATAACTTATGCAGGTATTTTTAATTGGTAGCAGTAAAATGAAATGTGATGGACAGGTATGAGTTTCAGTAGTTTTTAGATGCAATTAAATGGAAAAAAAAAAGAGTAAAATTTCAACAGTTGTCATACCGTTTATTACAGCCTCAAAAGTAACTCATTAATGGAGTTAAATTACAATATAATTTCGTTTAAAATAGGTATGATTTACTTTGATTTCTAAAACTTAGTGTATACCAAATTTCTATTCTAAGATGTTATATTTAAAGCTTAAAATGCATTTTTTTCCACCTGAAATTTTGAGAGCAATACCAGTATAACACTTTTGTTTATTTAATATTTTCCATAATTTTTTGGTATCCCTACTTCAATTCATATTCTGCATACAAATTAGAGAAATCCTACCTGGCTAGAATTTTAAACTAAGCATGCATGGTAATATATTTAAATATTCCATAAATTATTTTTTTTACTTTTGTGTAAAACCTGAATTATGCATATATGTTGCCGGAACTTTTATAAAAAAAAATACGTTGTTAAATATGTGTATTTTAAACAGCATTGTTAATCAGCAAAGACACGTGAGTTTGTGCGCATGATAGTTTTAATTTATTACATTTACAATAAAAGAGAATGACTAGGGATATTTAGGAAATTTTCTTCGGCATTATATACGCACTATAATCTCAGATTTAAACAAATTAATTGGTGTAAAGTAAGATTGCTTTAATATGACTTGCATTTTCAGTAACACATCTTTACGGTGTTTGCTTCTGTTACAACATACAATAATATAAAGGAAATTTGAGAACACGCACTAGCAATGCGATATTTACAGCAGTTTCGGGCTATCTTTTAATGATTGAAAATCTTTAATATATAATGAAAATAAAATTAATTGACTTCTAAAAAGCATCGCAGTTTTAGTGTCATTAAAAGTATTGTATTTAGTCAGTTTAAAGGTTTGTATTTAGTCAGCTACGGTCTACTTTTTGCAACATGAGGGCTAATGAAATCTGGACCTAGAGCTTAAAGCCGATTCCGACCAGCTACGAACATCCATGCCACTGTGCAATTCGAACTCACGAGCTCCGGTACCGATGACCAGCACCCTAACTAATCGACTATCGTTCGGCTAAAGCCGAGAAGAGAAGTGAAGAAATAAATCATAAGTTCTTGAATTGTTATCAGTCATAAATTTATATAAGCTATCGAAGTTCTGGAGCTAATAAAAGCTATCGATCGTTTACTTTTTTTTCCAATGTATCATATTTATTTACTATGTGACGTAAGGTAGCAAAGTCATGTGTATTTGTACGCATGATTTTAATATGCCATTACGTGAGATATGCTATTACAATAGAAGAGAATGACTGCAGAAATTTTAAAATTTTATCGTCATTATATACACACCGTAATTATAAATATAAAAAGTAAATTAATGTAAAACAGCTTATTGTTTAAAATGACTTGCAGTTTCAATAATGGTTTTTTACAAGACTTTTCGTCTCTTCTACAAAGGCAATGATGCAAAGGCAAAATTAAGAACTCAACAAACAGTACACTATATAGCTGATGTTTCAGCGATAAGAAATTTCTAATTAGAGATAATGATAATAAAATTAATTGGCTTCTAAAAAGCTCTGCAGTTCTTGCCAAGTTAGCGGCAAAATCAGAAAAGAAGAAATCATCGATTCATTAATTGTTATCAGTCATTAATTTATAAAGGCTATCGAAGTTCTTGAACTAATAAAAGTTATGTATCGTATACTTTTTTTTACGCATTGCATCATATTTATTTACTATGTATGCCAAGTAACAGTATTGTAAGGTAGCAAAGTCATGTGTATTTGTGCTCATGATTTTAATATGCTATTACGTGTACAATAGAAGAGAATGACTGCAGAAATTTAAAAATTTCATCGTCATTATATACGCAGAGTAATTATAAATATAAAAAGTAAATTAATGTAAAATAGCTTATTGTTTAACATGACTTGCAGTATCAATAATGGTTTTTTACAAGACTTTTCGTCCTTCTAACAACAATAATACGAAGGCAAAATTGAGAACTAAAACAAACGGTACACTATATACAGCAGTTTCGAGCTAATATTTCAGCGATAAGAAATTTCTAATTAGAGATAATGGAAAATAAAATTAATGCAGTACAGTTCTTACCACATTAGCGGCAAAATCAGAAAAGAAGAAATCATCGATTCATTAATTGTTATCAGTCATAAATTTATAGAGACTATCTATAAATTTAGAGGCTATAAGTTCTGGAGGTAATAAAAGTTATCTATCGTACGCTCTTTTTTATTAATCCAATACATCATATTTATTTACTATGTATGCCAAGTAACAGTATTGTAAGGTAGCAAAGTCATGTGTATTTGTGCTCATGATTTTAATATGCTATTACGTGTACAATAGAAGAGAATGACTGCAGAAATTTAAAAATTTCATCGTCATTATATACGCAGAGTAATTATAAATATAAAAAGTAAATTAATGTAAAATAGCTTATTGTTTAACATGACTTGCAGTATCAATAATGGTTTTTTACTTTTTTACTTTTCGTCTCTCTTACAACAATGATGTAAAGGCAAAATTAAGAACTCAACAAACAGTACACTATATAGCTGATATTTGAGCGATAAGAAATTTCTAATTAGAGATAATGGCAATAAAATTAATTGGCTTCTAAAAAGCAGTGCAGTTCTTACCACGTTAGCGGCAAAATCGGAAAAGAAGAAATCATCGATTCATTAATTGTTATCAGTCATAAATCCACGGAGGCTATCGAAGTTCCGGCGCTAATGAAAGTTATCTATCGTATTCACTTTCTTCACCCAATACATCATCTTTATTTACCATGTATGCCCAGAGCAAAAGATAACAGATGAACCCAAGTGTTTATTTATTCTGCTGCATGGAGGGGCTATTAAGTCTCCGGGATTAACGTCGCTGTGTGAGTGATTCGGGATGGCGTAATCTTGAAATTTATTAGCTATAAACTGGAGAAAGCTATCTGCAGTGCCAGGAATTAAGCTTAAGCGCTTCATACCGTTACGCTTTTTCCTTTTACCAGTTTAAAAATGCATTAGTGCTGAAGTTACGGAAGTTACTCCTTTTTTTATCTTCGACAAAGTAAATTCATAGTAAGCGCTTGTTAAGTTTTCAATATCTAGCTTCATTTTTAGAATAGCGTTAATCAGCTTTTGAAATCAAATTAGATCTAGTTAATGAAGTCAGGTTAGAACATTGAAACAGAGATAGTTGAAAAGCTATGAATACATTTAAGATTGGATTGGATTAGTTTGGAGTGCTATGGTATAATTTTTGCTACACGAGGGGTAATGAGACCGGGACTTACATATGAAAGCCGATTCCGAATGGTTAATAATATGCATACCACTGTGGGATTCGAATCCACGAACTCCGATACCGAACGTCAGCACCCTAACCAATCGGCCATCGTTCGGCTGAATAAATTTAAAAATCTCTTATAATAACAAATTTTGTATGTATCAAGAACGCTTTAGGGTCTTCCAGTTCCAAAATTTTATTGTTTCGTTAATTATACTATAACTCTAAATCTCTCTCGCTACTGTGAATCTAATCAGAATACTAGTGTTGTAATTACTGAAAGAGTAATATCACGAATAAAAATGTTGCTCTTGGTTGATGAAATAATAGAAACGAATCGTTCCTAGGTTACTTTAAAAATTATTCGCACCTTGGATGAATACATAATACCATTGAAGTAAAATTTAATTTTAATTTAATTTCAGTAAAATCTCATGTTAAACGGTATTATTTTGAATCACTTTCATTAATTTTAAAAGCTTCAGTCAGAATAAATTTTTAAGATATAATCCTGCAGGGATATTTTGAAAACAACGTTAAGAATTGTTAAGGGATATTTTAATCTAATTAGCTAATGTAAATGTTATATTTATTTGATCTGTGGTTTTTAAAATTTTTAAGTTGTGGTACCCTTGTAGTGCTAAAAATATTTCCGAAGGTAGCTAGACTTAAAGCGGTTTTAATACAACGGAAAATAAGAAAACTTTGCAAATTTAATGCACATTTGTTTTTAATATGAAGATAGTATTGTTAAGGTGAATTTTTTGTTATTCTTCATTACTGCTGACGTATAAATTATTTTAGATAGGTATCAGATAAATGTATATTTTTTGAGATAGCCAGTTTATAGTGGTGCATATAAATGTTATTAAATGATAGGTTATTTTATAGTTATAAAATGACGGTGATATTTTCTGCGTAGATGAAAGAAGATTCTTTCAAGTACCTGAATAAATATTTAACAACCGTTGGGAAGCATAGAAATATTGTTACTATCAAGTATATTTTACAGTTAAGGAACTGAATTCTAAGGTTTCTAACTAAAATGTAATTCACAGTTTGTTTTATATTAAACTTGTATTCAATATGAAAGTCCTGTAGCCATATTAATAAATTTCTAGTTCATTCGTTATTATAAATTTTTAAAATGCATAACTGTATCCTATAGGACTCTCAAAAATGAAGCACTTAAAAGCCTGGTTGTGGAAGAACAATCGCCTACTTCCAGCTATCTAGTACAGCCTTGCTGAACTTTTCCAACTCGCAGGATTATTAAGATATAACTCTGCAGGGATATTTTAAAACAACATTAAAATTTTATAAGGAAGATTTTAAAACAATTAGCCATTGAAAACGTTATATCTATTTGATCAGTGTTGATTAGTTGTAGTACCCTTGTAGTGCTAAAAATATTTCGCAACACAACTAGTCTTAAAGCGGTTTTAATACAACGGAATTCTTCATTGCTGCCGCGGTACCCCTGACATATAAATAATTTTAGATAGGTATTAAATAAATGTTTAATTTTTTGAGATATCCTGTTTTTAGTGGTACATATAATTGTTATTATATGATAGGTTATTTTATAGTTATAAAAAGTCAGTGATATTTTCTGCGCAGATAAAAGGAAATTTTTTCAAGTACCTGAATAACTATTTAACAACCATTTTTACAACATATTTTATAGTTAAGGAACTGATTTCCAACAAAAATGTAATTCACAGTTTGTTTTATATTAAACTTATATTCAATATGAAAGTCCTGTATCGATATTAATAAATTTCTAGTTCATACTTTATTATGAATTTTTAAAATGCATAACTGTATCCTATAGGACTCTCAATGAAGCACTTAAAAGCCTGGTTGTGGAAGAGTAATCTCCTACTTCCAGCTATCTAGTACAGCCTTGCTGAACTTTTCCAACTCCCAGGATTATTAAGATATAATCCTGCAGGGATATATTAAAACAACATTAAGAATTGGTGAGGGATATTTTAAAACAATTAGCTATTGAAAATGTTATATATTTTGATCAGAGTTTTTAATTTTTTTTTTTAGTTTTAGTACATTTGTAGTACTAAAAATATTTCGCAACTTAGCTAGCCTAAAAACTGTTTTAATACAACGGAAAAGCAGAAAACTTTGCAAATTTAATGCACATTTGTCTTTAATCTGAATTATAATATTGTTAAGGTGAATTTTTTAATTATTATTCATTACCTTCCACGTATTTTATTATTCTTCATTACTACTGACGTATAAATTATTTCAGATAGGTATTAGATAAATGTGTAATTTTTTTAGATAGCCTATATTTAGTGGTACATATAAATGTTATTAAATGATAGGTTGTTTTATAGTTAAAAAAGTAGGTGATATTTTCTGCGCAGATAATAAAATCTTCTTTTGGAGATTCTTTCAAATACCTGAATAAATATATAACAACCATTGGGAAGCACGGAAATATTGTTACTATGAAGCATATTTTACAGTTACAAGATTTCCAAAGAAAATGTAATGCACAGTTTGTTTTATATTAAACTTATATTCAATATGAAAGTTCTGTATCCATATTAATAATTTTCTAGTTCATACGTAATTATGAATTTTTAAAATGCAAAACTGTACCCTATAGGACTCTGAAAAATGAAGCACTTAAAAGCCTGGTTGTGGAAGAGCAATCTCCTACTTCCAGCTATCTAGTACAGCCTTGCTGAACAGGATTATTAAGATATAATCCTGCAGGGATATTTTAATATAAGTAGCTATTGAATATGTTATATATTTTGATCAGAGGTTTTTAAATTTTTTAGTTTGGGTACCCTTGTAGTGCTAAAAATATTTCGCAACATAGCTAGTCTTAAAGCGGTTTTAATACAATGGAAATGCATAAAACTTTGCAAATTTAATGCCCATTTGTTTTTAATCTGAAGATAGTATTGCTAAGTAAATTTTTCATTATTCTTCATTACTGCTGACGTATAAATTATTTTAGATAGGTATTAGATAAATCTATAATGTTTTGAGATAGCCTGTTTTTAGTGGTACATATAAATGTTAATAAATGATAGGTTGTTTTATAGCTAAAAAAAATCGATGATATTTTCTGCGCAGATAATAAAATCTTCTTTTGGAGATTCTTTCAAGTACCTGAATAAATAACCATTGGGAAACAGGGAAATATTGTTTAGCATATTTTACAGCTACACGATTTCCAACGAAAATATAATTCACAGTTTGTTTTATATTAAACTTGAATTCAATATGAAAGTCCTGTAGCCATAGTAATAAATTTCTAGTTCATACGTTATTATGAATTTTTAAAATGCATAACTGTATCCTATAGGACTCTCAAAAATGAAGCACTTAAAAGCCTGGTTGTGGAAGAGCAATCTCTTACTTCCAGCTATCTAGTACAGCCTTGCTGAACTTTTCCAACTCGAGGCCTTAATTTTCGGTAGCGGTTTATTCTCGGGAGGGAACAGGCAACTATTCCCCGTTTCCCCGGCGTACAGGAAGGGTGAAGGCCGTTAATGTCTGTCCTCACTTCTCGTTTGCGGGGGAGGAGTGAGTTATTTTTTTTTCTGTGTGTGTGGACTCGAGTTGTTTATCGCGATGGCGCTATTAACATAGAAGTTCGCAAGTGTAGCGGCTTCTCTATGCACTGTGGGATGGTAACGTGGGGGATAGAATTACAAATTTTGAATTTTCGGCAGTGTTGCCATTAAATGTCTATCGAGAAAATTATGAGAGAGTAACGGGGTAATGCACTTCTCGAATTTCTGGCATGTTACGAAACAGTACTTTTTCAGGTTGCATAGGTAAAATTGCATCGGTTTTAAGGTACAAAAGTTAAATATCACAGACCAATTTCCCATGGAAGATAAATTTCTTAACTAATATTTCGACACTTCCAAATTTATATAGTTAATCGAAACTTGATGTAATAATATAACATTATCTTAAAACTTGTGAAAGTTCTAATTACTGCCATTTAGTTGTTATAAATATTTGTTATAACAACTAAAATAATAATATATAATAAATATAATAATATATGTTATAAATATTGTTGTTATAAATATTTGTGTTTAAAATTATCTTCACTTAAAATGTGTCTAAAAAAATTACCCATGTGTTGTAAAAATGATTTTTTAACATTAAAAATATTTACAAGAAGTAAATTTAGTTCCTCGTCTTAAAGCTATTCACTCTCAGACTTTAACGCAGTATCGAGAAAAAATTAAAATAATACGGTTTAAATTCAAGGAGTTAAAAACTATAGCCTATTTTCAATAGAACATAGTTTTCTTAATTCATTTTCTGACCTTCTCAATTTTATAGGGTTAAATAAATTGTATGATAATGACAACATATGATTATTTGCAAACTTGCAAAAGTTTAATTCAAGTTATTTAGTTGTTATGTAGTTATTCATTCTACCTGTACTTAAACTTTCTTTTAAATTACCTAGGTGTATTGCAATGTTTTTTTTTTTATCAGATAAAGTATGAATTTTTAACATTAATGGTATTTTAACTCAGTATCCAGAAAAAAGTAAAATAATGGGATTTAAGTTCCACGAGTTAAAAATCATAGCCTATTTTCGATAGAACATAGTTTTCTTAATTAATTTTTCGACGTTTTAAAGTTTATGAGGCTAAGTAAATTCTTTGATAGAGATAAAATAAGATCACTTGCAAACTTGCAAAAGTTTAATTCAAGTTATTTTGTTGTTATCTAGTTTATTTATCCTACACTTAAAATTTCTTTTAAATTTCACAGGTGTATTACAATAGTGGCTTTTTATCAGCTAAAGTATGAATTTTTAACATTAATGGTATTTTAACGCAATATCAAGAAAAAAAGTAAAATAATGGTGTTTAAGTTCAACGAGTTACGAATTATAGCCTATTTACGACAGTACATAGTTTTGTTAATTGATTTTTCAACTCTCTGATGTTTGTAGGGTTTAGTAAATTCTATGACAACGATAACATTCGATTATTTGCAAACTTGCAAAAGTTTAATTCAAGTTATCCTTTTATATAGTTGTTAATTTTACCTCCACTTAAAATTTCTTTTAAATTTCCCAGGTGTATTGCAATAATGGTTTTTTTATTAGCTAAAGTATAAATTTTTAACATTAATGGTATTTAAATAAAATAGATTTACATCTGACCTCCGTCTTAAAGCTTTATATTACACTTTAATAATATCGAGACAAAAAGAAAAAAATCAATTTTATTGGTTAAATTGTTAGGTTAAATTTATGGTACAAGAGTTACATGATGTTCTCTGGTTTTAGATGCTAATAATAAATTTATTAACAATAATAAAGCATTTTTACTTATGCCCCTCGAAACACTAAAGTAAGCAAAAGTCAATAAATAATATAATTATCTTCGTTATTTCTTATCTTCATCACAGTATTAACTTAATCACGCAAGGTTTGCGTGTGTTCACGGTAAATTTAAGAAAAAATAAATATTTAACAATTTATAATATAAAGTGGCGACTAAAATTATATATTATCTTATACTTGAAGGAGAATTTTATAAAAAAAATGTATCCATACTACTAGATAATTTTAAAAATAATTAGACATGTAAGTTCTAAAATAATAGATGAATGTCTGAAAGAAATACATTTTTAATTATGTTTTGACTCTGTATTAAGACATCTTTGTGATAATAGTAACTTAAACTTATTTACGAACTTATAAAAAGTTAGTTCCTGCAGTTCAGATAAAGTATTAGTAAAAAACTTTGATAGTTTGAAGCTTTAAATATAAAGCATGTATTGATTTTCAAGTTTAAGAGAAAAATTACTAACAATTTCTGATAAAAAACTGGCACGCAATTATCTTTATAATGTAGCACCTTATACATGAAGGAGATTTCAATGCAAAAATTTAAATTATGCTGCTATATATTTCTTAAAAACAATCAAACCCAAAAGTTATATATGTATTCATTCTATTTATAAATACTTATCTTGTAATTTTTTTATCTATTAATCTCTGCTCTCCCACTAACTTAAGCAATTTTAAAAAGCAAATAATCATATATTTATTTCTAAGGTGATAATTTGTAGCAGTAAAATTGTATATTTTTTGTCACCAAAAAGCAAATAAATATTGGATTATATAAATAACGCCAAATATTCAATTATTAACAAATTAATGCCTTAATCATTTCTGCGGATATATAGTGGTCTAACATCTTGATTTTATCTGAATTCAATCTTCGATCTAAGTTTTTATAAACTGCTCAAAGTAAAGTAAATGTGAAAATCAAGCAACTTTGAATATTTTAATCTGATGCCATTAATGATCAGCTTTCATTATAAAAAATACTATAGCAGGTGATTTATCTAAAAAAAAAGAAAAACTTCGAGATAAGAAATTTACTTGGTACTAAATGTAAACGCAATAATCTAAAATGAAGTCTTATAATAGATACATAGCTATTTGTCATTCTTTTAGTCAATATACCATTACTGAAAAAGTAAATGCCGTCAGAATCTCGGAAAGTCATAAAAAAAATCGAATCAAATGTAAAATTATAAATAATACCAGGTACTCGAATAATTGGGACATGGTTCCTAAGCATTCCTTTTACTTTTCACAAAAAGGAAAGAATATTTAGAGAAAACTATAAGTAAACAAGTTCTATAAATAATTGTTTTCGAACTGTAGGCATTAATGGGTTATCATTTAGATTTGATTTTCATGTCAAACAATGATGTAGGCTAACATTTCACCGACCTCTGTTGTTTTGAGTCTGGCAAAATTCAGTACTCGCTGGCTAATGTTTTCGTATCACCTCTTTCAACTACTGCAACCAAAATAAACACTTCGTGAAGCGCATTATCAGCAGAGCAGAAGCGCAAGAAATCAGTGTTGATAACTGATGGTGAGCACATTGTAGATTGCCGGATATATAGTGCAGGCATGATCTTTTTATGAACTGCAATCATAACGACTCTTCAATCTCCTTAGATAAGAGAAGGCACTTCATTTTTTTATATTAAGAAATCTTAATTGTAGTTAATTTCTTCACTATTATAAATATTTTGAAAAAAAAAATATAATGCATAGGGATTAAAATTTAAAAATTTATTTTTTTAATTATTTATATTCATTCGAAAAAATATAGTTGGTGGTGAAAAAGAATAATATAAATAATAGAAAATTAGTTAAAATAATTTCCATAACTTCCCTCTCTAAATTACATTTTAAATATTTTTGTATTTAAAAATAAGACATGCTGATTTATATTTTAAGATTAATTTTTTCAAATTATCTATTTTTAAGACAAAAAAATAGTGGATGGTTGTGACAGTTCACTAAAATAATGATAGAAAATATTGTAAATAAGTCAGGGTAAATAAAGTCATCAGATCTTAGCTGAAATAATGTTTCATTGCTTCTTCGTCTAGAGTATGTCATAAACGCAGTCATAGTTAAAAATAATACATGCGGATTTATATTTTAAAATTATCTATTCATTAAGAAAAAATGGTGAATGGCGGTGACAGTCCACTACAAAAATGGATAGAAAATTTAGTAAATAAGTCAATTCAGGTAAATAAAGTTATCAAATGTAGCTGAAATAATTTGAGTATATCATAAACGCTTTTCTATTTACAAGTAATACATGCTGATTTGTATTTTAAAATTAACTTTATAAATTATCTATTCATTAAGAGAAAAATATTTGAGGGTGGTGACATTCCACTAAAATAATGATAGAAAATTTTGTAAATAAGTCAGTTCGAGTAAATAAAGTTATCAAATATTAGCTGAAATAATTTTCATTACTTCTCTTTCTAGAGTACATCATAAACGCTGTTAAAAATAATACATGCTAATTTATATTTTAAAATTATCTATTTATTAAGAAAAATAGTGGATGGTGGTAACTGTCCACTAAAAAATGGATAGAAAGTTGGTAAATAAGTCTATTCAAGTAAATAAAGCCATCAAATGTTAGCTGAAATAATTTTTGATTACTTCTCGATCTAGAGTACATAAACGCTTTTGTATTTAAAAGTAATGCATGCTGATTTGTATTTTAAAATTAATTTTTTGAAATTATCTATTAAGAAAAAAATAGTTGATGGTGGTGACAGCTGGTAAAATAATGATAGAAAATTTGCTAAAAAAGTCAGGGCATGTAAAGTAAAAAAATATTAGTTAAAATAATTTTCCATATCATAAAATCCTTATATTTTCGTTAAAATGTTCTTATCGTAATGGAAACTTTGAATTTTTATTTAGTTTATATTAATTCTAGCCTATATATAAACAACTACTTATAATTATTTTCAAATATTGTAGGTTTCGGTTATTAAAGCAACTTTAGAACCGATTTCAATTATGTTTTGAGTACTATAAAGTGAAGAATTTTATTTTTATCATGAATTTTATTATACATGCTAGATATGCATTATAAACAGCACCATATAAATTTAGAAATTTATATGGTTTTAAAAGAATGAATTTTATTTTCATCATGAATTATACTATGCATGCTAGATATTTATTATAAACAGAAATATATTAATTTAGAAATTTATATATAAATTTACTGTACACAGCGAATTCTGTTACTGTTTCCTGTAATTACTAAAGTTCAAAATTCGATACAATGATAACAATAAATAACATTTACTTTATATACTGTTTAATATTTTTATTTAAACTTATGCCAATCGTAACAAAAATTAAAACAAATACAAAAAGTTGTGTACAAACATTGTCGTGTGGTTAAGTCTTAAAACTGTTTATAGGTTTATAATACTTATTATAAACCTATTATAATAAGTATTATAAACTTATTATTAGGAAGTGTTTGTATATTATTACTTTAAAGTGAACTTTGCTTTTATTATAATATACATTTTAGACGCGTATTTCTATCAGAAAAGTATACATTAAAAAATGTGTATAATAAATTTACTCTATACTACAAATTATAGACTATAATGACAGTATGGGGTAAATTTATGGACTTATTATGGAATTTGCAGTGACTACACACTCCCAAAACTAAATCTCGCTATGACACTTAGTATAATAATATTACTTTTAAATACACTTTTATTTAAATTCATATTAATTCCTTCAAAGATATAAAGAACTAAAGAGAGTTATGCTTAAATCCCAACACAGTATAACTTATTAGGGTAGGATTTTGATTATAATTATTTTAAAGTGAATGTATATTGCTCTCATAATATACACTTTAGTTATGTATTATGCCTAGAAACGTATAAATTTTTGAAAAAAAAATATTCTCCATACTGCAAATTATACTACCCTTTGCAAAGAAATTACCCAAGATAGAAATTAAATTTTGATCTGACTTTTAAAAAAGTTAAAACAATTATTTAAATCATAGAATAAACACAAATTTTACATTGAGAAATAGGAACACGAATTTTACAATGACTGGTAGGAACTCCCCTTTCTATAACGAAAGGAGAGCCTGTTATATTTGAAATGCAGAACAAATCTAGTGAGGGCTATTGGCAAAAGGTAGCTCCAGTACACAGTTTGCTCCGCCTTTAGGAATAATATTGAGTATTCAGTTTTAAAGTACTATTATATGTCTATAAATAAGTATCGTATTTTAGAGATTATAAAATTTTGAGAAATTATACAATAACAGATAGCAGTTATATAATAATGAAAAGTTTTCTTTAAAATATATTGAGAGCTAAAAAATAATAAATATAAAGGTGCGTTAAAGGTTGAGTACCTTTCGAGGTGAAAAGTCTTCATTAAAATAGTTTATTTTTTACTCAGATAACATAAATTGTTGTGTTGTGTTTAGGATAAAATTTACCAATTAGGGTAAAACTTAATAAAATCTACTTAGTCATATCATATGAAGCAATACATTAAAAACAACATAAAATATATACATCGAGGGGAAAAAATATATTTTCCTCAAAAATAACTTTTGGAATATGTGAATTATAAACTAATTTTTATATGAAACAAAAAATAATTATCGCGTATATTCTGTAAATCTCGATTAGTTTAATACGAGAGTTATATTTTATTTTATAATAAGATATAGTCTAATTTTTTAAAAAGTACATTTTTAACTTGAAATCTACAAGAATGGTATGATTTTATCAATTTTTTTCCACTTTTAGAAATAAATTATGAATTTTTTGAAAAGTTTCTCCTACAAGAAGTAATTCGGAAATTATTTACAGTGAAGTTCTGTATTGTTCACTGTACAACGTTTAAAATTCTAGAAAGATTCTGCAATTTCATGTAGTCAAAAGTATTACAAAGATTATTTACTGCACGTCATACGAATCTAACTTAATCTTCATTCTTTTCTAATACATAAAGATCCCTTCTAGTTGAAAATAAGTAAAAATTTACTATGATAAGTAACTATGATATATATATTCTATACAGCTTGAATTGATTTATTTTTTAAAGTTGCTTTTAAATTAAAAAATTGTGATTTCCAGCATAGTTGGTTGGCGATTTTTAGTCAAAGGAATTTTCTAACTGTTTAAATTTGCCCAAAAAACATCTACATAAATGCAAAACTAATTACTAATGAATTTTTATTTAAGAGTTTAATATAATACTACCTGTCCTTATAACTGTTAATTTTCAAAGCAGTTGTAAATGAAATATTTAAAGAAATGAATATTATAACCAAGTTTGTTTGCATATGTGAAAATAAAAATTAGAGCATGTTTTCGTTAAAGGTGTTAAAAACAGCCTTTATTTACTACGAATGAGAAATTTTGTATTTTACTGTAAAAGCGTAAATGAGAAAATGTATTGTGTTTTAAAGGATTTATTTTAATATTTAATAAATGTAGTTTTTAATGTAGATTTTGAACTTGTCATGCCAGTGTAAATATCTAGTGTAAGTTTAGAAGAAATCAATATAGATTTAAGGAAAATATTCGTTGCATAATCATAATTAGTGAATATATTAATTATTGTAATTTGTGTTTTATCACGCTGTGAAATAACAAAAAAAAAATCAATGATCAATTTAATATTTGTCCATGCATTACTCTTAAGTTATTCTATATTTTTCTTACTCTTTACGAATTTCTAATTTAATTTTTGTATTATTTAGCATTAGTATGTAACTGTAAATTCAGTTTAAAAAACAATTTTATATATCTATACAGCTGTTGAATACAGTTGTAATAAATAAATGCGTTTTTGATTTAACCGTAAACTTGTAAGAATACAATATTAAAAATTAACAGTTATGTATATCATTTTCTAAACTAAAATTATAAAAAAATTTCATTTTTTGTAAATATTTTCTTTACGCAAGGTTTCGTGATTACAGGCATACCTTATTATCAATTTTATACGAGTAAACACATACATATATATGATTTCATTTAACCATACTTAAGATTAATATAATAATAAAATAAATTAAATCACTCAAAATGCATTTACCAATCTATAAGAAACTCTTGAAATTTAGTAATATATAAATGCTTATCATTTTTCTGAGAACACAGTATTAAAATATAGCTACCTTTTTAAAAAATTATTTAAGAAATTAGAAAAGATAAATTTTTATTCTCGCCATTAAAGGGAAAATATTTCTATATTTCTGCATCCAACATTTAAAATACTAAAAAAAAGTAAAGAAAAATTGTATAATAGGATTAAAAAGTAAATTGTATTTTACCGTGTAGAAAATATATCGAAAAAATCATGTTATAGTGTGTTTGAAGCAATATTATAAACGAATATTCGAATATAGGAGTGATTTTTTTACTTTCCTAATAACAGTTTAAAATATAAAAAGAAAGAAATTATCAAAGTCATTTAATTTAGTGAGAAGATCTTTAAATTTCTAAATCCAGCTGTAGAAATTTTAAAGAAAGAAGTAAATCTCTCCTTGAATTGTGATATTCGGAAAGAAATAGCATTGCGCTTTTATATTCAGTTAGAAGCTATTGCACCAAAACCTCTTTTTATATTTTTACTGTAGCAATATTGCAAACTCGTACTTAAAAATAACAACAGTTTGAAAGTATAAAATAAAATGAGGAATTTTATTTGAAAATCAAGTACTATTTGATTCAAAAGTTTTCTAAATCTCTAAAGGTTAGGTATTATTAAATAGCCAATGTTTCAAGTATTGAGAAAAAGTTTATCTCCATCAACCATGATATTTATAAGCAAATAGATTACATTTTAATGTTCTTTAATAATTGGAAGTTATTCTTCAAAATGTGTATTTCTATTTTAATTTCAAACAAGTATTTAAAAAGTAATAACAGTATGATATAAACGAATAGAAAAATAACCAAAATCAGTTCATAAGCATCTTTTTAACTTAAAAGGCTTTCTAAATCTCTAATGTATGGTTTTTATCAATTATTCAATACTTTAAGTATTGAAAAAAAAAAGTATAACTCTCCCTCAACCATGATATTCGAAAACAAATAGCTTAGTCTTTAATATTCTTCAGTAATTGTAAACAATTATTTAAAAGTAACGAAAGTCAAAATAAGCATTTAGAAAAATTTCCAAAATCAATTTATAAGCGCCATTTAACTTAAAAAGCTTTCTAAATCTCTAATGGCATGGTTTTTATCAATTACCCAATATTTTAAACATTGAAAAAAATATAACTCTCTTTCAACCATAATATTCCAAAACAAATAGCTTAGGCTTTAATATTCTTCAATAAGTGTAAACAAGTATTTAAAAGTAAGAACAGTATGGAACAAACAACTAGAAAAATTACCAAAATCAATTCATAAGCGCCATTTAACTGAAAAAGCTTTCTAAATCTCTAATGGCATGTTTTTTTTTTTTTTTTTCAATTACCCAATATTTTAAGTATTGAAAAAAAAAGTATAACTCCCCTTCAACCGTGATATTCGAAAACAAATACCTTAGGCTTTAATATTCTTCAATAATTGTAAACGAATATTCCTTTAACTGAAAAAGCTTTCTAAATCTCTAATGGCATGGTTTTTATCAATTACTTAATATTTTAAATATTGAAAAAAAAAGTATAAATCTTCTTCAACCATAATATTCGAAAACAAATAGCTTAGGCTTTAATATTCCTGAATAAATATAAATAAGTATTTAAAAGTAACAACAGTATGGAATAAACGGATAGAACAATTACTAAAATCAGTTCATAGGCACCATTTAGCTGAAAAAGCTTTCTAAATCTCTGATTGCGTGGTTTAATCAATTACTTAACACTTTAAATATTGAAAAAAAATTAAAACTCTCTTTCCATGATATTCGAAAATACATAGCTTAGACTTTAATCGACAATAATAGTAAACAAGTATTTAAAAGTAACGAAAGTAGGAAATAAACAATTAGAAAAGTTACTAAAATCAGTTCATAAGCGCCATTTAACTGAAAAGCTTTCTAAATCTCTAATGACATGGTTTTAAACAATTATCTAACTTTTCAAATATTGAAAAAAAAAAGTGTTTGTCTCCTTCAGTCATAATTAAAAAATAAATATTGTAGTGTATTACACGATCTTTTTCAAATCCCCTTCTTATTTTTAAGATCTGATTTTTATTCATAATTTTTTTATAGATTCATTCATATGGTTCAAAACATGTTAGATATTCAAAACGTGTTAAAAGACTAACAAGTGAATGCGGCTTACCTCTTACATATTTTATTTGTTGACTGAAGTACTGAAAGACATCTCGAAATATCCCAAAACTGAACAATAATATTGTTGAAATTTGTTTTGCAGGATGTTTTTCTATCACATAGAGATTTTTAATCCTTTAACGCACCATCTGCCAACCTAGAACCAAGAGCCTAACACTTTCTCCTCACACAGTAGCCAGATTTTTTTCTACACATTCCTACTCATAACTACAAGAATCTACTTTACTGTGATAGACAGGAGGGGAAAACACGATAATAATTGTCAATAAAGCACCCCCTCTTACTGTTGCCCCCATAGTGTCCTCTACTCAGTGGTTGACATCCTATCAGGACTCTGTGACGTCAGAAGAAATAGATGATAGCCACTATAATCACTACAAAGAGACTTTTATGACGATGAGGCCTATCCTGTGCCAGAAGGCTTTGTGATAAGATTTTAGGTATCTCACATAGGCGGAGCTTTAGAAATCCTTGCTTATATTTTCCGACGAATTCCTTTGCCTCCAGGACGATTGTTAGCTCTTGGAGAAAAGGCGCGGGCGGTTGTATACTATATTGTTAGGTGTCATAAAATTCTAATTTTACGAGTAGGATGAACCAGGCTTTTCAGACTGAACCTTTTGATTTGTCCAGATACCAGGTGTGGCTACAATGGGCAGGTGAGATGAGTTATCATTACAAAATTGAAGAAATGATATAAGCTTTTGATGGACTTAACTTTCATTATTAGTTAACTGTCAGACCATAAAATAATTTGAAATTTACTTAACGTACATTATTTTTTTCCATTGAAATTTATATTTGAAGATTTTTTTGCACGTTTTTCACGCAACATATTAACCGCATAGTATTTTAAAGTACTTGAAATCAATTTGAGTTACATATTTATTACATATTATTTTCTACAGTTTGAATTATGGTAACTTTTGTGCTTTATGTTGTAGGTACAATTTACGCTTCTCTAAATATAAAAGGTGAAGGAGAGAGTTGATAAAAATAAATACGCCTTTTATGCAAAATATAATACTCTTAATGAAATTAATATTATTATATTTATTAACAATTAATTTCTTCAATCAGAAAAATAATGCAATTATAGAAATTTTTAGATGTTTCAAGTCATATTTCTTGACAATTCAACACTGAGTATTTTTTAACGTAAACTTTTGTTTTTTACTCATTTTTATAGTAACTTAAATCTTTTTGTTACCAACATATTGTCAACATTATTTAATACTTTACCCCCAGAAGCTGATTAACATGCATTAGATGTAAAAGTAGTTTACTTATAACAGCTGCAATAATAAAAATAAACGTAATTTTTTTATTCGTTTTCTTTACAGAAATCTTTCGTTAACCAAACTTTTAATTCATTCTCTTTCATTTAGAAACCGAAATATTAATTAGTCTAATTTGTAGTTAAAGTATTGTACAGATTACGATCGAGTTTTAAAATTTAAATGAAAATATGTTAAATTAAGTTTAGAGGAGAGTTAAAAGTTGTTGATAAGATAGTTTATTTCCCTTTTACTTGTTTTGTTTTACCAAAAAGGGTATGTAAAATCTTCTAGAATCATTTTATATTCTTTTATTATCAATATGAAATGATGATGAACGAAATTTTGACAGTGTAATTATTTAGTATTTGTTATTTATTAGCATTGCATTCTTAATTATATGCAAAATAATAAAATTATCTGCATTTAAATAAAATCAATCTCTTATTTTCTTAGGATTGTTCCTTAATCTTTTAATTTGCACTATATGTATTTTTTAAAATCTAAATTCACTTTTATAAATGAATTACTTTTGATTCATTTTTTTAGAAATATTTTATCAAACCAACGCAGCTATTAAAAAAAAACTCATGCAGGATTTTTTAATATTTTTTTCTTCAATAACATTTCAACTAGTAAGTTCAACTGAAAAAGATACTTTTTTTCAAAAATTCCCTTTATTTTAGGTATTTTTGTATCTTTTCTTTTTGTACAGTGTACGAATTTACTTACTTCTATTTGACTTTATATGTAAGTTCGGAATTTCATTACACTTTCTTTTTATTGATGAACATTTTATAAACGTCATTTTTATTTTCATGCATCCACGTGTACATTATACTTATTGAATGATATTTTAACTTCATCATGTATGCAGCCATTAAAATATTTGACTCATATATACATTTATTTTTGTATTCTGATAGTAACGTATGATAGATGACAATTTTACCCGTGAAGTCAATTTAGTTTTATCATTAAACGAGAAAATAATCCTATTTCAGCTGGTTTTTCAGTTGTTTTTTTTATGAATATTGCAATCAAACTATTTAACTTATACGTGCATTCGAATCTGCATTCTTACAGTTACCATTAAACGAGAAAAGAATCCTATTTCAGCCGATTTTTCTGTTGTTTTTTTATGAATATTGCGATCAAACTATTTAACTTATATATACATTCGAAAGTACCTTCTCACAGTATCTTGCTATGGTTGAATTTTTTACCCTCGCTAGCATTTTAATTTTTATGCGCCCATGTCTACCCTCATATTTATTCAGTTTCCGTTTTGAAATAATCCAGTTTTCATCATTATACTGCCATCAAATATAAATGTTGCTAAGAGGATCAAATCAAATCTGTGCCGTAGCAACTATTTTTAAGAATTGATTTCAAGAAAATCGTTTTCCTTGCTACCCCAGCAAAAAGGAAGGTTAACTATTTCAAAAGTTACTGCAATACATAATGTTGCATAAGTTTGTGAGTGTTTTAAAGTATAGTTCAATATTTATGAACTTAAATAACTACTTCAAAACCTTTAGTAATACGCTATGTAAATATGAGAACACCTTTTACAAAGCTCAAAAATAATGAAACAGACTTTATCATTTTATAATTGTACATTTCTTTTAGTAACTACTATGTATATATGAATATTTTTGTCATTTTTTTTTTGTTATAACTATGCAGTTTTATGATAACATGTTCATAAAACGTGTTTTAACAATGCATACAGTGAAAACTAAATTTGGAACGTGAAATTAAATGTTTTAAAAATTTTTTGCATTTCACAGACACGAAAGAAATTTTATTATAAAACATTTAAAATGGAACATTATTATTGTAATCGTGGACAAGTACTAGTATAAATTATGAAATTTTTTGATATAATTATCAGTTGATATTTGGTCTATTAACAGTTTTTGTATACGTACCAATTACAGTCACAATTGTTTTCTGTGATACTTTTACATGCATGCTTTTATACCTGAAATAATGAAAATACAATTAAAATTCCCATTTATTGAGACTTTACTTGAGATATTACTAAAGAAAGTAAAAGCTACTTTTATAGCTATCAGTATCTGTCAAATAAATTAAATTTTTAAATGGAATAACTATCATAATTAAAATAATAATACTTAAAATAATTTCTAAAAATTATTGTCTAATGTTAGAAAAGTATAGGATTATGAATTAAAAGATATTTTCTTAGTTTCAGTAAATTCTTTTACTTCCTAAAACATCTTAAAACACTTAGGAAATTATCCTTTTTTCAATCAGTACATATTTCACTACATTAGAAAAATTATACTTACATAATGCCACCTAACTTCTAAAATAATCAAGAGCCATAAAAAGGGAAAAAATAACAGTAATACAGAAGCAAGCTCATAATTATACCACTCTAATGTTATCTTCACTCATATCGACACAGAATTATACTTTATATTTCTAACTTCCATTGCTGACATTAGAAGTTATGGTAGAAAACATTGTAAGGATTCATTTGAACTAGAATTTTGAACTTTCTCGTTGTATATCTTTACTTTATTTCTTCTCATACTTTATATTGCTGGGTGGTTTTCTTAGACAAAGTAGAAAGAAAATGTTTTCTCGTATTATAGAAATGTTTTCTTACAATGTTTTGTCTGCGGATATCAGTCATCATTTAACTTTTCGTTCATATTTAGTTACAAAATTTCATAAAAATGTATCCTCACAGTTCTTCATAAAAATGTGTCAAGTTAAATAGTACCTTTCTATTATACAAACCAGAACAAAAATTAAAGACACGTTTTGAACATTCCAATCATAGTTAAAGCAATAATAACAAATAAAACTATCCTAGCAATTTTATTTAGCTGATTGAATAATGTATAAATTGCAGTAATCTTTATATTTAGTAATACAATGCATTCATTCACTAGTATCTGTGCATTGATTTTCTGTGCATAATTACTAAGAATTACAGTTCTGATTTTTGAGAGCTGAATTTCTTCAAATTTTACTTTAGTTGAAGCTTATATGTGATTTTGTCTTTGATTAATATGTATATTTATTGTATTCCTTTAGTGCAGTAATTCTTAGCTGCGGTTTGGAGATTTGCTATTTAAAAATGTTTATCTAAGTTTTTAAACTACTGAAAAAAATTAAATAGTTGATAAGTAGTCTATTTCCAGGATATATCGGACATATCGAAATCTCATTACATCAAGTGTGCTAAAAACAGCAGATAATAATGTTCAACACCAAACCGGTCACATCCGATTCCTACAACTTATATTAAAACTTCCATAGGAATAGTTTATGGTGGCAGGAAGTGTAGTTTTTTACATTGTCATTTTTTTTATTAAGTCGATTAAATCGCGTTTAATGTAATGTATAACAATAGTTTCCCCAAATAAATCAAACATAATTTTCGCTCTCTTTCTAAAAATTGATTTATACATAATGCGTTTCCAATCATTTAAAAGGGAGGCTATTTTAAAAAAATACTTTATTTAAGTTTTAAAATATAAATACCAAATATATGGCCATTATTTTTTATTCTGAAGTATTTTTCTGTCTTTAAAGTACTTATACTTTTCTGATTTCAGCAGAGTGTTTAAGAAAATTATAGAGAAAATACATTAATAATTTTAACAATCGTAGCAACAGCGAGTTATTGAAATAATTACTGTAAGTTTTTGAGCAAAGCTTTTTGATCAATGATATCAGAGAATAACGTATTAGATATAGCAGAGAATATGTCAAATCTTTTTTCTCTCACAATATATAAACTTAGATTATTACTAACTGAGAAGCAAAATCCTTATTATTGTCTGATGACCTGATTTTTGCGTTAGATAAAAAAATAAAGTGAAAAGGATTTTAGAAAGTGTTTCTAAATGAATTATACTATCGAACTTTTAAAAATCCATTAAAATGTCTAAAATCCAATTGAATAATTGACCACATTCTTGAATTTTAATAAATACCAAATATGAATTTGTAAGCAAGTGGACCTATTGTATTTTGGTTCTTCAGTGGTGTCTGTTAAATATTTTTCTATATATAAAATTATAAAAAAAAAATGAAAATAATTAGAATTATATATTTATAAAAGAATTTTTTATAGACTTGTTTTTAAAGTGCATGAATGCTTAAATAATATGAAATGTTTCTATATCAGTGTTGTTAATACTGCATTTAATTAGACTGTGGTCATAAAATTATTTTAATTTTTCGTTTATTTTTCCCCCCTTTCAACTCAGTTCACATGAACTCAGAAATGTTTTAATTCCCAGTGATTTTCATCACCATGTGTATTAATTCTGAATCCGTGATATTCACTTTACATCTAAATGGATGTAACAACAAATGTTTGGACAGTATACCACAGGTGTTTCCAACTTAAAAAAGAGTTTGAAAACCTTATACATTATTGAAGGCTAAACTTTCTTACTTGGTCAATTTTGGTAAATTTTGTAAATAGGACAAGGGTAGCACTATGAAATTATATGCGTATTTTAATTAAATACAAAAGCTTAATAATTTTAGTTTTCTGGAAACAGAAACCCCAGTATTATTAATCAAGTGCACATTTCTGGGCTTCGTAATACTTTGCATATTTTAATCGTTAAAATAAATAGAAGAAAGTTAAAAAAAATATCGAAGTACAAAAATATCTCTTTAAATTTCTAAGCAAAATAGTGAAAGATTTTTATTTTACATAGCTAATTGTCTTACAACTGTTAAAAAGAATTGAACTCGCGGGTCACTGGTAGAAAATTAATTATCCTATTTCATGTTTAGATTAAAAACAATTACTTATGATTTTACTAATTAAAAATAAACAAGCAATAATTAGTTTAAGGGATCAAGAGTGTTATACTTTGGTCTTAACTGAACTTTGTTAAATACTCAGAATATAAGTATGGTTCATTTAAAAAGTGCAATAAAATTACAGGTAACACTTTAACAACTTACAGTACCGACGAAATAATACTTCAGATAATTTTTTCAATATGAAGTGGGAGAAAAATGTATCAAAATTCAAAGATAAATTTAAGGTAAAGCAAGTTACCCTATATGACAATTTCGATACTATAATAATATACATGATCGTAAGTATTTCACCAAAATTTATCCATTTTCCTTGTTCAGATGTTGTGTGTGTCATTAAATGCAAACCATCTATCGGTAGAAAAAATAATTCCCATTGACTAAAGGAATACACCTGACTTAATTATAGGCCGAAACAAGCAATTAAGATAACTATTAGCCGAAGGAATACAATATTCTAGCAAATATAAAAGTATACAATATTGTAGAAACACTTCGTGATAAGAGATTAATTTGGTATCGCATGTAAACGCAGTACTGTAAAAAGAAATTTTATAACAGTTATAGCTATTTATATTGATTTCAGTCTATTTACAAACCTAAAAAGTACATTAAAGTAAATTAATGGAATCTTAATACAGTTATAGCTATTTATATTGAATTCAGTCTATTTACCAACCTAAAAAGTAAATCAATGAAATCTCAAAACAGTTATAGCTATTTATATTGATTTCAGTCTATTTATCAACCTAAAAAGTAAATTAATGTGCAGTTCTAAAAAAATCATAAAATTTCGATACAAATGACAAAATTATAAATAACTACAGAGACTCGAGAATTTAATGACTCGAGAAAGGTAAAGATTTGCTATTTATTTTTGCTAAAAATGAAAAATCATATCAATAAAACGAAAAAATTCTACAAACTATTTTTTAACTGTTACTAAAAGTAAATTCTAAGCATTGAATAGGATAGAGATGAAACGGGTTAAGCGCGTGAGTTAGTAACGAAGAAAAAATAGATAGAAATACTCACTTTTGTTTTCCTTTTGGTTTTTTGTTTTCTCTTTAAGTCTCAACAATATTCATCTTCTTCAGCGCTATTTCATTTGTACATCTTTTACAGCGAAAAGTACTGATCTTAAAATATTGATAAAGTTTCTTCTGCATCTGTTACTTTCTTCAACTTTCGTCTGCAAAGCAAAAGCTTAAATCACACTTTTAATAAAAACAGCACTGTAAATAAGTTTAAAATAACCATTAAAAGTAGTACATTATCTGGATTAATAGGTGACACGAAATTTCTCGCATTTTTATGCAAATACTAAATTATGTTAAATGGGTTTTAGATATTTTATCATTTTCTTTGACATAGGTACTAATTTCTTAACACTAACTATCACTTGTATTTTAAGATTAAGCAACACAATATAGCATGTTGGGGATTTATTTGTGAAATCCTCTTTATTGATTTATGAAATCAATTAATCAGTTTTAAAGATGTTACTACACAATTACTTTCAATCAAGTTATGTATATATATTCTTACAGTTATTATAATTATACCAAAAACGTTCATCATGTGTCCCTACGCATGTAAAAAGAATTCTTTACAGTGGAAATTTTTTACATGCTTTACTGTATTTCTTAAGATCACGAATTCAGTAGGAAATCCGAAAATATTTTTAGGTATAGTTAAATATAAAAATAAAAACACACATAGGCACTGTACCATATTTTTCAACATCTAGGGAATAACAGCTTTTATAATTTTTAAAAATTTGTTTTTCTTTTTTAAGTGATATGGAAAAAACAGATTATCATTCTAATGTATACTTATTCTTACAAACAAAACACTGAAAATATTTATGAATGAATTTATTTACAGTGCTCGAAACTGTAAATCAGAAGACTTAGTTCCGATACGATGAACCTTTTATTTGTTGGGTTTTCATTTAAAATGAGAGAATACTGCCACTTGATATTTATCTGTTTTTCGACAGCTTTTGGGTGCAGCTTTGAGGCCATTTATTTTCAACTAAATGCATTCTGCCGCTCAAATTTAATGTATTAAAATTCTTTTACCCAATAACCTCAATTTTTCCAATGCTTTATAATTTGTTGAAATAAAATTTTTAACATGCTTAGTGAATACAGGCTACGTTAATATATTAATAATATTTAACATAGCCTTCGAGTTTTCTATCAACTTTTGTCTCTAATTTTTAAAGAAATCTGTTATTTTAACAAAGCAAAACAAATTTGTAGGAGTTAATTATACTAAAAGTTCTAATTTCTGTTTTAAAATGTTAATGAGAAACTCAAGCACAAAATCGGTTCTATAAAGTGCTGACAACTATCTGTGTGTTATACTCGGCTTTTCATCATTTTTCTTACATCAGTATTATGCTTTTTACTTTCTGAGATATAAAATTGTATAGTACATATAATTAAATACAGTGAAACTTGTCTTCTATTAAACGCCAAAAGTTCTTTTGGAAAAATAATCAATTGTGATATTTTTTCAGTTAGAGAGAGGTCTTTGTTTTTAAAGATAATCAGACTCGACAATTTTTAGAAAGGTTATGTAAAAAGTATATAAAACTTTTACTACGTGACCTAGAAATGTATTGGACAAAGAGCGTTTATTTTTGGTCTTTCATTTTTATTATAGATTCAATATTAATTTTCCTTTTATTAAGAACACTTTTACCCGTTTTCTTTTCGCTGTTAGACCACTTTTCAATTTTCAATCAAATTTAAATTGAGTTCCATGGAGGGATTTAGAAATTTTGGAGTCAAATTTGGAAGTTTAAAATTTTTAAGTAACATCTGGAAAGTTTGAGTAAAATCTTAGCAAACGCATAACAAATCGGGGATAGTAAAATTGAATAATTTAATTTTAAATATATATGTGATAATTTTTATTACAGGTTGAATATTAATTTTCCTTCTATTAAAATACATTTTTTACCCATTCCCCTCCCTTTCAACTTTTACTGGTAGAGCTCTGCTTTCGGTGCTGAAGTCCGTGGGTTCGCATCCCACTCCTGGCATGGGTGTTAGTAGCCATTCGGAATAGGCTTTAAGCAGTAGGTACCGGTCTCATTAGCCCTCGTATTGCAAAAAAATAGACTGTAGGGCTCCAAACCAAACCAAACCGTTTCAACTTTTCGATCAAAGTTCAGAATGACTACCCTAGAGAGATTTTGAAATTTTAGAATCAAATTTAAAATTCTGAAAGCATCTTGAAAGCCTGAAACGAGGACATAAAAAAATCAGGGAAAATAAAATGAAATAATTTAAAATGAAACATTTATATGATTTTGAAAAGAATCCTCCCCCAAAAAATCTTCTAAAAACACCAGTTTTCGAATGTCACTAAAACATCATCTTTTATTTCTGCAATGTTTTTGTACTTAAACTACGCAGTATTCTTTCGGAAAAGTAACTCCGCAGCGGGATGTTTACAAACTAAATGATTTATATGTTTGTTATAAAAGAGCTAATGTTTATATTAAATATATGTAGAAGACTAATTCTTACACATTTTAGTATTGATACTCCTCTAAAGTGTTTAGTTTAATGGTGTTTAGTTTAAAGCCTAAGATATATGTTTCATGTTTACATTTTAAAATATGAATAAACTATCTTTGTTGTTACACATTCCAGTGTTAAAACTTCTCGGAAGTGTTTAATGACTGTCAGCAAAACACAATAAAATGTACATTTCATCAGTATATTTTTAAATATAAAGAAAATATCTGAGCTCAATATATCCACAATTCAAGTGCATGTCGATTGGAAAAGGAACCATGGATATTTATATCGTTTTTGGGGAAGGACTATGTATGTGTGTGTGCTGACTAAGCAGGGAATGCTTAATAAATAATCGACGCCATTTCTTTCATAAAACATATTTTTACAATTGTATATTAATTTACAATAGATTAAAAAAAGTTCGAGTTGTTGCAAAGTACAATTTTCGTTTCGATTTTTTGAAAGTTTAAAGGTTAAAATTCTTAACGCAAGATAAATAAGAAAACGCATTTACTATATATGTATATTTAGAATGCATATTTGGTCACTTATAAACACGTTTTAATTTTTTCATGATGTATACTTTTTTTCTGAAATTTATCCACCCACCCCTCCAGAAAATTTTATTTTTCTATATCACTACTTCTTTTCTTTCTTGCACATTGCAGATTAGACATTTCTCTAAAGTGTTTAATTAGACCCTAAAATGTATATTTCATGCGCATATTAAAGCTATCAGCTGAAATGAATATATTATAAAACATCAGTGTGTGTGTATATATATATGTATATATATATATGTATATATATATGTGTGTGTGTGTGTGTGTGTGTGTGTGTGTGTATAAATGCATGTATATACATATACATGCATATATATATGTATGTATATGTATATATATGTATATACATATATCTACATATACTTACATATATATATATATATATATATATATATATATATATATATATATATATATATGATATGGTCCAGTTTTAAGGTGATTGGGAAACAGTCTTTCTTGATAATAATAAGTTTATTAAATCATCGTTTCATGTAAACTTGCGCCATTTTCATCTGTTCGTGGCGGAGCTAAGCGAGGAAAGGTGTTGTCTGCTCCTTGCCCACGCGCTAAATAACTCATATCGGTTCGCTTAATCATCAAATGTTTCAAATATCTTTCTGATTGACCAAAATGCTCCAGAAGGTTAAGCAAGCGTGGGTCTTTTTCATTTATTTTATTATTATAAAAGAGTTCCCTTTTTAAAATCGTTTATAACTCACGTAATTTCCAACTACCCCATTGTAGACCTGACACACACACACACAATATATATATATATATATATATATATATATATATATATATATATATATATATATATATATATGTGTGTGTGTGTGTGTGTGTGTGTGTGTATTTCTAGTTTTAAATTCCATCTCAAAAATACTTATTCATTTGAAAAGTAATAGGGAAGTTTATGTTCTTATTTTGGAATATTTTTTCCTCTGAACTTACGGAAAATCAGCCTAATTAACATTGACGTTAACATCGGCAGTTTAATTTATTATCATTGTACTGCGCGTGTGTGCGGCATATTCTAATTAAAAATTTTACCTCATAACTCTCCCATTCCATTAGCTACCACCATAACTTCTTATCCTACAGAATTTCTTAAATAAAACTGCAGTGCGGAGAAAAAAAAAGAAGAAATGCAAAACTCTAAATCTCTTTCATTTTCATGGGCACATAACTCATGGAGATAGTGCGTCAGTAGCCGCCTTTCCCACTTTTATTCACTTATTTATTAAAACCCAGTCACTGAGCATTGTTTATATCGATTTTCCGGGCGTAGCTTTTAAAAATTCAGCGCTTCGTAATTTATATCCCCAGTCGCAAAAGATAAGTGGTCGGCCAAGGGAAAAAAAATTGGAATTCGCAGCTTTCTATTTTTTAAACTCCTACGGTTTGAAACAAAACTTCGCTTGTCGGGTTCCGTTCCACTCCGCTGGCACTGTTTTTTAATTTTTTTTCAATGCTGCATGGTGGCATCGTATGAAATATGAGAACGACGAACCATTAAATGATGCCTTGGCGTGACGGTTATGGTTAAAACAGAGAAGGGGGCTGTCACACAAAATACTAGAATGCTGTTCTCGGATAAGGAACGAATATGTAATGCCGTTTTTTTTTTATGCTTAAAATAAAAGTAGTGGACTGTTTATCTGTTTTAATTTAAATGGAAATAAAAGATAATAAATGCGAGGTGTTGTGCTAAATAATTATGTTTTGCTGATAATTTTAGCCGATTTGACTCTTGTTCTATGTTGTTCAGTTTTTTTTTTTTTTTTTGTGTTTATTATCATTTTAAGGAAATAGTGTATATTTTTTTAGAGTTCAGAGCATAAAAAGATATTTTGGTTTGATAAATATAAGTGAAGCAAGACACAGCTGGCGCAAAAGAAAACCCAGAATTAACGTATTCTAATGTTAGTTTTAATGATGAAAATGTTTTGTTTTATTTTCGTAAAACGCACGTCTTTTATCCGACATTATTGATTTTTAGTTTTATATTTTTATTTGACATTGTCTGATTTATTATTATCCCTCCAAAAATATTTACTTTTTGACAAGGAAAGATGGACTTCCTGTTTATATTTGTAGTAAAATGCCTAAATTTTACAGTAAGTTCCTTATTTATTTAGTTCATATTTTGTTTAATCAATAAAAAGTTTCCACGATATTAGTAATTAATTGCGTTATAGGTATTTACATATTAAGTTATAGAAAAAAAAAGGTTAAACTAAAAGGAATAAAAGGTTAAAAAAGGAGTTTAAAATGGTCTCTAAACTTAATCGACGGTATTATATGCTCACTCGTTATGAGCGGAGAAGTTAATTTATGTGTAGTTCCTTATTTATTTAGTTTATATTTTATTTACTCAATGAAAAGTTTCCAAGATATTAGTAATTGTGTTATGCGTATTTAAATATTAAGTTATTGAAAAAAAAAGGTTAAGCTAAAAGGTGTAAAAGATTAAAAAAGGATTTTAAAAAGGTCTCTAATGGACGGTATTGTATGCTTACTCATTATGAGTGGAGCAGTTAATTTATGTGTAAAACTGTCGTTTTTATTATGTGGACTTTTATAAATGGGTAAAATTTTAAGTAATAATTCTTCAGTTCATAAAAAAATTACCAGATTCTTATTTTTGTTCATTATTAGATAAGAACCCTTAAAGTATTAACTAGCATAGTATTTTTTAAGTTTAGAACTCCAAAAATACCTAATAAGTCCCTTATTAGGTATTTAGATTTAGTTCTAAATAATAGTTTCCTTATTTATTTAGTTTATATTTTATTTACTCAATGAAAGTATACAAGACATTCGTAATTGTGTTATACGTATTTAAATATTAAGTTATTGAAAAAAAAAAAGGTTAAACTAAAAGGAGTAAAAGGTTAAAAAAGGAGTTTAAATAGGTCTCTAAACATAATCGACGGTATTATATGCTCATTCATTATGAGTGGAGCAGTTAATTTAAGTATAGAAGTTTCGTGTTTATTGTGTGGATTTTTATAAATGGGCAAATTTTTAAGTAATAATTCTCCACTTCTTAAAGAAATTGTCAGATTCTTAATTTTGTTCTTTATTAGATAAGAACCCTGAAAATTTTAACTAGCTGAGTATTTTTGAAGCTTCGAATTTAAATTTTCACCAGTTCTTACAATTAATATTCTTATAATGTTCACTGAAATAAAAGTTTACTGGAAAATGATGTTTTTACAAATTTTGTCATAAGGAAAGTAATGAACAATAACAGGCTATCGTGTATTAACTATATCAATAATATTACACATAAACCTGCAAATATCAAACAATATTAAAAAATCATTACATAAAAGTAGTGGACTGTTTATCTGTTTTAATTTAAATGGAAATAAAAGATAATAAACGCGAAGTGTTGTGCTAAATAATTATGTTTTGCTGATAATTTTAGGCGATTTGACTCTTGTTCTATGTTGTTCAGTTTTTTTCTTAATGGTAAATATAAGTGAAGCAAGACACAACTGACGGAAAAGAAAAACCAGAACGTATGCTTAATGTTAGTTTTAATTAAGAAAATGTTTAGTTTAATTTTCAAAAAACACATGTCTTTTATTCCACAATTTTATTGATTATAAGTTTTATATTTTTATTTAACATTAATTTATTATTATCCTTCCAAAAATTTTTACTTTTTGACAAGTAAAATTGGATTTTCTGTTCATATTTGTAATAAAATGCATAAATTTTAAAGTAAGTTCCCTATTTATTTAGTTTATATTTTATATACTCAATGAAAAGTTTCCAAGATATTAGTAATTGTGTTATACGTTTTTAAATATTATATTATTGAAAAAAAAATGTTGAACTAAAAGGAGTAAAATGTTAAAATAAAAAAGGATTTTAAAATGTTTTTAAACATAATCGGCGGTATTATATATTTACTCATTATGAGTGGAGCGGTTAATTTATGTGTAGAAATTTCGTGTTTATTGTGTGGATTTTTATAAATGGGCAAATTTTTAAGTAATAATTCTTCACTTCTTAAAGAAATTATCAGATTCTTATTTTTGTTCTTTATTAGATAAGAACCCTGAAAATATTAACCAGCTGAGTATTTTTGAAGATTCGAACTTAAATTTTTCACCAGTTCTTACAATTAATATTCTTATATTGTTCACTGAAATAAAAGTTTATAGTTACAGTTAAAAAAAAAATCTGGAAAATGATGTTTTTATAAATTTTGTCAACATGGAAAATAATGAATAATAACAGGCTATCATGTATTAATTTTATATCAATATTATAAATCAACTTGCCAATATCAAACATTATAAAAAAATCATTACATAAAACTAGTGGACTGTTTATCTGTTTTAATTTAAATGAAAATAAAAGATAATAAATGCGAGGTGTTGTGCTAAATAATTATGTTTTGCTGATAATTTTAGCCGATTTGACTCTTGTTCTATGTTGTTCAATTTTTTTCTTTGTGTTTATTATCATTTTAAGGAAATAGTGTATATTTTTTTAGAGTTTAGAGCATAAAAAGATATTCTGCAATGATAAATATAAGTGAAGCAAGACACAACTGACGTAAAAGAAAAACCAGAATTAACATATGTCTAATGTTAGTTTTAATTAAGAAAATGTTTAGTTTTATTTTCCTAAAACGCATATCCTTTATTCGACAATATTATTGGTTTTTAGTTTTATATTTTTATTTAACATTGTCTGATTTATTATTATCCCTCCAAAAATATTTACTTTTTGACAAGGAAAGATGGATTTTCTGTTTATATTTGTAGTAAAATGCATAAATTTTACAGTAAGTTCCTTGTTTATTTAGTTTATATTTTATTTACTCAATTTAAAGTTTTCAAGATATCAGAATTTGTTATACGTATTTAAATATTAAGTTATTGAAAAAAAAAGGTTAAACTAAAAGGAGTAAAAGGTTAAAAAAAGAGTTTAAAAAGGTCTCTAAACTTAATCGACGGTATTATATGCTCACTCGTTATGAGTGGAGCAGTTAATTTATGTGTAGTTCCTTATTTATTTAGTTTATATTTTATTTACTCAATGAAAAATTTCGAAGATATTAGTAATGGTGTTATACGTATTTAAATATTAAGTTATTGAAAAAAAAAAGATTAAACTAAAAGGAGTAAAAGGTTAAAAAGGGAGTTTAAAAATGTCTCTAAACATAATAGACGGTATTTTATGCTCACTCATTATGAGTGGAGCAGTTAATTTATGTGTAGAACTTTCGTCTTTATTATATGGATTTTTATAAATAGGCAAATTTTGAGTAATAATTCTTCAGTTCTTAAAGAATTTAGCATTCTTATTTTTGCTTATTCTTATTTTTGTTCTTTATTTGATAAGAACCCTGAAAATATTAACTAGCAGAATATTTTTGAAGCTTAGAACTTCAAAAATACCTAATAAATTCCTCATTAATTTAGTTTATATTTATTTACTCAATGAAAAGTTTCCAAGATATTAGTAATTGTGTTATACGTATTTAAATATTTAGTTATTAAAAAAAAGGGTTAAACTAAAAGTAGTAAAAGCATAAAAAGGCAGTTTAAAAGCGTCTCTAAACATAATCGACGGTATTATATGTTCATTCATTATAAGTGGAGCAGTTAATTTATGTGTAGAACTTTCGTCTTTATTATGTGGATTTTTATAAATGGGCAAATTTTTAAGTAATAATTCTTCAGTTCTTAAAGAAATTAGCGGATTCTTATTTTTGTTTTTTATTAGATAAGAACCCTGAAAATGTTAACTAGATGAGTATTTTTGAAGCTTAGAACTTCAAAAATACTTAATAAGTTCCTTATTAGGTATTTAGGTTTAGTTCTAAATAATAAGTTCCTTATTTATTTAGTTTATACGTTATTTACTCAATGAAAAGTTTCCAATATACTAGAAATTGTGTTATACGTATTTAAATATAAGTTATTATAAAAAAAGGTTGAACTAAAACGAGTAAAAGGTTAAAAAGGGGGTTTAAAAAAGTCTCTAAACATAATCGACGGTATTATATGCTCCCTCATTATGAGTGGAGAAGTTAATTTATGTGCAGAAATTTCGTCTTTATTATGTGGATTATTATAAAAGGGCAAATTTTTAAGTAATATGTCTTTAGTCCTTAAAGAAATTAGCGGATTCTTATTTTTGTTCTTTATTAGATAAGAACCCTGAAAATATTGACTAGCTGAGTATTTTTGGAGCTTATAACTTATATTTTTCAACAGTTCTACATAATTTGTATGTTTAATAAAAATACATCAACATTCTTTACAGTGAAAATTTTGGCTATTGCAAACGTTAGAATATAAATAAAGAGACTGTGTACATACTTCAAAGAAAAAATTTGGGTTTCTACGAATTATTTTTGCATCCAGTAGTTTAAAATAAATAATAAATAAATAAGCTATGAATAGACTTAGACTAGTACTGTACTTCGGATTTATAAGATATAAACGCATCACAATTCTAGAGATTTTCGTCTGATTTTTGCAGCCTCTAGTGAAAAACTTTCTTTAAGCGATGAATACACATAGACTAGTATTGTAATCTAGATTTATAAGAATCTAACACTTTATAATTCTAAAGATATTCATCTGAGGGTAAGTGGGAAAAAGAACAAAAAAAGTTTACCAAATTATAGCCCTGTTTCCTTTAACCTATAAACTAAAATTGTTAAAATTAATCTTAATTGATATTGCGGAAATTTTCCTTTCTTCTAGAATTTTCTCTATATAAATTATTTATGAAATCGATATTCAAATAAGATGTTTTTATCCTTCTTTGCATGTGGATTTAAATATCAGGGCTTTATAAAATATTGTTAGACTATTAAAATTTTGACAAAATTTGGATGTGTTTATAGCTTTTTTTTATTTTTAAAAGTTATGTATTTATTTGAAGGCTTTGAATTTAAAACTGACTATTCCATCGTAACATATACAAACTTTAAACTAGTTGGTTAATAATTCTCTTTTTTTTTATAAAGGACTAAAAGGATTGAAATCAAGTCCTAATCTCGTATAACATTTTTTCATGCAAAATTTCCTTAATTTCTAATTTTTTCCTATATAGATATTTAGTAGAAATACCTATGGAATCTTTTCAATCTAGTATATTATCTTATTTATCATTAAATAATTGCTAGGTTTAAAATTATAAGATAATCACTTTAATAAGTAAAATTAGAATTAAGAATTGTTTCTTTTCCCAAATGTTGTCAAAAAATAATAAATACTATAATGAATTACTTTTTATTTAGTAATTACATAAAAGTTGTATTAAAAAAATTTTAAACTTGAGTATATAAATTTGTCTAAATGTATCTTTAATAATAGTTAAAAACAATAAAATGAATAAATGTTTTTAGTAACAGTAAAAAAAAATTCTGGAAAATGGTGTTTTTACAAATTTGGAAAACATGGAATGTAATGAACAATAACAGGATACTTTGTATTAATTATATCAATAATATTATAAGTAAACCTGCCAATATCAAACAAGATTAAAAAATCATCACTATGACATTTCACCTCGTTGTATATTTTATTTTTCGTAATTTAATAAGTACATAAACGAAATATACCCTATAGGTATTAATGTTATAAGATCAATTCTTATAAGATTATAAACTAGACCAGTTATCTTTCCGTCCATCTTTACCTGTCTAATCAAGTTTTAATTTCTTGGACAGACTTTTCAAAATACATACGGTAAATTTAAGTTCGATAATACAAGGTATGCGGGGCCAGTGCTTATATATATATATATATATATATATATATATGTATATCTATATATATATCTATATATATATATATACAAAGTAAATAGCCATGAAAAACTTCTTAAGTTAATTACTAAGACACAACATACCGAGATTTTTCAATTGTTTATTTAAAGTATATGATTGAGTATTTGTGTAAAACGTTTTGAGAGCCATATATAAATAATGAGTGAGCCGTATGCGATCCGCTGATTGAACACAACTAAACTTAACCTCAGCATCGGCAAATTTTAATGAAGTTATTTTTAAAAAATATGTATACTATTTGGAATAGAAACAATAAATAACTTTTTAAAAGTTAGACCGTTATTAAAGAACTTTTAAAAAATACATTCTTACTGGAGCAGATCCTTTTATTTTATGATGAATCGAAAAAGGAATGTTATGATGAGTGTTTTAAGAGTCTAAAGGTACTATCTTCCCTTAAATGATTTCTAAAATTAAAATATTCAGTCAACACATTCTTTTTGCACACGCGTGGGGAAAAAAGGTAAATTCAGTACAACCATGAGACATGGTTTTTAAGAGAATAGAAACGAATTGGTTTTCGTTTGGACTGTTATGATTCACTGTTTGGCTATATAATGGTTGATGTGAGTGGGACCTACTGTTTATAGCTGATTCCAACCGGATACGAGTGTCCATTTCCATAGTGGGATTTGAACTTACGAATTCAGATAAGAAAGGGTAACACTGTATCCGACCGGGCGTCTCTGGTTAATTGAATTGGAAAATGATAAATGGATATAGAAATTCAATAAAATGTGTGTCTGTGAATAAACTGATCATATACTACACTTATAAGAATCATTTAACATTTTATAAATGTTACATTTAAATATTTCGATGTTGATACCAACTTTATTGATTGGCTGACTGCAAAAATAAGCGTTTTATCACGCTTCCTCGGAAAGTATACTGTAGCTGTTTGCGTATTTAAATTATTTTAATTTTGACAACGCTTTGTATGTCTCAGAAAATCTCGATTCAGTTTCATTTTCGTATTCCACCTCCTCTTTCTCGTGATCTTTTTCTGGACTGTGCACAAGTAAACTTTTGTGATCCCAATAATTGTTAGGTACCTTTCCCTCTAGGCAAATCTCTCATGAATCAGAAATTTTCGGTCATCTTAAAACATTCATTCGAACACATAAACATGCATCTTTAAAAATTTCGAAAAAATAAATAATAAAAAATTTTAAAATGCCTAAAAACTGGATATTTTCATCTCCCAAAATACTTTTTTTTTTATTTTTTCATTTCGACGTCGTGTATCATATTATTCATCCACTTACATTTTTTGTATCGTGTTTTATTGTGTGCATCGTGCACTATATATTTTTCTACTCTTTCTGAATTTCCCAAACTCAAATAACTTAATATTTTATATCTTCCATTACACTACTACCATTCATGATGGGTCATTTTGACCCAAAAACTATTTTTTGTTATCTTAACAGATTTATTCTTTTTCAGATAGTAGTAATTTTTTATAAAAATATTTTTAAGGATAGATTTTAAAAGTATTGTTTAATTAAGTGTTATATTATTTCTGCTATTATTATCTGAAAAAGAAATAAATCTCTTAAGAAAATACAAAAAAGTTTTTTGGGCCAGAATGACTTTCCCGCGCGTATAGTGTTAGTTAAGTTAATAATATTTTTGCTTCAAATTATGCCAGCATTATTTTAACAATTTTCATGTGTGTAATTACTAGTAAATTCTGAACTAAAATCATTAGTCCTCGTGAATAAAACACTAGATCATAGCGCTCCAAACCAATCAGTCTGAAAGGGCTACGACATTATGTGAATACCTACAAACAAACCTCTCATGTATCAGAAATTTTTGACCGTCCTCTCGATCTTGAAGCATACAATTTCTTTTAACTTTTTAATTTATATATTTACTAATATATATCTACTTAATAAAAAGATGAAATTTACTTATCCGTAAGATAAGTGTTGAAATATTTAAAGTAGAAAGTAAACTTTTAGAAGAGAAATTGAATCTACAAATCTTTTTTGTTCAGTAAATTAACGCTTGAATATTCTGTAAACTTGCGTAATACGTTCAATACATTTTATTTCATACCCTCAAAAAGCTTTATTTTTTTTTAAATTATTGCTTATTTTTATATTATTTATTTTTTGCTTGTTTGAATTCTTACATGTTACTGTTTTATCGTTACAGTATAGAAAATATTTGTGATTGAATTGGCAGTTTCTAATGTTTCTTTTAAAAAATTATTCTAGGAATAGGTAAATTTCATTTTTTTATTTGGTATTCTTACATTTTTATATCCATTTAATAAATATAAATGTTAAAAGGACAGGACTGAAAATTATTTTTAAACAATTACATTTATTTATTTATTTGAAAAATGTTTGAAATTTCTATTCTAAAACCATCGATACTTTTAAATTTTATGATGAAAAAAGGTTCTACTAATAAGTATTTTTTTTAACTCGAACTCCCTTGTTATTTAGAAATATTTTATAATTTATATAAAGTTCTTTAGACATGTTATCGACTTGTACTCTATGCAAGGACGTCGAGTCTTCCATATTCTTTTTTAACCTTGCGTGACAAATCTCCCGTTATGATTGTTTAGCAGAGTTTAAATAAGTCCCATAAATACGTTCATCTTAAGAAATGGAGTTATTTTATCACTTCCGTAATATTTAGCTCTTCCCCGGAATTTCCCTCCGCAGCATCTATAATGACTAGGCGGTTCTTATCTTAGCTGTCTGCCTTCCAGTCTGGTGGTCGCCCGTCCCATTGTCATCGGCGAAGGCGTCTTATCTCGTACTGCGCCTTCATTAAGTGATAAGATCCTACATGCCTGCCTATCTTTTACCTGCAACTTATCAAGAGGACGCTCTTCTAGAACACACTAACTAATGGTTATGGAGCCCTGCACGAAAAATGTTCGAGCAGAGTATTTTATTTTAACGGAGTTTAGACTGACATTTGCAGTACTCACGTTTTGACAGTTTGACTTTGTATCCCAATAAAAGAGTGCATTATTAAATTTTAGACTGTGAATTTACAATTTAATTTATATTACGGCAAGGTTTTAATAGACATTGTTTGAAAAGTGTCTAATGTAAAATTAATTAAAGACTGCCGATATATGCAAAATAATAATAATAATAAAATTAACACAATGGAATGTAAAATGGACCAGCTTCTGTTTTACAGTTATTTAATTCGCTTTATAGTTATCGATAACTTATAATTAATGAAAAATGCTGTTAAAATATATATTTGAGGTGAAATTTTTTTTTTTTTTAGTGTTGCAGTTTCTGAGAAATAAATAAAGGAATGAAGAGACATTTAAATATATCTTATATAACATTAAAACTGTATAAGAAACTACAAATAGCTCTAGAGGTTAACGTATTTCCACAGTTATGATATAACATGATTTTCCGTTTAAATTTCTCACTAACTAATTACTAGCTTTACGTTTCCCTCATCAGTTTTATATTTTTACTGCTGTACAAATAGTAAACAGTTAATTCTAATGTGATAAAATGAATGCTCTAATCACTATTGATTAAAGCCCTTTCTCCTATAAAGGTATCGCACCGCAAGCTGTCAAAATATAATACTCATTGAGCTATAAGTTACCACAAAGCTATTTGAACATTTTTAATTTTAGAGAGAAATACAATGTCCGATATATTTTCGTCTGAATTAGTTATAGCTTAAAAATACTTATTGGTTAGAGAATCTAAATTTCAATAAATTGTTTTTATTAATACATTATTAACTGTTAAAATAATAATAGTTACAGTATTTTATTTTTCCTTTGTAATGTTATTTCCGTATCTTCTAAGCGTAATGCTACCAGTTTACCGGATGGAATTTCAATTTACCGCACAATTTTAAACTATATAAAAAAGAAAATATTGTATTTCGAGTACACCATGAAAATTTTTTCAAGATAAAGCATTTATTTTCAGCACATTAAACCAGGCTGTCCTCGTAATTTATTAAAAATGTATGTTTTAATTATTTAATTACCAAAAGTTATCCATATTTGTTAAAATGAAAATCCCTAAATTAAAAATTCATTTTTATTGCTTTTAATGCTTCCGTTAAAAGTGTATCAATATACTGAACTCCAATATTTTTATTTCTAATGCAGCAGTATTTTGGACACGATCCTAGCCCTACACAGAATTCGATGTGTAAGAATTAACGTACAAATCAATGAACAAAAACAAGAGAAAAGACAGCAACAGAATAATATTAAAGGATCAAAACTTAAATCCAATATATGTATATATATTAGCAATTAATAAAATTTTATCTTCTTTGCCCAAATAATAATAATAAAACAGCACTTATTTCTTATTTCGTTTAACTGCGTGATTAAAATATTCATATATATAAACATTATAAACTCTCTCTCTCTCTTTATATATGTATATATATATATATATATATATATATATATATATATATATATATTATATTATATTATATATACAACCTATATAATTCTTAAATATACTATAACACAGAGCATTAGCAGATATTGTTATAAAAATTTCTATTCAGTATGTTGTGTAAAAAAATTGACTAAGGTTTCATTTGTAGCCGATTGTTTATTATAAGCGATGTAACTAAAAACGATTTGACTGAATGCTGAATATTTGGCTGAATTTTAAGCCAAAATTCATCAGCGGGATACTTACTTTTTAAAAAAGTTTCAATTTTTAGTGTGATTTTGTAATTAAATGATTTTTGACTTTTAAATTAAAAATAATATAAATATAAATAAGAACAAAATTGCTTTTTTAATATTTGTACATTAGAATTAAAACTTAAAGTGCTTGATGTATTAAAGTTTCACCGCTTCTTTAAATTTATTGGATGTTAAATTTACAACTAGAATACGTTGGTATCTATGTAAAATTATAAAAACACTTACAAATAGTGCGAATTAAATTTAGTAAATATAATAGTTTATTAATAGTTAAAGAACTTTATTTTAATAATTAACTCTAAAATATCATTCGCTTCTTTAAAAATAGTTTAAAAAATCATTTTTTATTATTTTGAACTTTATTATATTTTCCATAACTTTACCTTATCTGGCTGAATTTCCAGTATGTGGCCAAGCCGGATACGCAGCAAAGGAATCCATTACAAATAAGGGCCGAATATTTTAAACTTTATTACCTAGTCCATAACTTGAAATTATTTGGCTGAATATCTGCCCAGTATTCGGCCTAGCTGAATATTCGGCAAAGAGGCTGATCTCGGTATGGAGGCTGAATATTGGTTACATCTCTGTTTATTACTACTATTTAACTATTTATATATTTTTATCTCTTTCTATTAGTCTATAAAGGATTTTTTCATGGCAGTCAAGCATAGTATATGATACTGAGTAAAAAATTACAAAGAATTTCTTTCCTATACAATCTTCAGCAATAATGCTGAATCAGATATATTTAACGTTAACTTCTCCTTAGAAGTCATTAGCCATAAATTTTCTGTTTCTTGCCACCAATTAAATAACATCTCGCTGCTTAGTTCTCGATTTCGACCCCAGCTGTTTCCACTGCTCAATTTTTTTTCTTGCGAAAGCGATTTCGACTCATGTATTTCTAAGTAGTCATAAAGGAGTGACTCATAATTGCTGGAGCAATTTAATATAAATTTATGAAACACAAACAAAAGGAGACTGTTGTGAAATTATTTTTTATAATAGATCTGTTGGGAGTTATCAGTGGCGAGGGATTGGAGGATAGAAGCATCCCATTGACCAGAGGTGGCCAAGTTTCTTGACAGTCCAAGCCATTTTTCAAAATTTGAAATTTTTCGGGAGCCGCAATTAAATACGTATTTAAAATATATGCAAAAAAGGTATTAAAAATTTTTTTGGTAGAAATTATATTTATTGAATATTATTTAAAAGTTCTTCGTCCTTTAATTTTTCAAGGAAATTTTTGAATTGTCGATGATGTTTTGCGTTGTGCAAATGTAATTTACAGTGTGTTACACTGTTTTCATAGCATCGGGATATTTTAAATATTTTATAACGAGATATTCTCGGTGAATTGGTATGAGTTGTGGAAATTGAGAATCATCTCTTAAAAACCAATTAAGACCGATTTTTTTACCCATCATTGCCGGAGTTCCGTCAGTTTTTAACGTCATAATTTTTTAAAATATAATAACGCTAAAATGAAAAGGGAACTCGGGTACATTTATCGAGAGCCACAAATAATCTTTCAAAGAGTGTCATGTGGCTATCGGGATATTTTAAATATTTTATAACGAGATATTCTCGGTGAATTGGTATGAGTTGTGGAAATTGAGAATCATCTCTTAAAAACCAATTAAGACCGATTTTTTTACCCATGATTGCCGGAGTTCCGTCAGTTTTTAACGTCATAATTTTTTAAAATATAATAACGCTAAAATGAAAAGGGAACTCGGGTACATTTATCGAGAGCCACAAATAATCTTTCAAAGAGTGTCATGTGGCTCACGAGCCACAGGCTGGCCTGCCCTGCCATAGACTAATAGTCTAAAACGAAACGTGTATAATTTTTAATATATCTATACATATGTTTTGTATTATGTTATATTATTTGTTTTATATTATTTTTGCATTATATTTAATAACAGAATGATCGGTCAGTCACAAAACTTATATTTATGACGCTTTTGTCTAATCCGTCCTCTCCCAGCTCTATGAAAGAAGTCTTTCTTCGCCTTTGATTGGTTTAACTTTCTCCGGACTGAACTGCAAAGTAATGATATTAGGTTCAATAAAAGAATTACAAAAGGGTTCATTAGAACCTCTTGATGGAAAATTTAATCTATTATACTCTTTTCTTTTCTGATATGTTTTTCTTGTTTGAATTTTCTTAACGCAATTTATTTTGCCCGCACATTGATTCAATCTTTTTGCTTATATAAACCTCATAAAGCCTCAGGGTCAAGTTCAGTTTATGAAACGCACCGTGCAAAAACAAACAATTGCACCTCTGTGGAACAAGAGTATAATCAATAAAAAATTATGTAGTATTTTTTAGATGTTCTAGTGAACAACAAAAAGACAACAGTGTACTAGATTGTTGATACTAAAAATAAACTTTCATTCACTCCGTACTAACTCTCCGCACTCCGTACTAACTTTTTATTAAAAATACTCCATTTAAAGAGAAAAAACATCTACAGGAGTATGATGAATTTTTTTACGAACTTACAGTTTAGATAAGTTCTTTAGTTAATTCGAAAAAGTAAACTGTAGCGAGGTCTGACAATAATGTTTGAAAAATTGTTCGTATATAGTTTTTGATTACTTTTAGTTTGGAAAAATACGTTTCATGCATGTTTTAATAAAACTAATGGATAAATATCAATCAGTGCTGATAAGTATGAATTATTGATTTGAAGAACATTTCTCTTGTCAGAAACGTTTGTATTATTACCACGCGTTCTTATAACACACATCAGAAATACATTGTTTTCCATTAATAAATCGACTTTAATATATCTAGAAAGTGAACGAATCTTCAGTAATTCATCCCCCTAAGGACTCACAAATATACAAAATGAATTCGGATTGCAAGAGCAGAACGAATAACTTTGCAATCATTTTTCAGACTGCACCAAAACGAAAACGCAAAGCAATTAAACACGAAAAATTGATTAAGTAGTAGAATATATTTACAGATTAATATGTTACATTCCAAATTTAATACAACATTAAGAAAGAATCATTGTAATCATCAATTTTAAAATTTCCAATCTTTTTCAATACAGAACAAACTCACTACTGATATTTAATCCCAAATTTCCTGTCTTATCCGATAATTTTTATTTGTTAAAATTCAAATAATCCTTTTATTAATACAGAAATTTAGTTATTATTTTTTTTTTCTCATTCTGACTTGGCAGTTTTTCGCCGCAAGGTTTATTTTGTACGGTTTAACGAAGTGTGTGTCCGGCCTTAATATAGGGCTCGTAATTTAACAGTTTCTGTACTCTTTTAAGACTTTTGCATTAAAGAAATAAATTTAATGAAAATAAATATGCAATGATGTGAAGTAGATCGGATTTTTTGAAAAATTATTTTTGATTTTGAAAATAAATTTTATAAATTAAATTTTCGTGTGTTTGTGTATAATTCGAATGTTAAGATATTTTTAGTATTAACTATAGGTAAAATGTTCTTTGTTTTGTTTAAATCATGTCAGAGTTTAAAAAATTAGCTAGATTGTTTGGGCATCATTGAAAAATCTCAAATTATTGCAATTATATAAATTATTTTCAATCTCCTTCATTTAATCAGTTTAGTCACAGATGCTTTAACGATTAGTTAGTTTTTATTATAAAACGTAAATATGGTACAAAACAAGAACTGTTAATAGTGCTTATAAGCAATAAAAAGTTTAATTCATTAATGCTTTAAATAATTAAATAATGGATGGTATATGTTCTCTTGGATGAAGTTTTCATTATTAATGAAAATAAGATAGTTATCCTATATAACCCCTCCCCCCTCAAATTTGAGTTTCTACGATTGTTTTGTCATTTAGATTGACACTTTAGAAATTTTTAATCCCACACAAAAGTTTACTTTTTCAGCTTTTAACTGAAATCGTGACATGTAGCTTTACCTGTTATAAAACTTAACTTTCCAATACTAGGTTTGTGTGTAATACCAATTTAATCTATTAGATCACAATTTTTTTCATTTTTCTTTTATAAACACTCTCTCAAATTTTAGATTATTTACTACTATTTTCTCAGTTTTTTTTTTAATCTAGGAGAGAAGTTTACATTTTTAGATTTTAACTAAAATCGTGACTTATAGCTCTATCTGTTATAAGACTTAACTTTTCAGTACTGTGTTTGCGTGTAATGCCAATTAAATCTCTTATTGCAAAGTTTTTTTTAATCTCACGCATGAGTTTACAATTTTGGATTGTAACTTAAATCGTGTCTCTATCTGTTATAAAACTTATTTTTCCCGTAGTGTGCTTGTGTGTAATATCAATAATTGATCTTATAGCATAGTTTTTTTTTAAACAAATTTTCAAATTTTTAATTATTTAGATCGACATTTTATGATTTTTTTTTACCCCACTCATGAATTTATATTTTTAGATTTTATCTGAAATCGTGACGTTTATCTCTACCTGTTGTAAGATTTCAATTTTCGGTACGGTGTTAAAGTGTAATGTTAGATAAATCTCCAAGGGTTTTTTTTTTCTTTATAACTGGCATCCTGTGAACCTTAAAATGTTAAAGAGGGCAGTCTTAAAATTTGAAGTTATTTAAAGTTCATATCTTTTACATTATGTAGTCCAAACTATATATTAGACAGGAATAACACAGGAATAAATGGGTTAAAAACCAATCTTTTTGAGGATATTCATATTTATAATATTTTTCAAAGTTTATTATAAATCGGCTATTTTACACTGTATGGTAAGATTTTGTGTTTAATTTAAATTTTGTATCCCAGATTAGCGGCTTTGGTTGAATGGGGATAAATAATGGTCATAGCAATGTTTGTGACTAATCAAGATCCAAAAGTTTTGATATAAAAATAATTTACTTATAAACTACTTTGTAAATCATGGCCACGGCATCAGAATATTTAGAAATATCTTCTAGTATATGGCACTATCTTTATGATAAGAGAAACATATGTTCTGATTTTCGGTCGCAGAATTCAGCATGTACTGAATTCCGGAACACAGTAAGGATATTCAAGTTCCTCTGTCAGAATCTGTTCATCAAGCAGCAGTTTATTTTGCTCGAATGTCACTTATAGTCGTTTATCAAAGATGTTGTCGAGTGATAAACTGTTCTTAAGCCTTTTAACAGCTGCTAACATCTGAAGATTGATGCTTTGTGATGAAATGTTTAAATATGAGCGGAAACGTCTTAGAAATGTGTCAGTGAATGTGAATGAGTCTATTGTATTTGAATTTCAACAACCAATGTCGTTATCGAATTAGGAATTTAGAAACTAATAGATGCGGGTGCTAATTAATTCATTAGAAGAAAATTCTGCTCAATATGCTTAATTGATTCAATAAATTGAATTTATGTGATATATTTAGAGTAAGCTATGGTTAACACATTGTATGCGGGGCACGTACTAGTACTTTTTCTGACGATTGATACTTGAGAGCGCGGGTCACGTACTAGTACGGGTTGGCATAACAACATGGTTTGTTTGTGGGTACAAAATTAACGGTATATACAGAAAAAAGAAGCCGAATGGTCTTGTCTACTACCTAGATTCTAGAAAAATTTAGACAAATAAAAATTAGTTTTTACTAGTTTTAGCTATGGTTAACACATTGTATGCGGGACAAGTACTAGTAACTAGTACATTTTCTGACGATTGATACTTGAGCGCGTGTTAGTGTAACTACATAGTTTGTGGGTACAAAAATAACGGTATATACAGGAAGCCGAAGGTTCTTGTCTATTACATAGATACTGGAAAAATTTAGACCAATAAAAACTAGTTTATACATTATTAGTTTTATGATTGCTTTTTTCAATTTTTTTAGTGTAAAAATGTTTATATACAACATAATTCGAAAAAACTAAAACTATATACTACTATTTCTATTTGATTTTTTAATATTTACGATACTATTATAAATTTAATTTATCTACTAAAAATATTTTTTGTTTACAAAAGTCTTATGGTTGTTATTTATATATTTCTATTTATATATTTGTTTATATATTTCAATATAAAATACGAAAAGTTGGTAAAAAAATTAAATAATTTTCGATCTATTGAGATTTAACTGAATAACTAAATTTACAAGGAAAACGCCCGCTCCAAGTACAATTCCTCTCGAAATGTACCCGCACACAATGTGTTAATATTAGTAAGCTTTAAATAAATTTATCTGTCATTGTGTAGCATAGGGTGCTGAGATAGTAAAATTCATCAGTGGAATTTCATTAAAAGGTAAAATTGAGAGGCCTCCGTGACAAATGTAAATGACATTCCTAACATTTCTTTTCAATTTTTAATCCTCAACACAGGTTTAGATGCATTTTAAACATAGTTAGCACTTAAGAAGTAAAAGAAAAGAGGTTTGAGGGAGGGAAGGATTTTTATATTCGATCTTATTTTTCTCTTTATATATCGTTGAACTTCAATTTGAAATGCTAAATTGTTGTACTGTATGATATAAAGAATATATATTCTCTTAGATTTTCATATAAAAGGAATTTTACCATACGATAAAATATTAAATTGATTGATCCAGGTGAGAAGGTTTACATTTTATAGAAACACTCTTTAAATTTGAGAAAAAATGTAAAGCTATTTTTTTTAAATTTGCAATTTTATGCAATTTCATGCAATTTATGCAATCTTATCCAATTGCTAAACGCATGCTGAAATCCCTGTATCGCTTATAGAAAAGAGAATCATATGTTCGGTTTTCTTTTAGATGTTAGAATTTATGGATTTTTAAAGTATAACTTACGTAAGTTTTTATTTATGTAATTGGAAATATATTAAGTCTTGTATCATACAACTAATTTTATCAAAGAAATATAACTCTTATAGGAGCTGTATTTGCATGTTTGTATTAAAATTAATGTACCAACCAGAAGTAATAATAATTTGTAAACTTGGGAAATTGTTTAAATTTTAAACAATTAAATTTTTTTTCTCTCAGGCAAGTTTACTCCATTCTCTGCCAAAAACAGCCGGGAAAAAATAGTAACAAAAGTTCACTAAAACATTTCAAACCCTTCAATCAATGGTTTAAAACTTGTATACATTACTGTTAGAAGGATTTGCATGTAAAATAATAAAATATTCTAGATGTACGTACGCATAATTAGATTCTTGGTACACAGGCAAGTATAAATATATAAGCACATGATTACATTTAAACATTATAGTAAAGTACATTAAAAACAGTCCTGTTCTATGGTAGGTTTTGCTTTTTAAAACTTTTATTATCCCTATTTATTTGTATTGCAATTTTTCTCTTTACACTAATTTTAATATTTTAACAATGTTTTATTACACATCAGAAAAAATTGATTAATTGGAATGTATATTGTACAGTAAATTAATTAGTAAAATTAATATTGAACCCTTCAGATATTGATTCAGACACAAATAAATAAAAAGTCAGAGAAATAAAAACTAGAGTGCTACATTCTAGTAATCAGTGATTTTGTACAATTTGTAGACTAATTTTATTAGTCTTTAGAAAGAGGAATCAAATAATACTGATTAAATTATTAAATATCTGCTTGAGATATTTACGTATTTGCAATATTTGGTAATTGTACGGCAATGTATAATCAGACTAATTATAAACTATCGTATATCGCCGAAAAAAAAAGAAATCTTTGTTAACTTATGAATATACTTATCCACTCCAGTAAACTATACTTAGCCATTCCAATTTAGTTATCTTCATTGTCATTCCCATTAGCTTATGAATATTTCAGTATCATATTTCAGATAATCCAGATGTCTTTTAATGAAGATCTTAACTTTCCTGAAAAATAAAATAAAATACGAAATTAATTTATTAAAAATTACTTCAGTTAAACACATTAAAAATTAATTCCGTTATTTATAGATTTTCAAAATGGTTGTTGAAATAGTATTTCATTTTGTTATTTGCATAAAAGGACAACGTCTTTGGTTTAAATAAACTTTCTCTTTTTTGCAATTTCAACTTTTTAATAATACTAATCTGAAAAAGGCTTAAAATATATTGCGAGATTCAAAAATAAAGGATTTTAGTATGTTATTATTTTAGAATAAATAGTGACATGTGAAAAAAAATGCATTTTCATTCTTTTGTTATTAAGCTAGAATTCAATAATAAAGATGAATTTTACTAGGAATTGGCTTGTAATAATGAGAACGTTTTTTATAATTATTTTTTTTTATTTTACAAATGCCGAACAATTAGCAGTCAAGAAAACTTATTTGATTTCGTTATCTGTTTTGATTGAATTTTTCTGCTTTGGTTCGTTTGAATCTTCCCCACATCTTTTGAAGTTTTTCGGAATTTACTTAACCCATCACTGCCCGAATCATTTTTGCCGAATAAATATTGATGAATATCTTAAATCTAAGCTATGGACTACACAGGGTACAACGAATATGAAAATTTAACAACTTTGAATATTGCAGCCTTGCAAAAAAGAATCGTTACATTATAGAAAGCTATTTGTCATGATTTCTGTCGATATTCCTGCCGAAAATATAAATTCATATGCGAGGCTTAAAATATCATAAAATATCAATCCAAATGATAAAGGTATAATTAATAGTATATTTTCGATAATTTGGAAGATTAATTAAGCCAGTGGTTCTAACAGGCCCTACTAACAGGCCCGTGGAGAATAAAAATCATTTGGTAGTGTGTACACAACCTTTAGGGTTCTACCAAACATTTAATTTACGGTAAAATTGTTGCGACCTATTTTTCATTTTGAAATATTGTTAAAGTTAATTCAAATAAATAGCAAATATCTATTTTATTTTTATGTTAATATGAAAACCACCAAAGATAAAATTGTGGTTTTGTTGCAATGTAGTTATACGGAGTTATTTTAGTGAAAAGTTTAAGGTAAAGTGTTCGTTATAACAATAGATCCATGGGCATAGAAAGTTGGATAACTACTGGTTAAGATTGCTATGTAGCGTAGCTGAAAAAGAAAACTCCTGTATGACAACCCACGAAATATTTTTCATTGATTTTCAAATAATAAGTGAGCGAAAGAGGGTTATCTAGCTTCGCTGAAAAAGAAACCTTATCCTGAAAAAATAATAATAAATCTACAAACTAGTATCTAGCTGTACCTGAAAATGAACGCTAGGCATTGATGCGTTATCTGATTATGCTAAGAAAATTATTTTTTCTAGATAATCTATTATACCCGCTTAAGTAGTATGACAACCCACGAAATATTTTTCAATTATTTCCAAATAATAAGTAAGCGAAAGAGGGTTATCTACCTTTACTGAAAAAGAAACCTCATCCTGAATAAAAAAAAATATTAAATCTTCAAACTAGTGTCTAGCTGTCCCTGAAAATGAATGCTAGGCATAGATGCGTTATCTGATTATGCTAAGAAAATTATTTTTTTCTAGATTATCTAGTATAACAGTTTAAGTAGTAGGACAACCCACGAAATATTTTTCATTGATTTTCGAATAAGTGTGCGAAAGAGGTTTATCTAGCTTGAAACCTCATCCTGAAAAAAAAAATAAATAAATAAATCTACAAACTAGTGTCTAGCAGTCCCTGAAAATGAACGCTAGGCATAAATTCGATATGTGGTTATGCTAAGAAATTATTTTTTCTAGATAATCTAGTATACCAGTTTAAGTAGTATGACAACCCACGAAATTTTTCATTGATTTTCAAATAGCAAAAAAAGTGAAAGAGGATTATCTAGCTTCGCTGAAAAAGAAACCTCATCCTGAAAAAAAAAATTAAAATAAATAAATAAAAAATAAATAAAAAATAAATCTATAAACTAGTGTCTAGCCGTACCTGACAATGAACGCTAGGCATTGATACATTAAATTATCTGATTATGCTAAGAAAATTATTTTTTCTAGATAATCTAGTATACCAGTTTAAGTAGTATAACAGCCCACGAAATATTTTTCATTGATTTTCAAATAAGTGTGCGAAAGAGGTTTATCTAGCTTTGCTGAAAAAGAAACCTCATCCTGAAAAAAAAATAAATAAATAAACCTACAAACTAGTGTCTAGCTATTCCTGAAAATGAAGGCTAGGCATTGATGCTTTAAATTATCTGATTATTCTGATAAAATTATCTTTTCTAGATAATTTAGTATACCAGTTTAAGTAGTATGACAACCCACGAAATATTTTTCATTGATTTTCAAATAATAAGTGAGTGAAAGAGCTTCGCTGGAAAAGAAAACTGATCCGGAAAAAAAAAATAATAAATTTACAAACTAGTATCTAGCTGTCCCTGAAAATGAACGCTAGGCATTGATGCGTTATCTGATTATGGTAAAAAAATTATGTTTTCTAGATAATCTAGTATACCATTTTAAGTAGTACAGCAACCCACGAAATATTTTCATTGATTTTCAAATAATAAGTGAGCGAAAGAGGGTTATGATTGACAATGAATGATTAATTCATAACACTGTATGTATAAATTTCAATGCGCTTAACCATTTTTCCGTATCAATTTATCTTTCCTTAAAAAGAAGTTTTTGTTTCCAGTGCGGCAACACCTTTTGCTCCGTGAACGATCCGGCGCAGAGGGTTAAGATAGCGAGAGCGGACTGTAAAATCCAACTCCGGTTGTCAGCGCTGAAAGATTTTATAGCGCCCTCACTTTCTGGCTTTATGGGCCGTTTGACAGGTTATTGTTCCACTTTATCGCCTCCCAAGTGCCTGTAACTGCCTTCTGAGGCAACTTACATAATGTAGCACTATTCTTTTTATGAGCGGCGAGAAAAAAAAAAGAGAGGTTACGTTTTCTTAAACGGTCTGCGAATTGACGTTCGCGTTATTGCGCTATTATGGATTGATATGGATCCTGACATAGTAAAATGGCGATTCCGAAAGTTTCAAGGTTTTTGTTTGATGGACTTCGTCATATTTCTCAAGTTATTTGTCGTATGGTATTATGAATTTTATATTAAAGTGTTTATCTGTGGAGTGATTTGGACATATTTACCATTGTACTTTTATCGTTACATGGTAAAATGGCTTTTTTGAATATTTCAAGGATTTTATTGGATACACTTTGTCATATTTCTCAAGTTATTTTTGTAGTATTACGATTTTATATGATTAGAGTGTTTATCGGCAGAGGAATTTAGACATATTTACTATTGCAATTTTATTAAGGCCTAATAATATGGCTTTTCGGAATATTTCAAAGATTTTATTGGATACACTTTCTCATATTTCTGAAGTTATTTTTCTTGTGGTTTTATGAATTTTATATGATTAGAATGTTTATCTGTAGAGTGACTTGGACATATTTACTTATGTCCAAATGTTGCAATTTTATTAAGGCATAATAATATGTTTTTTTTTTAATATTTCAAGATTTTATAGGATACGCTTTGTCATATTTCTGAAGTTATTTTTCTTTTGGTATTACAAATTTTATATGACTACACTGTTTTATCTATAGATGGATTTGGACATATTTACTATTGTAATTTCATTAAGGCATCAAAATATGGCTTTTCTGAATATTTTAAAGTTTTTTTTGTCTGATAGACTTCGGGATACTTCTGAAGTTATTTCTCATGTGGTATTATGAATTTTATATTAAAGTGTTTATCTATGGAGTGATTCGGACATATTTACTATTGTGATTTTATCTTTACATGGTAAAATATTTTTTCTGAATATTTCAAACACTTTATTTTATACACTTTGTCATATTTCTCAAGTTATTTTTATTATGGTATTACGAACTTTATATGATCAGAGGGTTTATCTGTAGAGTGATTTGGACATATTTAGTATTGTAATTTTGTTAAAACATAATAAGACTTTTCTGAATATTTTAAGGATTTTATTGAATACACTATGTCATATTTCTGAAGTTATTTGTCATGTAGTATTAGGCATTTCATGTTATTAAATTACTTTTCTGTAGTGATTTGGACATGTTTACTATTGTAATTTTATTGTGACATAATAACATGACTTTTCTGAATATTTCGAGGATTTTATTGGATAGGATTCCGCCTATATCTAAAGGTATTTTTCTTGTGAGATTAGGAATTTTATATTATTAGTGTGTTTATAAATAGAGTGATTTAGACGTATTTACTATTACAGTTTTATTGGGATATAAGAAGTTATTTGTCGTATAGTATTATGAATTTTATATTATCAAAATTTTTATCTTTACAGTGGTTAGGGCGTATTTATTTTTGAAATTTTATTGCATCATGGTAAACAGCTTTTCTGAATATTTCAAAGATTTTGACGACTTGAAGTTTCTCGATTTTAATATTATTGAATGTTTACCTAATAGCAATTTGGACATTTTTACAATTTGACAGAAAAACTGCTATTTTCGCTATTTCAAATATTTTGTTTCATTGATTTCGTCATATTTCTTAAGTTGTGTTTACCTTTAGAGTGATTTGGACGTATTTGCTATAGCAATTTTATTCTGTCGTAGCAAAATACTTTGCTGAATATTTTAAGGATTTTATTTGATAGACTTATATTTCTGTTTCAAGTTTTTATCATATGGTATTATGAATACGATATTATCAGAGTGTTATCTTATGTGAGAGTGATGAAAGTATGATAAGATTGATTTGAATGTATTTACTATTGTAATTTTATTGCGACGCTACCGCTTCGAGCATTTTCTTCAGTTTCGGTAACTGAGGTTCCGTGACGAAGGTTATAATTATTTCAGATTTTAAATGAGTTTTTAGATTATATTACAATAACAATATAAGCAATTTCGAATAAAAAACGTTGTTATATTGAAACAAATTGCCCATTCTTTTAAATTTGATTTTTATCAAGAACATAAATATAATCTGAAGAAAATCATAGTTAATAAATATGCCAGTCAATATTTGGTGATTTAACCTTGTACGGACTAACGAAAGCGAAAGACCATTAATAAGGACAAATGTATCTGCAAATTAAAATATTACTCCAGTGATATAATTAGTAAATACTTTTTCAAACGATAACTGTGTTAGCAATGAAATAAGATATCCGTCTAAAAATTGTATTAAAAAAGCGGCATAACTGAATTGTGTCAAAATATATAGACTAAATTAAAATTGATAAAATTAGAAAGGTCGTGAAAATATAATCAAAAATCAAGAATTTTTTTTTTTAAATTTATAACGACACAACATGTACTGCATTAATCATATATGGTAATATTTACAGATTTTATATAGGTATAGTTTATGTGAAATACCTGGTACCAATACGTTAGAGCTAAAACGTCCGTTGGTGTCATTTCGACTCCAAATCATGAACGTATATGCATATGCATATTTTTATGCATACATGTATATGTATATTGTTGTGATAAATGCATAGTAACTATACTGTCTTATAAATTATATATTAATATTTTAATTACTTTCTTATAATCTGGATGTAACGCTAGAATTTTAAAAATGAAATATGATATGTCGTGTCTCTTAAAAGTAATGGATACACTTCTCTTTATAAAAACCGTTTATTCACTTCCAACTTTACTCAACATGGCAGCCATACTTTGGCGTGCAACTTCTAAACAATAGTTGTCTACCAGGGACTTTTTGGCATGGGTTCGACAGCTCTATAATTCCAGGAGCTCTCTTTTGATAAGCGCGACCCACGAGCCTTTTATTATTTGCCTTTTCACACATCTATCCGCGTTTATCAAATATTTCAACATTAAAATCCCAAAATAACCCCCTAAAAACCCAACTAAACTTAAAACTCTGACACACACACACACACACACACACACATATATATATATATATATATATATATATATATATATATATATATATATATATATATATATATATATATATATATATATATATATATATATATATATATATATATATATGTGTATATATATATGTATATATATACATATATATATATATATATATATATATATATATATATATATATATATATATATATATATATATATATATATATATACATACCGGTTCACATTCTTTGCAGTAGTAAATAGCAAAGTTTTGGGCGTTCTCTGTTAATTTATATTTGCTTTTGATACCCTGGGGAAGGGAGGCAACAGCCCTTTTTGATCTGCCCAACCCTGGGGGTTCCCATAAATATATGTTTTATGTACGTGTGTTCGTTTTTCAATTGTTGTTCAAGGGGAGGGAGACTCAAGCCTCCTTTCCCATTAAGAATCAAAACGTAGTGCATGTCCCATGTATAATACAATTAACCACTGGTATTTGGTTAGAGAACTAGTTCAACTTCTCCATGCCCCATAATTTTTCTTCTGACACACCCCAGCATTCTAAACTAATTTAGAAATTTACACCGGCATAATTTTAAATTTTCTGCCTATTTCATGTTGATGTAGTTCCTTAATTGAATTTGCCTCTTTCTATTGCAGGAGCCAACGGGGTCAGACGAAGAGGTCGACAAACGTACACCCGCTACCAGACTTTGGAACTGGAGAAAGAGTTCCACACCAACCATTACCTAACACGCCGCCGGAGGATCGAAATGGCCCACACCTTGTGTCTCACCGAACGCCAAATAAAGATCTGGTTCCAAAACCGAAGGATGAAACTCAAGAAAGAAGCTCAAGCCATAAAAGAGCTAAACGAGCAAGAACGCCAGGCCCAGGCTGCGAAGACCGCAGCAGCGCAAGCTATCAATTCCAACAGCAACAGTAATACCACACCCACCAAGGAGAGTAGTACGTCGCTGTCTGCCACCAAGACGTAAGGACTCCTACAAAATACGTATTTGCTTTGTACAAAGCAGTGATGGTGACGATATACGACTATTATGCACATAAGAATGTATAGTTGGATAAGTAGTTAAAACATAATGGTAAACTCATTGCTGGAAAATCCATTTACTTTTGTCAGAAGTTTTACTGAGTCCTAAGAAATCGAGAGGAATTTTCCCTTTTTATTGTAATTCCTCATGGAAGAGTAAACTTTCAAATTTATCATTCAACAGCGTTGTTTTTAAAAATAGTAAACTTTTAAAAGGAAATTAAATTTAACAGTAGATATTATTAAAAGTGTTTCAAAATATTTTTAATAATTTGGAAGAATAAATGTTTTTAATAATTTATCAAATTATGGTATGCCGAACGATGCCGAATGGTTAGGGCGCTGATCTATGGTATCGTAATTCGTGGGTTCGAATCCCACTCTGGAAGAGATGTTTGCAGTCGTTCGGAATCGGCTTTAAATAGTAGGTCCAGGTCTCATTATCTCTCGTGTTGCAAAAAAAGTAAACAGTAGAACTAAACAAAACCAAATTATGGTATAGTTGATAGGAGGATATCAGATCCTTTCTTTAGCTAAAAATGTTATTGCTGGGACTTAAAATTAGCTTAAATAATCTCTAATTCTGCCCAGATTTTCTTTTAATTTTCTACAGCGTTGTGTTCATTGTCTCAATTTTTAGTAGTAGCTTTTAATTTAACAAGAATTTTATTTCCTATGATAGAAGTTATTCTGAGTAAACTTAAGTATTTAGAATTTTATATTATGTAACAAGATTTTACAAGATTGAGCATCCTTATCATTTTGTCATAGACTGTTCAACACGTTTTTATGTATATCTTAAACACATACTGTGCGTAATGTACGAGATTTTTCTAAGGGGTCATACTTGTCATTTTGTTGCATTTTACAATTATAAAACACATATTGCATATAGTCGTTAAGCGCTAATTATCAATATGATTAACGTATTAAAAATGTCATGTCCTCTAATAACATCATTAAGTCAACTATTAGAGATTGTTAAGGTGAATTAATATGTGAGTTTTAAGAGACCCTGAAATTTAGCTTTTGGGGCACATTTTTTTTAAATTTCCCTGTGACATTTTTATAATCGTTTGTGAATATGTTTTTAAATTGTTTGCAAACTAAGATGAATTAAAAGAATGTATTGATTTTAAAGGGATATTAAAGAAAAAGAAGCTGTAGACAGTCGTAGTAGTTATTCAGGAACTACTAATGATAAACTGTATACTTGTTACAATATTTTGTATACATTTGTAGAAAAAAATATATACATTAAATCACCAAATTGAACTATTTAAAGCAGCGTTTCCCGACCATTTTTGGATCACGTACCACTTGGTTGTATATAAATTGTTTTAATAAAAACAAAAATTATAAAAAACTCAATTTTTTATCATGATCAAACAAAATAAATTTTAAGGAAAACCTTGTGCTTGTTTTGAAGAACATTATTTTTTGAAATTTGGTTTAAAAGATGCGAGGTATGTTCTTAAGTCTGCAACTGGGTTCAATCTGTTTCGATACTTTTTTTTAAAAATATATGTAGTAAAAGCTCTTTCTACTAAATTCATTCAAGTAAACGGTAATACTAATTTAAAAGCTTTCAAAAATTAGTTAGATTAGTTAATTCTACTTGTAAAGTTCTGAAACATGGTAATTCTATTAAATTTTCTTTGCCTTTTATTGATAATGATGTAGCTTTTTCTAAATTTTCTTCATATATGGAGTTCGAAGTCCAATTATCAATTATGTTCTCAAGTTTTGAAATGTACTCTACGAAAGACAATTTTAACTTTGTTAAATATACTATTATATTTCTTCGTATATCTTGAGAAAGACTAATGAAAAAAGTTGTAGATTTACGAATACTTCTGATTGAGTGTTTATGATACTGTGTTTCCAAAAATCTAGTTTCTTGACCACACTTTCAATTTTATCATTATCGAGCTGTTCTGGGGTGTCAAATTGAAATTAAATATTTGAAAAAAATATTAAATAAATATGCAATCACCTAAATTCTATTAAAAGCCCACAATTTCGAAGAAAGATCAAAAAGATTGTTTTAAAGGAATCTTGAACTTCTTGTCAAAATTCTAATAAATATGTAGCACCTTAGCCGTCTCAAATCTGTATGAAAGATTAGAAGTTTGAATACTCATTAAGTCTTCGCACATAACTTTAAAAATTCTTGAGTTTATTGAGCTTTTCTTATAAAGTTAACAATCTTTACCACATCATTGAGAAAGAATTTCAATTTTTCTTGAAGGCTCTTTGTTACTAGATTTTGCGTATGGATACAGCAGTTATTGCAAATTACATTAGGAGCTACATCTAAGACACGTTAAGACCAGTTTATAAACCTGACATTGATTTGGCACCATCAGTACCCAGTCCACAACAGTTTATCAATCAACTAATTCCTTTCAATATAAAATAATCATCAATAGCTTTAAGTATTATTTCAGCTGTTGTGCGTGTGGAGGGAAAATCTCTAAAATATTCAAATCCTCAAATACATTGTCTTTTATGTATTTAGTAATAACAAACTGTTACGTCTGTGGTGAATTGTGAAAAATTTGAATTATTTTATTCTGTATATCACTTTTTCCTTGATATATTTCCTTGATATCAGATGACATTGTGAATTCTTCTAGATATGGTATTATTTTAGAGGAATATAATTAGATTTTTGGAAATATTTTTGGTCAATCATAAGGTCAACGGCATTATTTATACAAGGTAAAATGAATTTTCTCCTATTTAAATTACTCTTGGCGATAGCTACTATATCTATATACCTATACCTTACCTATATGGTAACTAATACGATATCTACTGCGTGTTCATTATCGATTGCAGGATTTTTCATCATTGGTTGTACATATTAACAATTTCATTGTATAATACTGTTAATTGAAATTTTTTTTATGAATCAAAGGAAAAATCGTTTCGCGTACCATCAAAGGTACGAGTACCACAGGATGGGAAAGCTGATTTAAAGAATTATATTCAGAACTTAGTTTAATTCATTTTTAAAAGATTTCTCCACTTGTGTTTGATTAAAACTTATTATCCAACTATAGTATTTTATATGTACATAATATATTCTTCGAGAGTACAACTTCAGTTTCAAGCCTTCTTTCTAGATGATTTTAATTCTCACCGGACCATTTATTTTTGGATGAAACTGTCATTTGACTAGAGGAAGGACTGCCCTCTGAACAATAGACAACTAGAATTTTACGTTGTCGAGTCATCATTCTGATGTATATATAGTCAGTGGTGAAGAACCATTTTACGTTTTAGTCTTTTGGTCATTCATTTTCTACCCATTGTATTTATTGAGAGAGATCTGCATTTACACATTTTTCCCTTCCGGAATCTCACCGAAATATCATACGCTTGCTTGATTTCCTTCTAATCAAGCCTCTCATCTCCTACTAAGGCTGTAAAATGGAATTTTTCCTTTAGTGATTGCCAAATAGTTATTTTTATTGTACAGAAGATCTTCGTTTCTTTTGTCTGTCAACATTGCCGAGCGCGATTCATCAAGGAGAGGTGTTGTACCTCCTAGTTGCCAAAGCTTATGTGTCTTGTACTTAACCACCTTAGACTTGGACTACCATAACCAGGTCTTATACGTATTTTTCTGTGTCTGTATATGTGATCGAGAGTCATCGAAGAGTGAGATCAAATCGTAAATCAGTATTCTGAATAATTTAGTAGAGATATGAATCTATTTCTTGAGCCATGTAATGATATACGTATTGCTGTAATTCGGTTCCATCTGTCGTCCGTATATTGTACACCATGTGTAAGGTGCAATCAGGCTGCTGTATGTTGTATAAATTTTGAATAAAATGTATTTAATCTTCAAATACCTCTAGTTTGTGTTACTGATTTACTTTCTACCTCTCACATGTTGAAAAAAAAAACACCTTATTAAAACCTTGTGTACACACACGCACAGGTACAGAAGTTCTTGTACTTCGGTTATCCAGTGAAAATTTTGGGGGAAACTATTTTTTATCATGACCCATTGATATTTAAATAATGCATAGTAGAATTGCAAAAAGAAATTAAAAAAATATAAAAGTCCTGTGATTTGTTTAAAATTATTAGTAGTAAAAAATCTTGATACAGGGTTTACATATATATTAAAGAAACAACCTTGTTAAAACCTTTTGTAAACACAAGCACTGCTACAGAAGTTCTTGTACTTCGGTCTACCAGTGAAAAATTTGGGGGAAGCTACTTTCTTTCGTGACCTATTGATATATAAATTATGCATAGTACAATTGCAGCCACTAATAACAAATTAAATAACTGCAAAAGTCTTGTGATTTGTTTAAAATTATTAGTAGTAAAGGTGTTGATACATGATTTACATATATATTAAAGAAACACCTTATTAAAACCTTGTGTACACACACGCACTGCTACAGAGGTTTTTGTGCTTCGGTTTGTAACTGAAAAATGGTTGAAACTACTTTTCATCGTGACCCATTGATATATAAATTATGCGTAGTAGAATTGCAACCACAAATTAAATAAATATAAAAATTTTGTGTTTTGTTTAAAATTATTACTAGAAAAATCGTAATACATGATTTACATATAAAGAAACATTTTATTAAAACCTTGTGTACATACATGCACTGCTATAGAAGTTCTTGTACTTCGGTTTACCAGTGAAATATTTGGGGGAAACTACTTTTTATAGTGACCCGCTGATATATAAATTATGCATAGTAGAATTGCAACAACAAATTAAATAAATATAACAGTTTTGTGATTTGTTTAAAATTATAACTAGTAAAAATCATGATACATGGCGTTTCTCAAAGGAACTATGGTATTTATTAAGAATTACTGATTATTTTCCCATAGCAAACGATAAAGTAGTAAAATTGATGATAAAATTCTCCCCAAGGCGAAAGTCCTTTAACAAAGGTACATTTGTTGAGTAACAATTTCTTAGTTAAAATTATAACTATCCCAAGGTGAATTGAATTATAATGATGGTTTAAATTTCCATAATTTACTTTAATTTACATTTAAATAGTTTTATTTTAATTTAATTATACATTATATTTTTATATAGTTATAATTTCCCAAGGCGAGAGTTATTTTAATTAAGGTTCATTTGTTGCGTAACAATTTCTTAGTTAAAATTATAATTATTTTAAAATAAAAAATATTACTGAAGTTCATTAAAAAATTAGTGCAAAATTCTTACTTAAATTTATTTTAGCAATACTATATGTGTTAGCTCCTTTAGTAATGGTCAGATATTATCAAAATGTAAGTAAAATGCAATGCAATCCTGAAACAATTGACATAGTCTAGTTAAAAACATAGACAACTAGACTATGTCATTGTTAATCTAAGTAGGAATACAATCCTACACATTGTGTAATACAGCATCATTCTGAGCTTAGGAGATAGTAAACATCAGGTATGTTAAATTCAAAATGCAACATGGGCGGAATGAAAAAGGGTATGTGGAATCGTGAGCTAGAAAACGTAAAAACTTTATTTTGTATAAAAGTATAGACTTTTTTTTTCAAGCAGTGCAGTATACAGAAGAAACAATTTAAATCAATAAATTACGTAAAGTAAAATAACACAATAAATTAATATTGTCTTCCTGAAACTTGGCATCTGTTCTATGCCACAATCCTTCCTACTTCAGAAGAAACATCGTTATTACGAAAACCGACAAGAAAACCAGAAATTCTAAATCTGGTAGAAAACATTTTAATTCAAAAGTGTTTAAATAAGAGATATACATTTTTGTAGCGTTGATTTAGAATTGAGACAGAGAACTTTTTAGCTCATTATGAATCACACCAAAACTTCGTTACTTACATTGTATTATATATAAGACGAATGAAATTTAAAAACTTATGACTAGTAAATTCTTTATCAAACATCGCAGGAAAATATTTGTAAAATTTAAGCACCCTGACCTTACTAAATATTTTCTTAAAATCTGAATTACACTGGATCTTAATAATTCTATCTATGAGTACTAACTCGACGTTTGTCGAAGAAATCGAAAACAAATTGTCTGTTAAAGATTTAAAATATACAAATTCTATTTAAATTCATTTTTCCTTTTTTATCAGTTTTTCCATATTCATTCTTGATTATCATATGGTCAACAAATTTCCTTCATAGTTTATGGAAACATTTGTACATACGAGTATATCAGTGTTTATATTTGGGATATGTAACAAGCCTACAACTGGTAAGACAAGATGACAAAAATTAGTTATGAAACTTTTGAATACTTTTGCTTCCTACCATTACGTTGGATGAGCCGTAAAAATACTCTTTGTAGGCCACGAGTCTACCACCGTTGGTCTTCAATGTTGCATAAATTATTCAACAACGTTGTTAGTTATAGGTAAATATATGTATGAGTTGTAAAGAATAACAGGAGACTAATAGTTGTGCAACTGCATGTACGCAGGCAGCCAAAATTTTTAGGGTGGCAGGTGGAATAAATAGTTTTAAATGTATTACATGATGCTTTTTTCTCTTGAAAATGAGGATTTTGCTAAAAATATTTGGGGAATTTAAAAGTTATATTTCTTTCGGTCTCTGCTTTTTCCCCGTCTGGAAATTATAGTCATAAACCTAGGTTAGTTTTTATTATATATTTCTTCACATAATTTGGCATTTCAAAAAAGTTTGGTTTGCAACATATTAAATCTTTTAAAGAGGAATTCTTACTTAAAAACTTTCAGAAATACCAACTAACAAAGTGCAAAACGGTCTATAAAAAGATGTAAATTCAAAGATTTAATATATAATTTTGACGCCATATTGTACTCTCTATCTCTTTAGATAAGATTATTAGCAATAGAAACTGCATAAAAATTTAGAATTATCAGATATTATTGATGTTCTGACAAATCCTACACAAAATATGAGAAAGTAAATTTTAAAAAATGCAGTTTAAGGTGCATTTTGATACTTTTTTCTTGGGATATCAGTGTTATTAAACTAAAATAATATTTGACGTAAACGTATTTTTATAAAATTTTTTATACCTAGTCAGTTTTATGGAACAGTCATATACATTTAACGCTAAGCTTCTATACATAGATATGTGTTAGGAATTTACTGTACTTCTATACATTGATATAAGTTATGAATACATTGATATAAATTAGAAATTGCGCAAATACTGTCTTATAGGCAGCGGTTAATGACCCAGAAAACGCCCTCACCAGGAGTTTATAGAAATAATTGATGACTTCATATATTAGAAATACTTTTCCACAAACATCAAACCATAAACTTAGATACTCTAAATCTGTTATTCTCAACCTTTTTTAAGCTACCACCCTCTTACGGGGCTGAAATGTATTCAGTGCCTCCCTATTGAGCCTAAATATATTCAAGGCCCTCCTTTGTAAAAATCCCGTAATTGAAAGTGTAATAGGAGAAGTACTCAATTATAAGAGGCAAAATGTGTAAGCAATTTTCTTCAATTCAATAGATTTACAAATCAAATTTTTTTACTGTCATGCTGAAGCAGCGCTAAAACGAATGTTAAGGCCATAATGCTAATAATAATGGTTAAGGTGCTGACCTTGGGTGTTGGAGTTTGTTAGTTCGAAGCCCACTGAACCATAAATGTTCGTAGCCGTTCGCTTTGAAAAGAAGCTCCCGGTCTCAATAGCCCTTGTGTTGCACAAAAGCTTAGACTGACTAAACCGAACCAAACGAATGCTGTTTATTAAATATATTTTTCTGAATGTCGGGCAAATTTCACTCAGAGCATAAGGAAAATAACTGGTTTTGGTACCATCACCGAAGTTTATTACTGGTAAAAATTGTGTATAATTAATGTAATAAATTTATTTAGTACTTCTAAAAGTAAGTTTGAAAGCCAAAACCTGCTCACATCGCCGCCCTACCGCCCGAAACAAGTTCATTGTCCATTAGAATAATCCCCCCTCCCCCAGGTGTGGTATCAGCCCCGTTGAGAACCATTGCTCTACATAAAACAGTGTTCTACGTTTTATTTTTTTTTTTCAATTCTCAGTAATAATATTGCGTATTACAAAATGTACAAAGTAATTTTAGAATTTTCCAATATCGCGCCGATTCAAACTTTAATTCCAAATTTTAATATCTTGACGATGAATATTGATTCTTTAAAATTTATTTTACACTTTTATGTGTACTGCTAAAAACAGGCATAATTTAATTATAAATGCATTACATGTTCCTACATTAAATATTCCAATTAAATTTAGTTTTAAATGTTCCTAATTAATTTAACTAACATTACATTAAATACCCTTTTCGACAAATAATGACTTCCCTGTATCGTTTGTTTTTTCTCGGAATCGAAACAAAACCAGTAGGGCTAAAATACAAATACAATAATGTTCGGGAATCAACTTTTATTTTCTTCAATAAAGATGCGCTGTAAAGAAATATTTAACTTAATATAACAGATTTATAAAATTAATTAATAGTAAACTAAACTTAAGCTCAAAACTACTTTTTAATCTCAATTTGGCACTGCAATATTTGTAATATTTGATATAATTTAGTTTGAGAGAGTGGCTGTGGGAAAATACAGCCATCAAGCTATTCGATTAGATAAAATTTCATCTATATCTAAATATAGTAAAGCCCATCCATAGCCGTAATATAATATTTCTTTCGAATTTTTCATTTACTGATTGTACAATTACGAAGAGGCTAGCATTTGTGTTATAATTATTTACCTTTTATTTTATTTCGTTACATTAAAATTAGATATCTAAGTACAGTACAAGCAATTGCTATATGCATATGATTACTTAAATATTGAATGGGCATGAAAATTTAATAGTAAATTTTCATATATATGTATATATATATATATATATATATATATATATATATATATATATATATATATATATATATATACATATACACACACACACAAACTCCTACACAAATCAGTGTAAATGGATAGTAAAAAAGTAAAAACGCTGAATCTGAGATAGAGATCCCAGAAGAATTTAAAGAAAATCAATAGAAAGGCCTCTGTTATTTGCAGTAAATTAGGAAAACGAAGCACTTGTCTCTGTTTTGCTCATTTAACATCCGCCTCATTTAATAGAAATCGATAGCGAAGGTTCCTGAATTTGTCTTAAAGTACAGTTTTTACGACGCTTTGTTTTCTTAGTTCGATAAATTATTATTTGCATTTATAAGTCAAGTGTCACGTATACCTTTATAGCAAACAGAAAAGTTTTAACTTAACATGAATATGTTACCGTATTTATTCATTATGCTAGAAGGTTATCAGTATCGATTTTAAGAAACTTGCGAATTGATAAATTTCGAGTGCTATTATTTTCCTCATTCTTAACCCCTTGCCTGTGACTCCCGAATTCTGTATGGGTAACACAAATACACCAATGTTGGACTACCCATCCTGAGTTTGGACAAAAGAAAAAACGGTATTTCAATTCCTTGAATCCCGAAATTGGTTAGTCCAATGCATAATATTTAATTTGTCAGAATTATTATTTTCCCAATAGACAGAGATACTTTCCTGTGAAAATTTCGGCAGTTTTATGCTATTTGTCGCTATTTCTTGTATACGGTAAAGGATTTTTGAAATTCAAAGGAATCTGAGGAACATGGAATTCATGACAGTTGACATAGATAATAATAGTGTTGTATTAGTTTAATATATTTATCCAGAAAATTATGTCATTTGATTTATTTTGCTGTAATTTGAGCAAAAATTACTGTTATCTATTAACATTTCCCATATACGTGAAAATATTGAAAATAATAATTATTTCGTTCAATTTTTTTTTCAAAATTAATCTACTTCTAGCATTATGATGATAATAACAAATAAAATAAAATAAAAAATTCCTTTTTTGGTATATTTTTCTCAAATATATTTCACAAGTATGGGGTTAATTCCAGTATGTGTATATATATATATATATATATATATATATATATATATATATATATATATATATATATATAGAGAGAGAGAGAGAGAGAGAGAGAGAAGTGTGTCTGTAAGTGTGTATGTTTCACATTCATACAGGTCTACAGTATTATCACGATATGATGAAATTCTGCCCATTTGAGCTTCAAAACAAAAGAAAGATGAATTTCTACTTAAAATTTCGAAATCCATTCCTATGGGGGTTATATTAAAATTTTGTCAGATTATTTAGCAGATAGAACAAGAATGTTACATTCTTTATTTTAGTACATGAAAAAATCCTCAAATATCTCTTATTTTCTCTATGTAACCACAATTATTTATATAATGAAACCAGGGTGGAAAGGAATTACTCCCTCACTTGTATTAAAAATAATTATATGTATTATTGTAATTTATTATATTATATGAATATCATACATATATTTTTTAGATTTCCTTCTGAGTCTGAAATTATCCATAATTTGCCCATGGTTGTACCAAATCATTAGCTCTAAATTAGATTCCTAATTGTTTATCAGTTTAAAACTATAATTGTGTTCTCTGAAATGATACTTATAGGAAAATTTACTTGCGATCTTTCATAAAATTATGCAATTGTTTTAAGAAGAAAAACTTAGGAGCGTACAGGCAGGGGCATAATTTGGGCATTTTAAGTGAAGGGGCAAAAGTCTAGTAAAAAAAAAATTAGACTTTGTATAAAACCTCAAAAAATTGGAAGGGCTAAACCTCAAATTTTCCCCTGTTCTAAAAATTCTAGGGGGGGGGGCGATTTGACCTCCCTTGCCCTCCTAAATTACGACCGTGTGTACAGGCTAGTGTGAAACTTAACGAAAACTTAAAGTATAAATGTGTAATAAATATATCATAAAAGAAATGTTTATCACTTTATACACTAAAACGGGCTTATTACTAGCTCTAGATAAGAAAACTAGTCCTAAATTTTCTTACAAAGTAAAGTTAACTTTATATCTTAACATGCACATCTTATACTTTTGGAGAGGACATCATGTTCTATTAATCAAGTGATAGTCGACGATATCATGTAAAAGAGCGTTTATCTATTTTCTAGGTGAGTTCTAGTAAAAAACATCGATTTTTCCATCCACTATCATCTATTCTGTTCTTGGATGCATGGAAAAAAAATCAATCATTTCCTTACTAAATAAATAATGTGTCTCTTGCAAGATCCAGTATCATTAAAATGTCATAAGCGGAATCTAAAATCAATATTCGTTTAGCAACATCAAGAGCGCTGGTATCATGCAAAGCGGGAGTTAGTTCCCAGGACGGACGATCTCGTTCAAGTATGGGCTATTTGCAATCATTAAGACCTAATCTCATTATCGGCGTCCTTCTGCATGTGACAGTGTCTGATGCCAGTCACAATGGCGCACGAGAATTCCCGGATTGGGAGGGTGTGGGATTATTTCCTTAATGGCATCTTCCTCCCCATCTGAATTTATCAGACCACCCAGCATGACTCACGCATCGTAAGATCTAACTGGCATTTAGATCAAAGCAATGCAAGTTATGCATGTCCGGCGGTGTTTCTGCGTAGTGTTTTAGAACCTTGTGTGTTGTTATAGATTTAATGGGGTAATGGGAGTTATTGTTTCAGTAGCAATATATATTCTTACCTCTAGCAGAACCACACAAACCAAACTGATATGGAAACAGCTATGGAAGTACAATTGTATACATTTACCCATTAGAATTTTATTTTAGGATTACTTAAAAATGACTTTAATACTTCTCATTAAAATTCGTATTTTCTGTCAAAGATTTAGCACGGAAAAATGAGGGATTATTTTGATTGATCGGGAGAATTTTGGGTAATCCTGCTGATATTTCCTACAAAGAAAAAAAAAGGTGTACTTTTTCGAAGTTAAATACTGGCATATCTTAACGTATACTTTAATATATTGAAAAAAATCAGTTCGTTTGTTACTCATTTTTTTTTTCAGCTGAGATGATTCACACATTATCAAGTAATTTTTTTGTTATAGACATAAAAATTTATAGATGATATATAGCGTTATTTTAATGCTACGCCAAAACATAAGTTCAGAAGCACGTTGATCGTTGATATGTAAGGATTATAGTTTAATGTTAACTTTCACCGCAAGTGCCCGGAAAAAATCTTTTTAATAAATGTTATATAAATAAATGTTGTTAATTGTTCTTTCTAATATGTTCAGTGTCGAATAGAGACAGAAAAGAAAGAACAGTTGGTTAAACTAGTTAATCAAAATGCGATAGCAAATAAAAGAAAACTGGATTACCACAAGTTTTAAATAAGAAAAATGGTTCTTAATTTGCTTAGAAAGCTAAGTTAACACTGAGCCTTTACCTGTACTTGTATAATTATTGTTTCAGTAGCAATATATATTCTTCCCTCTAGCAGAAGCAAAAAAAACCAAATTTGGTGTTATGTATACTTTTATAAGTACAATTGTATACTTTTACCCATCAGAATTTTATTTTAGGATTAATTAAAAGTTACTTTAATACTTCTCATTAAAATTTGTATTTTCTATAAACGATTTAGCTCGTAAAATTTTAGGGATTATTTTGATTCATCGGGAAAATTTTATGTAATCCTGCTAATATTTCCTACAAAGAAAAAAACTGTACTTTTTCGAGGTTAAATACTGGCATATCTTGACGTATACTTTAATATATTGCAGAAAACAGTTCACCATTTTTTAAAGCTGAGATTATTCACACATTACCAGGAAATTTGTTTGTTATAGACATAAAAATTTATAGATGATATATAAAGTTATTTTATTATAATATGTTACGCCAAAACATAACTTCAGAAGCACGTTGTCAGATTATTGATATGTAATTATTATAGTTTAGAACGAAACACTTAATTTGCAAATGTTTTTTTTTCGGAACAGTCTAAATATGGCACAGTATATATGTTTTATATAATATATTAAAAATTACATGATTAGAGTTACCTGTTAGCCAATCAGTAAATAACTTTCACTGGAAGTGCCCGGAAAAAATATTTTTTAATAAATGCTATATAAATAAATGTTGCTAATTGTCCTTTCTAATATCATGTTCAGTGTCGAATAGAGACAGAAAAGAAAGAACAGTTGGTTAAACTAGTTAATCAAAATGCGACAGCGAGTAAACGAAAACTGGATTACCACAAGTTATAAATAAGAGAAATGGTTCTTAATTTGCTTAGAAAGCTAAGTTAACACTGAACCTAGCACTTCTATAAATACGGAAATTTTTAAGGAAAGTGTGATACTTTAAAAGGGGTAATTTTTGAAATTCCAGGTAATTCCCAGAAATCTCCAAAAATAAAAAACTACCCCAAGAATTAATTTTCAATAAATCTGAAGTTAATTAATTTCATAAACATCTCTCAACCTTTTCATAATCACAGAACACTTAATTTGCAAGTTTTTTTTCCGGATCAGTCTAAATATAGCACAGTATATACGTTTTATATAATATATTAAAAAATACGTCCTTAAAGTTACCTGTTAGTCAATCAGTAAATAACTTTCACTGCAAGTGCCCGGAAAAAAATATTTTTTTTATAAATGCTATATAAATAAATGTTGCTAATTGTTCTTTCTAATATTCAGTTCAGTTTAGAATAGAGACAGAAAAGAAAGAACAATTGGTTGAACTAGTTAATCAAAATGCGACAGCAGGTAAACGAAAACTGGATTACCACAAGTTATAAATAAGAAAAATGGTTCTTAATTTGCTTAGAAAGCTGAGTTAACACTGAGCCTTTACCTGCACTTGTATAATTATTGTTTCAGTAGCAATATATATTCTTCCCTCTAGCAGAAGCAAAAAAAACCAAATTTGATGCTATGGAAGTATAATTGTACATTTTTAAACATCAGAATTTTATTTTAGGATTATTTAAAAGTTACTTTAATACTTCTCATTAAAATTCGTATTTTCTATAAACGATTTAGCAAGTAAAAATTAGGGATTATTTTGATGCATCTTGAAAATTTTGGATAATCCTGCTTATATTTCCTGCAATGAAAAAAAAATGTACTTTTTCGAGGTTAAATATTGGCATATCTTGACGTATACTTTAATATATTGCAGAAAACAGTTCACCATTTTTTTAAAGCTGAGATTATTCACACATTACCAGGAAATTTGTTTGCTATAGACATAAAAATTTATAGATGTTATAAACCATTATTTTATTATAATATGTTACGCCAAAACATAACTTCAGAAGCACGTTGTCAGATTATTGATATGTAAGGATTATAGTTTAGTATTATAGTTTAGAACGAAACACTTAATTTGCAAGTGTATTTTTTTTTCGGAACAGTCTAAATATAGCACAGTATATATGTTTATATAATATATTAAAACTTACATGATTAGAATTACCTGTTTGTCAATCAGTAAATAACTTTCCCTGCAAGTGCCCGGAAAAAGAATATTTTTTAACAAATGCTATATAAATAAACGTTGCTAATTGTTCTTTCTAATATTCAGTTCAGTTTAGAATAAAGACAGAAAAGAAAGAACAGTTGGTTAAACTAGTTAATCAAAATGCGACAGCAGGTAAACTAAAACTGGATTACCACAAGTTATAAATAAATAGGAAAAATGGTTCTTAATTTGCTTAGAAAGCTAAGTTAACACTCAGCCTTTACCTGCACTTCTATAAATAAGGAAATTTTGGGAAAAATTGTGATACTTTAAAATAAAGCTTAATTTTTGCGATTCCAGGTAATTCCCAGAAAGCGCCAAAGATAGAAAACTATTCCAAGAATTTATTTTCAATAAATACGAATTAATCTAATAAACATCTGTTAACCTTTTCATAATCACAGAACACTCAATTTGCAAGTGTTTTTTTCTGGAACAGTCTAAATATAGCACAGTATATATGTTTTATATTAAATAATATGTTAAAAATTACATCATTAGAGTTACCTGTTTGTCAATCAGTAAATAACTTTCCCTGCAAGTGCCCGGAAAAAGAATATTTTTTAACAAATGCTATATAAATAAACGTTGCTAATTGTTCTTTCTAATATCCCGTAACAAGAAAAAGAAAATGACTGTATAAGCAGTGCACTTTAACACATATTTCCTATTAAGTTAGACGGGACTTTAGAAAACTGACCATATAAGCTTGGTGACCTTATAATCGGGTGACCATATAACCGGTACTGACTGTATAAATAAAGAAATTTTGATGGAAATTGTAATACTTTAAAATAAGGGGTAATTTTTGCGATTCCAGGTAATTCCCACAAAGCGCCAAACATAGAAAACTACTCCAAGAATTAATTTTCAACAAATCTGAAGTTAATCTCATAAACATCTCTCAATCTTTTCATAATCACAGAGCACTTAATTTGCAAGTGTTTTTTTTTCTGGAACAGTCTAAATATAGCACAGCATATATGTTTTATATTAAATAATAAATTAAAAATTACATCATTAGAGTTACCTGTAAATCAATCAGTAAATAAAATTATACTGTCTTATCAGTATTGATAGTCATAAAATTTATCTTTTCGAACAATATTTTAAAAAATATTTTTAAGACTCATTTTTCAACGTGTTGATACATAGGTGGTTCAAAAAATAGGAGTCTTTAAAAAAGGTTGAATCATGAATTTTAAGAAATGCACTGACATAGCAAAGCATTTAGTATTGATTATTTTTCAACATAATCCCCATGGGCATTTAAGTATTTTTTTCGCTTGTAAACCAATCAATCTGTCAAAAACCAGCATTGAAGAAATCGAGATGCAACTTACATATAATGACTAAAAGTATATGGTTGATGTTAAATTAGAAAATACGTATAAGCTTGTTACAGCAACAAAATGACTGAAAATATATCGAACCAAAATAAACAGATATTTTTTTTCGGTTAAGTTCTGATTTTCGTCCCGAACAAAATGGTTTTTTGGTTGAGTTTCAAAGGAATAATTTTATTTCATGTATATTCTTATTTGTACTAAAAATATAATTGATACACTATATTGATATTGTAAATCGATAGAGTAACAAAATGATGATATATCTAACCGAAATAAACCGATATTTGTTGACGTGATTTGCTTTATATTGTTATTAAATTAAAAAATATGCTTAAGCTGGTTACAGTTAACGAAACAACTGAAAATATATCGAACCAAAATAAACAGATATTTTTTTTCGGTTCAGTTCCGGTTTTCGTTCCGAACAAAGTAACATTTTTCGGTTTTCGGTTCAGTTTCGAAGAAATAATTTTATTTCATGTATATTCTTATTTGTACTAAAAATATAATTCTATCATAAACAAAATATGTAATTATATCAAAATTTAAAAGATTTTATTCTTTTAATTGATACACTATGTAAATTGATATCGTAAATTGATACAGTAACAAAATGAAGATATATCTAACCGAAATAAACCGATATTTGTTGACGTGATTTGTTTTATATTCTTGACGTTAAATTAGAAAATATGTTTAAGCTGGTTACAGCAACAAAATAATTAAAAATATATCGAATCGAAATACACCGATATTTTTGTTCTGGTCAGTTCCGGTTTTCGTTCGAAACAAAAGTAACGGTTTTCGGTTTTCGGTCCAGTTTCGAAGGAATAATTTTATTTTATGTATATTCTTATTTTTACTAAAAATATAACTCCATTATAAACAAAATATGTAATTATATCAAAATTTAAAAGATTTTATTCTTTTAATTGATACACTATATAAATTGATACAGTAACAAAATGAAGATATATAGAACCGAAATAAACCGATATTTTTTCTGTTCTGTTCCGGTTTTCATTCCGACCAAAATAACAGGTTTTCGGTTTTTGAAACCCTGGTTTTTACATTTAAGAAATTAATAGTAAGATTCAAGCGTTCATATCTCAGTGTTTTAGCCTTTTAAATCTTAGTATTTTAAAACATTTCTTTTTTCTTTTGTGAAGAAATTTCACAGTTTTAAATACGAGGGTTTCTCTGAAATTTTTGAGATACGCACAGACGAGAATTTAGAAAATAAAAATAAGGATTTAATTTTAAGATACAAATTATTTTAACACAGGAAACGATTTTTTACTGACTTACTTCAACTTGTTTAGCTTAGAATAAATTTTAAACAGAAGAGGAAATGGAGTTGACGCGAGAACATTTTCGCTCTATGATTTTCTACGATTTTAAAGCAGGATTAAATTGAGAAGAATGCTTTGAACGATTGCATTTGGCGTTTGGTGATGAATCTCCAGTTCGGGCTACTGTATTCAGATGGTATAAAGAATTTAGCAGAGGTCGCCATTTTCTTCAGGAGGAACACGCAGAAAGGCCCCTTCGGCAGTAATCCCGGATAATGTGTTTGCTTTACGAAAAATGTTAATAGATTATAATCGCTGTACCTGTCAAATTATACAGTACGAACTTAACATTGGACCCGCAGCCGTACACAAAATTATTAATGAAGAATTACATATGAAAAAAGTAGTTTGCCTTTGGGTTCCTCATAATCTAACTGAGCACCAAAAAGGGGAGCGTGTCAGAATCAGTAAAGAAACTCTTAAATTCCTAAATGATGGTGGCCACCGCATCATTTCTAAAATTGTAACGGGTGATGAAACGTATATACCGTTTTTTGAAGTTCCAACACGTCAAGAAAGCAAAGTATGGGTCTTTGAAGATGATCCCATCCCGACAATGGTGAAAAGACAACGTTCACTCAAACAAGGGATGTATGCCGTTTTCTTCAGAAGTACGGATTGGTCAAAGCCATCAAGTTGGAAGGACAGAAGACAGTAACAGCAAACTGGTAAACCACTTAATGTTTTCCACAAATTCTGCAAGAAGTTAATGTTAGGACACTAATGTTTCACCATGACAACGCATCTTCATATAGAGCAGGATTAACAGTTGAATTTTTTAAACAAAAACAAATTAAAGTGATAGAACATCCCCCGTATTCACCTGATCTAGCTATGTGGGTTTTTTGGTTATTCTTTAATCTAAAAAAGAACTTACGTTGACATCGTTTTCACTCAGAAAAAGAGATTGATGTAGCCCCCGAAACAGAATGGGCCAAAAAGAGCGACGCACAACGCAGAACAACTGGCTCCGCTGCAGAGCAGAACAACCGCGGCTAGCGGAAATTTTTTCCTTAATATATATATATATATATATATATATATATCGATGGTTTTCCGTAAGTAGAAAAGAATCGCGGAAGGGGGGGAGGTACAAGTTGAAGTGGAAGTTCCAAGCTTAATAAGAAAGTTGAGAAAAATTAAATTTATGACAAAATATTTTTTAATGAAACTAAAAATTTGAAAGTACTAATGTTTACTTGGAATTTCCGGTGTCTTGCCAAATTTGCAGGTAATAACCCTTTGAGAGAAATGTCATTTCTTTGTCTTCCCTACAACCTACCAGTGACATAGATAGCTCGCGATCCGCCTATCTTAAAAACTTCCCTTGCATTAATGTTTGGGCCAAATTATCAGTCCCATTTTTATCATTGTAGTGATATCTCAAAATATCTTACATTAAAAGTAATTGACAGGACAGTAAATTCTATGTTAATGCCTTGGTTTTAATACAAATATTTTTCTAAATTTCAGGTAGCAGTCTTTTATTAAATATTTTTAGTTATACATATTGGTAAAGATGAAAATGTACCACAATAAGAATAATATTGTGGGAGAGTAAATATGTGATAAAATAAATATATCTCCTGCAGAAAATTTTTGATTATCTGAAAGACTGTTGCAGAACATTGAAAAGTATTGTGCTGTGGGGGATGTAGCTGTAAATGCATTTTTTCATCTATTCCAAGAAATGAATGTCTTGAGGCATTTAATCTGTTTAAAATTCGTCTACAAAAGTGCATTGATGCTGGAGGAAACTACTTTGAACACACCTATAATATTGTAAGTATAATTTTAAAAACCTTATTGCATCTCAAAAACTGCAGAGTTACCCTCGTATATCATTTTCACAATAAATTTAGAGTACATCTGTAGTGCAAGGAACGTTCCCTAGCAACACGATTATGTTATTTTGAATTTACGAATTTAATATGAATGTTCGCGTTCAGAACATAAACTCAGAATATATTAAAAATTATTTCCACAAGTCGAAAATACTTTTTTTTCTGTGCCCCAACCATAGAAGATCCACGTTTGTCCCATCGCTAAGCTTTCTTAATTAACAAAGCTGACTTTTATTGGCAGATTTTGACTCTACCTCTCCCTTCGCATGCAAATCAGATGCAGGACGAAGCCCGGAAAACAACAGAAAAAAAACCCTCCACTGCGTCGACAACTCTGTGTAAACTCGGCTTTAACGCTTCTGAACGGGTACTTCCGTCAATAACATTCAGAAACCCTGGAGTAATTAAAGCAGAATGTCATTAAACGACTCCTAGATTCCGAGCGCGAACTTTAGCTCATTAAAGCGATTAAGAAAGCTCTTTTAATTAAAGCCAGAGGAATGGGTTTTATCTTTAATGTGCCCTTTCTCCTGAAATATTGCGTTCGAGCAAACAATTCTTGCGTTTAACTTAGAAAGATTTCTCTACTTAAAATTTTCGGAAAAAATAAGAGAGAGGAAAGAAAAAAAATAAGGCGAGCGTGCAATACTTCGAAAATGAAGTAGCTCCCAATTATTGCAAGCCTAAGTTTGACTACAATTTTTGTAATTTCGTAAATCACATTTAATAGAGCTTCATTTATTTCGGTATTACTGATTTGATTCAGTGCCAGCACTCTAGTGATCTTAATTAATTTTTTTTTTTGTAAATGTATTTATAATTGATAATGATTTTGTTGCTCTTAGACAAAATTTCAAACAATCATTTTTATAATATTCCTCTAACTTTATACATGAAGAATCTTATTATTTAAACAAAGAGAACTTTTTAAAATGTGATATAGATAAAAAATTAATTTTCATACTACTAAATCTGAAAAAAAATCTTTTCCAGTCTAAGGAAGAAATGATAATAGACGAATATATATATTTCCGTATACATGCGTCTGTGTGTATTTATGTATGTATTTATATATATTTTGTAAAATATATATATATTTATATATATATATATATTATAAAAAATTATATATATTAAATATATATATATATATAAATAATTAATTTAACATTAACTTTTCGCGTCATAAAATATTAATTTATGCAGTCTACTCGTATGAGAGAATCGAGTCGAAAATTCAATCTAACTTCGCTTATTTATCGGCATATCAAAGCATCATTAAGAAACGGATTTTTGATATGACAAAAATTAAAAAAAAAAATAATAATAGTGATTTCAGATTTTTTCTAATAAGAGAGAAATATTTTAATATTTTAATAGTTTATATAATTTCTGTCTTTCATTTGACTATTAATAATTACAGTGCAAATCTCCAACAAGCAGTTCATCTATAAATTTATTTATTAATTCATCTATAAATTTTAATTTACAATATATGTATTGTAGTTTTAAATTGTAGTCTTGTACAACATTGCTTCCTGTGCCTTTTACGATCGTATGTCTTTTAAGAAACGGATTTTTGATATGAGAAAAATTGAAAAAAAGTTATGCTTTCAGATTTTTAATAATAAGAGATAAATATTTAAGTTTTTTTAACAGTCCATATAATTTCTGCCTTTTATTCGATTATTAATAATTACAGAGGAAATCTTCAAAAAGCAGTACCAGTTAAGAGAGTGAACATTCTGCTGTACTTTCATCTATAAATTTATTTATTAATTCATCTATAAATTTTAATTTACAATATATGTATTGTAGTTTTAAATTGTAGTCTTGTACAACATTGCTTCCTGTGCCTTTTACGATCGTATGTCTTTTAAGAAACGGATTTTTGATATGAGAAAAATTGAAAAAAAGTTATGCTTTCAGATTTTCAATAATAAGAGATAAATATTTAAATTTTTTAACAGTTCATACAATTTCTGCCTTTTATTCGATTATTAATAATTACAGATGAAATCTTCAAAAAGCAGTACCAGTTAAGAGAGTGAACATTCTGCTGTACTTTCATCTATAAATTTATTTACTAATTCACCTCTAAATTTTAATTTACAATATATGTATTATATTTTTAAATTGTAGTCTTGTACAACATTGCTTCCTGTGCCTTTTACGATCGTATGTCTTTTAAGAAACGGATTTTTGATATGAGAAAAATTGAAAAAAAGTTATGCTTTCAGATTTTCAATAATAAGAGATAAATATTTAAATTTTTTAACAGTTCATACAATTTCTGCCTTTTATTCGATTATTAATAATTACAGATGAAATCTTCAAAAAGCAGTACCAGTTAAGAGAGTGAACATTCTGCTGTACTTTCATCTATAAATTTATTTACTAATTCACCTCTAAATTTTAATTTACAATATATGTATTATATTTTTAAATTGTAGTCTTGTGCAACATTGCTCTCTGTGCCTTTTACGATCGAATATCTATGAAATGGATTTTTGATATGACAAAAATTTAAAAAGAAAAAAATAATGCTGTCAGATTTTTTTCTAATAAGAGAGAAATATTTTACATTTTTAATAGTTTATATAATGTCTTCCTTTCATTCCACTTTTAATAATTGCAGTGCAAATCTCCAGTAAGCAGTACCAGTGAAGAGGGAGAACTTTCTGCAGTACTTTCATCTATAAATTTATTTATTAATTCACCTATAAATTTTAATTCACTTTATACGTCTTGTAGTTTTAAAATGTGGTCTTGTTAAACATTGCTTTCTGTGCCTTTTAATATGGAATTTCTTTTAAAAAATGAATTTTTGTGACAAAATTTGAAAACAAAATTCTTTAACATTTTTCTGGTAAGACAGAAATAATTTAATTTTTTAGTAGTTTATATAATGTCTTCCTTTCATTCGACTATTAATTACAGTGCAAATATCCAAAAAGCAGTATCATTTAAGAGGGAAAACTTTATATTGTACTTTCATCTATAAACTTATTTATTAATTCATCTACAAATTTTAATTTACAAGATATGTATTACAGTTTTATTTAAATTGTAGTCTTTATAACATTGCTTTCTGTGCCTTTAACGATCAAATGTTTAAGAAACCATTTTTTGATATCACAAATATTGAAAAATAAATAATGCTGTCAGATATTTTCTAATAAGAGAGAAATATTTTCATTTTTTAATAGTTTATATAATTTCTGCCTTTCATTCCACTTTTAATAATTACAGCGCAAATATCCAGTAAGCAGTACCAGTTAAGAGGGAGAACTTTATGCTGTACTATCATCTATTAATTTATTTTTTAATTCATCTATATATTTAAATTTACAATATATATATATATATGTATGTATATTGTAGTTTTAAATTGTAGTCTTGTACAACATTGCTTTCTGTGCCTTTTGCGGTCGAATCTCTTTTAAGAAATGGATTTTTGATGTGACAAAAATTAAAAAAATAAATAATAGTGCTCCCAGATTTTTTCTAATAAGAGAGAAATATTTTAATATTTTAATAGTTTATATAATTTCTGTCTTTCATTTGACTATTAATAATTACAATGGAAATCTACAAAAATTAGTACAAGTTAAAACTGAAAACTTTCTGCTGTACTTTCTATAAATTTATTTTTAATTCCTCTATAAATTTTAATTTACAATATATGTATTGTAGTTTTAAATTGTAGTCTTGTACAGCATTGCTTTCTGTGCCTTTTACGATCGAATGTCTGTTAAGAAATAGATTTTTGATATGACAAAAATTTAAAAATAAATAATTCTTTCAAATTTTTTCTAATAAGACATTTTTATAATAAGATTTTTTCTAATATTTTAATTTTTTAATAGTTTATATAATGTCTTCCTTTCATTCCACTATCCATAATTGCAGTGCAAATCTCCAAAAAGCAGTACCAGTTTAGAAGGAGAACTTTCCGCTGTACTTTCATCTATAAATGTATTTATTAATTCATATATATATTTAAATTTACAATATATATGTATATATATATATATATATATATATATATATATATATATATATATATATATATATATATATTGTTGTTTTAAATTGTAGTCTTCTACAACATTGCTTTCTGTGCCTTTTACGATCGAGACTTTTAAGAAACAAATTTTTGATATGACAAAATTTGAAAAAAAAATAATTCTTTCAGATTTTTCTAATAATAGAAATATTTTAATTTTTTAATAATATATATAATTTCTTCCTTTCATTCAACTATTAATGATTACAGTGCAAATCTCCAGTAAGCAGTATCAGTTAAAAGGGAGAACTTTCTGCTGTACTTCCCTCAATTTATGGACGACCCCTCGCATCTAAACCCCGTGGGGTTCCTTACACTCTACTATGCCATTGGTTGCGAAATTCAGAGAACCCTTCCAAAGCATTTTTGTGCCTACTGGCTGAAGCAGTACAAATTCTCCATCCCCTGTTATAACGTGTGACAGGTGGGCGTTTTTTCAACGAGGGGTGGAGGGGTCGTCACCCCTCCATTTAGTTTTGAGAATGTATGTCCATCAGGGGAGCCCAAAACAGATGCCGACCATTAGGGGCATCCGGTTTTGGTCGTTCCACAACATTGACCGCATCTCAAGCGATTGAATATCAGCTCTCGATTCAGTTGGTATGTATGTCTTAATTATTTACCTCAGCAGGAGTTCTCTTGTTTCACCCTTTCAAAGTAACAACTTTTAAGGCTATGTGTATGTAGGTTAACTAGTTTATTAAACAGCTAAAAGTATCAATTTTCAAAATAGAAATTATCATATTGTTTCAGAAAATAAATTTTTCTTTGTGCTTTACCGATTATAAAAAATACTTTCTTACTGTAACAATCAAATATAGAATTCAAAGTGTGAGGGCTTACATGAAATGACCCTATCCCTTATATATTATCCTTTTAAACTACTATCTTATAAATTATATCTCAAAACTCTCAAAGATAATTTTTTTCTTCATAAGTAGGTTTTTTATTCACATTTTTTGTCCAACTTAAGTACAATGGTATTTAAAAATTTATTACATAAATTTATGCATTTTCAGATACTTACTTTACCCTTAATTTTCCATTGTTATTAGATTAATTATAGGTTAAAAAAAGTTGACATTTAAGTAGTTAGATTATATATCATCCCAATATAGGAAAACCTTTTTACAAATTTTAATATTTATAAATTTCTACATTTCTATAATCTGTTTATAACAAAAGATTGTATTATTGGTTAAAATATGATAATCATTTTGTAACTTTACTATACATATGTATATATATATATGAATATATATTATATATATATATATATATATATACATGTATATATATTCTATATATTAAATTAGCAGTAAGACAAACATCTAGCATTATGAAATGTATTATTAATCGGGTTAAAATATATTTTTAAAACGTTATAACCTCAACTTTTCACTGATGTAAATTTACACATTTCATTCCTATGCATTATTTCTCACTAAATCATAATCGATTCTTGACTTTCTATAAATTCCAGCAGCGAACACTCACGATATTATTAAGTTGTCAGATAATTACAATTTGACTGAAATTAACATATGGCTTAGTATCTCACTATATACGTCCATAGTATATTAAGGGGTAATTATGTTTTCGTAGACATGTAGATAATTTTTACAATTACACATGCGTTGAATATTTCTGTTGCATAATTTTATATTTACATATATCTAAATCTTAAGAATTATAATACCGATTCTGAGAAAAAAAATTCTTTGTAATTATGTATAATTTATATTTCAGAAACTTCAATGTTTTTTAAAAAAAAATGTTCTATTCAAAATACAATACTAATTAAGAATGCTGCTTTTTTTTATATATACGTACATATAATTCCCAATTATGACTTTTTCTTTTTCATACATTTTTGATAGTTACATAACTTACACATGTTGATATAAGCATTTCAGACTCTACAGAACTTCTTAAAGCGTAATAAATAACATTTTTAGGCACTAAAACTATTTTCGAAAAGAATAAAGTTTTTGCTTGATTTATGATAAAGAATTTATGCATATTCTTTTATTTCATAAAATTTAAATTAATTAGTATTTATATTTTAGAAATTTTGAAAAAAAAAGGGATTGAATTTTTCGGAAACATAAATTGGGAACCATGAATTACAGAGAATTTTTTTTCTCAGAATCGGTATTCTAATTCTTATGATTTAAAGATATGTAGATACTGAAAATTATGCAACAGAAATTATTCAAAGTTTAAGTACATAATTATCTACATGTTTAAGAAAACTCAATTACCCTTTAACTACTATGGACGTATATCGTGAGATAAAACAATTTCCATATGATCATTTCAATGAAATCATAACTATCTAAAAACTTAAGTGATCGTTAGTATTTGCAGTAGGAATTTACTGGTTAAGTTATGAAACGATTATGATTTAGTGAGAAAAATGCTTAAGGATGAAATTTGAAATCGCACATGAATAAAAAGTTTAGGATATATATGTTTTAAATACATTTTAACCGGAAAAATCATTCACTTCATAATATTCAAATTTTTATCTTACTGCTAAATTTTCTTACTTTATAACACAATTCTGGCAGAAATAAATAATCATAAATAATATGTTTATATTATTTATGATTATTTATTCGTTTATTATATTTATTTATTGTTATTTATGGTTATGTATTTAAGTAATCTTATTATAATAATTCCGAACTGTCATGAATATTAAATAGGTAAATTTATGATAGTTTATTGTATAAAGCATTGAAGCGAATTCCAGTGAAAAAATTTAACAAGTTTTTAAAGCTCACTATACCTACTATAGCACTTTTCGAGCCCAAAAATTTTTTAAAGAAACTTTTAGACTCACGAACCTAACACAAAAACTTTGTTTCTTTTAGAATCGAAAGGTTTGAATATTCCATTATATTTCAAATCTGTAAAATGTGCATAGAATTATAATGAAATTTATTGTTTCGGTTTTCAGATTCATTCTAGTTTTCATATGTGAGGTTTTGAACAAAAGTAATAATTACGTTCATTGTAATAAACAATCAAATTGTTAGAAAATTAGGCTTATATTCATCACCGTATCTCAACTATGTAACATTGTATATCAAATTGGCTATCAAATTGTAACATTAGCTATCAAATTTCAAAATGATTTCGGATTCATATGCGTAAATCTGCCATGTTGTATGTTTTGGATCTACATTATGCGGATTTTAACTAAAAGATATGTTTTTATTAGCAAAGATTGTACGTTTTTTAATCATTTTAGATGGATTTTGAAAATAATTCTTCTATTAAAAATATTAGAAGTTAAACTATTGCGAGATTAAAAAAACAGTGCTGTGAACATGTAAAAAATCAACGAAAACTTTTTTTATTATTTGTATACAGAAAGAATTTCTAAGGATCTATAAAATTATCTGTGTTTAAAATTTTATAACGTTAATCTATCTAAATTATGTTTAAAAGGCATACAAATAAAAGAGCAAAAACAGTTGAGTATCTACTTTATATTGAAATGAATTAAGATTAAATACGTCTTCAACAATTTCAATAGAAATATTAATTTTGCACTTTGCACGAATAGTAAGAGGTAAAGTGAAATCATATGTTGACAGATATGTATGCAGTATAAACATTTGACCATTGTCATGTCTATATCTGATAATTGTATGTATGAAAGGAAGTCAAACCCGATGTATATAAATTGTAATTTTTTTTTTTAATCTTTGTATGATTTACAAAAACTTAGAACGAAACACTATAAGATTTGTTATGTATTTTAAAAAAATTTTTCGTGTTACAAATGCTAAATAAATTTTGCAGATGTAATTTTTAAATTCTGAAAGCATCGGTTACAGGTGATTTATTAAAGTGGTATTTTATACATTTATGCATCCAATATACTTTTTGACATTTTATTCCTCTCATTATTTAAAGTGCATAGCTGTAATAATTTTAATAAGACCCATAAAAAATAAATACTTTTTCACCACAAAGTTAGATGAAATTTAATTTTATTAGTATTGAGTTGTCTTATAAAACTTCATATGAATGCGATAAGTAATCGAAACTTGCAATGAAATAAACCCTAGACACATATGAGATTAATATGCAAGTTTTGTATAGAAATTCACTAAAGACATAAATGTGCTAAAAAGTTTCCTTTCCTATTTAAGATTTTTAAAAAAAAATCACATTTGAATTTAAATTTCTTTAATGTCTCTATTACATTAGATGTAAGTTACAAATAAGATATTAAATTATTAATGAATAGCTCATAGTTCTCGATATAGTTGAGGGTAAACTTACTTTCCAAACTGATGTTGTTGTATTAGGTATATTACGTATATTGTTTAGGTAATTATTACTTTTTGGTAATTATAACTATGCTTGTGTGAGATTTAATATATAATTTGAGAAAGGAGAATTGTAAATTCCTTTATTTTTGTTATTTCTTCGTTTTGATACATACTCTTTCTGCATGTTAGAAACTGCCATATAAACGGAACTTGTTATTATTAAAGGTATTAAAGTTAATGTTACAGTAATAAAATTACATCCAATGACAGATTTATCCAATAGAAGATAGTAACTCTAAAATAATCTCAGTAAAGTATTGGTGAAGTTATGATTAGTGTTTAAACGGTAAAAGTTATGATTAGTGTTTAAAATCTTATAGATTTTAATCACTAATCATAACTTTTACCATAAACATGTATTTACAAGAGCATAAGTAGTAGATATTCTGCATAATATGATATTTTATAATATGATTAAAAAGGTAAATAATAAATAAAGTAGTTCAAATCGCAATCCACATATGAAAACATCCTGTATTTTGATTCGTATTCCCAAATAATCATTTTTATTTTGTCACGTCTTCATGGTCTAGAAAGCGTAATATCTTTTAGTTAGAAGATTCGCATATTTTTACAGTCTTCAACAAACTGTGTTTTATCGCCCTCAAGGTTTATCTTCTAAATATTTTTATCCGCTGAATACTTTATTCTATTGAAACTGTAATTGTTTAATATTAATCAATCATCTCAATTTTATATTCTGTATATGATATTTTTTAATACAATTTAAAATGAAATAATAAATAAGGTAGTTCAAATCGAAATCCACATATGAACACATCCAGTATTTTGATTCGTATTTCCAAGTTATCATTTTTATTTTGTCGGGTCTTCATGGTCTAGAAAGAACAATAACTTTTAGTTAGAATATTCGTATATTTTTACAGTCTTCAAAAAATTTTGTTTTATCGACCTCAAGGTTTATCTTCTAAATATTTTTATCCGCTCAATATTTTATTCTATTGAAACTGTAATTGTAGAGTATTAACCAATCATCTCAATTCTATATCCTGTATATATTTTTTTCATACAATTTAAAATGTAAAAAATAAATAAAATAGTTCAAATCGAAATCCACATATGAACACATCCTGTATTTTGATTCGTATTTCCAAGTAATCATTTTTATTTTGTCACATCTTCATGGTTTAGAAAGCTCAATATTTTTAGTTAAAAGATTCACATATTTTCACAGTCTTCAACAAACTTTGTTTTATCGACCTCAAGGTTTATCTTCTAAATATTTTCTTCTCGAAAGAATACTTTCTTCTATTGAAACTGTAATTCTTTAATATTAACCAATTATCTCAAGCTTATATCGTGAATATATTTTTTAATACAATTTAAAATGTAAGTAATAAATAAAGTAGTTCAAATCGCAATCCACATATGAGCACATCCTCTATTTTGATTCGTATTTCCAAGTAATCATTTTTATTTTGTCACGTCTTCATAGTCTAGAAAGAGTAATATCTTTTAGTTAAAAGATTTGCATATTTTTACAGTCTTCAACAAATTTTGTTTTATCGACCTCAAGGTTTATCTTCTAAATATTTTTATCTGCTGAATATTTTATTCTATTGAAACTGTAATTGTATAATATTAACCAATCATCTCAATTTTATATTCTGTATATGATATTTTTAAATACAATTTAAACTGTAATTAATAAATAAAGAAGTTAAAATCAAAATCCACATATGAACACATGCTGTATTTTCATTCGTATTTCCAAGTAATCATTTTTATTTTGTCACGTCTTCATGGTCTAGAAAGAACAATAACTTTTAGTTAGAATATTCGTATATTTTTACAGTCTTCAAAAAATTTTGTTTTATCGACCTCAAGGTTTATCTTCTAAATATTTTCACTCGCTGAATACTTTCTATTATTGAAACTGTAATTCTTTAATATTAACCAATTATCTCAAGCTTATATCGTGAATATATTTTTAAATACAATTTAAACTGTAATTAATAAATAAAGAAGTTAAAATCAAAATCCACATATGAACACATGCTGTATTTTCATTCGTATTTCCAAGTAATCATTTTTATTTTGTCACGTCTTCATACGCGTCTTTTAGTTAGAAGATTCGCATATTTTACAGTCTTCAACAAATTTTGTTTTATCGACCTCAAGGTTTATCTTCTATTTTCATTCGCTGAATACTTTCTATTATTGAAACTGTAATTCTTTAATATTAACCAATTATCTCAAGCTTATATCGTGAATATATTTTTTAATACAATTTAAAATGTAAATAATAAATAAAGTAGTTCAAATCACAATCCATGTATGAACACATCCCGTATTTTGATTCGTATTTCCAAGTAATCATTTTTATTTTGTCCCGTCTTCATAGTCTAGAAAGCGTCTTTTAGTTAGAAGATTCGTATATTTTTACAGTCTTTACCAAATTTTGTTTTATCGACCTCAATGTTTATCTTCTAACTATTTTCATCCGCTGAATACTTTCTTCTATTGAAACTGTAATTCTTTAATATTAACCAATCATCTCAATGTTATATCGTGAATATATTTTTTAATACAATTTAAAATGTAAATAATAAATAAAGTAGTTCAAATCGAAATCCACATATGAACACATCCGTATTTTGATTCGTTTTCCAAATATTTTTATTTTGTCTTCTTCATGTCTAGAAAGCGTTTTTAGTTAGAAATTCGCATATTTTTACAGTCTTCAATATTTTTGTTTTATTCCTAAGGTTTATCTTCTAAATATTTTTATCGGTTGAACACTTTCTTCTATTGAAACTGTAATCTTTAATATTAACTTATCTCAATTATATCTGATATTTTTTAATACAATTTAAATGTAAATAATAAATAAAGTAGTTCAAATTCATCCAAATGAACACATCCTATTTTGATTTGAATTCAAAATAATTTTTATTTTTTTCTTCATAGAGCGTCTTTTAGTTAGAAGATTCGCATATTTTACAGTCTTCAACAAATTTTGTTTTATCGACCTCAAGGTTTATCTTCTAACTATTTTCATCCGCTGAATACTTTCTTCTATTGAAACTGTAATTCTTTAATATTAACCAATCATCTCAATGTTATATCCTGTTTTTAATCAACGTTTATAAGTAGAAAATTGGGTACTATTTTTAACCGACTACCCTTCTTTTATGAATTATGTTATTTACACCGCAATTTTCATTAAAGTTTCTCCTAAGTGCCTGAGCTTGATGCTTATGCAGCTAAGTAACAATGATCATTATAATTCATATCTACAGCAATTTATGCTGTTTTTTTCTTTTTACTGCTTATTTGCTTTGACCTCATTATGTAATGTTCTTTCTTATATGAGACTTGGCCACCTAAAGTGAAAGAAACTTTGAATTCTTTAACTCTGATTTTTATAGACCATAAATAATTTTTTAAGTGTTTTTTAATTGAATACTTAATACCTGTTCTGAATTCAGATACAAGGTTCAATACATGTTCCGATCAATTATGTATGTTTTAGAAAGAGAACTTTACTTTTTTAAGAGAATTTTGGTTATATTTGAAAGCATTAAGCATTATGCAACCACTACTTTGTAACTATAAATAATTTTGCTTATAGTAAAAAAATATAAGCATTTTGTTCAGTTTATGTTTTGTAATAATTATTCAATTATATTTCGGTTTCGTTTGGAAGCCAAATAAAATATAATTTTTTTTTTTAAATTCATACTATAAGCACAAATAAAATTTTGCTAAATTTGATTTCTATTTAATTAAAATAATTTTTTAAAAATTCGGAGTAAAACTGTTTTAGTTAAGGTGAAGATGATAAAGTTTTTTTTATAGATATGAGGTTAAATATAGTGTTTCGTTTTGAAAATAAATGTAATTTTCTGTAACTCCTTAAATTTATCGAAATTGTTGATAAATTTTATTTTAATTTAATTTAAACAACTAAACGTTTAGGAATAAAACTATTATTTGAATTTAGAAAACATAATAAAGCTTGTATATATTTAAATCAAAAAATATTAACCCTGAAATTCTGTTAAATCTATGCTATGATTAGGTATCTCTACTTTAGTTAGAAATAGAATTTCTATGTTTAAACATTCCGTTTTGAATCTTGTTTTCATCTGATAAAAGAAAAATTTTGGTTAAAAGTATTAAATTTGTTATTGAGATGAATTCAGAGCCATGGATGCAAATGTGCTGGTTAACACATTTGAATCGCTTTTGCTTTCTTTCATATTTTTCTATCATTGATATGGTGAGACAAGCAAAGAGTTATAATCTGAATTGCTGAGTTTATCAACTGTACGATAGAGAACAAATTATTAATCGTGAGAAATTTCTTTTACTTAGATATTAACTAGAATATCAAATTATTTACAGCATTTTAAATTGATAAATTATTATTTTATTGATAATATGATTTATTTATATCGATCTTGGTGTAACAATTTCAATCTTTTCATTTAAAAAATTAACATTTAACATAAAATATTAGCGAAAATGAAAAGTTCCATTAGTAATTTTTTTTATTTTTAAGTATTTTTTTTAAATATTGATAGAGCTTTTAATTTATTTTTCATGCAAATTATGGTAAAACCTGTCAAATTAGGTTACTAATCTGAGATAAAGGGAATTCATCTAAAGCATGATAATGTATTTATTTTTTAGAATTTAATTATTTGTTTCGTATTAACAACATAAAACCAATAAGTTATTTAAAAAAAAAAACTAGCAAAATTTTAGCATTTTTAGAATACATTTTTTAGATTTGACTGTATGTATTTCATTTCTTATTCTTAAAAAATAATGGCTTTTAATTAGCATTTCAATTTTTACGAAAAGTGTATAAGTAAAAGTAAAGATTTTTATTTTTAACATTGTTTTTAATATTTGTGCATTTATATTAGAAGTAATATTAATTCCTGATTTTATTTTTCATGTCAAAAGCCTTCAATAAAGGGGTTACCTTTTATTGATAATTTCCGCTTACATGTAAATCAATATTTAGGGACCTATACTGCTGCTAATAACTAATATAGCATAACAACTAATATAGTATAATAGCTATACGCAAAACAATCACACTTAAAATTGAAAATTATGGTGATAACCACAAACAATTTTTATAACTTACTTAGCAACAAATCAATTTCTTCTTGTAATTTCTTCGGATTAAATTAAACTAAACAACTACGAAAATTTTTTAAAAGTATTTAGTAATGTATATCAAGTGATAGAACGTCGTATTTTATTAGATTAATATCAGAAAAAATATAAAACAATCTTAATTTTTCATTGTCTTTCTCAAGTCTTCTATTTAATTTTTTTTATTTGAATAATTAGAAATATAAATTACCATTCTTGATCAATGATTCATTTTACTTTAAAATGCTTGTTTGATATACTATTTATAAATAAGAACTAATATTATTTAATGACTTTCAGTTTCTTTTATACAGACTATATAATATCAACAGATGATAATTCATTATTTTTTTTAATTGTTTTCTTTTTAAGTTTATTGAAAATTCATTCAACGTAATGAAAATAATAAACATAGTTTAATTGTGTATTTTAAATACAATTTAACAATTTACTTTATGTTTACAATATGTTTCAAATTATTGCACCGAATGACATTGAATATAATGCTTTCATTTTGTAGTCTTAACACCGAAAATATCAATATAAAGCTTATAAGCACTACAAAAATTCCCAAAACATTCATCAGTTGGATACCGTGATTAGAATGTGAACATCTTGAAACGTGATTGGAAGTTGAAACGCACATTTCTAATGTTCTCCTAATTATTTATGTCCCCTCTTCAAACCATAAATTACCATCTATTGTACCTGTGCACACCTTTTGGGTGGTCCAGGTACGTTTTCCACCCAATGGGGCACCTGCCTGTTGGAATCTTGTGTACAATAGGAAGACTAACGTGATTTCCCAGTGGCTGTAGAATAGTCCCTCATTTTAAATGGCTCATAATGTCAGCAGGGCTGCTCAGATTATTTACATCCTGATATGTAATTTCCGTGGCCTATAATGTACTTTTCATGTCGACAGTACGACCGTGTCAGCAGTAAAGAGGCTATAAAACCATACAGGATGGCAATTTATGTGACATCCTTCAAGAGAAGCGTGTTGAAGCGGAAATTGTGATGGATATGAGTATTAGTATCGAAGTATAAATCTTTCTTTCTCCAGGTGAATTTTTATGATATGTTAATGATATTCCTTATCGCTTACATTTGATTAAATCCATTAAATTAGTAGGAATTCAGAATTTAAAGATTTTATGCGGGAATTAAAACAATAATGTCAGCAATAAATGAAAGTAATAAATGATTTTGTAGAGTTGAAGGAATTAAGGGAATATTTACATGTCAACAGTTAGACAGTGTCAGCAATAAAGAGGCTATAAAAACCATACAGGATGGCAATACTTCAAGAGAAGCGTGTTGAAGTGGAAATTGTGATGGATATGAGCATTAGTATCGAAGTATAAATCTTTCTTTCTCCAGGTGAATTTTTATATGTTAATGATATTCATTATCGCTTATATTTGAGTAATTCTATTAAATTAGTAGGAATTAGTAGGAATTCAAAATTTAAAGACTTTAAAGCGTGAATTAAAACAATAATGTGAACAATAAAGGAAAGTAATATATGATTTTGTACATTTGAAGGAATAAAAGAAATTTTTCTACAGTTGAAGGAATAGAGGAAATATTTACATGTCAACAGTTAGTCAGTGTCAGTAGTAAAGAGGCTATAAAACCATGCAGGATGTACTATCTGTGACATCAAGAGAAGCATGTTGAAGCGGAAATTGTGATGATATGAGCATTAGTATCGAAGTATAAATCTTTCTTTCTCCAGGTGAATTTTTATATGTTAATGATATTCCTTATCGTTTACATTTCAATAATTATATTAAATTAGTAGGAATTCAAAATTTAAAGATTTTATGCGGGAATTTAAACAATAATGTCAACAATAAATGAAAGTTATAAATGATTTTGTACAGTTGAAGGAATTAAGGGAATATTCGTACAGTTAAAGGAATAAAGGGAATATTTACATGTCAACAGTTAGACAGTGTCAGTAGTAAAGAGGCTATAAAACCATACAGGATGGCAATTTATGTGACATCCTTCAAGAGAAGCGTGTTGAAGCGGAAATTGTGATGGATATGAGCATTAGTATCGAAGTATAAATCTTTCTTTCTCCAGGAGAATTCTTATGATATGTTAATGATATTCCTTATCGTTTACATTTAAATAATTCTATTAAATTAATAGGAATTAGTAGGAATTCAAAATTTAAAGATTTTATGCGGGAATTAAAACAATAATGTCAACAATAACTAAAAGTAACAAATGATTTTGTACAGGTGAAGGAATTAAGGGAATATTTGCATATCAACAGTTAGACAGTGTCAGTAGTAAAGAAGCTATAAAACCATACAGGATGGCAATTTATGTGACATCCTTCAAGAGAAGCGTGTTGAAGCGGAAATTGAGATGGATATAAGCATTAGTATCGAAGATTAAATCTTTCTCCAGGTGAATTTTTATGATATGTTAATGATATTCCTTATCGTTTACATTTGAATAATTCTATTAAATTAGTATGAAAAGATAAAAATTTAAAGACCTATAATCGTGTATCAAAACAATAGCGTCAATAATAAATGTAAGCAATAAATGATTTTGTACAGTTGAAGGAATTAAGGGAATATTTACATGTCAACAGTTAGATCAGCAGTAAAGAGGCTATAAAACCATACAGGATGGCAATTTATGTGACATCCTTCGAGGGAAGCGTGTTGAAGCGGAAATTGTGACAGATATGAGCATTAGTATCAAAATATAAATCTTTCTTACTGCAGGTACATTTTTATGATATGTTAATGATATTTTTCATCGTTTACGTTTGAATAATTCTATTAAATTAGTATGAAAAGATAAAAATTTAAAGACTTTTAAATGAATATCAAAACAATAAAACAATAAATGAAAAAATTTAATTTTTTGTACAGTTGAAGAATTTACGTATCTTTCCTGAGAGAAAGACATGTTGAAACAGAAATTGTGATGGATATTAGCATAATTATCGCAGTATAAATCTTTCTTTCTCCAGGTGCATTTTTATGATATGTTAATGATATTTTTCATCGTTTACGTTTGAATAATTCTGTGAAATGAGCATAGAAAGATGAAAATTTAAAGACTTTTAAGCGTGTATCAAAACAATAATGTCAATTATAAATGAAATAAGAGTATAATTTTTGTACAGTATTAAGGAATTTAGCAGTAAAGAGGCTATAAAATCATACAGTGAGGCAATTTATTTGACATCCTTTAAGAGAAATTGTAGAAGGGGAAGATGTCATGAATATATTAGTATTAGTATCGAAGTATAAGTATTTCTTCTGCTAGGTGAATTTTTATGATATGTTAATGATATTTTTCATCGTTTACGTTTGAATAATTCTGTGAAATGAGCATAGAAAGATGAAAATTTAAAGACTTTTAAGCGTGTATCAAAACAATAATGTCAATAATTTTGAACAGTTGGAGGAATTAAGAGTATATTTTATGACAGTATTAAGACAGTGGTAGCAGTAAAGAGGCTATAAAATCATACAGTGAGGCAATTTATTTGACATCCTTTAAGAGAAATTGTAGAAGGGGAAGATGTCATGAATATATTAGTATTAGTATCGAAGTATGTCTTTCTTCTGCTAGGTGAATTTTTATGATATGAAAGAATATTTTTTTTTTATTTTTTACATTTGTGTGTTTAAATATGTTAATAAATTAAAAAGATTTTTTTAAGCGTATATCAAAACAATAAATGAAAACAATAAATAATTTTTCAGAGGAATTAGAGGAAAAATTATCTTTAAATTTATATGCAAAAAATCATAAATAAAAAAATAATTATAAAATAAAATTGTAGAAGATAATTAATTACATTACTAGTAATTAAATTTTAATATTTTTTTTTCTTTTTGAATTTTTATGATTGTTTAAAATTTTTTTTTTTTTTTTTTTTTAATTATTGTTAAATAACGATTAAATTTTTTAAAGCCTTTTTCAAAAAAAAAAAAATAAAAAAAAAAAAAAATAAAAAAAAAATAAAAAAAAAAAAAAAACTATAAAAAATTAAAATAAACAAAACTTACATATTAAAACGGAAGAAGTAGACTTGAAATACCATCATTAAGTATATTTATAGTCATATTTCTTACCTGTACAAACATATTTCTTGACTTGCAAACTCAGGGATGCCATTCATTCGAGCATATATGTTATTAGTCAGTTTTCTTCTGTTTCGTTAAATAATGTTAGATCTGAATTTCAATAACTTAGAAGTTTATTTACAGTCACACCAAAAGATGTAGTAAACTGCTTAGAAGAACCAACAGCAATTTTATTTCTTTTCAGACCTTTAATATTTTTTCGCTCCATATGAATAGAAAAATAAAAACTTAGCTCCTACCATATCGCATTGGATAGGACTTCGTTTTCTATCTTAACTGAAGGTATTAAGTTGAAGACTAAGACTCATGTAGTATGTAGCGTATCTATGTATCAATATGGATATGCTGAATTGTAATAATCTCGTTAGACTGAAACGTATGCTATATATTATGAACATAGGACGGTATACACTGGTAGTGAAAGAGTTACAAAGCAATTTACATTCTGAAAATGGTAATATTATTATGTATTCTTTCTCCTCATAATAAATAAAAAAATTACTACAAACAAGAGATCATTTTAAAATAATTTCAAACAAATAAAGCAATTTAATTTTAACATATATATTTTTCCTTTGGGTTTGTCTCAGCTAAATATCCTATTTATATGTATATACTCTTTTATATATTATATAGGTTGTATAAGCTACCAAAATTTTTCATATATGCATATCTCTCAGCATATAATTTAATTCCATGCGGGATAATATAAAATGAAATCTAGTTTAGCAAGTTAAGAAATAATATTCTTAAATTCCTTTAAAATTACTCCACAAGGGGGCGTTTAAGTCATAGAATCTACCGACACGGGAAAACTTTCTTCACCACCAGTTAGTACCGAAAGATATCCATGTTTTTAATCCATTACCCATTTTGTAAATGTAAAGAAAGTAAATTATCATTTTCTAAGGCCTTACGTAGAAGTTAAGTATTTACGTAGTTCTATAAGTATATTCTACCATAGAAAACGATCATGGGATAATTCCAGACATGTTATGTAAGAAACTAAGTTTACAGACAAATAGTCCAGCATATATTTTTTAAACATTTTATGTTATAATAATAAGTTTCTTTGTTACGAAAATTTAAAACTACATCTATAATTGCAAAAGTTATTTATTTAAACGCTTAAGTATTTAATTTTATTTTTATAATGTTTGAAAAATATTCAAAATGTTAAAAATAATCAAGACATCAAAATGTTTTAGCACCAAAGTATATGATACTCACGAAAACCACTACCATGTAACATCACTCTAAATATATACATACATATATATATATATATATATATATATATATATATATATATATATATATATATATATATATATATATATATAATTTATCCATTAGCAGGGGAGCCTGTTGTACCTGTTTACCATATTTTCATCAGAATTTATTGGAATTTATTTATTTATTTGAAGAATTGGGTTTTATTTAAAGACTTGCCAACGAGGCTGCTTGTAGGCAGTAATCAAGATAGGATACCGCCAAGTTTTAGGTCAGTAAAACCACCCGATCGATATAAAGTGCAAAATTATAAAATAAACACAATGCAGAAAAAATATGTTTTTATTACATGATTATAGAAAATAAATAAGTTATCAGTAGGTTATTTAAAAATAAATATTAGGCCTTTTTATACTAAGAAAAGGGCATGATTGGAATTTGAGTACTAAGGTAAGGCTTTGCTTGTTAGCTTGTAAAGTGTGTGCGTGTATAACACATGTACTGCCTGATTTTATGAAATGACATCTGCAATTTTGGCATAATTTTTTTCATCTATAATACGATATATGTATATAATTGAAATGATTTAAATAATTTTGGTACTCGTTAATAGGTTAAATATTTTTTTATGAAATTCACTGAAATGCCTAGGATCTTAATTAGAATGTTATTTACAGCCTAATGGTATTTTTTTCTATTTATGCAAACTTAAAATATTATCAGAGGTAGACTTTTAAAATCAAGTGGATCAAATCAGAAAGTTTTATGTATCAATATAGTTGAAGCAGCATTTTAACAATCCGTGTCTCAAATAAGTTTTCACTTTATATTTCTTTGATCTTAGCCTTATTGCTGTTACCAGTTATCCTATTACAGTTTTATTATCTGATAGAGTTATTCTTTATCTTATATTTCAACTGTTATGAAAGTTGTTGGAATTCATATTTATTTATAAAATGATAAAATTCAAAATCTTTCATCATTTCGAAATGATTAAAATACACCAATCCTGCAAAATCATGTCTCAAACTTCAGAAGTTGCTGTAGTAGTAATTAACCCATTGGTATGCATAAGTGCATTCACAGTAATTTATTCACGACATGTACCATCTGTAAATAATAATAGAAAAATCCCCACAGAGCTCTTTTGCAATGGATATGCTTTACATACACCACCTTATTAAGTCACTATTCTTTCATCAAGTAACTTTCTGGTCCCAAGCTAGTAACTATTATTTCTCTATCTCTGTTTGAAGACGAATGTTGCCCAAATGTATATACGTAGAGTTTTGAAAATTGTTAAATTAATCAATACTGGTAAATTAAATTTTAAAACGTACAACCCATTGGTATACAAATGTGCCTTCTGAAGAATTTTGTGATGACATGCAGTTTGTCAAAATACAGCATAATTTACTTCATAACCAAAAAGTGATTTTAAAGTTATTTATTTAAACATATGCCCTGTCACTAATATCCTTCTTAGTTCAGGGGAAGGGCTATTACTCCCGATTAAAGACTTGTAAAGACAAATGTTAGGAAATTGTACTTTCTTGAAATTGCAGAACCTCGTGGTAACCCAATTTCTCAAAAGGATGCTACCTACTTTAATTGTGGTCTAAGACATTTCACTGCATTTACGAGTAGTTTATTTTGCTGCGTATTGGAATTTCTGGTATGTCGAGACAAGTTCTATTAATAATAGGTACACATGTACGTACTATTATTTCGAAAATTTTGAAATTTAGAAAATTATTATCGGCCTCATGTGGAGGAGGGGTAGAGGGTTCTTAACGTGAGTCCAGTTATTTCCAAAGGCGTATTTGAGAACATGAGTGTAAACATTACGTGTTCCACCTTGTTCATTAATGTCGGCTGGGACACGAATGTAGGTTCGTGGGCGCTATGTCTTTCAAGTTCTCAAACGATACCTCTGGAAGTTTCACACGAAGCCTTGGGGGGAGGGGGGTCTTCTGCTTTGTTCTTGTTTCTAAATTATGAATACCCACTCTTAGAAGTCCTACATCTCGAGTCAATGGCAACCATCTTTCCATGAGAAATCATATGATGGACACAACATTATCAAAGATAGAAAGTTGGTTTAGTTTAGAACACGATGGTCCACTAATTTGCTACACAGTAGCTAATGAGACTTGAACCTACTGCTTATAGCTGATTCCGAAAGGCTACAGCCATGCAAGAAACTGGATTCATACATGCGAACTGCGGTATCCAAGAGTAGCTCTCTACCATTTGGCCATCATCCGGCTAAAGATAAAGAAAAACCAACCAAAGATATTTATGAATATTTAAATTTACTTATAAAAGGACTAGAATCATATTAAATTGTTTAAATTTAATTAGTACTAATAAATCGAATAAAAAACTCAGTTGTAATAACAGAAAATCGTGAATTCACTAAAGTGCATTCCAGAAAATTTTACAATAACATGAAGCATCTGTCAAAACTCTGAACAGTGTAATGGATACTTCATACCCTAAAGAAGGATTTTAAAGTTATTTACGCTTTGTCACCAGTACCCTTGTAAGCTCAACCGTGTGACTATTACTTCCCTATCTGTCCAAATTGAAGACGAGTGAAGACAAATGTTAGAAAATTGTACATTTCTGAAATTGCAGGACCTTCTCGCACCTTCCAATTTCGCCTGCTACAATCTTCCCCCATTGCCTGGAAACCTAACTCTGAAACTATGCGAAACTGAGGTAAGGTGCGAAAGTATTCTCCAAAGTATTCGGATTAAGTCCCACCCCGTGTGACGAACGAGGTATGTGGATGGGGGGTTGGAAATTGAATATCTCTCCGATTTTTCATTACGCGTTGCTCGACCGAGAAAATCGAAGGAATGTCTTTTCTTTCGATCTGTTCGTAAAAGGTTCGATTAAAAAACTGCGGATGCGAAAGTTAGGTTCGATTTTGGCTTTGCGTCAAAAAGGATGGCGGGTTTTCCAGATAAAAATAAAAATTGAGATAGAGAGAGGAGATGGCTTTAGGGGTTGGGGGAGTTTTAGAGGAAAAATTCTTTTTCTCTAGGCAGAAAGATTTATTTGAAATTTTATAATGCCCATTCAAAATTTCTCTACCTTTGTATACAGTTGTAAAATCTTTTGGGTTTTGGCAGCTACTGCTACATAATTTAAATAATTGTTCTTAGACCTTTGTATTATTGTATTGGAGATGTATAATATCCGTAGCCACAGGGGGAGGTCGGCAGTTTCGAAATCAATCCCACGCAAATTTGGAGTTTTCTGTACTGCATTTTAACACTAAAATAAATGTACATTTTGAAATATTTTTAAAACTGTAAATTTAATGAAAATTCATTTTGAAATAAATATTTCAATCTTTAAAATTTTTACCCATCTTTTTAATTTTAATTTTTCTTCTTTAATCTATACATTTGCAAAAATATTGTTAGAGATTTTATTAGAGTTTTAGATATACTGACAAATCTCTTTATACTGAACTTTAAGGGTCCAAACATTTCTGTTTGCTTTTCCTGTGAAGCAAATATATCACGTGGTTCTCTTGCATTTTTTCTTGTACTAATTTTTAATTGTGACCATTGATGGGACCACAAGGAAGTATTTTATACCACTTTATTTCTTAAACAACTGACATAATGTATTAATTTGTCCATTTGCATTGTTATCTTGCTTTTTGAATCATCTCTAAAAGTTTTCAGTATTTCCTTTGTTTTAAAACAATAGATATAAAACAAAGGAATCTTTTTAAAAATCTGTTTAAATTTTTTAAAATTTATGCAATAAAATTTGAGAAAATAGTAGTTCCAAATTACTAACAAATACACATAACAATTACACATAACAAATTGGTATTGAGATTTTTTAATTTATAAAATTTACCATTTCAAAATATTTACAAAAAAAAAAAAGATTACTGGGTTCAAAATTTACTAAATATTCATTTTTAAAAAATTATTTTATTAGCTTAAAGCATAATTTATGCACTAGATTAGGTTATAATAAGTGCTAAAGTTATCAAAACTGATCCACTGAATCGTGTCAACTTCGCATTACGAAGAGTATGACACCATTGTTCGAAATCTGAATTCTTATATAAAGTCTTTTAATTGGCTGTTAAATGTTTGAAAAATTAAAAATAGGTTTTGACTTGTTAATTTGAACTCTATTATTGGACATTGACCACAAGGTCTAATAAAAAAACCGATTAACCAAACCCAGTCTAACCTTGAGATACGTTAGTTCCAGAAGTGTAAATTAAGATTTATCAATAAAGATTAAAGATATATAGAAGTAAACAGAGTAAGAGCATGAATATGAACACATTCTCTACCTATTCCGCACCAGCGAGTGATTAACATACTGAAAAAGGCGTATATGACTATAGCCAATGTGTGAAGTGAAAAGGATAAGGACTGAAAATGTAAGAATATGCATTCTCTTTTAATATCCGTAGAGGCTTGTTGAACTATATCAAAATTTACATAAATTTTACAAACAAAGCCAAACGTTACCTGTACAACTGGATAATATAATATTTAAAGAAAGGTTCAAACATTTGTCTAGAGTACAGTAACCTTTTTTTTGTTGTTGTTGTTCTGATTATATATATATATATATATATATATATATATATATATATATATATATATATATATATATATATATAACTTTCTAACTAGGAAATAACAAATGTCGAAGAAACTAAACAATGTATACCTATGATTACGATCTGTAAGGTCATCTAAAAGATTTGAGATACATAATCCCCCCCCTCCAAAAAAAAATTAATTTGTTTTAGTAAGACTAAAGTTTACTAATAAGTATTTAAAATTATTTAACTTAGTATTAAAGTAATAGAAAAATATTTAATGAAACATAATTCTTAAATTATATTTATAAATAATAAATTTAGAACTTTATTTATGGTTGTTAATGAAAATTTTTTCTTGCGTTATTAAGGATTTTTAGTAGGACTAAAATTTACTAATAAGTATTTCAAATTATTTACTTTAGTATTAAAGTAATAAAAAATATTTAATGAAACATAATACTTAAATTATAAATAAATTTAGAATTTTATTTATGATTGCTAATGATAATTTTCGCTCGCGTTAATGAGAATGTTTCAACGAAATCAAAAAGTAAAAGTTTTACCAATTCCCTTTTTCATCCATAGGTTTTCTTTCTTGCATCCTGGCCGTTTTTTCCTTCCCAAGCCTCTAAAAATTCAGTCTACGTCTCTCATTCCCAGATAAACTTCCACATTTTGCATTAACTGCAGATAAAAGCTTCATTTCTCCCTTCCTCTTCCCAACAAAAGGATGTATCATCATCGTCCTCCCGACAAAAGCGTCTCCACTGTCCCAAGCTCCATCATATGTGTTCATAAACCCCTCCAGCTGATGTTCATAACTCCTATTGTTCCTTTTTGATGCCAAGCCCTCCCTCCCTCTCCATTTCTGTAGCAAAGCTTTCTTTTTTTTTATATTTTGAATTCGTAGGGAAATTTATTAACTCTCTAAGCAACAGAAACTTCTCGCCCTTCATATTGTTTGTGATTTTTTTGTACTTATCTAAGTCCACTGCTTTCTAGATAAATTCCATAAATCACCGTTCATCAAGGTATGTGTTTGGTTAAGTTGGGGTTTGAAATGAATCAATGTACAGGGAAAGATATGGACTTCCTGAATTATGAATCGTTCCTCCATCCTTCATTTTTTAATCTATTTTGGTAACGGAACAAAGAAAACTCTTCGTATAAGTCACTACAAAATGAAAAATGTCTATGTGGATAAACAGATACTTCTCCTGGAAAAAGTAAAAAGAAAGTAAAATTCTGATATTACCTGAAAAAGAAATTATATTTTATTTGACCCCAAGCAATTTTTATCATTTTATTTATTTAAAAACGACAAAGAGGTGATTAATATGTTATAAATTTACAAATTAAAATAACGTTAAATTAGATATCTAAATATATTTCAGAGTAGTATATGTATACTACGCATATATAAATTCATGCATATCTACGCATATATGAATTCTCAAATGTTAAATTTCCTACTGCAATGTTTGTTTAGGTCCTTGTGGACTGTTTGTGATTGTTTTAATACTTCCTACCAGGGCCCGATCAAGACAAAGTTGGGCCCAGGGCCTGATAGTCTTTAGCCCCCCCCCTCCTTTCAAGGCAAAAAAAAATTAGTTTATAAAAGAGGATACAAACGAATATTTTTGGAGGAAAGTTTGTATTATTTTTTTTTTATGTTTACATACCTTTGTAGTACAGTCGAATATCAAAAATCTGTATATCCTCAAGGATGTAAACTCTAACACTTGCAATTAAGTTTTTATATAAAAAATAAAATAAAATAGCATAGGTAAGATTAACAATTAATAGCTATTCCTTTCAAGGCAAAAAAAAAAATTAGTTTATAAAAGAGGATACAAACGAATATTTTTGGAGGAAAGTTTGTATTATTTTTTTTTTATGTTTACATACCTTTGTAGTACAGTCGAATATCAAAAATCTGTATATCCTCAAGGATGTAAACTCTAACACTTGCAATTAAGTTTTTATATAAAAAATAAAATAAAATAGCATAGGTAAGATTAACAATTAATAGCTATTCCTTTCAAGGCAAAAAAAAAAAAAAATCAGTTTATAAAAGAGAAGACAAACGAATATTTTTGGAGGAAAGTTTATATTATTTTTTTATGTTTACATATATTTGTAGTACATTGGAATGCCAAAAATCTGTATATCCTCAAGGATGTAAACTGTAACACTTGCAAATAAGTTTTTATATAAAAAATAAAATAAAATAGCATAGGTAAGATTAACAAATAATAGCAATTCCTTTCAAGGCAAAAAAAAAAAAAAAGTTAGTTTATAAAAGAGGATACAAATGAATATTTTTGGAGGAAAGTTTATATTAATTTTTTTTATGTTTACATACCTTTGTAGTACAGTCGGATGCCAAAAATCCGTATATCCTCAAGGATGTAAACTGTACTACTTGCAATTAAGTTTTTATATAGAAAATAAAATAAAATAGCATAAATAAGATTAACAAATAATAGTTATTTGTAGATTTTAAGAGAAAATTAATAAGAGGAAAAAAATAATAGCTGAACAGTTATGAATACAGTTACTCGATTTAGTATAACCTGAAAAGCAAAGGATTTTTCTACTCAGAACCATGGAGTAAGTAATGAGTAAAAAAAGTGACTGGAGTGATGTAAATAAGTAAACTGGAGTGTGTTTTAGATAAAATTGTCAACATTTTAACTGTTTTTATTTACTTTCTGAATACGGTTTCATGAAATATTACTTGAAAAATTAACAAAAAACATTTTCAAATTTTGTTAATTATTTAAAATTAAGTAAAAAATTTTAGTGGGCCCCTAAAATTAGGAGGTCCAGGGCCTAGGCTCAGTCGGCCCAGGCCCTGCTTTTCACGGCTTTCTTGGAAAGTTTCATAAATTACTCTTCACTAAGGTATGTATTTAGTTAAGCAGAAACTTCGAATGATTGTAAAGGTATCGATATAGATTTCCAGAATGGATGATTCCTCCATACTTTCCCTTTAAATAATCTATTTAGATAGAGTAACAACTTTTCCATAACATTTAATTGTTCATTGTCAAAGTTTACATAAATATTTTCCAGAAATTTGAATAAAATTTTGAAAATATTAATGCATCTAAATTCTAATGTGGTCACCAAGAAAGTAAAAAGTATCAACTAGAAAAATGATTTAAAAAAATTTTTAAAACAAAAGAGGGAAATAAAACCTTTTTATAAAATTAATTAATTGAGATTGTAAAAATTTATTATAGTAACAGAATATACGACTACCTTTATTTTTATTCGAGATAAAGGAAAGCATTATGTATATTGGGTCAAATTCAATAAATTTGAAGGTTCCTTTTAGTCTTAAAATATGTAAGTATAAAAATGTAACAAAATAATGCAAATCTAAGGTTTTGTTTAATATTTGATTTATTCTTACTTGATATTAAGTTAAAATATAGAAAAAGTCTGACGCATTTACTGTAACTTCTTTACGTACATCTTAAAATCATTTTATGCACATTATCAATTACTTTCTTTGTAACAATCCTTATGATAGTTTCTAATTCAGTACATGAAAATTTTAAAGTTAAGCCATGGGCTGTAACAACTTGAATGAAAAAAAAACTAATTTTCTTTCATTTCTTTTTATTTCGTTATCAGTTATTCATCCTATTTGATAGTTCATCTTCTTTTCCCCTCATATCTTACTGTTGATGTGAAAGTATAGCAAATACTGCAAATCTAAGATTTTGTTTAAAATTTGATTTAATCTTAAATATTAAGTTAAATTATAATAAGAGGCTGACGCTTTTACAGTAACTTCTTTACGTACATCTTAAAATCCTTTAATGAACATTAATTATTACTTTCTTTGTAATAGTCCTCATCATAGTTTTAATTCAGTACATAAAAATTTTAACTTTAAGCTATAGGCCGTAACAACTTGATTGATAAAAAACGAATTTTCTTTCCTTTCCTTTTATTTCGTTATCAGTCATATTTATCCTATGAGACAGTTAAGCTTCTTTTCACCTCATATCTTAGTGCAACTGTGAAAATATAGCAAAATACTGCAAATCTAAAATTTTGTTTAAAATTAAATTTATTCTTAAATGATATTAAATTAAAATATAAAAAAGGCTTACGCATTTACTGTAACTTCTTTACATCTTAAAATCATTTAATGCCCATTAAAAACTACTTTTTTTGTAACAGTCCTTATGATAGTTCTTAATTCAATACATGAAAACTTTAACGTTAGACCATGGGCTGTAACAACTTGATTAAAAAAAAAAAAAAACGAATACTCTTTCCTTTCCTTTTATTTCGTCATCAGTCATGTTCCTCTTATGAGATAGTTAAGCTTCTTTTCATCTCATATCTTAATGTAGATGTTAAAATATAACAAAATACTCCAAATCAAAGATTTTGTTTAAAATTTGATTTATTCTTAAATGATATTAAGTTAAAATATAAAAAAAGGCCGACGCACTTACTGTAATTTCTTTACGTACATCTTAAAATCATTTAATGAACATTAATAATGACTTTCTTTCAGTCCTTATGATATTTTCTAATTCAATGCATGACAATTTTAACGTTGAACCATGAACAATAATAACTTACTTGAAAAAAAAAAAAAAAACGAATATTCTTTCCTTTCCTTTTGTTTCGTTATCAGTAATATTCATCCTATGACATAATTAATCTTCTTTTCACCCCATATCGTAATGTAGATGTGAAAATATAACAAAATACTGCAAATCTAAGGTTTTGTATTAAATTTGATTTATTCTTAAATGGTATTAAATTAAAATATAAAAAAGGCTGACGCATTTACTGTAACTTCTTACGTACATTTAATGCACAGAATAATTAATAATGCATTAATAATTATTTTCTTTTTTGTAACAATCCTTAGGATAGTTTCTAATTCAATACATGAAAATTTCTACGTTAAGCCATCGGCTGTAACAACTTGATTGGAAGGAAAAAAAAAAAAAAAGAATACTCTTTCCTTTCCTTTTATTTCGTCATCAGCCATGTCCATCTTATAAGATATTTAAGCTTCTTTTCACCTTATATCTTAATGTAGATGAGGAAATATAGCAAAATACTGAAAGTCGAAGACTATTGAAACATCTGATTTATCCTTAAATGATTAAAATTTTAAATAAAGCTGACTCAAACTTTTATCTACGCTATCTTTAAATACTCCTAAAAGTCATTTTGTACACATTAACATATTATTTGTATCAAGTCTTGAAGTAGTTTGTAATGCACTCCATGACAACCTCGGTGTAAAGCCAAGGGCTAGAGATTTAACAACTTGGTCCATAAGAAAAAATTGTCTATCATTTTTTATAATATATTTTTTACATATAACTCATCATCAAAATAAACTATTCAACTTATGAGGTAATTAACCCCATTTTCATCTCTTTAGGAGTTAAAATTATTGTTTCATAAACTGGTTCTAACATAAGTGGCATGAGGTAAACGGTTCTTGTTTTTATTTACTTATTTTCGGCCTATTTGTAATTTGTGAAATAGTTAAAATGTCTACACCTCTTTATAGTGTAAAAATTAATGACATTTTAACTTGTTTTTATTAGCAATTATGGCATACAACATGGCTTGAACAATCATATCTCTTATTTAGCTTATTTTTACAGTATATCCTAAACCTATTTATTAAGATGAATCATGAAATAATTAAAGTTTTTTGCACTTTTAAAGATTACTAATAAAAAGACTTAATTTACGGAATAACTTATTAAATGTAGCATAGAATAAATGCCAATCATATTTACTTTTTTTTAAAGTTGAACATTTTAGCAATATAGAGAAGAGATAAACAGAATACAGAATATTAAATTGAGTATGTGTTTTCATAACCATGAATACATAAAAATACGCACATAATCAAAAACAAATATACAGTAGCTTCTCGTAATAGTGTTTTTTTCTATGCCTCCCAATTTATTTATTTTTATTTACTCATTTATTAATTTGTTTAATATAAAGTGTGAGTACACTGATGTATTTGTACAAAAAATTAAAAATATTTTAAAGATAAATGTTCCTTTTTTATCCATATTATTTAAGAAATTCTTTTTACTTGTACAAAGTAATAAAAGTACTCTTATTGCGAAACATTTAAGAGTTCAGATTTCAACGAAAACACACATTTAGCCAAGCCTGGATCAATTTTGACACTTTTAATTTCTCCGTCTGGACGTCCGTAAAATTAAACATTAATTTTGAAAGTTTAAATGCTAATTTTAACCATTTCAATTTGACTAGTTTCATTGTGACATTATGAAGCAACTTATCGTGAGTAACTCAAAAACAATTACCGTAGAAGGCAGAAATTTTGTATTTAGAACTTTTATAACATCTAGTTGTATTACTTCTCTTTTGACTGTTATATGCACACTTTGAGACGAAAAAGCGCCATATAACGAATTTTAATGTTTGGTATTGACAATTATAATAATACAGAAGTACAAGATATCGATGCATTCATATACAGTTGTAATAATGCTGTTTTAAACAGCTGAAACAATGCTTCCAAAGAACATTGATGGTATGGAATATATATATATATATATTGTTATATAAAAAAAACTTCGGTTTATAAGAAACTACCTATATAACAAAATATCTCAGAATAAGGATATGAACACTGCTGATCATCCCAAATTGCTGTACTCAATCTATATTAACAACGCCGTTACTTTGAGGAACAAAATCAACTTTGAACCATGAAAGAAATGTGCAAATGATAATTCATAAGATCATCATGCAATTAAAATAAAAAGTATAATAGTACAGGAAAGTCATCCGGTTTTCACATCAGATTTTTTATTACTGTTTTTTTTGTTACAGTATTTTTCAGTTCATACGTTCAAAAAATAAAATTTTCCGTATAAGCGCTACATAACAAAGGTTTGCTTTATATGTTTATATATTATTTCATATGTTTATATCTTAGAGAGAAATTTTTATAAAAAAATTTTCGCAAATTATTGACCACGAATACGAATCAGCAAAATTAAAATTTGATTTCCTGTAATAGCATTCTGCATTTTATACTTGCTTTGATGTAAACAATTTCATATTATTTTGTGTATATTGATACAGTAAAACTAGTTATTCTTTCCCATTAAATTCTACAAACTACAAATAAAATTCTCTCTTTTACTCAACCTTGAGAATAGTATCATTATAATGATTTGAAGTTGTGTCTGATGTATTTGTAGCTTGTATTGAGGTATATAATTGTTTGTAGGAAAATAGAAGTTATTTTTTTAAGCATACAGTTATTAGATAACTTTATAAATAATCATATATTTATCTACACATATGTAGATGTTCATAATTTAAAATATATGAAGTAATGAAGATCACATGTATGAAGATCACATTTATTTGATCATCTACAATTCACAAAAAATTCACATTCAAAATCATTTCTCTTCAAAATTCATGTCTTCAGTCATTCAAAGTATTGCAGAAAATTGACCATCCACAATTCACAAAAAAATTCACATTCAAACTCCTTTCTTTTCAAAATTCATGGCTTCAGTCATTCAAAGTATTGCAGAAAATTGACCATCCCCAATTCCCCAAATATTCACCTTCAAAATCGTTTCTCATCAAAATTCATGGCTTCAGTCATTCAAAATATTGCAGACAATTGCTCATCCACAATTCACAAAAAATTCACATTCAAAATCCTTTCTCTTCAAAATTCATGGCTTCAGTCATTCAAAGTACTGAAGAAAATTAACCATCCACAATTCCCCAAAAATTCACATTCAAAATCCTTTCTCTTCAAAATTCATGGCTTCAGTCATTTAAAGTATAGCAGAAACTGAATACATTTTTTTATAAATAATATTTTGCCCGAAGAAAGATTTTGTTTTTAAAAAGAGAAAGAAAAACTCGCACTGAATTATCTGATAAAGCGCATTAAATCCGACAACCTCTGCTCTCTCTTATGTGTAATCTGATTTATGACATAACAACTTCTCCAGTGACGTAAATACGATATCATGATGCAAAACGAGTCAAAAAAGAAAAGATATAAATAAGCCAGTCTCAGCGGCAATCCCGTGTGGCTGTTATACGAAGTATGAGTGTTACATAAGTTTCGTGTTAGCCGTATTTCGCGTAGAGAAATATGGAATTTTATAATTAAGATGCCCTTTTATGAAAAATAGTTACAAAAAATTAAAATTTAATCTGCTAATATAATATTAGCTTTATATAAAAGCTAGTCTCTGCCGAAATCACGATTGGATAGTATAGAAAATATGAGTATTACACAAAATCTCGTGTATCTGGAGAAAAGTTATATTTTTTTAAATGAAGACCTACCTCTTTATATGGCTATTTTATTTATAGTTATCTTGTATAAAAATAAAATTTAATATATTATAGCTAATGAGGCAGAAAAATTAGTCTGTACCGTATCTATGTACAGAAAATAATATATGTGATATCTCGGGTAGAGATATGTTTATTTTTATAATGAAGATTTATCTTTCTATAGCGCTATTTTATTTTTATAAATCTTTTTATAAATAAAATTTAATATATATTTGCTAATGAGGTAGAAAAATTAATCTGTACCGTATCTATGTACAGAAAATAATATATGTGATATCTCGGGTAGAGATATATTTATTTTTATAATGAAAATCTACCTTTCTATTTTTATAAATCTTAAATAAAAATAAAATTTAATATATATTTGCTAATGAGGTAGAAAAATTAATCTGTACCGTATCTATGTACAGAAAATAATATATGTGATATCTCGGGTAGAGATATATTTATTTTTATAATGAAAATCTACCTTTCTAAAGCGCTATTTTATTTTTATAAATCTTATATAAAAATAAAATTTAATATATATTTGCTAATGAGGTAGAGAAATTAATCTGTACCGTATCTATATATACAAAATAATATATGTGATATCTCGGGGAGAGATGTGTTTATTTTTATAACGTAGACTTTCTATAAGGCTAAAATATATAAAAAGTAAAAATAAAATTTATTACATAATTGATAATAGAAGAAAAATTAGTCTGTACTGATACTTTATACTGAAAATAATATGTGATATCTTGGGTAGAGATTTTTATTTTTATTTATACATATTTACTTTTATAATGAAGATCTATTTCTCTATGCGGCTAAGATATATAAGTAAAATTAAATAGTTTAACATAATATTAACTTTATAAAATTATTGTTATTTGTGTCAAAAGTCTTAAGTCAAAAGTCAAAAGTCTTAAGTTAAGAAAATAATTATATACTTTGTATTACGTTTAGCATTTTACAACGTTAAATTTTTTAAGAATTTCCTTACAAAACAAAATTATTGTTCTATGGTCAGAATTATTACAGGTGAAAATGATTTATTTTTGATTTTTTTTCGATAAAAAAATTAACTTCCGTGTTTCTTCACATGGGTTGTTTAGTATACAGTACAAAAAGCCTATTTTTTAGTGTTTTAAAACAACATTTTATAATATTTAAAAATATTAATAACTAGTAATAGGTAATAGGTTAACTAGTAATAGGTAAAAATATTTATTTCAAATATTTCATGATATCATATTAAGAAAAGCTACATATACCAAAGACATGTAGAAAACCTAATAAAAGTAAAAGAAATAGGCGAATATCAACCGATAGTCCATAACAACCGAACAAAAATTTCAAGTTTTAAAAATACTTTTGTTACATTTATTTTTTTTAAATACTCAAACCTGTTGCCGCAATACTATTTTATGACAACAAATCGCATTATGTTCTCTAAATTGATTCTATAGTATGTATAAAACTACAAAATCAAATGTAATCTACAAAAGATACTAAAAAATTAATTTTGTTGCATATTACACGTTTGTGATACAAAACGATCAGTGAAATACTTTTTAATAACTTTTAACACCATCGCTTAAAACACGATGCAAATAACATCTAATTAATATCATTGTATCAAAAATAGTGATCTTAATATCGCAAACTTAATAAAAAGGTAATTTCATTTACTATAAATTAAAATACCGCAAGAAACAGATTAAAAATAGAAGTTTTGAAACACACCTTTGAAAATGTTTTTGAATACCATTGTCATTTTTTCAGATTTGACAAGCTTAATGTCAAAATTCATAGTTAGACTGAAATGCTTATATATTGTCTCAAAACAAAACACTTTCACATGAAATTTAGGATAAGTACAGAAAATATTCAAGTTTGTATCATCTTATTTTTGTGAACAAATGACATAAAACACTAAAAGTAATAAATTATAAATAGGTTTTATGTTATAGGTTTGAGATTCAAAAATGAATTTTTTAAATATAGGAACGGTTAAAAATAACATTATTTCATTATCAGATTCCATGTTTTTATGAGTTTATGAGAGATTTATGTCTTATATTAGGAAACAAACGATAAATTTGCAATCATTTAAAGTCCTACAGATGTAGTACACAAGCGTGCAACTAGTAGGATTAACATATTGTATGCGGGACACGTACTAGTACGTTTTCTCACGATTCATACTTGAGCGCGGGTCACGCACTAGTATGGGTTAGTGAAACGACATGGTTTGTTTGTGGGTACAAAAATAACGGTATATACAGGAAAACGAAGCCGAATGTTCTTGTCTACTACATAGATTCTGGAAATATTTAGACAAATAAAAACTTGTTTTTTACCAGTTAAAAACTACTTTAAAACTATATACTACTATTTCTATTTGATTTTTCATATTAACAATACTATTATAAATTTATCCACTAAAAATATTTTTTGGTTTACAAAAATCTTATGTTGTTATTTATTTATTTCTATTTATATATTTGTTTATATATTTCAATATAAAATACGAAAAGTTGGTTAAAAATGAAATAATTTTCGATATATTGAGACTTACTGAATAAATAAATTTACGCTCAAAACGCCCGCTCCTGGTACAATTCCGCTGTTAAATGTACCAGCATACAATTTGTTAAAATCCGTAAGAAGTACGTCCAAGTCTTACAAGTTTTGATGTATAAAATTTAAAGATAGATATTGAACATGGTACATGACTGGCTAAGGTAACTTCCGTTCATACATACATCTCTGTGTGTTTAATGCATACATGTTTTTAATTAAAATATATATTTATCTATATACTCTACACCTCTGCGAAAGAGAAGCTAATCCTGGAGAATCTATTTGATCTCATGCTGCTTTATGAGATTCAAAAGGAGATTTTTTTTTAATAACGGAACGCTTAAAAATAACATTTCATTATCAGATTCCATGTGTTTATGGTTTATGAGAGATTTATGCCCTATATTTTGAAATAAACGATAAATTTGCAACCATTTAAATAATCATACAGCATTAGCATGCAAGCGTACAATTAATAGATTAAAATCCTTGAGAAGTCTGTTCAAGTCTTTCAAGTTTTGTGTATAAAAGTTAAAGATAGGTAGCGAACATGGTACATGACTGATCAAGGTAACTTTCGTTCATACACACATCCCTGTGTGTTTGCATGTATACATGTATTTGATTAAAATATATATTTATCTATATACTCTACACCTCTACGGAAGAAAAGCTAATCCTGGAGCATCCATTTGATCTCATACTGCTTTGCTTAATATGGCATGTATGTAGGCGTTAATAAGTTACTAGATTAACGCTTAATTTTATATTAAAAGAAAATTGAAACCGGTTATTTTGGCGGCCCATCCAGTTTCTGACTCACTGGTGGAACATCCACGCTCCAAGGTTTTAGAACAAGACTGAGGTCACCGAATGTACTTAACCCCTATCGTGCAAGCTTCTTGGGCAACTGTGTTTAATCTTTTTCTCTGTTTATGCCTCGGCTGAACTTATCTAAAGTAGTCCATGAATAATCAGCTGTGTGTTATACACTTAGATAAATGGGGTTCTATTTTCTGATACAGTATATGAAAGAAAGATGGGAAGATTATTTAGTGACACTATGTTTTGGTTTCATTTGATAACTTCAGTGAATTTGTATATTTTTTAGACGCGCACATAAAAACAATTCAAAAACTATTTAAATCATCAATACAACATTTTAGCCCAATTGGCGTTTTCTAAGTAAGTGCATTAGAAAATTTATTATATTATTCAAAAGCTTCTAATGAACAATTCATATATGAGGAAAATCATTTCTACCGAAAGCAGGGTTGGTTTAACAAAAATCGAAACAAAAAAACCCTGATTGCTTTTAAACAAAACAAGACAAAAAAAAACTGTGAATAACAGACTCTTGGAAAATTACTAACATTTTAGATAATTAATTTTGAATCAGTATTAAACATTATTAGTAATTAATTTCTTAATAACCAATTAAATAGCTAACACAGTCTTAAAGCGCAAGTACCTTACAAGTATAGTTTTAAATAAGAGATTTAAAAAAATTAAACTATCGATATATTATTCTATTATACTAATATAGACTTTTTTGCAAATTATTAATAGCACAATTGTTACGAGGGTTAAGTTTTCACAAACACGTTATACTAAATTAACAAAACGAAGGAAAAAATTGAAAAATATATTTTCCTAGACATAATACTTGTACATACCTTAGAAATAATTCACAGTATCAGTTCGATCCTTTGTACGTGATGATTATAGATGTAGTATATGCATGCCTTAAATTGTTTTTAGTTTAATTTAGAGCATTGAGGTCTACTTTTTTCTACACAAGGAATAATAAACTAGGACCTACGGATCATAGCCTATTCCTAACGTCTTCGAAATTCACAACCATAGAGTTGAACTTTTCATTCAGACATCGATCGGTATAATATATTTAAAGATGTAATTTAACTTGAAATTTGATTTAAAATCCAAATATTTATATCATAACTTCGATCTTTTTGAGAATTCCTTTAAGTAAATAATAAATTCTAGATAGAAGACTATGTAGATAGTATCGTTTTTCACAGGTTTCACTTCATAAGAACATTAAAATGCACTAAACAGAAGTATAGTTTGTTTCTATAAAAAATATCTATATATATGAGTGAGGAAATGCACTGGATTCTCAAAAACCTTTGGGTAACGGACAATGAATATTTCCGGAATAATCATTTTATTGTTTACAGAAATGTGGATTTTTTTCAGTTCATATTTAAGCTAAATTACTTCTATTTTAATATTGACAGCATATTCGAGTTTACTTGATATATGAATTGTAAATTAGTATTAGCACGGTTTTTTAATATTCATGGAGGAAAATTTTGAAATAATGTTAGATTAATTTTTCATCATTGTAATTTTTCAGATGTAACTGATATGTAAATCATATAAAAATAAAGAGTTGCTAAAATTTCTTCTTTTTAATCGTTTAAATTATAATGTTTAGAACTAAATTTATTATGATATGTTTTGCTTCAAATAAAAACGAGATAAGTAAAATATGAATGAACTCAAATCATTTTTATGTAACTTTAAAAAATTCGATTTTTTACAAATAATTTTATGATTAATATTATTTATAAAAAATATTACCAAAATTTGATCCTATTTTATGCGGTATCAGATATTTAGGGGCTAACCCTGGAATTTAGCAAAGAGAATATGCTCAGCACTTCATAAAAACATAAAAAAGTCCAGAATTGAATATAAAATAATAAAAATACACAGAAAAATATCAGAGCGTTCCAATATAAAGACGAATCTCCTTTAACTTATCAAAAAATACTACCTCTAATGAATAAATATTTGAGAAACTTACGATGGTTGGTCTGTATGTTAATATTTAGTATCAACTAGCACAGTATTGCAAAAAAATTCTCTGCTGTCCTCGGCATTTGTAATTGATATTTTCTGTCTAATAACTAAATTAATTATAGTCTTATTCGTATTATAGAGAGGGAAACTAATAGCCCTAATGTTTTTTATTCCATTTATTATGCAACCCTAGTAAGAACTGACTTCTTTAAATTTTTGTTACATATGCACACCACTGCGAAATAATCAAGAATGTGTTTTAAAACGTAAAATAAAATTAAGACTAATTATTCTCTGCCTCATTTATATACTTTAACTTCAGTTTAAGTAGCATTGAAAACTTGTAGGAATTCACCGAAATACAGAGTATTATTTTGATTAAGATAACAAATAATACATAATTTCTAAACATACGTATGCTTATTTCTAGGCCGCATCCTTAAAAATATACATAAATATGTATATTTAAATAAAAATGTGTATAAACACAGCCATTTATTTTTCAATTAATTATTTCTATCTTAAAGTATCAATTTAATTCATTTTAAAAGGTTTTACTTTTAATTGAATAATGCTAATATTTTTTTCAAATTAAGTAATTCTAGCTTGTTTATTAGTGAAAATCTCAGAAATGTGTCTGATTACGTGTCGAATACATTTACTAATTATCCTTAGAGAATATTTAACAAAAAGTTTGTTTTACGTTCCGAATGTCATTTATATACAGCATAGACAAATACTCGAAACATTCAGCAAAGATATGGGTAACTTAAGAGGTGTTAATTAATACCGAACAAATCAGTAACCACACTTAAAGTAACAAAGAATTACCACTCATATCACTCATGTGCGAACAATGCGGAGTTTTTTCTGTATTTATTATAAAAGTACACAATGGAATGAAATATTGAACACATTCATAATTAATAATTAATGTTAAGTTGATGAATGCCATTCTAATTTTTTTCTTATTTATTAACTAAAGTTGAAAAATGAAACTTTTCCAAAGCAGATATCGACAACAAAATGGTAAAACAGTATGCGCAAGAATGTAAATCCTCATATGGAGAGCTGTTAAACAGATTTTAAGAAAGAGTTTCGAAAATTGTCAGAATAGAAACGGAACAGCCTTTTGGATTTTTACTCCTCTCGAATATTTTAAGATTATTCTAACAACAATTTTACATTCAAAATATGTGTAGCATTTCCTTAATTAAAAAACCCCAAAATATTAAAATAATTTAAAATTCTTTACTTTAAGATAAATCTACAAAATGAAACTTCGTCACTGCGTAAAATAAAATAAATTTCAAATATTTTCCATACTTATATTTCTAAGATTATAAAAATTGGATCGTAGGTGAAAGAAAATTTTTATTCCTATTGTAAATAGAAGAGTAAAGTTATTTGTGAATCAAATAATCAGAAATAAGTAATATTGCCAGCTATAAAAACACAGTTATATATCTAAGTATATCTCTATATATTATATAAATATATCTATCAATATATATATATATACATTTATATATCTAAAATATAAATAGTATTTGTTGAGATTTCATTACATTAACCATAACATTTACTTCAAAACTTAACAGTACATTTCATTTACTCTTTTTAATGTTGTAAAAAGTATTGAAAATATTTTCTTTAAATCCGATAGTGAATTTCCAGAAACAAGATAAACATAAAGAGAGGAAATGAAAATGTATTCGGGACTGTAGAATTTCTTGAGAAATTTTATAAAAGAATTAAAAACGACAAACAGAACGACCATCAAATGATAAAAATCAGACCAGATATTTCAAACTGTTCTATAGTAATAACCAAAATGTTCCAAAAATTAAAAAATGCCATTATGATATAAATGGGGTTTAAAATATTATTGATTGAAAATATTGTGCATAACATTTACTCATGAATAATATGCAGGGTAAAATAACAGGGTTTATTTAGATCTTAATTATTATATTACTCACCTTAGTATTCGTTTTATATTCATTGCATAAATACTTCAATCCAATGGATTTGTTTCTATTATCCTCCAATATTTTTTATGTAGTTAACCGTTCTTAGCAAACATGATTTAAAATCCAACTCAGATCCAATGAAACAAAAGAAAAACAGCAATTTAAGTAAATTACAAAAATAGATATTTAGGAATAGATACTGTAGAAAAAATAAATAATGCAAAACCAAAAGTCTTATTTTTCATATGAGGAAATAAAAATACTAAGCCTTAATTTGTAATGTATTTTTTTATGTATGGTTTAATATGTTAACGCCGAATTCGCCGCAAACAGTGATAAACTTTTTTAGCTAAAAATAAGTAAGAATTAAATGTTGGTGAATTGAAACTGTCATTTAAAACTAATCTAGTAAAACCAATTGTTGAAAACCAATCTAGTAAATTAACAGACTGTCACGATATGTTGATAAATAAGCATATTATTAAGATACCTTTTAAAAAATAGAGAATTTATTTCAAACGTTTTCTGTGCATTTGATAATAATTACAAAAATTCCTTGTTCTAGGTTTTAGATCTTTGATCGTAGCCAAATTAGAGGTATCTGCTGATCTTTAAGAGTTATAACATGTTACAAATATTATGAGCTTAAAACTCTTGACTATAAAACAATTAAAGAAAGAGTTTTGTTTATTTTAGAGGTGAAAAAATAAGTATTTAAACAAGTTTAACAGTGTAATAGTTCTGTTATTATTCAACTAGATTTTTAAAGCGTAAATCACCTTCTACACATTACAAGCGGTATTTCAAAATTATTTTGTTTTAAATAATTATTTCTGAGCATAATCAAATACACTAATCTTTTATAATATTACAATTATACAATTATACTAATCTTTTATAATATTATATAAAATTAATCATATGGTTTGAAATTTTACACGCTATAAACAAACAAAAAAATTTTGATTATCTAGACTTACACATTCGGTATTTTTCGCAATATTTGAGTAAAGATATTTAAAGAATGGCATAATCGGAAAATTTAGTAAATAATCTTAATTAATACTAATTTAAAGTTAAGAAATTTAAAAATAAATACAGGTAGACATAGTACTGAATAATTGGAATATACTGAATATTGGAAGAAAAGAAATATATATCTTAATTTAAAAACTTTACAAAACTTTCATTTTTTTAAAAAATTGAATTCACAATGTATTAATAAGGATATTTCAAACATGTATAATCAATTCATGTAAAAAATATTAATGTACAATAAATGCCTTTAACTTACTCCATCTTCGACTTAATTATTTTAATTCAATTTTTAAAATTGGAACAACTTTTGTACATACTTACGAATAACCCCAGTATTTTTATCCAAAATATAACCATAGTGAAAATAATCCTGGAAATTTCACCATCTACACTTGCCCAAAATACTGCTGTATACAGCATACAGCCTAGTAAAGATTTCCAAGATGGCGTAAATTTTGACTGACAGGTGGTTCTAAATAGAGATATACAGTACAAAGAAATGGGGGAAATGAAGAGACTGTCAAATTTAGAAACGCCTTTCTGATAGGTTGACCCCAGACTATCCCTTTCTTATCAAACAGGGGTAGGCCTAGCTACTGGTCTAAGTAGATAGAGGAGAGTGCCTAGGGGGCTCCATAAAAAAGGTAATAAAACCATAGCCCTTAACACTCTGACAGCATATCATAACAGATAGTGATTTACTGTATTCTAGATGAAAGAGGCGCCGTTTTGATATTGTTCTGCAGTGTCCAGCGGAGGGATTGAAAATAATCGATGATTATCATCGTTTATATTCATCTTAACATTCTCTTATTTTTTCCACAAAATTTAATTTGCATCAGAAAATAATTTTATTTCTTGTAATATTGTTATTGTTATTATTATTTTTTTTTCTGATACAAGGTTTAGATAAAAAAAAAGTTAAGTAAAAAATTTCATGGACATTGTCAACGTATTTTTTAAATAAAAAATAAAAATACAAAATTTTTAGACAGGAAATGCTTTATATATACGTTATTTTTTGTGTCTATGTATATGTGTATAGGTACATTGTGTTCATATATATATATGTTTATATATACATTATATATGTTTGTATACATATGTATACACACATACATACATATATATACACATATATATTTACATATATATACATATATATATACATATATACATATATAGATACATATATATATATATATATACATATATATATATATATATATACATATATACATATATAGATACATATATATATATATATATATATATACATATATAGATACATATATATATATATATATGTTTTAAATATATATATATATATATATATTAAAAACTTAATTAAATCTTTATTAATCAAGAACCTTTACTTCATGTATATGTGTATACTTAAAACAAATCAAAACTCTAATATTGGGAACATAATAGTTCCTTTCTAAATTATTTTTATCAGTTAACTGCAGTTTAAAACTGAAAAAAAGTTACTACGCACATTTAAAAAAAATTAGACTTTATGTTATTTTAAAAACTCCATCATTTTTTGCCGTAGTTTCATTGCTAAAAATTATGGTTAATTTGAACAGTATTTTGAAAAAAAAAAAGATACAGAAATATTCCCAAAGAAGAAAATCCAGAGAAAATTGCCACAAAAATAATACTGATTTAATATAAAAATTAATTCTAGTGAATTCAAATTAATTTTAAAGTTCTTCCATAAACGCACAAAAATTTTTTTAACAGTTCTATATGTTGTTATAGAGCATTCAGTAGTTTTACAATACGTTAAGTGCAGAGTTAAAAATTAGGTCGGTCTATACAAGTTTTAATTATATTCATAATACTAATATTACGCTTCTATAGTACAATGAATCTTAAATTTTACAAGAACAACCTAAATTTATTTTTTTATTTTTAACGGTAGTATTTAAATGAAAAATGGAATTAATTAACTGTGGTACAATTGATCAATGTCCTATAATTAAATTTGTAATCGCAACACGCATATAAATATAATAAATAAAAATACGGAATCAAATTCTCGGTATATAAAATATTCATCGTAATAAAAAAGTAATAATTAGAAATCAAAGATGTAAAGTATGTATAAGTACAATATCATTTACGATTCACATATATGGTAAAAAAGAAAACGAAATTTTATATTATTTTTGACATTTTATATTAATATATAATTGCTAAACTAAAGTTACTTCGCAAATTTTTTGTTGATTTGTTCAGTAATTGTAGAAAATTTACCAAAAGAATAAATTATGAAAAAAATGTACGGTAATAAATATTGTTAAATATTTAGTGCAGCTACAATCGATATTAATCGTTATTGAAGGAAATTATTAGCAATTAAAACGAATAAAATGTGAGTATTAATAGAGTAAAAAAATTTCATAAAACTGGGAATATTAATTATTATTTTAATAATACGGAATGTCTAAAATATAGTCTAAAGTTAATTCATTAAATTCTCGTAGAATCATTCAATTTAAAAAGTCTGTGTGTTGCTTTATATAATTCATTGAAATTATTACAAACTATAATTTTCTCTGCCAAATATGCCATTTTAGGCATATGTACACAGAATTTTCATTACTTTAATTTAAATACCTTTATTTGTATTCACCTCGTCTTCGTGAAGCCATTTTAGAATTCATTTTTTCAAGTAGAATAAATTTATGAAGAACCCAAGCGAATTTCGTATCCGCTTTAGATAAGGAAACATGTTGACTGAACCGTTAGCGTGAAGTGAGAACCTTGGAGGTTGGAATGATAATTAACGACATGTCCGTGATTAAAGCAAGGCAATACTTTTTACCTTTCCTTTTTGTTAGAATTATTTGCGTAAATTAAATTTTCTTTACACGAATAATGAGATAAGTAATGAAATTAGTAACAGATGAAATGAGTATTACATGCTTTGGAGTCGTTAAAAAGAAACAGACAGTAATCTTTTCAATTTTCTCAAAGATAAAGATCAGGTTTTAAAATATTTATCTTAGTACCACTGCTTGTTAGAATGATCTACGCAACTATCTGGATAAGCATAAGAATGGTTACTTAAGTCAACTGTAGGTTATTGTAATATTGTTTGCTAATAAGGTATTAATACAATATTCACTAATCACGAGTTTTTTTTGTGTGTGTGTGACGAGAGATATAAATAATTGAAAAATAAATCCGATCTTTAAGGTTCCATGATGTTTTTGGTACCGAAAAATGTACATTATAACAGCTTATTTATGATACAAAATAAAATTAAAACTTTTGCCCTCTTTAGAATAAAAATTTTCCTACATCATTGATAAGGGTATTGTGTTATAAGATGTTGCGTAATTTTGCTTTATGGAACAATTGTAGTCATTTTTAAAAAACATTATATATGCACAACAAGGGAAAAAGTAGAAGTTCACTTACCCGTAAAATAACTTTTTAAATATTTAAATTAAAAACTAATTTTCCATATCTAATAGATCTAATTGTTTAGCAGCTTTTAAATTTTTAATTTTCCTACATCATTGATAAGGGTGTCGCTTTATAAGATGCTGCTTAATTTTGTCTTATGGAGCTATTATAGTTATTTTAAAAAACCTAAAATATGTACACCAAGGGAAAAAAAATAGAAGTTCACTTAGCCGTAAAATAAATTTTTAAATATTTAAATTAAAAACTAATTTTCTAAATCCAATAGATGCTAATTACACTTTTTATTTTATGAACATCTGTTTTATTAGCAACAGTGATAAATTTTATTATTTTATAACATAACATATAGCTTTTAATTTTTTAATTGTTTAGCAGCTTTTAATTTTTTAATTTTTTCTACATCATTGATAAGGGTATTGCTTCATAAGATGTTGCTTAATTTCGCTTTATGAAGCTATTATAGTCATGTTTAAAAAACATAAAATATGTACACAAAGGGAAAACATAGCAGTTCACTTACGCGTAAAATAACTTTTATAAATATTTAAATTAAAAACTAATTTTCTATATCCAATACATACTAATTACACTTTTTATTTTATAAACATCTGTTTTAATAGTAACAGTGATAAATTTTATTTTTTTATAACATAACATATAGCTTTTAACTTTTCAACTACTTAGCCGCTATTAAATTAAAATTTTTTTTAGAATATTAAAGTAGGAAAAATTCTAGAGTAAAATTAATCTGTATTTTCAATTTGATATAAAAATTTAGTTTCTGATATACATATTTAAAAAAATTTCCTGTAAGGGAATTTTAGTGTTTTTTAACCTTTTGTATATAATTTTTTGTTATTTCAAAAAAATAATTACTAGAAATGACTTTCGAATAAAGGTTAGAACTTCAAAATAATATTTCGTTTTGTTATACAAAGAAATATATTTTTTTGGTAATGCTTTAAATATTTTCAGAGGAAAAAATTAAAAATCCATTCACCCACAAAATAAGTTTTAAAATTTGTATTTTAGAAACTAATTTTTGATATCAAATAGGCGCTATTTATCACTTTAACTATAAGATGTTCAATTATATTAATTTGTGCATTAATATACTTTACGGCAGGATAAATCTATTTTTTTTTTCTAAAATCCCCTTTCCTTAAGTTTTTACATTTTTTAAGTTTTAAAATACCAGATTCCTACAAAGTTTTGGTTTGCAGAATAAAATATATATTTTACTTCAACTTTGAATAAGCATTTAGTTTCTAATATACATGTTTCTAAAGTTACCTTGCGAGTAAGTGGATACTACTTTTTTAATTGGTATATATTTTTTACTTTTTTAAAAATAATATATTACTTAAAATTACAACATTAAGCATTTTTCATCCTGTTAGAAAATCATAAATGACCTTGTAAAAAAACTCATTCTTAAAGGCAAAAATATTTTTATGTTATGAGAAATAAAAATTTAAGTATTACAATAAAGGTTTTAAATTCCGAAATTCACTGTCTTTTTAACGTATTTATATGGATTATACTAAATTTTATTGTATTAAGTTAAACGACAAATAGCCTTATATTTCAGGTGGTTCCTTGAAAACAGGATATTTTCCCATGATATCTTTTTTTAATGATTTAGTTAAAATTAGAATTATGTGAGTTTGACATCTAAGAATATGCTAAAAAAATTTATAGAAAGCCGAATTATAATTTTACTAATTTTTATTATTATATTAAATCAGAAACTTATGACTGAAATATTATAAGTAATATATAAGCATAATCCATTTAAAGTAATACACTAAGGTTTAACAAATAATTCCACAACAATACCACATAAACACACAATATGCCATAGGATTTAAAAAGTATACATATAATACTTGTTACAAAAAGGAACACAAACAAATGAAATTCGGTGTAATTGATTAAATACCAGTGCATTATAAAATTTGTAAAAACTACTACTGATATTTTGAAATGCATTAAAAACTGTAATGGTTTGAGTACATTTGCAACATTTATAACAGGACAACATACATTCTATAAACATCTTAATGTTTCAGATGATATAAGCCTACGTGTAACATTTTCAATTTTGTTTAACAAATATCAATTAAGTATGTCTATTTGCTGTAAAACAGTTCATATTGGCATAAATATATGCATATTTGAAGCAGTTGATAACCATCTAAGAATTCCATTTTTCTTCCTTAAAATATTCCATCTTCTCTTTCGGTGTTAAGAATTCTCTTACTTTCCCTAAAATTGAAAAAAAAAGTATTATTTTATATTGTATACAGATACTAATATCAATATGCGTAATGGAAAATAAGTGATTAAAACACATTCCGACAGAGAAATTTTGAACTGCCTTGTTGAAAAATCTCAACACTTTCCCCAAAAAATAAAAACATTTATAAAAAATTATTTTAAAATTTATTTTTTGCAACAAAGGATATTCGAACTAGTAAATTTCTACAAAGATATGTACTTTAAATTTAAGGAATAATTGAAGTGGGTATTGTTCAGTTAAATTAAAAAAAATTATCTGAAGTTATCGGGAAAATTTAAAAGTTTTAATTGGCCAAATGCGTTAAATATTTTTAAATTCTAATTTTTTCCGTTCAAAAATTTTGTACAATTATATAATTACATATGTATATATAAAGACCGATTTTTAATTGGCCATGACTTTATCTAAATGGAATTTGTAAAATATAGTTGATAGAAAATAAGAAGCTACAACTTTTATTGTATAAAAATTAATCGAGGGTTAAGTCAAAAATTAATTCAAATTATATAGTCTAAATTAAAAAACTAATAGAAATTAATGCAAAATAACAATTTTAAATTAATACAATATATAGTTGACACATGGCTCCTGATATACGCAATATGAAATAAATCTCTAGATATCTTTATTTAAGAAAAATTTGAGTTTCATATTTTTAAATATGAAAATGAAACTTAAACAAATATATAATAAGCAATAAATAAATGAGATATTTAAGAAAATGAAGTCACAGTTCTAAAAAAATATTTTTAACTAATTATGACGTAATAAAATGATGAACGTACTGCGTACAATTAAATGGAAAAATAATATTTGAAATTAAGCCATAAAACACTTGAAAAAAGAGGAGAAGGTATAGTTTTCGAATTTTAAAAGTAGATATTATTTTTGCGGCATTTTATAACATAAGTATAACATCCGTTTTATAACATCAGTTTTTTTTTGCAATCGATCCAGTAGTTTAGGATGAGATATAGAAAACACTTTCTTGCATACCCACATATAAACAAGAAATTTAAAGTTAACTAACTTTAAAGTTAAAGTAAAGAACTACAAAATTTAAAGTAAATTTTACATATGTAGCAAAGTGCAGATTATTCCGTAAAAGGAAATTTTTAATAATCATTCTCCAATACATTACATATACATTTTTAATAAAATATATTATGCACTTTCAGCAATTATTAAAAGTGAATTCAGTGAATTAATATATTTAGTTAAAATTTTAGATGTTAATTTATTTTATATTTATTTTCTAAACAATATAGATTAATGGTTGAGTAAAAAGTTATTTAATAGCAATGGATATAAATAATACAATTTAAAGCAAAGGAAAGAAATTTTTCCAATTTTAGAAAATAATGAGTAAAATTTGATATAGCGCATTTAACATATTGTTAAATTCTTTACTATATAATTTATGCGTTTTCGAAAGAACAGGATATGTCTTTACACGCGAATTGGCTTTCCTTAACGAAGTTCTTTTATTGTCTGCTAGATAAATTTATATTTATTGTGTGATTTAACGATACATGTTTTGCTACACTCATTGCCTCTTTTCCAGTGCTGTAGAGTTGAAATAACTCTTCTGTTTTTTCGTTTCTTCCAGTTGGTGCTTTATCGGGAAACAGTATATCTGACGGGAAGATAAATGATGTTACAAATCGATGGGAAAGCGGAGAGAACGCCAAATGACGTCACAAGCTGTCGGACGAGGAATCGATGTCCTATAATTAAATTTGGCGTCGCGACACAAGTGAGCTCAGGTGTTGGCAATGCCACGTGACACGAAAACATTACAACTCTCCCCAAGATGGCGGACCACCTCAAACATGGCGAAGAATTATATACTAAATTCTTAAATTGCTCGCGCTTCCATGTGCCGGTTTAGAGGAAAAACGTTTCATGTGTTATAATTTTTTTTTATTCTTACTTTCCGAACAGACGGTAGATTGGGTCACGGCATTCAGCAACCACGAGGAAGTGAGCGTAATTTATTGATTCCAGCACTCTACACTTACTTAATTAAAGACGATTTTCGTCTTTGCTTAACGTTTTTTTTTTTTTGCGATCGATTAGAATAGATATATCCATCATCGTATCCTTAATTAATTTTTTTAGGCGGAACAAGAGCATTATTTTTTGCTAAAATGCAAACTGCCGTTTCTTATGTTTTTCCATATTTAAGTTGATAAAACAATCTACGGATGTAAAAAAAAAAAAAAAAAAAAGAGATTTTGTGGCACTAAAGTGTTTACTTTGGGAGTAACACTCAATCTTTAGTAAATAATATAATATTTTTTTTAAGCTATACAAGAGCATTATTATTTTCTAAAATGCAACCTGCTGTTTCTTATGTTTTTCCATGTTTAAGGTATAAAAAACAATCTACGAATAAAAAAAAAAAAAAATTGTAGCTCTAAAATGTTTACTTTGATACTAACACTGAATCTTTAGTAAATAATACCATATTATTTTTTAAGCGGAACAAAATCATTATTATTTTCTAAAATTCAAACTGCTGTTTCTTATATTTTTCCATATTTAAGTAGAAAAAACAATCTACGGATACAAAAAAAAAAAAATAAATAAATAAATAAATAAATAAATAAATAAAAATAAAGATTTTGTGGCACTAAAATGTTTACTTTGGGAGTGGCATTGAATCTTTAGTAAATAATCCATATTATTTTTTTAAGCGAAACAATAGCATTATTATTTTCTAAAATACAAAATGCAGTTTCTTATGCTTTTCCATATTTAAGTTGAAAAAACAATTTACGGATATAAAAAAAGATTTTATGGCACTAAAATGTTTACTTTGAGTGTAAAACTGAATCTTTAGTAAATAATACCATATTATTTTTTTAAGCGAAACAAGAGCCCTATTATTTTCTAAAATGCAAAATGATGTTTCTGATGTTTTTCCATATTTAAGCTGAAAAAACAATCTACGAATACAAAAAAAAAAAAAAAAAAAAAAAAAAAAATTTATGGCACTAAAATGTTTACTTTGGGAGTGGCACTGAATCTTTAGTAAATAATACCATATTATTTTTTTAAGCGGAGCAAGAGCATTATTATTTTCTAAAATGCAAACTGCTGTTTCTTATGTTTTTGCATATTTAAGTTGAATAAACAATTTATGCATATAAAAAAAAACATTTTGTGGCACTAAAATATTTACTTTGGTAGTAACACTGAATCTTTAGTAAGTAATGCCATATTACTTTTTAAGCGGAACAATAGCATTATTATTTCCTAAAATGCAAAATGCTGTTTCTTATGTTTTTCCACATTTAAGTTAAAAACACAATCTACGGATATATATAAAAAAAAGATTTTGTGGCACTAAAATGTTTACTTTGTGAGTAACACTTAATCTTTAGTAAATAATATAATATTATTTTTTTTAAGCGGAACAAGAGCATTATTATTTTCTAAAATGCAAAATGCTGTTTCTTATGTTTTTCTATATTTAAGTTGAAAAAACAACCTGCGGATATATATATATATATATATATATATATATATATATATATATATATAACAGATTTCGAGGCACTAAAATGTTTACTTTGTTTTTAACACTGAATCTTTAGTAAATAATACCATATTATTTTTTAAGCGAAACAAGAGCACTATTATTTTACAAAATACAAGATGCTGTTTCTTATGTTTTTCCATATTTAAGTTGAAAAAACAATCTACGGATATAAAAAAAAAAGATTTTGTGAAACCAAAATGTTTACTTTGGAGGTAACACTGAACTTTTAGTAAATACCATATTATTTTTAAAATAATGATCATTTTAACATATTATAGTTTCGAACATCATTTCATTTACTATCAAGCACATTTAACATCTTGTACTCAAATCTAATACCACTACGACTGTTAAAAATTCATGACATAAGTTTTGGATTCAGTTATAATTTTATAAAATTATAAGAATAATACCAGAGCAAAGATTATTTTGTGGTTTAGAAAATGTTGTTCCTCTTTCATATTTCCGCTGAATAAACAATCTACGTTCATAAAAAAAAGGATTTTTTGGCGCTAATATATTTACTTTGGCGTAACAGTGAATCTCCTCAAAATAACGCCATATTATTTATTTTTAGTGTAATAATTATACTTAAAGTCAATAGACAACAGTTTTGTATAGTATTTCGTTTCTAATAAGAACAGGAATGGCACATAGGGTGTTTCAAATTGCCAATAAAGTTAGTTGAAATCACCTCTTCCTCATTGTAATTTTTTGTCTCTTTTTTGTTATCGACAGTTATACTGTCAAGTATTACTTGTTTTCTGAATCTAGGTATCCTAAAAGTGCATTCTATAATAGTTTCTAATAGTGTTAAATAAAATCTAATTGATGGTTATAAATGCATAATTATTATATACGAATAACAGATGAACGGAGTTCTTGAAATGTCTGGCAGGGTAGAAAATTACAATGGGATAGAACTAAACAATTTTGTTACATAGGTAGTAGAGAAATTATTTCAGCTCTCCGCCATTGTAATTTTTTAGAGATACTAAGAACATCACAGAGTTGCCAGGTAAACACTTATAATTAGATATTATAGTGATGTAATTAGAATAATAAAATATTGCTTATTTAAATACATGGAGTCTAATTAAACTTATTTATGCTTAAGTTGCCCTATTTGAAATATATATAACAGAATTTTATCATAGGTATGACAAAGAATAAAATACCTTTAATTATTACTCTTTAATTTTATTTTATTACTCTTTAATTCCTTTTGCACGTAAATAGATCAAAAATAGGAGATAAAAATCGAGATGAAAACTTGTATTTTTACTTGATATCTTCATACCTAAATAAAACAATAAACATCATTAAAATTCCAATCACTGCCTATTTATAAAAGACTTAAATTAATCCACACCATAAATTATTGGGCTCATTAAAACTGAATTTAATCAGATGCTAACTCCTTTATTATATTACTTTATCTCAAGATCATGATAGGGAATGCACATAATCTGTATAGCATAAATTAGATCTGAAGAAAGACCAGCATGGAGAAATGGCATTTAGATGAATATCTAATTACGAAACAAATAATGGCACATGCTGCTGATATTTCCGGTTAAATGACGTTTATATGCGATGTAAGGTGTGTGCACTTCACATTTCGATGACATAAAACTACGGAAGCGATGAATCTTAGAATTGTCTGAAGCATTTAAACAAGCTTGTTGATTTATTAGTTGTTTACCATGTCATTTCGCAGCAAGCAATTACTAATGGATGTTTTGTACTTTGACCTGACGGAAAAACAGTTAATATAAGGAAGTTAATACAAGGAATTAAAAAAAAGTTAGGATACGCTTATATCACATAATTAATATGAGTATTAGTGGTAATAGGGGTAAATTTAACAGAATTTCTTTTACAATCATCGAACGATAACCTAATCGGTTGGCATTGTTCTTCGGTAAGTAAGTTTGAATCTGCTTCTAGCTTGCATGCTTGTATACAAAATAGAGTTTTAGCAGTAGGTCTTGGCCTCTTTAGCCCTTATGGTGTAAAAAAGTAAACCTTGACTCTTCAAACAAGACCAAACCTTTGTAAGAAATTTTAGAAATGTCAATAAAAAATTAATTAAAGTTACAAAGTGTTATTCTTTTGAAAACCAAATATTTTTTTAAACTTACTACTGTTTTTTAGATAAAATTATCCAGTTCATAAATACTATCAATATTTTTCAAGCTATTTTGTTGCTTCCGTGTATATTGCAAAACTGAATTTCATTTTCTTTTAACTGTGCTTAATTTTCAATTATGACTTCTGACAAAAAGAAACTTTTCAAAATGTATTTTATTACAAATTCATATCAGATGATGCTCTTTTCAAAGTAGGAGATTTTGAAAGTAATATTAACATACGAAATTATCGGATCACTTCCAATAAATAAATTTTGGGTTTCTTTGTTTTCTTTTAGCAGTTAAAATAGTAGTAGATAATTATTAGGAAGGAAATATTACTACAGCAATTTATACAAAATATTTAAGTTGTGAAAAAAATGTACATTTGTATAGGGTACAATGAGAAACAGTTATTACTGACTAATGAAGTAAACGTTTGTAATCTCTCATTCTAAATACTTAAAAGAAGAGTAACTTATTCAACAAAAAGGGTTTTACTTACCTCTTGATAATTCTCATGGATTTCTTTTATCATTGTCAGGTAACTGATTAAAATATATCCTTTCATCGGGTTTTTTTTTTTTTTTTTCATTTTTTCTCAACTGAATTGGGCGAAGTTCTAGAAAAAAGATAACATTTCAGATTATTAATTAGAGTTTATAATAAACGCAAATAACGATATGTTATTTTTTGCTGTTACTTAAAATTTTCAATCATTTCATATTTTTAATTGGATTTTCAGCATACTTCCAAGAAGCATTTTATGCTGTATTATTTAAGTTACCCCCTTCTCTGCTAACCTTTCTTCATAAGTAATTATTTCGTAATCTATAAAGTATGTTTTAAAGTTAAATCAACTCAAATTTTGTTTTACAGTTTTCTCTATATCATCGACTTTTAGTTGATTAATATATGTTATTTCAACACTTGCTATACCATAGTAAAGATAAATAGCAATAATACACAATGTGTCAGTCTTACATTTAAGTTTTATCTACACTTCGTATTATTGTCAAATAAAATAAAATATTCATTCACTTTATAGTTTTCAAATTTGATTTTTTTTACACTTCCATACAATATTTCTTACTTGTTGTTTTCAAAAAGTTATACTGATTTGTAATCCTTTCTAAATCACAATCACTAATGATTTAATATGTATAAAGACTATTTTGGATTTTAAAGAAGCTCGAATTTTATTCGTTCTTGAACCATAATTTTTTAATGTATATAAAGTATATTTTAAATTTAAAGCGACCGGAATTTTATCAGTTACTATAAGATCAACCTCTACATTTCTACAGAAGGACTTTTAAACACCAGTGAACAATTTTTTTATTGTGTTTAAAGTTTGCTTCGAAACGAAAACAGCGGGAATTTTACGAACGATTGTCAATAATAGTTTTAAAGTTTTATTTTTTTCACACTATCATAAAATGTATCTTGCTTGTTAGGTTTTCAAAAAGTTATACTGCTCTTTTATCCTTTCTAAATCACTAATGATTTAATATGTATAAAGAGTATTTCGGATTTAAAGAAGCTCGAATTTTATCCTTTCTTGAACAATGATGTTTTTAAGGTATATAAAGTATATTTCATATTTAAAGTGACCGGAATTTGATCAGCCACTACTAGATCAACCTCTGCATATCTGCAGAAAGGATTTTTAAACACCGGTGAACAATTTCTTAATGAGTTTAAAGTTTGTTTCGAAAGAAAAACGGCTGAAATTCTATGACCGATTGTTAATCATAGTTTTAGAATTTGATTTTTTTTTTTTTTTTTTTTTTTTACATTTTCATAAAATATATTTTTTTTTTATGTTTTCAAAGATTTATATTGCTCTGTTATCCTTTTTAAATCACTAATGATTTAGTATATATAAAGAAAATTTCGGATTTAAAGAAGCTCTAAATTTATCCTTTCTTGAACAATAATTTTTTTATATATATAAAGTATATTTCAAACTTAAAGTGACCGGAATTCTATCAGCCACTATTAGATCAACCTCTTCATACCTACAGAAAGGACTTTTAAAAGTGAACAATTTTTTTTAATGTTTTTAAAATTTGTTTCGAAACAAAAACGGTCGGAATTTTATGAACAATTATCAAATCACTATCTAATGATCTACAGAGGAGAATTTAGGACAATGGATAAATTAAGATAGATCATCCTAGTAATTACAGTAAAAATATTATAGATCACAGTAATTTTTTAAATGTATATGAAGCCTATTTCGAGTGACCAGTTATGACCAGTATTTTATTAGTCTTTGTCAAATCAACCGCCATATATAAACAGAAAGAATTGTTGAACACTATGAATAAATTTATTAATATGTTTAAACTATATTTCAAATTTAAAGCATCGGGAAATACACCAACCATTGTCAAATCAACTTCTAATGATCTTTATTAACACTAGATTGCCCGAGATTTCTTATATACCTATATTGCCCAAAAACAGTGAAAATGACTGCATTGTGAAAAAATAACAAGTATGTAAAGAAATTTGTTTAAAATTAATTTTTAATATTATATAATAAAACAAGTATACTATTCAGTAAACCCATTTATATGTTAAAAAAATCTCCAAATTCTAAGAATTGTGTCCTTATACATAATGTTTTCTTATTAAAATATGACCCTTGAATCTAATTAAAAAAATCCATTTCTAATCGACAGTGGACAGATTTAGACAGAAGTTTTTAATGTTTGTAACACTAGAACAGCGAGAGTTTCAGTATACCTAAAAACAAATTATATACCTATAATTATAATAATGAACTGTATTTTTTAACAAAGTACACTACTTCAATATATTTACACATTTAATAGTAAATTTATAATAATTAATAAAAATATAAGATATCTTAAAGTATATGTAGTTAGAAAAATATGAACACCTTTAATGGAATTAATTATATGAACCATGACTGGCATTTCTTACCAGTCAAAGTTTATTGCAAAGTTTAGGCGTAGTTTGGTAGTTCTTTTGTATATATTTTAAACATTTCATACATATTGGTATTTTATAGTTAGGACAAATTTCTACAGTTTTGTTTCCCCACTTGGAAGTTTAATAATGAACTTATTTTTGCATATGCACAGATACTTCAATATTATATTTTTATAGATTTTTAAGGATATAAAAGTAGGAAAAATCAAGAAATTTATTTAAATTTCTTTAGTAACTGTTTAAGAAAATTGGACAATAAACAGTTTTGGGGTCAAAATGACCCATCTAGCTATCCTAGGGTTTTATCAATCTTGACTGGTATTTCTTACCAGTAATGGTTTATTACACAGTTTGGGCAATTTTTTAAATATATATTTTATATATTTTCTATATATTGGCATTTTACAGTTAGGACAAATTTCTACCATTTTGTTTCCACACTTGGAAGTTTAATGAACCTTTTTTTGCATAGTCACAGATTCTTCAATATTATATTTTCATAGATTTTTACTTGTATAAAATTAGGAAACGGGAAGAAATTTATTTCAATTTCTTTAGTAATTGTTTGAGAAAATAGGACACTAAACAATTTTGGGGTCAAAATGACCCATCCAGCGATTCTAGTATTATATGAACCTTGATTGGTATTTCTTACCATCAAGATTTATTACACAGTTTGAGAAATTCTTTTATATATATATTATAAATTTTCTACAGATTGGTATTTCACAGTTATGACAATTTTCTACAGTTTTTGTTTCCACATTTGGAAGTTTAGTAATGAACTTTTTTTTTCATATTCACAGATTGTTCAATATTATATTTTTATAGGTTTTTAAGGGTATAAAATTCGGAAAAGTCAAGAAATCTATTTAATTTTTCTTAGTAACTGTTTGAGAAAATTGGACACTATATAGTTTCTAAGTCAAAATGACCCAGCTAGCGATTCTAGTGTTAATGTATGTTTTAAAGCAGCTGGAAATTTACTACCCAACTTTAAGTCAACCTCTAAAGATGTACAGAAGATAATTTTAAACACCAGAGGACAAATTTAGATAGATTTATTTTTCTTTCCGTAAGTTATTCCCGACTGCCACATTTGTAATTTGCGAAATTTATTAACGCTGTCCTACTGTGCTTGAAAAATGTTCCGAGTCTCTTATTTTATGTTTACGTGACATTTTCTTTCAAACCCGTTTGTTTCTCTTTCTAATTCGAGAAATATACGCTACTCCTTTTGAAAATTTATCCTTGAACCGCGTATTATATTCGTCATGCTAACAAATGTTTTTTTGTCCCTCGTAGAGGAAAGAGTTCTTAGAGCAACAATTTTTTTGTAATTAAGGAATACTTTATCATTAGTATAATCTTATAAAAATGCTTGGAGATATTTATTTATGTAAAAGTATTTATCTAAAATATTATGGATTTGCACATTTGGAGATAACAATCATTAACTGTATAAAATTTCTCAGTTTAGAAACATTAATTTATACAACTACAATCTTATCGAAAATCTAATTTTATACAAGTAAATCAATAAATAATTCGACCGATAATGTAATTTTACAAAGACGTAGAGATGTGTATATATCATCAAATGAAACTTCAGTGTGATACAATCTGTTCCATAGAACGTGTCGTCTATTTTTCAGAAAATACAAACGAATTAGTTAAAATTACATTTGCACCGTGTAGTATACATATTAAACTGAAATGCATTTCACCTAATAAGTTGTCCAATCCCCATTATTATCGATTATGCAAGAATCACTTTATCATTCGATTTTGACGGCGTTTATACCGTTCCGGTAGGTCGTCAACATTTTGTACAGCTTTATAACGTGCTACCCACTTCTTGACGAACGACTTCGACTTTTTCATGTACTAGGCTGCAGCAGCACAAAACATTTTTGGTCCTTTTGGATGGTTATACAGAAACCCTGCCTCAAAACGACTCGCATACTCGACACTATTTTGAAATTGTTGATTTAAACAACGCGACACAAATCGAATAAAAAATAGAACCATAAAGCTTTCTCCTCTAATGCTTGAAAACCATGTGCAATTTAGCCGGTATCTGCGGATATCTATTAACTAAGTTATGAGCTACACGCTCTTATGGACCGTACATGCGTGGGATAGCGACTATAGACTACAAAACTATCAGTTACTGTATAAAATTAGTTTTGAACATTTATTTTATACAAGTATACATATCATCGATTCTTATTTAATGTGTATGAAGTATATTTCAAAGTTAAAGTGGCCGGTATTTTATCAATCTCTGCACATTAACAGTTGGGACTTTAAAAACACCACGTGAAGAAATTGTTTAATATGTTTACATTATTTTCGAAATTAAAGAGGCAGCAATTTCATCAACCATTGTCAAACTGACATCTAATGATTATTAGAAAAGATTTCTAAGCATCAGTTGTTAAATTTAGGTGGATAATTTATTTTACAACAATGAAAAATTTTTTAATGTGTTTAAATATATTTCGAATTTAAAGCTGCAGGAATTTCATCAACCAATGTCAAATTGACTGTAATGAGAATTAGAAGATTTCTAATCGCCAGTGGTTTAATTTAGATGGATAATATATTTTACAACAATGAACGAATTTTTTAATGTGTTTAAATATATTTCAAGCTTAAAGCGGCAGAAATTTCATCAACCATTGTCAAATTGACCTCTAATGATCATTAGAAAAAATGTCTAGACGCCAGTGGTAAAATTTAGATGGCTAATTTATTTTACAACAATGAACAATTTTTTTAATGTGTTTAAATATATTTCAAATTTAAAGCCTCAGCAATTTCATCAACCATTGTCAAATTGGCCTCTAACAATCATTAAAAAAAGACTTCTAAACGTGGTCGAATTTAGATGGATCATTTTTTTTTTACATCAGTGCACAAATTCTTTAATGTGTTTAAATATATTTCGAATTTAATTTAGTAATACAGGATATAATTCTATATAAGTAACTCTATACGTAATTTGATTTTGCAGAAGTAAAATATATTTGCATAAAATTAATTTCTTTTCAAACGAAATGAAAAATATTAATGACAAATAAAACAAAATAACAAAGATAGTTAAAAACTGTTATGAGTTTAAAAATTATTCTTTTTAACGCTATAAAAATTATTTAAGAACTTTATTTAAGAAGCGATTTCACAAAATATGAGAAAAGTAAATATTATAAAATTATTATCACACTTTAAAAACATAAAAAAATTTGTTTATATGACAAACTTTCGAAAAATGCAATTTCTCATGAAATTATAGCTTTTGCTATCCGTATTAGACTGCAGTATACTGATTTTTTTTTCAATAATTAAATCTTTGTTTGGTTCATTACACAAATCTGAGCATAAAAATGATGTATAAATAAGAATATAAGAAACGAAATTATTAATTATACAATATGCTATGAAAAAGTTTTTGAATTGTTTTAAACAATATCTTATATAAACACTCTAGCAAATACTTTCATAAAAAATTTTGAAGCAAAACATATTGGTGAGAAGTTAATTGTGTATATATTTAATTTTAAGTCGATTAATTTTTTCAGATCTTAAAAGAAAAATAGAATCGCTAAAGACTGCAATATTGAAAAATAGCTAGAAATGTTTTGAAAGCACCTGTAATTTTTAAATAGCAAATATCTCTTTATTATAAAATGTTCAACTATTTTTTAATTCTGAGAATTTTTATTGTCAATTCAGAAGCAAGTTCAACAATCTACAATAAAATCAATAAATCTTAAAACCAATCAAATCTCGTGTACTCTTTTTTTTTTCTATAAAGCAGTTTGTGTACATTGCTTTAGGATATGAAGCACTAAAAAGGAATTACCTTAAAGCTTAAAAGATGAGTGACAGGAATTACTAACAAGTATGAGAAATAAATGATTACATTATTTAGATAAATATCTGACACATGTTAAAATTTATTTGATACTGAAAATGCATGACATCTTTATGCAGGATTTTGATTATATTATCGTATTTAATATTGTGTGCTCATTTTTTTTCTGTAAAACAGGAAAACAGTTTGTGTACATTGTTTTAAGGTATGAAGTGCTAAAAAGAAATTACTTTAAAACTTAAAAGTTGAGTAATAGGGATTACTAACAAGTATGAGAAACAAATGATTACATTATTTAGATGAATATCTGACACATTATGTTAAAATTTATTTGATACTGAAAATGCATGACATTTTTATGCAAGATTTTGATATCCGTAAAGAATATCTACAGTAATAACTTTTTATAAATTATAGTCAGCTGTACCACCTCCTCCACGTTTTGCTTAATTATCTATATTTTGATATCACATTTCTTTCTTATTTGTAAAAAATAAATAATAAAAGTGTGAGTCATCAGAAAACTCTAAAGAATATGAGAAATGAATAATTTTACCGGTTTGATAAATACCTGATGATTGCGTTTGAAAAGTAACGTTCAAGTTACGCTTAAAACCGGAAAGAACTTAAAACCAGTTTTAATGCAACAAGTACATGCATCAAATAGTTTAAGATTTTACTATTTTAATGCATCCTAATTTTAAGACAATTTCCCAATGGAAATTTTTACAGCCATTACATTTTATGAATTATTATCAATTTTGCCACCTCCCCCACTTTCCTCTTAATTATTTTAAGGCTATAACTTATGCGTAACCTTTGACGTCATTTTTTCTTATTTTAGGAATCAATAAATATTAACTGTCTCCTACTGCAGTAAACCTTTAGCTAGCGCGGACAATAAAATACTGTCATCCTCAATCATAAATGAAGTTTATTCATTGCATGTGAAAAAGCACTTGAGGAACAATTACAACATAAAAAACAAACAACAATAAATCAGGTGCAACCCAACTTTATTCAAGAGTGGCAGCAAATCACTATCAAGCTCTTTGAAATATGCAGAACAAAACAGGTTTAGGTAACGTGTGATTTATAGCTCATGTTTTCTTTGTCTGAACTAACGATATTTTTACAGCTATTTAAACACGTTAAGGCTTTCAATAAATAGCCATGCCTGAGAACGCTGGATGAACTGTTATCGTGATTTAATGCCATTTTTTTTTCTTCTTATACAGTGTATGGCGGCGCATACGCAAGCAGGGAATCACATTAAATATTCCCAGCATATATCAGGGGGTTGGACCGTCCTCCCCCCCTACGTCGTTCGTTTTTCGAGAGAGATCTACGACGCCCCACAGATGCGCCATCTTTTTGAGGTGCAGGAGATTAGCATCGCTTGGTGGGTAATTCCACTTAGGCTCCCAAGGGTTGCTGCGTTAATTAAAAAGTGCGGATAATTTCGCCAAATTACGAGCAAAAGAACGCCAAATGATTAAGGATCAATATGCTCTACAATTAATTCTGCGTTGCATTTAACTCTGCGATCCTGTGGAAAATATCATATAGAAGCAAATTATTTATTTTTCGTAATATATATATATATATATATATATATATATATGTATATATATATATATGTATGTATGCATATATATATGTATGTATATATATATATATATATATATATATATATATATATATATATATATATATATATATATATATATATATATATATATATATATATATATATATATATATAGAGAGAGAGAGAGAGAGAGAGAGAGAGAGAGACATGCCAACATTCAGGCACTTGTGTCATGAGCAACAGCTTAGATTGAAATTTTAACATGCAATTGCAGATTGTACATAAGTACATATAGGTTTCTAAATTAAATTTAAAGTATTTACAAATTGTAACTTGTAAAAGGTAAATTAAAATTTATGCACATAAAAATAAATGAGTAGCTTTTTTAGCTTTAACAACTTATTTTTCAGAACAGTGTTTCTTATAACAACATTGACCCTGATTAAAATATTCCCTTTTTTCTATCATGACAGATTATAGAATTTGTCTACTGAAATTTCCCTAAATTCAGTTTGGTTACGCACAGTATTGAAAACTTTTAACATACAGCATTACTGTGTGGAAAAGTAATATTCAGCATTATTGTTTTGTAAAACTTTAATTGCTGAATTGTAACCTTTTAGCTGTTCAAAAGTTTTGTTATTTTCCGGAGCAAACTGAGCAATTTCCGAAGTTAATCATTTTTTTCATCTCTTCGGAGGATCTGGTGTAGTTGGCATATCTGATATATATATATATATATATATATATATATATATATATATATATTATATAACCTTTTATAAAAGAGAACTGATATTTTGTATAAAAAATTGTCTAGCTTCTTTATTGGGTAGATTTTTTTTAGTTAAAATTTAGAGCTGAATTTTAGGAAATTTAACTTTTAGCGCAGTTGATAAGCATAATTTAAACAATGTACAATTCTATTAAATAGTAGAGAAATTGTAAATATGTAAATGAAATTTTCCTAAAACTTTGTGTACTTATCATGTAATTATAGTGCTAAGAATGCTTCTTTAGATGTATTGGTTGAACTTTAGTTAAATTCTGTTAAAATATAGCTAAATTTATTAAAATTTATTTAGGTAATAATTCCTAAAGTGTAACTACTGTAAGAATTCACAATGGATAATTGTTTTAAAATTAGGAGGAATAAAAATTGCAAAATCTTAACCGATGTTCAAATTTTCAAGATTCTTGTATGTTTTGTTTTATAATTGGTTTTATATTCTTTCCAGCTTCTTAGCACTAATTTTAGGAGTAATCAAAATAGCAAAATCTTAACCGATGTACAAATTTTCAAGGTATTTCTATGTTTGCGTTATAATTGGTTTTATGTTCTTTTCGGTTTCTTGGCACTAGTTTTAGGAAGAATTAAAATAGCAAAATCTTAACCGATGTTCAAATTTTCAAGATTCTTGTATGTGTTGCATTATAATTGGCTTTATGTTATTTCCAGTTTCTTAGCATTAATTTTAGGAGGAATCAAAAAAGCGAAATCTTAACCGATTTTCCAATTTTCAAGATTCTTGTGTTGCATTATAATTGCTTTTTTTTTCCATTTTCTTGGCACTAATTTATATATATCTGTAAAATTGGTATCCGTGTAACGAAATTTTGACTATAGCGCTCACCAAGAACTAAAGATTTTGCTAAATACTAATGCTAAAGCAATATTATGTCGTTACCTAAAAGAGAAAGCAATGCTTTCTGATTATTGTGATATAACTAATTAAATATAATAAATAAATCTTTCCTAAATATTAAGCTTATAGAAGTTGTGAGGTTTTTCATTCATTTTTCCATGAATTTTAATTTTTAAAATATGATATGATCTGTATATTACGTTTTCATTAAAATGCTATACATTTTATAATTAGAAAATATATTTATGAGACGAAATGATTTGCAAGTAAATAATGTATGCTTTACAGATAAAAATTTATAAAAAATCAGTGTTGTGTGATGTTGTTGACACGGCTGAATGTTTTTGTGATGTCATATTTTTTAATAACTTTGATTTTGTATATTCTCCGTAGTTACATTTCATACTTGAAAGTCTAATAGTTTTTATATTTTTATTTTTCATTTTTCAATGGAATCATATTTTAGGAATCATGTTTCTTATATTATACACAATAAAATCAAGTAGTATTCGTGTTGTTGTAATATAATCCACTGCTAAGTACAGGTAGTCATTTAATACAGATATTCATATATAATATGAAAAGTATAAAGTTCTAATTTTCTCGAAATAAACTGTAAAAACGTCTTGTGATCCACGTAATAAATGTGCATTTTACAGCTTGGAAAAACTTGATTTAAATTTTATATGTCCAAACAACGCTTAAAGTGTACATAAATCCTAGCATAAGTATAAATAACGAAAATGATAGATTACTAATAGAGATTTTTTACTTAAAGATAACTTACTAAAATACTATTTTAAGTTTAGAAATAAGTATCAGTTACATTTAAAACACCTTCTCCTATATAACCATTACTCTGCATACTGGTTTAAATCAAATTTAAATAGTAGAGATTTTTCCTATTCCATTTATACCTTTCTTAAATGTTTGTGAATACAAACCATCTGTAGGTATATTATTTTACTTATTACTTTAGTAGATACGTTAAATTAAATCATTTTAATCCATAGAGGATGAAAATATTTGCCCCAGTTAAAAATAATACCCCTTATATCAAGCTAAACGTAGCAAAATTTCGTACTTAACCGAGGTCAATGGTGGTATCTCGCGTCAGTTCTTCTAGATACGTTAAATTAAATTTTCCTATTCTATTTATGCCTTTATAAAATGTATATAAATAGGAACCATCTTCAGGTATATTATTTTAGTAGATACGTTAAATTAATCATTTGGTGATATCTCGCGTCAGTTCTTCTAGATACGTTAAATTAAATTTTCCTATTCCATTTATGCCTTTATAAAATATATATAAATAGGAACCATCTTCAGGTATATTATTTTAGTAGATAAATTAAATTAATCATTTTAATCCATAGAGGATGAACGTATTTGCCCCATTTAAAAACAATATTACTAATATCAAGCTAAACGTAGCAACATTTCGTACTTTACCGAGACCGATGATGATATCTGGCTTCAGTACTTCTAGATACAATAAATTAAATTTTCCTATTTTATATATACCTTTATCAAATGTATGTAAATAGAAACCATCTGCAGGTATATTATTATACTTATTATTTTAGTATATACGTTAAATTAAATCATTTTAATCCATAGAGGATGAAAGTATTGGCCCCAGTTAAAAACAATATTACTGATATCAAGCTAAACGTAGCAACATTTCGTACTTTACCGAGACCGATGATGATATCTGGCTTTAGTACTTCTAGATACGTTAAATTAAGTTTTACTATTTCATTTATACCTTTATTAAATGTATATAAATAGAAACCATCTGCAGGTATATTATTTTACTTATTATTTTAGTAGATACGTTAAATTAAATCATTTTAATCCATAGAGGATGCAAGTATTTGCTCCAGTTAAAAACAATATTACTGATATCTAGGTAAATGTCGCAACATTTCGTACTTAACCTAGGTCAGTGGTGATATCTCACTCAGTACTTCTGGATACGTTAAATTAAATTATTTTCATCCATACAGGAGGAAAACTATTTGCCGCTGTTAAAAACAAGATTACTGATAGGAAATCAAACATGGAAACCTTTCGTACTTAATCGAGGTTTATCTGATATATCGCTTTAGTGTTACTAGATACTTTAAATTATATAATTTTTACCCATATAAGATGAAAAAAATTTTCACTCGTTAAAAACGAGATTACTGATAGGAAGCCAAACGTAGCAACCTTTCGTACTTTACCGATGTCTACGGTGATATCTCGCATCAGTGACGTATATTGATGTAAGCAAGGTGTAGCTTGCCATAGTATGACTTTTTATGTATCGCTTATAGATAACTTAAAAGCATTAAATTCAGATAAAATACGCTGCCGTCATTATGACCGCCAAAGAAGGAAATATGGACCGCGTCCCGTCGTACATCACTCTTTCGACGGCAAACAAAAATGATGTGCAAACTTCTTCAATCTCTTCTTTTTCAAGAAAAAAAAAAGCACCCGCCGGTGTCTCAAAGGAAAAGTGAATAAATAACATCTGGTATCTCGCAGAGCACTGGGTATTGTATCCTCAGACAGTTTAGCGCACGTAAGATCAAGTCAAAAGTAGCCAGATGGGCCGACTTCCACGCACTCGATTAGAAAAGAATTCCTCTTATGATAATTGCCACTAGAGTTATACTATTATTTTTTATTAAAATATAAAGTAATACAATTATTACTGCTTTATTCATCCGCACTTTTATCAATGTTTATTATTCGAAAATTAAATTTTTTTTTTATTATTCTTGCACATTAATATCTTAGAATATCTTGTTTCTATAGCACAAGCTAATAATATATTGCTTTTAATTTAAAAATAAATAAAAGTGTAATCCTGAATTGAACTGTTTTCTAATCGAGTGTGTAGAAGTTGGCCGATTTCGCTACTTAGCATGTACTTAGCGCTACTTAGTTTTAGATTTATATTACAGTAACTGTAAGGTGACAAATGAACCTTAACAGGGACATTGTTTACAGTTCTGAAATAAAATTCAGTTTTTGCAAAATGAACATACAGATAAAGAAATAATCATTTTGATAGAGCTCCAAACCCGGCAAAATATTATTAGTCGTAGGAATATATGTACAAAACAAAAAGTACAAAAATATTGTTTATCGTAAAAGAATAATCTAAAAAAAATTAATTTTCCGAATATGAAAAATGATAAATGTGCAAATAAATAAAATAATAATAAAAATTTTAACATCATTTTTAACCACGTAAAACATCTCGTATAATAAAGAATAATACTGCGTGTTGCTTCTAAATACAGTTCAGCATTCGGAAATCGAAAGTCACCAAATGAACTATTTATCCACTTAATATATTATCTTTAGAAATGTATAACAGACAACATAAATTTAAAGAAATTGTTTAATGTTCAATGATGATAGAAATTAATTTTTGGAGAATAAACAGGTTTTTCTACCTGTTTATTATTCTTGAACAATAATATTTTAGAACATTTTGTTTCTATAACACAAGTTAATAATATATCACTTTTAATTTAAAAATAAATGAAAGAGTAATCCTGAATTGAACTGTTTTCTAATCGAGTATGTAGAAGTTAGCCGATTTCGCTACTTAGTATATACTTAGTGCTACTGCTTTCAAACAATAATGATTATTGTTCTGAAAGCACCAAAAGCGCGTAAAATGTCTGGTGATCTGAGGTATGAACATTACTCTCCATAATAACTTTAAGCAGCATATAGTAGAAAGATTCAATTAAAAGTAGCCAGTTGGGTTAAAAATAATTTTGAAAGAGTACTGGCCGAGAAAAATATTTACAGATTACTGAATTTTGTCTTCAGACAATTTAGGAAAAATGTAATTCTAAGCACACTATTAGAAAACAGTTTTACTCAGGATAATTGTCACTGAATTTCTTTATTTAATTTTTAAATGAAAGCTTAATATATTATTATATTTAGAAATGTATTACAGAAACAATAATTGTAAAGAAATTATTTACGGTTCAATGATAATAGAAATTTAACTTTCAGAAAACAAACATTGATAAACATAGATATAAAATAGTAATGATAAGCATCCTGAAAGTACTCAAAACGCATACAATGTCTGGTATATTCAAGAATTTTACCCAGAATTGTATCTTCAAACAGTTTAGAGTAGGAAAGATGTCGTCCAAAATAGCCGGTTGGGTTATAAACCCCGTTCTAACTTTTTTAGAAAAGAAGTTTACTCAGGACAATTGTCTCTAGATATCTTTTATTTTTTAAATTGAAAAGTAAGTATATTTCAGAAACAATTTCATATATATTATTTACTGTTCAAGAATAATAGAAAGAAATTTAATTTTCGGATAATAAACATTGATAAACATGCTGATGAATGAAGCAATAATAATAATTTTGAAAGAAATCCAAGCGAGCAAAATATATGTCATTTTACTAATCACTGAAAGGTGTGTCAAATCTATATGATTAAATCAACACTCTAATATGCACTCGATTAGAAAACAATTCTACCCAGGATTATAGTCATTAAAGTTCTTTCATTTATTTTTAAACTAAAACCTAATATTAGCTTTATTGATGTATTACAGATACAATAAGTTTAAAGATATTATTTGCAGTTTAAGAATGACAGACATAGGTTTAATTTTCGGATAATAAACATTGATAAAAGTGTGGATGAATAAGCAATAACAATAATTTTCATAAAAATCCAAGCCGGTAAAATGTATTGGATTTTATAAATTACTGAATTTGTATCTTGAGACAATTCAGATCAAATTTAAAGTAGGACTGGATTACGATCTCTATTAGAAAACAATTCTACTCAGGAAAATTGTCACTAGAGTTCTTTTATTTATTTTTAATCTAAAACTATTATTAGCTTTATAAATGTATTACAGATACAACAAATGTAAAGATATATCTTGCTTAAGAGTAACAGAAATAAGTTTAATTTTCCGATAATAAACATTAGTAAATGTGAGGAGGAATTAAACAGAAAAAATTATTTCAAAAGAGCTGTGAACAATTTAATTATTTGTTGCTTTATAGATTACTGAATGTTATTTCTGCAGACAAATCAGGGACGAGTGACCAAATCTATCTAAAGTAGCCATATCAGCCAAATAATACACACCCGATAAAAAAAACACAATTTTGCTCATGATAATTATCCCTAGAGTTCTTTTAATTATTTTTAAATTTTAAAGTATTGCATTATTAGCTTTAGAAATTTATGACAGAGATGATAGGTTGAAGGATATTATTTATTGTTCAACAATAATAGAAATAAGTTTAATTTTAAAGTAATAAACATTGATAAACGTGCGGATGAATAAATCAATTATAATTTTGAATGAAATCCGAGCGAGTAAAATATTCGGTGTTTTACAGATCACGGAATGTTGTCTTTAGACAACCTAGAGAGGAGTGATCAGATCTAAAATAGCCAAATCAGCCGACTTCTACGCACGCCATTCTCAAACAATTCTACTCAGGATAATTGTCACTAGAGATCTTTTATTTATTTTTAAATTAAAAAGTAATATATTATAAATGTGTTAAAGAAACAATAAAGTTGAAGATATCATTTAACATTAGGATAATATCCAAAACACTGCTGCATTAGAAATTTAAAAAATATTATTAGCTGTTTAAGAATGACAAAAATACGTTTAATTTTCGGATAATAAGCATTAACAAACGTGTGGATGAATAAGGTAATAATAATAATTTTGAAAGAACTGCAAACTATTACAATGTATTGGGTTTTACAAATTACTGTATTTTGAATCTTCAGACAAGTCAGAGAGATCAAATATAAAGTATTCAAATCAGCAGTGGATTACACACTCGATTAGAAAACAATTCTACTCAGGATAATTGTCACCAAAGTTCTTTTATTTTTTTTAAACTATAAACTATTATTAGCTTTATAAATGTATTACAGACACAACAAATGTAAAGATATTTCATGTTTAAGAGTAACAGAAATAAGTTTAATATTCGGATAATAAACATTGGTAAATACGAGGAGGAATAAAACAGAAAAATATTATTTCAAAAGAGCCGTGAGCAATTTAATTATTTGTTGTTTTATAGATTACTTAATGTTATATATTCACACAACTGAGAGACGAAAGATCAAATCTAAAGTAGCCAAATCAGCCGAATAGTACACACCCGATAATTAAAAAAAAAAAAAAAAAAAAAAAAAAAAAAAAAAAAAAAAAAAAAATTCTGCTCATGATAATTATCCTTAGAGTTCTTTCAATTATTTTTAAATTATAAAGTAATACATTATTAATTTTAGCCATACATAACATAGATAATAGGTTGGAATATATTATTTAGTGTTCAAGAATAATAGAAGTAAGTTTAATTTTCAAGTAATAAACATTGATAAACATTCGGATGAATAAGTCAATAATTTTGAATGAAATCCGAGTAACATATTTGGTGTCTAACAGATCAGTGAATGCTGTCTTCAGACAACCTAGAGATGAGTGATTATAAATGTATTACAGAAAGTTTCAGCATACAGCTTTATAAATGTATCACAGAAGCAAGAAAGGTGAAGATACCATTTAGCATTAGGATAATGTCAAAAACGCTGCTGCATTAGAAATTTAAAAAATATATCATTAACTGTTTAAGAACGACAAAAATACGCTTAATTTTCGGATAATAAACATTGAAAAACGTGCTGATGAATAAAGGAATAATAATAATTTTGAAAGAACTGTAAGCCGGTAAAATATATTGGGTTTTACAAAGTACTGAATTTTGTATCTTCAGACAACACAGAGAGATCAAATCTAAAGTAGCCAAATCAACACTGGATGACACAATCGATTAAACAACAATTCTACTCAGGATAATTGTCACTACAGTTCTTTTAGTTATTTTTAAACTATAAGATAATATTAGCTTTATAAATGTATCACAGAAACAAGTTTAAAGACATTTTATGTTTTTCAAGAATTATGGAATAAAGCTTAACTTTCGGATAACAAACATTGATAAACATTCGGATGAATAAAACAATAATAATCATTACCTTGAAAGAGCTATCAGCAATTTAATAATTTGTTGTATTATCACTAAATTTTATGTCTTCATGTTGCAAACCAGAGATCAAATCAAAAGTAGCCATATCGACTGATTTTTACGTACTTGATTCGAAACGAATTCTACTCATAATTGTTACTGCTGTTAAATTATTTTTTTTCGGATAAAAAGTAATATATTACTAGTTTTAGAAATATTTTAAAAGCTTTTTAATGAGTAAAAGGATAAACATTCAGATGTATAACATTAAAAATTATTATTTTAAAAGACCTATCAGCAATTTAATAATTTGTTGTATTATCACTGAATTTTATGTCTTCATGTAACGTGCAAACCCGAGATCGAATCAAAAATAGCCATATCGGCTGATTTTTAAGTACTTGATTCGAAACGAATTCTACTCATAATTGTTACTGCTGTTATATTATTTTTTTCTGATAATAAGTAATACATTACTAGTTTTAGAAATATGAAAAATGGCTTTTTGATGAGTAAAAGGATAAACATAAATTTGTTTATCACAGTTCACAACACTCAAGTCGTCATTCGGCATTCATTACATACTAAATGTCATGAAGTCATAACATAAGCGATGGTTTTTTAATTTTGTATAAGTAAAGCTCAATATATCTTTCCATGATTTGATATCGATAAAAAATATTTTTGCGTAATTCCATTAACAGACATTTTGTTGTTGAAATTTATTATAAAATGATAATAAAACAACTTAAGCAGGGATACAAAAAAAAAACAAACAAAAAAAAAACCCTCCATAATATATATGACTGAGAGAGTGATAAATGTGCAGCAAGATCCTTATAGTTGTCAAGTTATCGTTAATTATCGTTAAGTCCATCTAACCAGTAACTACCACAGTAGAAAGAAGCAGTAATACATAAGAATTAAAATTCCACGGGATCAAAGAAAATAACTTTACACATATTTATCATTGTACACAGGTTTTACTACTTAAGAAATCCACCAAAGTACAAATAATTTAATTAAAAACAAGGTCTCAAAATAGAATTAAGAAATAATGATTCCATTTGTATTATATCCCAAATTAGAAATTTTTATCTTTTGATTTACTTCAAAATAGTTTTGGATTTTCCGTGAATCACCAATTTTAATTTTTAGAACATATTTCTTTTAAACAAAACTACAGTTTTATATGTTAAAAAAAATGGGAGATGATTATACATTTTTTTTCAAAAAAATTGTTAATATTGAGAATTTGTTTTAAATATATTTTTAGAATGGAAATAAACCCATATTCAGAGAAAAATTTTCTAAATATATTTACTACGAAATTTTTAGAAATTGATTAATAGTTGCAAAAAATATTAATTTCAGAAATTATAGTTCTTGGATAAACATTTTCCACAGGTATTAAATTTTTTAAAATAATTTTTTTCAAGTAAAACATTAATTTGTTTCATCATATAAATTCATATTACAAGTTTTTTATGAAATATAATTTCTCACAAAAATAAAAACAAATTATTGAACTTAAATATTTATATTTTTAGCTATCAATATAAGAACGCAAAATTATGTAGAAATTTATTCCATTCAAAAGATTATAGCTTAGTTTTTATGGAAAAAAAAATTTCGAGTATGGTATGGGATTTACTGATTGTAAATTATATTTTTATTCTCTTATTCAAATACTGCATGATATAAACGATTTCATGGGAATACTCTTTTATTAATTTCTTATTTATATATGCTTTCCGTTATCCTACAAAACTCCAATCTTATCAGAAAAACTTATTATTCTTTCTTTGCAAAAGTTACCACACCACGAAAGAAAAATTAAAATAAAGCTAATGACAAACGATAATATTTTTAAAACAAATATTAAAACCATTGATGTACGCAATATATGTATTCCACTTTTCACATGAAAACATATTTTTCTCACGTAATACAATTTCCTTTTTACAGAAAGAGAAATATTATTTCTTATCAACTAAAATCAGAAGGTAATGTATATCTTTTTTGAATACACATACATAATTTGAACTCTTAAGTGTAACATCTGCCCATGCACTCTTATAAAACTGAAAACAGATTAAAATCTCAGAAACTTTTCAATCAATAGGTTTCTGATGCAGAGAAAAGTTCCCTTTGTTACCTCTCTCCAGAAATAAATTTTAACTGGTGCCAAATGGTATTTTAGAAATAATTTCCTTAAAACGAAGTTCCCTTTTTTCTGAACCTAATCCTACTCAAAATCTTCCTGTATCGGCGCCTCTACAACCGTTCGTCATTGTCAGAGGAGGCCAGCTTTTCGGATTTCTGCCATTCATCACGAGAGTTTCTTTATTTTTTCTTGGAAAAATCCAAGACGTATAGACCCAAAACTCTCGGAAAAAGAGCAGAAAGAAAGACGAGGCGTTCTTGCTTTGCTTTTTTTCTTTTCCAGGTTCTGTTTTTCATCTTCCGGCGAGATTCATCAGCAAGGACTATGTTGCTAGAAAGACGGAAATAAATCTACTTGACAGGCGGAATGAATAAAGACGGCCGTAGGATAATTTCGAGTATAAATCCGCTTTTACATGGCGCAAGATTTATATTTTCTTGGGTCGAGACTTCATTCAAAGCGAAATGCCCGGCTCTATTTTTATGGAGATGTTTCAAATTGAGTGTTTTTTAAAGATTTTATTTTGCTGGCTGTAATAATTTTGTTCGCTCAAATTTCTGGTTTATTTTTAAAAAAATTTGATGAATCAGATATACATAAATAAGTGGTTGCGTCTGACTTCGAAACAGCTTGATGCGAGATTCTAATTTCGGTAAAAAAAAATTCTAATGCATCATGAACAAAAAATTATTACTTTCGGAGAAAATATTCTTATAATATGGATATACATATATTATATCAAAATTATTTCATTTTAATACATCCTTAAAAAGATCCTCTCTCCCCTTCTAACTCCTTAAAATCTATTTTCCCAGCCTCAAAATATCTTAATCAAAGGAGTTCTTCGACATCCAATACATTTCCCAAAGCTTTCTTTGCAATAAATGTAAATTATCTGTCTAGTCAACACGTTTTCCAGCTGTCGAAGGCAAATGGCTCGGCTCTTCTCCTGATCTAACAGTTTAATTCGCTAAGTTTCTTGTCCCTTGGGAAAATTCTATCTGTCTTCGCTCTTGGGTACACCTTTGTCCAAGAAAAGTGTATTTCATATAATTCTCTTGTTTGTCGTTGACAGATAAAGATCCCATTTTTAGCAGGTAATGAATAAAGTTTAAGTTTCGCTACGAAACGTGCTTGTTCTTTTTACCAACATGGCTCTACTGCAATTTACTCATATAGTCTATTAGCTTAGGTCTCTTGTCCAGTAGCCCGTGCAAGTAAAAATTAATAGGGATTATAATTTCAAATGTGTCCAACAGTTGTATAATTCTTGGATTACACACACACGCATATATATATATATATATCATTGTTTCCTTAAAAATTATGTTTTTTATATCACTTATTAAAAGAATATTAGCAGTTAACTTTTTAAATTTTGAAAAAAATTTATGCGCTGTTGTGGAAATTATTTTTAAAATAGCTTATACGAATCAATCATATTTTTTTTAAATTTTATGTTTATAATATCAGAAGTAGAAGAAATGCCTAAGTCATATGTATATATGTACAAACATTACATATACATTTATATGTGTTAATATATATTAATATATTCACAGTAAAAATCTATGTTTAACAATAAAGTTAAGTTAAATTAGCTCTTTCAATCCAATTCAATATATTCTTTCTATGAATATTAACGTTGAATGCGAAAATGAAAAAAAAAATCTATAGCAATAATTTATCTATATAAATATTTTTCTGGGTCCTCACAGCTTCGTTATAGATAAATTTACTATATTATATATATATATATATATATATATATATATATATGTGTGTGTGTATATATATATATATATGTACATATATATATGTATATATATATATATATATATATATATATATATATATATATATATATATATATATATATATGGGGGGTGCACTCCTATTATGCCCTAACCATAAAATAGATCCTATATTGAAATCTAATAAAGATTTTACACATGGCTATCCACAAAAAAGTTTTTACACATAGAAAATCTTTTACGGAATTCTGATATAAATTTAGGGTCAAATGTCATAATTTTTTTCTTAATCAAGGTACTTAAATTTCGGGAATATATACAAATTTAAATTCGGCGAAGAATCATATCTTGGGCGTTTTAATGCTATTTTTAAATATTGAAATCTTTTTTATATAAAAAAAAAGCTTACAGTGAACTTAAATGAGATGGAAACACAGAAATTTACAGTATATTTCTTAATTCAATTACTCTACATAATTTTATTCCAACAAATAAAATTATAGTACAACTTATCTCATTGTTATGAAATTAAGATACATAAAGTTAATAAATATTATTTTTAATGTATCGATAATAAGCAGTTACTTGAATAAAGAGACGAATCCGTATTTAAGCAATTTTTTTTAAATCCAAACGTCTACTACGGTAAAAATCCGATTTCATATGTTCTCGTATTAAAAAAATAAAAAATATCGTAGATTTTCAAACGGAATACGAAAAGATTATTTACGGTATAGTTTAATTTAAAAGGATATATATTTTAAGGATGTATATGAAATTACCTAACAATTAAATTTACAGAATTTAATATAATAATTAATATCCTAATGTTAAATGAAAACTTGTTAATACTATAAAATGTTATATACCAAGCCCAACATAAATCTAGAAATTGCCTTTTGTGAGAATATTTTAACAAAATATGTAAATGTTTTTTTAGTTCACTATAGATTGCTATAAGAATTTATGGAAGTACATAGAAAAGTAAATTATACATAAATAAAAGTACAATTGTTAGTAGGAAAAAAATACTCGGTTTTAGAATACAAAAAGAAGGGGTTGATATACTACTTGTTACTTTGTAAAATATAGCTGATCGCTTTCAATGAAAAGTCTCATTTCATTTAGATTTCCACTCCATTACATCTATCCGAATCTGTAAAATTAAACATAGTTTTAGATAAAGATCATACAATGTTTTCCTACTATTATTAAATGTGAAATAAATCAATTTCTTCAAAATGAGAACATTTAATTTATAAATATAAATTTATTTAATGTAACAGACCTCAAAATTTTCAACTACTAAAGTTTTAAATAAAGTTGTATGGATTTTTTTAGGTCGTTATAGAATTAATTTATGGGCATCAAAAAATAAGAAAATTTAAATGTAAGCATATATATATTGTCCCTTAATATTTAGCAAAATTCTTTTTTAAATTTATAGAATTACGTCTATGTGAAAACTACGTAAAACACACCGCATTTACTGTCGCAAGTGTGAGGACATATATTATTTATATATGCAGTGATCTAAAAAATCGATAACATTCTATAGCAGGCTTAAGCAGCCAATTTTTCTCAGACCGCAGTGTTAATGCATTTAATGTCTGCTGGCGGGCTACACAATATGTATCTACATATAGATGAAAATAAAAAAAAATATATATATATATATATAATATATATATATATATATATATATATATTATATGCATCTATAATATATGAGGTAGAAATTGAAAACAAAACCTTGTTATTAAAAGATACTATTATTCAAAAATTAACAATAGAACAGTTAAAAACTTATCAGTTTACATAAATAGTTATCATAAAATGCCAATATAAGCATGCATAATATATAATAGTATAATACAAAAAGTTATAATTAGTAAAAATTATGATAAACACAATAGTTATAAACATCCTTAAATCAAACAAATAACATTATTTTACTACAATAAATGTGATATATAATTAAATGACGAATTTTGTGAATTCTGCTGCTACCCCTGTTTTGTAGTTGAGTTATGCAAATCAAGTAATTTAGAATGAAAACATAAAAAAAATATTAACAAACGAATTAAATGTTGAACAAGGAGTAAAATATCAAACCTACAAGGTCTGCTCTCCAAAGGTTCGACATTTCAGAAATTCATCTAAACGATAATAACAAAAATTTTTCCAGTTTGCCTGACTTCCACTTGTGAGAACTTTGTTAAGATTCTTCCTTATTTCCTCCTCCAGTCTGATAAAATAATTTTCTTGATTCTCTTATCTCCATACGAGCCCCTTTCTTTTTCTTGCCATCTTGCTCTTGCATGGGGTTTTCCTTAAAAAATAATTAAGTTTTCAATTGTTATGCAGGAGTCATTCGTCAAACACGAAAACATTTATGGAACCAACTATTTCTTTATATTAAATTTTGTGGTATGATGTTTTGTCTGAGAGGTAGAGGTACGTTTTGGAGTGCTTAACACTCTGCTGTCACTATTATCATGGTAAATCAAGAAGTGCTGTTCAGCAAAAATCCAAATAAATGTATTTTAGGGCAGGAATACAGAACATAAATAGACCAACAATTACCTAAATATCAACTACTTTGTAATCCATATATCTATTCAGTTCAAAAACAGTTTTTTATTTCTATAAGACCTAAGTTTTCTTTTAAACCACTTTTTAAAAGTAATGGACCTTCTTATATAATAGATAACAGTATAATACAGTAAGTTATAATTAGTAAGAATTGTGATGGGCATAAGTTATAAAAATCCTTAAATCAAACAAATAACATTATATTTTCTACAAGAAATGTGATATATAAATAAATGATGAAATTCGGGATTTCTGCTACTACCCTTGTTTTATAGTTGAGTTATGCAAATTAAATAATTTAGAAAAAAATATAATAAAAATATGTAACAAACTAATGAAATGTTGAACAAGGTCTAAAATATCAAACCTACAAGGTCTGCTCTACAAAGGTTCGACGTTTCAGAAATTCTTCTAAACGATAATAACAATGATTTTTCCAATTTGCCTGGCTTCCACTTTTGTGAACATTTTTAAGCTTCTACCTTATTTCTTTCCTCCTTCAAACTGATAAAATAATTTTCTTCATTCTCTCATCTCCATACGAGCCCCTTCCTTTTTCTTGCCATCTTGCTCTTGCTTGGGATTCTCTTTAAAAAATAATTAAGTTGTCAAATGTTATGAAATGTTGAACAAGGACTAAAATATCAAACCTACAAGGTCTGCTCTCCAAAGGTTCGACATTTCAGAAATTCTTCTAAAGTATAATAACAAATATTTTTACAATTTGCCTTACTTTCACTTCTGAGAACTTAGTTAAGCTCCTGCTCAAATTCCTTCGTTAGTCTGATTTAAAAAAAAAAAAAAAATTCTACATTGTCTTATCTGCATCTGAGCCCCTTCCTTTATCTTGCTCTTGCATGGGGTTCTGTTTAAAAAATAATAATGTTTTCAGTTTTTATGCAAGAGGTATTTCTCACACACGGAATAATTTATAGAACCAAATATTTCTATATATTAATTTTTGTGGTATAATGTTTTGTCGGAGAGGTAGAGCTACGTTTTGGAGTGCTTAACACTATTCTGTAGCTACTTTTAGGGGTAAATCAAGAAGTGCTGTTTAACAAAAATCCAAATAAAAGTTTTTTTAGAGCAAGAATTCAGAACATAAATAAACCAACAATTACCTAAATATCAACTACTTTTTAATCCAGTACAGTATCCTATTCAGTTCAAAAACAGCTTTTTAGTTCTATGAGACCTAATTTTTCTTTTAAACCCCTTTTTAAAAGTAATGGACCTTCTTAAAAAAAATTACTTTTTATGATGGTGTGATGAAAGAATGTTAACAGCATTAGAAGTTTCCTCTGTACAGTAAAACCTTCTAAAACTGTGATTGTGAGGACACTTCGAAACATTGTTATAAGCAAATTTTATTATAGATTTATTTTTTACGCATCACGATATATTAATGCTGGTTGAATATAATATTTACGGTTGTATTTGGAGATCTAATTATGCTTAATTTAAATAAATCAAAAAGTATATAGGTATAAGCGATTTCCCTGTTTGAGATTAAAAGTATTCAGCAAAAAAAGTAATTATTCTATCCAACACAGTTATAAGTATAGCCTTATAATACCTTTATGAAATGTTTAGAACATTAAGAAATGAGATACATTAAGAAAAGTTTTATGTTTTCCCTGTCCATTCAAAAGAAAAATAATACATATGACACAAACAAATTTTTTTTCTATTCGTTAAAATGAGAGATAAAATTTAATAATGATTTATCTTGAGAAATAGAAATAAATGTGTTAAAAAGCATTTCCGATATACAATCCGTGTGTATTTCATTTTTTAAGCATTGCTCGTACAATTGTAATAAAATATATTAAATAATGCATATCTATGATAGTATCCGGAAGCATTCAGTATTCTCTTTTTTATTATGAAAAATATGTAGCCCAATACATCTTTTTTTTTGTGTGTGTTATACAGATGCATATTGTTAAATTAGTGGATTAAAATTAGCGGATGTACTTAAAAGATTTTACAGCACTTTTAACAATAACAGAATTTGCCAAACTTAATTTTAATTTAATCTAAATACATTATTTTTCCAGAATCCAAGATGGCCGAATGGTTAGGGTGCTGGCCTTCGGAACCGAAGTTCGTGGGTTCGAATCCCACTGAGGCATGGATGTTCGTAGCCGTTCGGAATCGGCATTAAGCAGTAGGTCCCGGTCTCATTAGCCCTCGTGTTGCAAAAAATAGACCGTAGACCACTATTTTTAGACCACTCCAAACCAAACCAAACCAATCCAGAATCCAAACTAGAAATAAAAAAAAAATATTTTCATACTTAATCATTTTAGTATTATAATAAATATATTACTCATTCCAAAATTTCATTCACCTGTAATTTTATTTAAATAAAAACTAAAAGAGAGACATAAGTTATATTATCACCTACTTCATATGTTGAATAAAAATAAAAAACTGCCTAAGTTAAAATTAAAGATAATTATTTGTTACATTGATATCTCTTTCAAGAATACGTGAAATTTCACCATAGAAGGTAATTATTTGCTATCAAATTTTGGTTTAATTTATGAGATAACATTACTCATAGCAAGAAAATTTTCAAAATATAAACATCCTTAGATTTTTGCTGTGTTATATAATCTATTAAATATTTATAAATTTTATTTAACTAAAGTTGACAAAATTACAAATCAGGAAGAAAATTTATAAAAATTCTTTATTGTTTTTGATTAAAATATATAAAAGTAGGAAAATATACTTTAAGCACTTACAAGTATATAAAAATATTGAAATATAGAGTGTTTGTGTATTTGCATGCAAAGGGCATACATATAAATTACATTTGTATGTATGCCCAAATAACACAAACACACACACACACATATATACACGCACATGTTGTATGTATTTATAAATGTGTTCATGTTCAGTTTAACAAATGCTCTATAAATAAATTCGTACTTAATTATCTAATACCTTCTTCATAGATATTACTAATTTAAATTCATGAAAAAAACATATATTGTAATCATTAATATCATAACACTATCATATTAAAAATAGCTTTAAAATAAATAACCGAAAAATGTTTTTCCCACACTAAAAGAAAAAACCTAGTAAATTTTATTTGTTGCAAGGTTAGTTTAAAGGCTCGAAATCATAGTAGTAGGGCATTATATATATATATATATATATATATATATATATATATATATATATATATATATATATATATATATATATATATATATATATATATATATATATATATATATATATATATATATATATATATATATATATATATATATATATATATATATATATATATATATATATATATATATATATCAGGGGAGGCCAAGCTCCTTGATAGTCAGAGTCATTTTCAAGATTTGAAATTTTTCTTGAGCGGCAATTAAATACGTGATTAAAAGGTATGCAAAAAAAGTACTAAAATTTTTTTTATAGATATTATATTTATTGAATGTTATTTGGAAGTCGTCCTTTAATTTTTCAAGGACATTTTTGAACTGTCGATGATTTTTTGCATTGGTGCGAATGTAATTTGCAATGTGTTACACTGTTTGCAGAACATCAGGATATTTTAAATATTTTGAAACGAGATGTTCTCCGTGAATTAAGCAGTGAATCGATATGAATTATGGAATTTGAGATCTCTCTTAAAAGCCCAATAAGACCGATTTTTTTGACCCAGCTTTGCCGAGCACCATCAGTTGTAATAATTTTTTAAAATATAATAACACAAAAATGAAAAGGGAACTCGGGTACATTTATGGAGATCCACAAATAATCCTTCAAAGAACCGCATGTGGCTTGCTGGCCGCATGTGGACACCGCAGTTGTATATAATGTTATATATGTTTGAACAGGTACATTTTTATACATATGTATGTATTTATTAAATGAGTTCATATGTAAGTTAATAAATTTTCGAAGTAAAAATCCATATCTTATTTTTAATATTTACGTGCTTAATTTCTTGTACCATTATTGTAAAGAACTGGTACATAAGTATCAAATTAAATTCAGGGAAAAATCACATATTATAATCATTAATGTTAGACCAGTTTCATATTCAATACAGTTCTAAAATATGTAAGTTAATAAATGTTGAAAGTATAAATCCATATCTTATTTTTAATATTTCCCTGCTTAATTTCTTGTACCATTAATTGTAAAGAAATGGTACATAAGTATCAGTTTAAATTCAAAGAATAATCACATATTATAATCATTAATGTTAGACCAATTTCATATTCAATACAGTTGGAAAATATGTAAGTTAATAAATGTTACCACTATAAATTTATATCTTATTTTTCATATTTCATTGCCTAATTTCTTTCACCATTAATTGTAAAGAAATGGTGCATAAGTATTCGTTTAAATTCAGGGAATAATCACATGTTATAATCCTTAATGTTAGACCAATTTCCTATTCAATACAGTTGGGATATAAATATACACGAATGAAATATAATTCCCACATTTAAAAAACCATTATGCATTTACGAGTAAGAGTAAAGAGTTTAAACGTTCGAAATCATAACATTGATATGTTCGAAAAAGTGTCTCTTAGTCACTCAACTAGGCTCCTTATTTTGGATGCAGTACGGAAGAACCGAAATGAGATTCTATTGGCTGCGAGTAAAAAAAAGAACGAAACCGTCCTTACCCCCACCTCATAAATAATGACCCTCTTCTTCTCTCTGGTATTGAAAAACAGCCGCCAGCCAATAGGGTAAGAGGAAAGAAGCTTTCAAGAAATGTTATTTCCATCTATAAGTCAGTAGAAATCTCCTTGTAGTGGAAATTGAATAGGGTTTTTAAGAGAATTACATTCTATTGACCCATCTCATTGAATTAAGTACTTAGCGTCAAATAAATACAATAGCGACTCCCAGCATGGATCTGAAAATTAATTCTCGGAATGGAGAAATTTATACGGCCATTGCTTTAAGTGTTTGTGTTATGATTATGATACTCTCGCGCCACCGGGTGAAATACTGATGGGCATGAGTGTGTAGAATTTCTGAAGTAATTTACAACCCCCGTACATATATCATGTCTTTAAAAATATATGTCATATAAATATACACGTGTGTATAAATATGTATGAATATGTATATATGTATATATATAAATTGGTATATGTATATATATACATATATATACGTATAGGTATATATACGTATATATATATATATATAGATAGATATACATATATGTATATATATATATATGCGTATATATGTATATATATGCATATACATATATATATATATATACATATATAAACATACATACCTGTAAATATATATATATACACACACACATATATATATATATATATATATATATATATATATATACTTTTTTCTTTACTTTTCCATCAAAACGCTCCAATTTATTATTTATTTAACAACAAATTACAATTTTTGGATTTACAGCATTAAATCAGGACAACGTCTGTTGGGTCGTCCAGTATATTATACACACACACAAACACATATATATGTATATATATATATATATATATATATATATATATATATATATATATTCTAAAAATATAAACATCCAACTTGCCTTAAAATTGTTTGAATATTTTGAAATATAATGGCGGATTTGTCCGTTTTTACCTATGTTCATCTATTTCTTGTAATGCACACATTATGAGATAACCTATCATTTTGATCATTTTATATTGGAGACCTACTTTCAAATTTTTTAAAATACTACTTTCAAATTTTTAAAATGGGAGAAAATTAGACCAGAAACAACAGTTTAAAATCTGTTTTAAAACCTCATAAATGCTCGTATAGTCAATGGAAACCGAATTCAGTAAATCAGACGTAACAGTCATAGAAAAATATTCTGATTAAAGGTAAAGGATTCTTCAAAAATGATATAACAGGGGTGAAGGTCATTAAAAATTTCAACCGTTTAAATTTTTTGCGAGCTTAGTAGAAATGGTTAAATATCCACTTAAATGTTAAAGTAGTCTGAGTCATTTATCGCTTAGCTTCACATTTACAAGAAAATGTATATACATGTGTAAATCAATAAAAGTTTTCTTGTTGTGGAAATTGAATGGAGTTTTAAAGAAAATTACGTGCAATAGATCCATATCATTAAATTAAATTTATAGGGTTGAATGACTATAATAGGGTTGAATGAATAGTCTCTACATGGCTCCAATAATTAATCTTCAGAATGAAGAAATTTATTCGCCCATTACTGTATGGGTTTGCATTACGACGGGGAGAAATACTGCACATAGAATTTCTTAATTAAATTAGGCCCCATAGAAATAAAAATTTTCTCTGGGATATTGGTGAAATTATGTTGAATGATTACTCCATTCTTATTGTCTTTTATTTTAAGGAAATTGTTTATGTAATATAAATAACACTGAGAGTTAATTTTTAATTATTAACCCGTGTTTGAATAAAGAGGAAATTTCATATTTGTCGCCTTTTTTCTTCTTACATCTAGAAAAACCACATCATTACATTAGCTTTATTTTCACTTTAAGGCCAATTTTTTGCAACACTGGGGTAATTGGCTAATACTGTTTATGATCACGGTATCATGATCATAATCATCGGTGTAATTAAAACCTATCAAATCAGATTAGGCTTTAAATTAAAAAAAAAATTTCAGCAAAAAATAATGTATTCTAATTAACATAAACACAGGAAATAAGCGTTAAGATGCCATATACTGTTTTAAACTGAGTTACAAAAAATGTTATTAACATATATGCTTTCTTGTAAGGGAAAAAAATATCTTAAGAGAATTACATTCTGTTGACCCACCTCTTTGAATTAAGTACTTTGCGTACAGTATGAAGAAGAGACTCTCTATATGACTCTGAAAATTAATTCTCAGAATAAAGAAATTTATACGACCATTATTGTATATGTTTACATTTAGATACCCTCACGTCACAGGATAAAATACTGCAGGTATATATATATATATATATATATATATATATATATATATATATATATATATATATATATATATATATATATATATATATATATATATTTATATAATACAGCATGTACATTGTAATTTACCCCACTCAGAAATAAAAAATTTCCTTTTCATACAGGTGCAATATATGTTGAACGAGTACTCCTTTTTTATTGCGCTTTATTTTACGGAAATTTTTTACTAATGCAAATTCTATTGAGAGTCAGCTTTTAAATATCCATTTAAATGTTAAATTAGTAGGAGTAATTTATCGGTTATATTCTTCTTTGAATTTGCTTAGCTTCGCATTGAATCCTAAGGTAAATTTTTTTCAACGCTAGAGGTAATTTATATTGTAACTAAATGATAAACCTATTGAAACCACACTTAAAATGAATGTCAAGTAATGTTCATAGACTATACTTCGAACTTCATGGTTTGTATCTCGTTTTAGAATACATTTAACAGCCATCTCTTTTTTAGAAAATAAATACCAAGCATCTAAGCAGTGTAACAAGTATCAAGTATTTGAGATCTGACCTCGTCATAGTAACTTTGACTACAGCTCTTCGAGGTATGTACGTTATAGAATTCTCTATTGTACTTTCATAAAATTAGTACAATTCGAATATAGGAAATCAGGTTGGGGTAACAGAGGTGTCATATTTTTTCTCCATATGAAATGATTGATTCATCTCAATGATAGAAAAACAGAAGATAAATAATTAAGATGCTCTAGAAAGTCTTAAATATTGAAAAACTTTACAGAAATGAGTCACAGAACCTTTTTTGCCAGTGAAAATAAGTCAGTTTAAGAGAATTATTTATAACTATAAGAGATAATATTTTTTCTTTTTTCTGTTCTATCTGCTTTAACTAAGTTACTAGTGTCAAATAAATAGAGTTTCAAAATGGATTTGAAAATTAATTCGCAGAATGAAGAAATTTATATTTTGTGACACACTATTAAAGGAGTGAAGTGAGTCTATTTAATCTTTAGTTTGAAATATGATAGCCTTATATAACTTTTATATCTGAATGAAAAATATTTTTTAAACTATTTTAATGAACACGAAACTATCTACATAAAATAACCTGGTAATCTCTAGAATGTGCACACTCACAACCGTTTATATAGTATCATCCTCACTAAAATCCCTCCACTATTTAACTTTAGGGGATAAAAAAGCATTTGTTTCTTCACTAAAATGCCTCAACTATTTAAGTTTAATGGATAAGAAATCATTTGTTTTCATGCATTTTTAAAAGTTATAAGCTTTGATAATATTGGTAGAATGATTATGATATATTCAGGAACAGGAGAACGTTATACACAGAGATATAAATAAGACGAATATTTAAACAATTATATCCTACATGAGATACATAATAAATTTTGTATTAGGAAAAGTAAACAGGGGAATTTTCTGTTCTTCAATGCAAGGGACATATGAGGACATTTTATAATTAATAAGTTAAGACATTTTTCTATCAGTTTAAATAAGGAAATTCAATGTAATATTTACCAATGATTTCTTATTTTCATATCATACACCAATAATGATGACTCTGTTAATTACAGGTTTAACTAAAATGTATTTTAATAATAAATTTTCATGTAAATACTCTGTTTTAGATATAGAGGAAATATATTGCACATAAATTAGTGCTTTTTAATGTGTTACTTTTTAATATATTTTGTATTTATTTTCTTACATAGATTTTACTAATTAAGTGAAAGCCAAAAAACTACTTTCATCAACTTCCTCTTAATTTAACCAAATTTAATTACATTTTGAAAATCTGTTGCTAACCCAACAACGTCAAAGGTAATTTGTTTATGATGTATATTCACTCATTAAAGGTACTAAGTATACGTCGGAAGAAAATTTAAGGAGCTAACAGCTCCTTAAATTATTACCTTCACAAAGTAATACTTCAAAAATTAATGTAATTACAAAATCTTCTGTATTCAACATGAAGGATTTAGGTCTCTAAAGTATAAAGTAAATTATTATGCAGTATAATATAGCAAATTTATCGGTAGTATATATTCCCATTGGGAAATGTGAGAGAGATGAGTTACATGAGCTCCCTTCATATAAGTTAGCTCTGGTATTAATAAATATTTATATCGATTACCAGGATTTGAAAATTAGAAGAATATAGTAAATTTATAGGTAGTATATATCCCCAATGGAAAATGTGAGAAATATGAGTTACATGTGCTGTCTTCGTATAAGTTAGTTCTTGTATTAATTAGTATTTATATCGATTATGACGATTTGAAAATTAAAAGCATTGGATAGTCTTTATATTAGTTTTATATAACTTAATACTAATTTTCTACTGCATTTCTTTGAATTTAGTAAATTTATTGAAAATATATTTATTATTTAATTACTTATTTACTCTATTATTTCTTAAGGTGCAATTTAAATAAGAATTTGTGTATTAAAAAGAATTAAACATTAAAGTTATTAAAAGTTGTTGCTCTTTCGTAAATACAATAATACTCTATATTATATATCTTATGTCAAATAAAAAATAAATGGATAACTTCTATGTTAGTTTTTTTAACTTAATATTAATATTTCTACTGTATTTGTTTAGAATTTAGTAAATTTATTAAAGAAATTTTTTTTCAGTTTATTATTTACTTACTTATTTACTCTATTATTTTTTAAATGCAATTTAAATAAGTAGTTGTGTATTAAAAAGAATTAAACATTTATTAAACATTAAATTTAATTAAACATTAAAAGAATTAAACATTATAAGTTGTTGCCCTTACATGAATATAATAATATTCCATGTTATATTTTTTGTGTTAAATAGAAAATAAGGGGAGAACTAAATGCAATTTTCTTTATGATGCAACAATTAATAAATTGCTAACAGATGAGTAGAATCCTCTTACGAGGCAACTTAAATAAGTAGTTGCGCATTGAATAGAATTAAACATTAAAGTTGTTACAAGTTATTGCCCTTACGTGAATACAATAATATTCTATAGTATATTGTCTGTGTTAAATAAAATATAAATGGATAACTAAATGAAATCTTCTTTTGCAATATTTCTTTAAGATGCAACAATTAATAAATTGCTAATTGATGAGTCGAATTCCCTTATGCGGCAATTTAAATAATTAGTTGTGCATTAAATATAACTAAATTTTAAAGTTGTTACCAGTTATTGCCCTTACGTGAATACAATAATTTTCTATATTTTATTGTCTATGTTAAATAAAATATAAATGGATAACTAAATGAAATCTTCTTTTGTAATATTTTTTTATGATGCAACAATTGATAAATTGATAATTGATGAGTCGAATCCTCTTATGCGACAATTTAAATAAGTAGTTGTGAATTTTCTTTACGATGCAATAATTGATAAATTGCTAATTAATGAGTCGAAATCCCTTATGCGGCAATGTAGTTGTGTATTAAAAAGAATTAAACATTAAAGTTATTATAAGTTGTTGCCCTTACATGAATACAATAATATTCCATATTATATTTTTTGATGTTAAAGAAAAAATAAAGGGAGAACTAAATGGAATTTCGATTGTAATATTTCTTTATGATGCAACAATTAATAAATTGCTAGTGGATGAGTCGAATTCCCCTATGCGGCAATTTAAATAAGTAGTTGTGCTTTAAATACAATTAAACATTAAAGTTGTTACCAGTTATTGCCCTTACGTGAATACAATAATATTCTCTTATATTGTTTATGTTAAATAAAATAGAAATGGATAACTAAAGGAAATCTTTTGTTATATTTCTTTATGATGCAATAATTGATAAATTGCTAATTGATGAGTCGAATTCTATTATGCGGCATTTTAAATAAGTAGTTGTGTATTAAAAAGAATTAAACATTAAAGTTATTATAAGTTGTTGCCCTTACATGAATACAATAATATTTCATATTATATTTTTTGATGTTAAATAAAAAATAAAGGGAGAACTAAATGGAATTTCCTTTTGTAATATTTCTTTATGATGCAACAATTGATAAATTGCTAATTGATGAGTCGAATCCCCTTATGCGGCAATTTAAATAAGTAGTTGTGCATTAAATAGAATTAAACATTAAAGTTGTTACCAGTTATTGCCCTTACGCGAATACAATAATTTTCTATATTTTATTGTCTATGTTAAATAAAATATAAATGGATAACTAAATGAAATCTTCTTTTGTAATATTTTTTTATGAAGCAATAATTGATAAATTGCTAATTGATGAATCGACTCCCCTTATGCGGCATTTTAAATAAGTAGTTGTGCATTAAATAGAATTAAACATTAAAGTTGTTACCAGTTATTGCCCTTACGCGAATACAATAATTTTCTATATTTTATTGTCCATGTTAAATAAAATATAAATGGATAACTAAATGAAATCTTCTTTTGTAATATTTCTTTATGAAGCAATAGTTGATAAATTGCTAATTGATGAATCGAATCCCCTTATGCGGCATTTTAAATAAGTAGTTGTGCATTAAAAATAATTAAACATTAAAGTTGTTACCAGTTTTTGCCCTTACGTGAATACAATAATTTCCTATATTTTATTTTTTGATGTTAAATAGAAAATAAAGGGAGAACTAAATACAATTTACTTTTGTAATATTTCTTTATGATGCAATAAATAATAAATTGCTAATTGAAGAGTCGAATTCCCTTATGCGGCAATTTAAATAAGTAGTTGTGCATTAAATAGAATTAAACATTAAAGTTGTTAACAGTTATTGCCCTTACGTGAATACAATAATTTTCTATATATTTTATTGTCTATGTTAAATAAAATTAAAGGGAGAACTAAATACAATTTCCTTTTGTAATATTTCTTTATGATGCAACAATTAATAAATTGCTAATGGATGAGTCGAATTCCCTTATGCGGCAATTTAAATAAGTAGTTGTGCATTAAATATAATTAAACATTAAAGTTGTTACCAGTTATTGCCCTTACGTGAATACAATAATTTTCTATATTTTATTGTCTATGTTAAATAAAATGTAAATGGGTAACTAAATGAAATCTTCTTTTGTAATATTTCTTTATGATGCAATAATTGATAAATTGCTAATTGATGAATCGAATCCCCTTATGCGGCAATTTAAATAAGTAGTTGTGCATTAAAAATAATTAAACATTAAAGTTGTTACCAGTTATTGCCCTTACGTGAATACAATAATTTTCTATATTTTATTGTCTATGTTAAATAAAATATAAATGGATAACTAAATGAAATCTTTTGTAATATTTCTTTATGATGCAATAATTGATAAATTGCTAATTGATGAGTCGAATTCCCTTATGCGGCAATTTAAATAAGTAGTTGTGAATAAGCAATAATTGATAAGATTTAGTCAAACTTACAATTAGTTGTGTTAATTAAACTTATTATTATAATTTGTTGCTTCATGAATACAATAATATTTCATATTATATTTTTTGATGTTAAATAGAAAATAAAGGGAGAACTAAATACAATTTACTTTTGTAATATTTCTTTATGATGCAATAAATAATAAATTGCTATAATGAGTCATTTATGCGGCAATTTAAATAAGTATTGTGCTTTAAATAATTAAACATTAAAGTTGTTACCAGTTATTGCCCTTACGTGAAAAAATAATAATCTCAATTGTTATGTTAAATAAATGAAATATAACTAAGGAAATTTTTGAATTTCTTTATGATGCAAATAATATAAATTTAATAGATGATCGAATCTATATATTCATTTAAATAACTGTGTATTAAAAAGAATTAAACATAAAATAATATTTGCATATACAATAATGTTCCATATTATTTTTTTTGATTAAATAAAAATAAAAAACTAAATGGAATTTTTTGAAATATTTCTTATGATGCAAATTGATAAATTGCTAATTGATGAGTCGAATTTTATGCGGCAATTAAATAAAGTTGTGCATTAATAGAATTAAACATTAAATTTGTTACAGTTATTGCCCTTACGAATACAATATTTTCTATATATTATTGTCTATGTTAAATAAAATATAAATGGATAACTAAATGAAATCTTCTTTTGTAATATTTTTTTATGAAGCATAAATTGTAAATTGCTAATTGATGAATCGATCCTTATGCGGCATTTTAAATAAGTATTGCATAAATGAATTAAACATTAAAGTTTTTAAGTTATTGCCCTTACGGAATACAATAATTTTCTATATTTTATTGATGTTAAATAAAATATGGATAACTAAATGAAATTTCTTTGTAATATTTCTTTATGATGCAATTAATAAATTGCTTTGATGAGTCGAATCTTATGCGGCAATTTAAATAAGTAGTTGTGTAATAAATAATAAACATTAAAGTTATTTACAGTTGTTGCCTTACATGAATACAATAATATTCCATATTATATTTTTTTATGTTAAAATAAAAAATAAAATAACTAAATAAATCTTCTTTTGTAATATTTCTTTATGATGCAATAATTGATAAATTGCTAATTGATGAGTCGAATCTATTATGCGGCATTTAAATAAGTAGTTGTTTTAAAAAGAATTAAACATTAAAGTTATTATAAGTTGTTTGCCCTTTCATGAATACAATAATATTCCATATATATTTTTTATGTTAAAATAAAAAATAAAGGGAGAACTAAATGGAATTTCCTTTGAAATATTTCTTTATGATGCAACAATTGATAATTGCTAAATTGTTAGTCGAATCTTATGCGGAAATTTAAATAAGTAGTTGTGCATTAAATAGAATTAAACATTAAAGTTGTTAATTATTGCCCTTACGCGAATACAATAATTCTATATTTTATTGTCTATGTTAAATAAAATATAAATGATAACTAAATGAAATCTTCTTTTGTAATATTTTTTTATGAACAATAATTGATAAATAGCTAATTGATGAATCGATTTATGCGGCATTTAAATAAGTAGTTGTGCATTAAATAGAAATTAAACATTAAAGTTGTTACCAGTTATTGCCCTTACGCGAATACAATAATTTTCTATATTTTATTGCTGTTAATAAAATATAAATGGATAACTAAAGAAATCTTCTTTTGTAATATTTCTTTATGAAGCAATAGTTGAAAATTGCTAATTGATGTGAATTTGCGGCATTTTAAATAAGTAGTTGTTATTAAAAAGAATTAAACATTAAAGTTATTATAAGTTGTTGCCCTTACATGAATACAATAATATTCCATATTATATTTTTTGATGTTAAATAAAAAATAAAGGGATAACTAAATGGAATTTCCTTTTGTAATATTTCTTTATGATGCAACAATTAATAAATTGCTAATGGATGAGTCGAATTCCCTTATGCGGCAATTTAAATAAGTAGTTATGCATTAAATAGAATTAAACATTAAAGTTGTTAACAGTTATTGCCCTTACGTGAATACAATAATTTTCTATATTTTATTGTCTATGTTAAATAAAATGTAAACGGATAACTAAATGAAATCTTCTTTTGTAATATTTCTTTATGATGCAATAATTGATAAATTGCTAATTGATGAGTCGAACCCCTTAATGGGCAATTTAAATAAGTAGTAGTGCTTAAAAATAATTAAACATTAAGTTGTTACAAGTTATTGCCCTTACTGAATACAATAATTTTCTATATTTTATTGTTATGTTAAATAATGTAAACGGATAACTAAATGAAATCTTCTTTTGTAATATTTCTTTATGATGCAATAATTGATAAATTGCTAATTGATGAGTCGAACCCCTTAATGGGCAATTTAAATAAGTAGTAGTGCTTAAAAGAGAAGAAAACATTAAAGTTATTACAAGTTGTTGCCTTTGTGTGAATACAATAATATTCTCTCTATATTTTTTTTATGTTAAATAGAAAATAAAGGTATAACTAAAGGATATTTTCTTTTGTAATATTTCTTGAAATTGATAAATCAACAAATCCTATTACTACTACTGATTTGAATCTAGCCTCTAATAGTAAAAAGATTCCCCGTTTTTGGAATAAATTTAAACTAATTCGAAATTTCCATCAAATTTATCTTCAATTAAGAATGTTTCTGCTACATTTAAAATGAATAATTTTTACATATGGACCCTATGATTCCCTACAAGATGCATATAACTTAATAACTCTCATTTGGGATTAAATAGATCTACTATTCTTTACAATTAATAACAAAAAATAAATGGCAGACTATTAAAATGTCCACAATTTTTTAAATGCACGAAAATAGTTTTTAAGAATGTTGGATGTTTTATTTAAAAAGTCAGTTGAATTAATCATACGTAATTAAGATTCTATTTGACAGATTTAATTCACATCAAAGATAAATTCGCTCATATGGTATTTGATAAGAAATTTATTTTTAAATTTCTAAAGGTATTTTTTTTAGCTTTTCTTTAGATGGAATAAAAATCTTTTCCTTATGATCTTATTTATTACTGCTTTGAGAGAAATCAAGCTTGTACTCAATATATATATTTTTTTTTATCTCGAATCAATATTTCTTCTTTCCATTTCATTTTGTTACTTATATTTCTTTTAATTACACACTTGTAAAATTTTATAAGCTTCCATGCAAATCCTTATCTTATGCTTTGTGTTAGTCCAGCACTAAGCTTAATTTCCTTATGACTTAATGACTAATTTCTAACTTTGTGTTTGTGTCATTCTCTAATCTATTAAATAGCTTCCGTGTGAGATGTATTTATTGTATTTATGGTTAAAAAATATTTTGATGACTGAAAGGTAATTTCATTTTTGCTTGTTCAATTTCCATGTTCTAACTCAATTGTCAAGAAAATTTCAAGCATTAACTGAAAAAAGGAGGTTATAGTTCTTTCTCTTATATAATTAAAAGTATCTTCAAAGTACAATCAGGTTAATTTACATTTTTTCATTCAATTTTATTTATTAGTCCGAAAGTGAAAATTTTAGGAAACCTTTATTAAAATGGAAAAAATTATCCTAAATTGTCAATAAAAATGAAATATACTATGCTCTAAAAATTAAACAAAATGCAAGGGTTTAGGTAATACTTGTATTTTTAAACTGGTTGGATTTTAATTTCTTTTAACATAAGCTAATAATGGTAAACATTAGAATGGATTTATCTCTCTAATATTTCAATCAACTCTCTAAGCCAGACAATGGCCGAATGTATAGACCGCTGACCTGCAGTACTAGAGTCCGTGGGAATCCCATAGTGGCACGGTCGTTTGTAGCCGGTATAGGTCCCGGTCTCATTAGCCCTAGTGTTGGAAAATCAAAGACCGTTGTGGTCCAAACCATACCAATCTACTCTTTAAGCATGTTGCAATTCCGACCAATTTCTGCCAAATTTCTTTGGCTGCTGTTTGTAATATTTGTTCCAAATCAGTGTTAGTTTTAAAGCTTAAATACTTTTTACAATTACAAATACCGGTTGCAGAATTATATTTCCAAAATCTATTTTATTTTATGGCATTTAATACTTGTATTTTGAATGGAATGGAATACTATTAAAATTGAAATTTGAACCATATATTTTAGATAAATACCTACATTAGTTATTGACACTTATTAATGGATTTTAGGTACGAAAAATGCATAGAAAATTTGAAATTGTGATTTCTATTTCCATGAGCTTAAACTTAAAAAAAAAAGAGACAAGATTATTGTGTTTCCTTTCTCGGTAACATTTTAGACATTAAGTTTTTTTCCTGTAAAAATACAAGAAACTAATACAAGATCAAATTAACCTCAATAATCTACATAATCTCTGAAAAAACATCTTTTTTAAATGTTCCAAGCATTATTGTTTATATTTATTTTATATCTTATATTTATCTTATCTTTTTATATTTATCTTATGGTAAGTTTGTTAATTTTTGATAAATATAGTGCATGTTTTTACGTATTGTTCAAACAACTTTAGCTCTGTGGCAGCCATTTTGTGCATGTATATTGAACACCGAAATCTGTTGGGTAGCCAGTTACCATTATAGAGGAATTGGACTGTCTTTAATTTTGTTGTAAGTATCTAAATTGCCTCTGTCAATTGAAAATACCACCGACTTTGAAACAGGCTTTGTCACGCGTTACTTAATGCAAGTGAAGGAGGCTGAGATTTCGTGACAGACAAATGAAATGTATAAAAAAAAATTGAGAGAAAGAATGCTAAGAAATCGTATGGGAACACGTAAAGATTTTTGAGTCGCTAAATCAGCAAGTATGATATTGGGTTCTAAATAACTTAATAATTTGATTAAACATTCTTTAGGATACTGTGAAATTCTTTTATAAATTAAATCTATGAACCTTATAAATGTGAAATGTATGAAAGATAAATTTTATATTGCATGGGAAGGAAGCTTATATTGCTGAAGGGATTTATTTTTGAAAGCATTTCTACTTGAACTGCGTGAGATAATGCTTTTAATTATTTTGTGGGATTAATGTATAATTATCATTTAAAGAATCAATGCTGTTTTTAATTATTATCATCAGGGCCGTAGCCAGAAATTATTTTCGGAGGGGGACCAAGGGAGAAAGACATCTTTATTTGTGAATGATACTTCAATTAATGAAATGAAAAGCACTGTATTTCCAGAATACAGTACAGGAAATACAGTACTGTATTTCCGGCCAGCGGCCCAGGAAGACTTTTATGATCCGAGCGGTTTTTTTTAAAGAAAATAACTGTTTATTTTCACGAACAGCTAGGCAGATAGCACAAACACACACAAACGTGGGACATTATCTATCTACAAAATGGTCTTTCAAAATTTCGGGGGGGGGACCAGTCCCCCAAATCCCTCCCCCTGCCTACGGCCTTCATTATCATAATATTAAATTACTAATAATATTAAAAATTAATAATATTCAATTAACTAATATCATTTCTAATATTTTAAATTATTATTACATTGTTATATTCAGATTATTTTATATTAAATTATTATAGTTTCACTGAGTTATTAATGCATAAAAAACATAAAGCAATTTTTCGCAGCTTAAAAGTCTAAAATGCAGTAATAAAATTATTGAAAAATACAGAAATTTGTTGAACATTCGCAATAAAAATTGAGCACAATATTAAAAAAAAATTAATGTAGATTTTTGATTGTGAATGTTCCCTTCTATATTTTCTTTATTTACAAAGGTACAAATTAAATTCATGAACTGCTACTATTATTATGGGACAGTAGGTAGTATTAAATATTCAAACAGTGTAAGTCTCAATTACTATGGCAGTTTGTTATGAAATAAATGTTATCTTTTAACAATAGATCTAATTCATGACTGGAATTCGTAGCAAACTTATACCATAACGCTAACACACATGCAACCATAAAAAAAGAACCCACTTATCTAGAACCGATAACACAACACCATTATCCGCACTCAACCTTTGTTAGATTGTTATGTATGTATACTGATAAAAATAAGTATTAAAATGCATAGGGATACATTTTTTTAGTTATTACCGAATTAGATTATCTGAAATCAGAGTGTGTTTTCATCATTGTACTTTCTCTGCTAGCTTCATGCATCAAAAAATAAGATATAAGTATTAAATATTCACCCAGAGTAACTTTTCTATTGTCATAAAACTGTTATGAAATTAAGATTATCTCCTAACAATATTTCCGATGCGTGACTGGAATTTTTATTCCCTTCCACAGCATACTAACCACCATCGACAAAAAGAGAAAACCCACTTATCTAATAAAAGATAACACCACACCGTTATTCACATCCAACCGCTGTTACATCGTTAAAGGAATTAAGCTCTAAGTTCCGCTACCTGGGGTATCTCATTAAAACGGTTTGCTGAAGATCACCTGCCCCGATGTGGCCTCAACAATTGTCTCCTGAGGGGGCCCGCGATGGTCAAATGGCCCCCTTTGAAAGAGAAGGGTCATAAAAATTCTTGTAAAAGGGAGAAAGAGCTCGTAAAGAGGGCTCGCGTCGGGAAACCAGCGGATTGGCTAAGCAAAGGTCATTTAGTTATCAAATCGCCTTGTTTATAGTGACAGATATTTCTAAACATGAAGGCTTTACACGGAGAGAAGTTTCGCTTGCCAACTATCTGTTGAACGTCGCTCACTAGACTGCTCAGAAAGAGAGAGTGTAAGCTTCCAAAAGAAAAATCAAGAGGGATGCTTATTTTGGACTAGGCGATTTTGCTTCGAGAGAGGTAAGGGAATGCTTTATTCAATAAAATTCGATTTAGTATAAATTAGTTAGATTCTCCTAGTCTATAAGAAATGGAATCATGTGACTTTAGTAGTAATAGCAAGATTTTAGTAGTAGAAAACATAGTAAAGAAATACTATGCTTTCTATCAATAAATACTCATGGTATACTAGTAAAAATGATTGGTCGATAGTATAGTATCCATTGTTAGATAGATTAAAATTTTGATCGTGTAAATGAAAAAAATAAGGCTTTATATTGAGGCTTTAAATGACAAAAATATACTAAGGAATAACCTCAGTGTAATTTTTTCATTTAAAGCTTTAAAATCGAATTTTTTTCAATATAAACTTTATTATAATATCTGAAAGATATATATTTGAAGAGAGAGAATCATCATCAATTATGCATCAGTATATTTTTTCATTTAAAGCCTTAAATTTACAATTTTTTTCAATATAAATTTTATTATAAAATATGAAAGATATATAATTGAAGAGAGAGACAGATTACCAATAAAAACTCATGAAGAATGCTTGTTTCAGAGAAAGTGATTTTGTGTTAAAAGGAGAGGGAAGGAGTTCATCTCAATAACATTTTAATTTATTATAAATTAGAGGTTATAAATCGTAAAATATATTAACCAAGGCTATAGAAATGTCGTATAGTGTGGTAGATAGTATAGTATCCATTGGTAGATAGATTTAAAAATTTGATCATGTAACTTTATTCCTCAGCATATTGTTTTCATTTAAAGACTTAAATTTCCAATTTTTTTTCAGTATAAACTTTATTATAAAATCTGAAAGATATGTATCTGAAGAGAGAGGGAGATTACCAGTAAAATTTCATAAAGGATACTTGTTTCAGACAAAGTGATTTTGTGTTAAAAGGAGAGAAAAAGAGTTCATCTCAATAACATTTTAATTTATTATAAATTAGAGGTTATAAATCGTAAAATATATTAACCAAGGCTATAGAAATGTCGTATAGTGTGGTAGATAGTATAGTATCCATTGGTAGGTAGATTTAAATTTTGATCGTGTAACTTTATTCCTCAGCATATTTTTTTCATTTAAAGCATTAAATTTCCAATTTTTTTCAATATTAACTTTATTACAATATCTGAAAGATATGTATCTGAAGAGAGAGGAAGATTACCAATAAAATTTCATAAAGGATACTTGTTTCAGACAAAGTGATTTTGTGTTAAAAGGAGAGAAAAAGAGTTCATCTCAATAACATTTTAATTTATTATAAATTAGAGGTTATAAATCATAAAATATACAAGCCAAGGCTATAGAAATGTCGTATAGTGTGGCAGATAGTATAGTATCCATTGGTAGGTAGATTTAAATTTTGATCGTGTAACTTTATTCCTCAGCATATTTTTTTCATTTAAAGCATTAAATTTCCAATTTTTTTCAATATTAACTTTATTACAATATCTGAAAGATATGTATCTGAAGAGAGAGGAAGATTACCAATAAAATTTCATAAAGGATACTTGTTTCAAAGTTATTTTGTGTTAAAAGAAGAGATAAAGAGAATTCATCTCAATAACATTTTAATGTATTATTAATTACTACATCTAAAGAAATAGTATATTTCCTATCAATAAATACTCATGGTATACTAGTAAAAGTGATTGGCAGATAGTATAGTATCGATTGGTGGATAGATTTAAATGTTGATCGTGTAACTTTATTCCTCAGTATATTTTTTTTTTCATTTAAAGCCTTAAATTTCCAATGGGGTTTTTTTTTTTTTTCAGTATGAATTTTATAATAAATATTTGAAAGCGAGAGAAAGATTACTAATTAAAAATCATTAAGGATGCTTGTTTCAGACAAAGTAATTTTGTGTTAAAAAGAGGGGGAAGGAGTTCATCTCAATAACATTCTAATTAATAATAAATTAGAGATTATAGATCATAAAATATACTAGCCTAGGCTATAGAAATGTCTTCAGATTTTGATTTAATGAAATGCAATATTTGTCTTATTATTGAAGTGTTTATTATATGCTAAGAAAAAATGTAATATTGGTATATATTAGTATCAGACACATAGGGAGAAATTTACCATAGAGGTCCTCCTTTTAATCCATGTATTAAAATTAATAAAGTAAACCAAACATATGCCGACAGTTATCCCTATAGTATGATTAAAACCCTCCATTCCCTTTGCTACGCCCCTGATTAGTAGTTATTGATATACAAATTAAAACTTTGACTTCATAACTTTATTATTCATACACTAGTGTTATTTTCAATATAATTTTTATCATAAATCTCAAAGAAAGAGTAAGATTCTATAATAATAATCAAGAATAAGATTCTGTAAGAACAATCACTAAGGATACTTATTTTGGAGTGAGATTTTGTGTCAAAGATAAAAGACGGATTTGTTCTCTATAACAATAGGATTTAGTATGAATTAAATATATTATCCTCGTCTGTAAGATATATCAAAATGGGACTTTTAACACATAATGAAAGTACTGGAAAACATTTCGTTTGACCTTTAATTGATATGTTTACCGTATAGCAGTAAAAATGGAAGGTAGATATTTATGTTCCTCAGTTCAGAAATTTAAATTTTTGACTACGTGATCATACCGTATTATCATTGAATTTTTTTTAATTTAATAGTTATTATTAATCTCTGAAAGATGCAAAGTCAGCTTCGAAAATAATAATCTCGAAGAATGGTTAGCTTTTTTATTCTTTATCTTGTGGGTAATCATTTCATGTTAATAGCAATTTTGATTTTATATAAATGGAAAAAATTATTCTTAGCTACACATTAAATAGATTCAATTCATAATAGAAAGCTACATAATAGAAAGCAAAGATGGAAAGTCAGCTTCGAAAATAATAATCCCGAAGAATGGTTAACTTATTTATTCTTTATCTTGTGAGTAATCATTTCATGTAATATCAATTTAGATTTTATATAAATGGAAAAAAATTATAAAAATTATAACAATTTATAATAGAAAGCTACATTTGTTTGGATTAATAAAATGAATCTCATTGGTAGACAGGCATTGGTATTCGCTGATAAAAAAAATTTAAAATTTGACCGAGAATCCTACTTCAGACTCATTTTTTCATGAACATCAATCTCAAAATACTTATATAGGTCTAAGAGATGTTTGTCAAAAGGCAAGACAGCTCAATCAAAATTTGGTGTTTAATGTGATTTAAATATAATATTCTAGGCATAATACCTTTTATTATGTGGCATTAATTCATATCATAACCCGTCTCTCCTTCCAATGGTATGGCCATTTATAAGTATAAATTCACTGTTTATTTATTGATAAATTTATATTTTGATCATGTAACCTTTATACATTACAATTTTTATACAATATAACTCTTTATTACTTTCTATAAATCTTTAGTAATTTAAGAAATTTTTCTTAAAAACAACATATATCATTAAAAAAAGTAGTAATATTCGTAATGGTGGTTATAAAAATTGTATAATTTCAGCGTTTAATAATTTTAAAATAGCATTTTATTTTCAAATGACAATATCAAATTGATACGTTTTAATTTTGGGTTTCATAATGTAGTTTTATTAATATATAAAATAATATCATAATTAAAATATAATAATTTTAATATTTTTACACTTATTTCCCCCTGTGCTTTCTGATTTTAAATTAAAATAATGCTTTTAACTTATAGACAATCCGCAAATGCTTATAGTTAGGGGGTAGTGACACTGATGTATTTATATAAGATATTCACATACATTCTATAAATTTATTTTTACTTACATGCGTATATATACACGCATAAACTCATATAAAAGTATGTGTGTGCTTATGTATTTGTGACTGTGCCTAATGTGTTAGGCAATTATTTTATTTGTTGCATTCTCAATATACAACATTTACTTAAACATACATACCTATATATGCATAATCAAAGTCGAATAGGCACATATATATATATATATATATATATATATATATATATATATATATATATATATATATGTGTGTGTATGTATATATATATATATATATGTGTGTGTGTGTGTGTGAATGTAAAATTTGATGATAAATAGTACTCTTATGCACTGAGATTTTACATAAACTCACACATGTATGTAAGAGACACACACGTATATTATGTGTGTAAATATATATATATATATATATATATATATATATATATATATATATATGTGTGTGTGTGTGTGTGTGTGTGTGTAATAAGATTGAGGATAAATAGTTCTTTTGTATTTTTGAGACTTTTAATACTACAATATGGAATATGGATAATAAATTTAGAACATGTCTCGAATTTTTAATATAGTTTCAGGCAAAACAGAAATTTATTATTATGTTTTTCTTTTGCAATTTTAATTTTAATCTAACACAGGAACATAAATACAACTTATGTGCTAATTAGTAGCAATACAACTCGCTTTAAAAATGGATTTTTTTTATTTATGTTATTTTATGCGATTATTACACACATTTACATACATACATACATATATATATATATATATATATATATATATATATATATATATATATATATATATATATATATATATATATATATATATACATATACATATATATATATACATAAATTTATACCTATGTATGTATATGCATATATATGCATATACATACATAAGAAACAGCTATCAGTTTTTTAGTTTTGTATTATCATTCAATAATTACAGAACTTATTTTAAATTAATGATACTTTTTTGTTTAATCAAATTTATCAGTTTAATAGAATTAAATTAAAAGTTTACCTTAATTTATTTAGTATAAATGCATTGACCAATAAATGAATTCTTATTTAAACTATAATCATACATTTAGTAGTGGTAATTTAAAATTTAATACCTAAATACTGAAATTTAAAACGTGATAAAATTTTTCTTTTTAAACTTTATAAATGTGAAATACTAAATTTTTTTATATATAATTGAACCATGTAAGAAATCAGTAATAATATTTTGCTTATTTTCTCTATATTACAATAAATAGTAAAATACATTATAGTGCTTAAATTAGCAGCTCTAAGTACAGTTTTTGATACGATATGTCTTCAAGAACAGCTGGTCATACTAGAGGATAATACATCAGCACTGGCCTGTCAACACAGTTACATTGAAAAACAAAAGATATTTTGAACTTTTACAAAATGCGCAACCGATAATTCTGACAACATATGCAATCTAAATTCTTAAAAAATGTGAATAATTTAATAGGTGTTCAGGGAAGTCATGTTTATACATCAGATAATTTTGTATTAAGGATTCAAGTGTAAAATTCGTATATTGATTTGCTGTAATAGATTGTCAATGCGCATGGAGTTAGCCTTGAATTGCTTATAATATTTCATACTCCAAGAAACTGTTTTTATTGATTTTACTATAATTATTTTATTTTTAAGTATTTAATAATAAATTTTGTTTCTTTTTAATTTTGGTGATATCGATGCAATCTTCGGTAAAAAGTTTTAATGGATCATACAAAAATTTGAATTTAATTATTAATGTTATAAAGTTATAAATATAATTATAAATATATTTATAAAGATTGTGAGATCTTAAAAGTTGCCTTGAAGACTTTAAGTCTCAATATGAATTGAAATCGGAATTTGGTGAATAGTATTTGAAAACAACTTAAAAAGCATTGCAAAATTATATGATAGTGTTAAAAATCATACAACTTTCAAAAATTTATTATAACTATTATAGTTAATTAAATATTTCATAGCACTGAATAGAAGAAAATGAGTATAGAAGCTATGTATATAGATATATTACATTTTATCAAAAAAAAAATATCCTTCTGCAATACTTCACATATCTTATATAAATATAGATAAGTTTCAGTGAATTGAAAAATATTAATAAATGTAATAGAACTTACTAAACCTTTCTCTTCATCTTCAATACTTTTGACGAAACCCACTATGCAAATTTTAGGATATACTTCAAATACTACAAGTGACTTCATAATCAATGCATTCTCTGTTTGCTTCTTCCACAGAATCATTCTAAAGTATATATATATATATATATATATATATATATATATATATATATAAAATTATTTTTGACAGTTGGAAAAAGGGTATAATATCAGCAAAATACAACTGTTGAGGAGAAAAGCTTTAGATTCTCTTATATAGTATTCATACATTTTACAAACAATTCATGAATGCAAAGTGTTTTATGCAGTTTCTGTTTTTAACGCTGACTAATTTTTTAAATATTTGATATATTAAATATTTATGTTAAAAAATAATGTAAATTTATACATCAATGAATATATATATATATATATATATATATATATATATATATATATATATATATATATATATATATATATATATATATATATATATATATGCATAAACCAATCAATGGCGTGTAGTCTATAGGTGCACCGCATTCCGAAAAATTTTAAAACGGCAAAAGTACTGTTACAAAATATATTTCAGCCTCGTAATTTCGTGTATCTTTATTTCTCTTTGATACTTGCTTTGACTTACTGTTGAGTGATTATGATGATACAAACGATATTTAGAATGCTTTAGAAAACTCCTCCTTTACCCATTTAACAGCCACCTAGCAAAGCTTACTGATGTGGTATAAGATCAAAACTCATAATTCATTTTATAGATCTTGCTTTTTTCATGCATGAGCAATAGAGAGTCATCTAAGACGAACAACAAGCTTAAATTTTTAAATTCACTAAACGGGCAAACGGTTCTTGGAATCACTCTTACGGGTTTTTTTTATTAGAATGGAATTGTCTGTCAGTTGATAATTTCACGACCTTTGCAAGTTAGATATGACAGCGATGAAAGATTTATTTTTTTAACCATATCTAATCATTATTGTATAGCTTATATTGTAAAAATGACATCATTTAATTAAATGTAAAAATATTACTGACGTATTAAACTATATATACATATATGTATAGTGTAGTACATATATATATGTGTGTGTGTACAGTATATACGGATGTATATACATATGTATATAATAAAAGATGGTTTATTTACATGTATGCGGGTATATCGGTTCCTTCAAAACACAGACACTACATTCTTTCTCGTTTACTAAATTAAATTTGAAAAGGAACTCTTTGATATATATATATATATATATATATATATATATATATATATATATATATATATATATATATATATATATATATGTATGTATATATATATATATATATATATATATATATATACATATATATATATATATATATATATATATATATATATATATATATATATATATATATATATATAATGTAATATACATACATATATAAATTTTAAATTTTGTTTTTATCCCCACACATGATACCACTCCTGAATGCATATTATCTCAGCCAACAGGATTGCTATTTTTCATGTTAAATTATGTGAAATAAATGTGTTAATTATACATCACATGCCCGCATATATATGCATAAGATGCTAGACTTGAATTTTAAAATCTTCAATGCTTCTCAAACTTTTTATTTCGAAAAAAAAAATGATAAAAACGGAGGATAATTTAAGGACTTGGAGAGTGTAGGATGTCGCATTTATGTATGCACATAGTGTCGCGGCATACAGTACGACGATTAGGATAGCAGCAAAGCCGGACCTAGTCTTTTTACCACTGTAGATATATCCCGAAAAATGCCAGCCCCTTTTCAGGGGAAAAAATTGAAAAATACAGTTCTGGCTGTTTCTCAGCTCCTAAATTTGGCCTTATAGGCAGTCACCTCATACCTCCTCGAATTGATGAAATTTAATCAAACTTTATTGTTTATATCCGAGTTTATACAGTAATGTGCAATAAGGTAAGATTCATCAAAGGATGGCTAAATTGTAAAAGGTGTTTGTTCACAAGAAGCGAAAATAACTTTGAAAAGAAATATTTAGGAATGATTTAGATTAACTTCATAATCTGTTCCTTACAGGCCATTACTCACGAGGCATTAACTCAAATTTCTTTATCTGGACTTCTATTTTCGATTCAACAATTTTATCTCCCTTCCCTGCAGATTTTCCATTTCTTCCCCCTAAAAGTATTCCTTATTTTTTTCTCCCCCCTCTCCTTTTTTTTCTCTCTTTTTTAATATTTTCTTCTTTCTGGCTTTCTTGCCCGATGCGACGCTATCATTGGAATAAAGGTCTCATGGGCGCCCATGGAAAATTGCAATCGATTTGAGTCATGGGAACGGGCCAGGAAGTCAGAGGGAGGTATGAATGAAATATTTAGGGGGATAGCAGTGTATCTATCTGCGCTTACAGAGAGTGTGCAGTCGGAAATGCATGATGACGGAATAATACTGCCACAGAACAATGCAGTTTGGGATAACCTTTTTTTCCTTTTTATTTTTTTCTTAGATCGTGGTGCTGTATTGGGAAAATTGAATTTATTTTTCAGCAGCATTTAGTTCATTTAGAATCTAGCTTTGAGGACTGAAGTGTGAATATTTACAAATCTTCATATTGTCTTGGCTGCGATGATTATTTGCTTGATCACAAATACAAATAATAATAATAAATTTTTCTCTTTTATTTATTTATCTTTTTTTTTTCTTTGATCATGGTGCTCTCTTGAGAAAATTGAATTTTATTTTTCATCATTTTCCTCCAGTATTTAATTTATTTGAAATCTAGCTTTGAGAACTGAAGAGTGAACATTTACAAATCTTCATATTGTCTTGCCTGCGATGATTATTTGCTTGACCATAAATAATACTAATAATAATAATAATAAATTTTTCTCTTTTATTTATTTTTTGCTTTGATCATGGTGCTCTATTGAGAAAATTTAAGTTTATTTTTCACCATTTTTCTCCAGTATCTAATTCACTTGAAATCTAGCTTTGAGAACTCAAATGTAATCATTTACAAATGTTCATATTTTCTTGTATACGATGATTATTTCCGTAATCACAAATAATGATAATAATAATAAATTTTTCCCTTTTATTTATTTATCTATTTTTTTGCCTAGATCATGGTTCTCTATTGTGAAAATTGAATTTTATTTTTTAACATTTTCCTCCAGTATTTAGTTCATCTGAAATCTAGCTTTGAGGACTGAAGTGTGATCATTTACAAATGTTCATATTGTCTGGTGTGCGATGACTATTTGGCTGATCATTAATAATAATAATAATATTAATAGTAATAATAACTTTTCCAGTTTTATTTATTTATTTAATTTTTTAAATTTATTTTTTTGCTTAGATCATGTTTCCGTATTGGAAAAATTGAATTTTATTTTTCAACATTTTCCTCCAATATTTAGGCCGAAAGATGGCCGAATGGTTAGGGCTCTGATCTTTGGTACTGGAGTTCATAGATTCGAATCTCACTGAGGCATGGATGTTCGAAATCGGCTTTAAGCAGTAGGTTCCGGTCTCATTAGCCATCCTGTTGTACAAAAGTAGACCGTAGCGCTCCAAATCAAAACAAACCTTCAGTATCTAATTTATTTGAAATCTAGCTTTTAAGACTAAAATGTTAACATTTATAAATGTTCATATTGTCTTTATGCGATGACTATTTGCTTGATCACAAATAATAATAGTAATAATAATAATAAGAGCTATAATTAATAGCATAGTTTGGAAAAAGTTATTTAAAAAAGTAAAGAGAAAGGCTGAGCGAGAAGAGGCAAAACTATAATAAAAAAAATCTCTGGTTTTTTAAAAGTGTACATTTTGGCTTTTAAAACTGGAAAGTGTAGATTTATATAAAACAAATTAAATCTCTAAATCTAAACAAATTTCTCTATAATTCTGTGATTTACAATTAATTTCTATTCGTTTTACATGCGAATAAGGTAAAGTTTGATATTTAATACAGGAATGGCTAAAATTTTATGAATACCGTACAAAATAAAATAAAAATTATTGAAATTAACGAAATTCTGTATGGAAAATAAATAATTTTCTGTTTCATTTACTTTGGCTTGTTTTAAAAGAAAACTTTGTAATGCGCAATGATAATTTTTTATTCCTCCTCTTTTTCAAATTATTTCCTTAATCGACATTTTCTATTGCTCATTAAAAAAGAATAAAATTTTAAAAAGTCTAGAATGATACTCAGTAAAAAAATGTTTAAAATTAATGGAATTTTTTGCACAATGATCATTTTCTATTCCTTTTTCATTTCAAAAGAACTCATATGAAGCATTAAATTCATCTAAAATCTTTAGACTAGAATGATATGCAATAAAAATGTTCAAAATTAATGAAATTTCTTATAAAAAAATGCTTAGTTTAATAATTAATATTTCATTTACTTTAGCTTATTTTTAAGTAACAAAACAAACCCTTCAACATTTCTTTGTTAATTTTCATGGCAATTATACTTCAGTGGTAATTTTCTAATGTTTATTAAAAAGACTTAAAATTTTAAAAATACTAGAATGATATTCAATAAAAAAATGTTTAGAATTAATGGAATTTTTTAAACAATGATTATTTTTTATTCCTCTTTCATTTCGAAAAATCTCGTATGAATCGTTAAATTCACCTAAAATCTTAAGATTAGAATGATATTTAATAAATATGTACAAAATTAATGTAATTTCTTATCAAAAAATGCTTATTTTATTAATTAATATTTGATTTACTTTAGCTTATTTTTAAGTAACAAAACAAACCCTTCATCATTTCTTTGTTAATTTTCTTGGCAATTACACGCGCTGTTTCACTTATTTCACAATAAAAAAAACACAGGTAATTTACGTTTTAAAGACCACTTTTTTTACCTCTCAAACTGCAATAGGGTTGATTTATACTCTTTGTCTTATAAAACAGGCAATAAATATCCTGCGAGGCAATTTTTTAGGGTGTATTAATGAGCTTTCTTTCACAAATCATCTTCACATCGCCCTCCCCCTATTTTAATGGTTTTCTTTTGTTGAGGATGTAGCAGTTTTTTGGCCGCTAAAAACTTTGCATTGGCACCTCAAAAGAAATATATAATCGAAGCTATGAAGCAAAAATTACGGTCATTATTTCTAACGCTTTTGAAGGGGGAAACTTTTTTCGAGTTGCGTCGTTATTAATTTGTTCAAAACGTGTCAAAGCAACTAATGGATTTTGCAGTCGAGTTCAGGTAAGCTTTCTAAAAGGGAGTTATGTCAGAGCTGCAATTTCTCATGAAAGAAAAGCTGGCTTGATGCAGCAATTTTTTTCTCAACTTTTGATTTATTTTTTCTGACATGCGAAACGAGTTTGTGTCCGTAAAAGCAATAAATTGTTTTTGTTTCGTGATTGCAAAACTCGTAATTTCTTTAGATTAGGCCGCATTAATTTCTATAGATATTTTGCAGAATTTTTCCTCCTCCTTCCTCCTATGAAAGTTTAGAATTTAGCATTTTTTTTTCTTTGCATTTCATTGTATTTGTGAGGCCATAAACATTTAAAACTTTTTTCCCTACTTTCTACTTTGTTCTCAACTATGACATTTTATTTATTAGCATTATTTCTTTTAATTTTATGAAGTTTTTGAGAGTGCTACTCACAATATTAAATTATTTTATGTACTGAAAGCTATGTTTAGAAATTTACAAATACTCATATTGGCTTGCATGCTATGACTATTTGGCTGATCATTAATAATAATAATAATAATAATAGTAATAATAACTTTTCTAGTTTTATTTATTTGATTTTTTAATTAATTTTTTTGCTTAGATCATGTTGGCATATTGGAAAAATTTAATTTTATTTTTCACCATTTCCCTCCAATATTTAGGCCGAAAGATGGCCGAATGGTTAGGGCGCTGATCTTTGGTACCGGAGTTCATAGATTCGAATCTCATTGAGGCATGGATGTTTGAAATTGGCTTTAAGCAGTAGGTTCCGGTTTCATCAGCCATCCTGTTGTACAAAAGTAGACCGTAGTGCTCCAAATCAAATCAAACCTCCAGTATCTAATTTATTTGAAATCTAGCTTTTAAGACTAAAATGTTAACATTTATAAATGTTCACATTGTCTTGTATGCGATGACTATTTGCATGATCACAAATAATAATAGTAATAATAATAGTAATAATAATAATAGCTGTAATTAATAGCATTGTTTGCAAAAAGTAATTAATAAAAGTAGGGAGAAAGGCTGAGCGAGAAGAGGCAAAACTATAATAAAAAAAAATCTCTGGTTTTTTAAAAGTGTACATTTTGGCTTTTAAAACTGGAAAGTGTAGATTTATATAAAACAAATTAAATCTCTAAATCTAAACAAATTTCTCTATAATTCTGTGATTTACAATTAATTTCTATTCGTTTTACATGCGAATAAGGTAAAGGTTGATATTTAATACAGGAATGGCTAAAATTTTATGAATACCGTACAAAATAAAATAAAAATTATTGAAATTAACGAAATTCTGTATGGAAAATAAAAAAATTTCTGTTTTCATTTACTTTGGGTTGTTTTAAAAGAAAAACTTTGTGATGCGCAATGATAATTTTTTATTCCTCTTCTATTTCAAATTGTTTCATTAATGGAAATTTTCTAATGTTCATTGAAAAGGCCTAAAATTTTAAAAAGACTAGAATGATATTCAATAAACAAATACTTAAAATTAATGGAATTTTTTGCATAATGATTATTTCCTATTCCTCTTTCATTTCGAAAGAACTCGTATGAATAATTAAATTCATCTAAAATCTTAAGAAGACTAGAATGATATTTAATAAAAATGTTCAAAATTAATAAAATTTCTTATCAAACAATGCTCATTTTATTAATTAATATTTCATTTACTTAAGCTTATTTTTAAGTAACAAAACAAACCCTTCAACATTTCTTTGTTAATTGTCTTGGCAATTACACTTCAGTGGTCATTTTCTAATGCTTATTGAAAGGTCTAAAATTTTAAAATGACTAGAATGATATTCAATAAAAAAATGTTTAGAATTAATGGAATTTTTTACACAGTGATCATTTTTAATTCCTCTTTCATTCTGAAAAAACTCGTATGAATCGTTAAATTCACCTAAAATTTTAAGAAGATTAGAATGATATATAAAAATGTTCAAAATTAATGAAATTTCTTATCAAAAAATGCTTATTTTATTACTTAATATTTGATTTACTTTAGCTTATTTTTAAGTAACAAAACATACCCTTCAACATTTCTTTGTTAATTTTCTTGTCAATTACACTTTTGTAGTCATTTTCTAATGTTCATTGAAAAGGCCTAAAATTTTAAAAAGATTAGAATGATATTCAATAAACAAATGCTTAAAATTAATGGAATTTTTTTGTGCAATGAGCATTTTTAATTCCTTTTTCATTACAAAATTCTCCTATGAATAATTAAATTCATCTAAAATCTTAAGAAGACTAGAATGATATTTTATAAAAATCAGACTATGCTTATCAGACTATGCTTATTTTATTAATTAATATTTGATTTACTTTAGCTTATTTTTAAGTAACAAAACAAACCCTTCAATATTTCTTTGTTAATTTTCTTGGCAATTACACGCGCTGTTTCACTTATTTCAAAATAAAAAAACACAGGTAATTTACGTTTTAAAGACCACTTTTTTTACCTCTCAAACTGCAATAGGGTTGATTTATACTCTTTGTCTTATAAAACAGGCAATAAATATCCTGCGAGGCAATTTTTTAGGGTGTATTAATGAGCTTTCTTTCACAAATCATCTTCACATCGCCCTCCCCCTATTTTAATGGTTTTCTTTTGTTGAGGATGTAGCAGTTTTTTGGCCGCTAAAAACTTTGCATTGGCACCTCAAAAGAAATATATAATCGAAGCTATGAAGCAAAAATTACGGTCATTATTTCTAACGCTTTTGAAGGGGGAAACTTTTTTCAAGTTGCGTCGTTATTAATTTGTTCAAAACGTGTCAAAGCAACTAATGGATTTTGCAGTCGAGTTCAGGTAAGCTTTCTAAAAAGGAGTTATGTCAAAGTTAGAGCTGCAGTTTCTCGTGAAAGAAAAGCTGGCTTGATGCAGCAATTTTTTTTCTCAACTTTTGATTTATTTTTTCTGACATGCGAAACGAGTTTGTGTCCGTAAAAGCAATAAATTGTTTTTGTTTCGTGATTGCAAAACTCGTAATTTCTTTAGATTAGGCCGCATTAATTTCTATAGATATTTTGCGGAATTTTTCCTTCTCCTTCCTCCTACAAAAGTTTAGAATTTAGCAATTTTTTTTCTTTGCATTTCATTGTATTTGTGAAGCTATAAACATTTAAAACTTTTTTTCACACTTTCTACTTTGTTCTCAACTATGATATTTTATTTATTAGTATTATTTCGCTTAATTTTATGAAGTTTTTGAGACAGCCTCTCATAATATTAAATTATTTTATGCACTGAAAGCTATGTTTAGAAATTTTAACAACAGAAAACTCTCAAAGGTCCTTCTTAAAGAATTGCTGGTCCTCTTAATGCATAAGTGGTTTTTAATCTAAAATTGAAATATTTTTTTAGAAATTCATAAAATTATTTTTAAAATATGCTATTCCTTCATAATTGTTTGGATTAAGAAAAGTTGCTATGTTTTTCTCTTAATACAATGGAGGTAGACAGAAGCATATAAAAACTAGTAAAAAAAACTTCGTTTAATATAACTAAATGAAGTAAATGAATTTCTTAAAATGCATTAGTGGTTATAGAATCGGTTAATTTTTAGTTTTGCGTTCTTTAAAGTAAAATAAATAACATAAATTTGAATGCAACAAACGTAAAAAAAACGTCAATTTTACAAAGCATTTCTTTAGTTAAAAAATTTAAATGTCAGGTACTTGTTATAAGCATTGTTGTATTCTTTCAAGCTAAACACTAGGCATATCGTTTCCTTTAATATTGTTTATCAATCCATAGAACTCTTCCATGTATGGCGTTATACCTTCAATTTTGTCATGATTCATACGATTTCTTTTTATAATTAATACAAATTATAAAGAAAATAATTGTACAGATCGTGCAAATGAAATTTTAATAACTCTTAATTCTATTATAAACGAAAAAAGTAATGCACACAATTCAAAAGCTTCTTATATTGTTATAATAAATTAGGTTATTAAAAGTAATTAAAGATATTAGAGATAATTAAAGAGCAACGTAGAATGCGCGCGTTTAATAAAATTTTAAGTTCCGACTTGCTTTCCATATGTAAAACAAAAGAGTCCAGTCTTTATATCCCACTTGAGAGTGTTAAATTTTTGTGTGTGAACTATCTTAAGAGAAATTACGCGTAATGGAAAATGAAATTTTGCTTTCACTGAAACATTAGTGAGGTTAATTTAGTGTATTTGTTACTTTTGAAATTATATTTGATGAAATTAATTACATACAGCGTGTTGAAGAGCATTTTAACAGAGCCATGATGTCCCTAAGACTTAATAGAATTCTTATCTGCGTTGTTAAAAATTACATTATTACATGCTCACCCATTATGATCTACACGCTTCGGTTGATATTTTTCCAAACGTATTGTTTACATTATTTTCGATTCCTAGGGTATTACATGCAACATATTACTCTTTGCATTTCACTTTATAAACGCATTATTCAGGTTAACTGGTACATGTTAAGAAATTATAACTAAACAAACAACTAAACTCCCCGACTCTACAGGCCAATCAGTGGAGCCATGGCGGACTGTACCAATCTCCCTTCTCGAGACCAAGGGCCCTGGAGTGCTAAGCATATGTCCCGGTTAGGTGGTCAACCTAACGCGGAACCCCCAGTGTTTAGATCCCAAGCATGCTTATTCCTCAGTTTATCTACCCACTGAAAAGATAAAATGCTGAATCAACCTTGTCCAACCCGAGGATTGAAGCATGGACCTGTGTCTTGAAAAGAAATTAAATCAGATTAAATTAATTTGTGTATAACACCGCATTCTAACCGAGCCATAATTCCCCAAATGAAAATAAGTTTTACAGAATTTTCACACGCGCTGTTGCAATTTAAATTATTTATTAAAAGAACATGTATTTTACTGATTCCCATTGCTTTTTTTTATATATATCCCAATTCTTTACGTTTCTCTGAATTCCCAACATATTACATACAACATATAATTCTTTACATTTTTCTTTAACGGAAACATCACTGAAGTTAACGGGTGCATTTTATAAGAAATTATCTTAAATCAAATTTATCATCATGCTTATTGAACTGTCTGACCGAACTGTATTGCTCGAAGTGAAACAGGCTTAGTAGAATTTTCATTCGTGTTGTTGAAATTTATACTATTTATTAACGCATTGAAGGACAGTGGGAACAAGTGAAGTTCGAAGATTAACACTCTATGTTTTTGTAATTCTTAGAATATTAGAAGTATAAATTTACTCTTTCTGCGTAAAGAAACTTAATTTTGATTAATTTAGAACCTTTAAATAGGTTCGGCTATAACCGTCATAGAGCCAGCGGACTCTAGACACTAAGTAATAGGACGATGGTGACTATAACAGCAAAAATTTAAAAAAGGTAAATGACAAATTTAATGACTCAGATAAGCAATTTTTTGTGTGCAACAACGTATTTTTGCGAGTTGAAGTAATAGGACGATAGTGGCTATAACAACAAAAATTTAAAAAAGGTAAATGACAGATTTAATGACTCAGATAAGCAATTTTTTGTGTGCAACAACGTATTTTTGCGAGTTTTACACGAAATTAATAACAACTATAAATTCAAGACAAAATACGATGGCAATACTCCCTTCCCAACCACGTGCATACTGAAGCTGGAAGTCATGTAACAGATGGAAAACGAAATTCAACCTAAAAAATTGTTTCCAAAACATGACATTAGGCTTCTACTTGTACGCCGGTAAATGCACATTTAAGTCGATATATCCATAATGTCTAAAAACGACCGTTTCGTTTTGGACGGCTATTGCCGTCATGCCACATAGTGAACTTCGCTTAGACGGCTATAGACGAAAGTGTCCGTCAACGTGTTAAATGCACTTTTGTTATATTTTTTTTTCAAGCTTTTGTTTATATTTGTTCCAACGTGTTTTTTCCGTTTCATAAGACTCCCAACGTATTACATACTGTGAAAAAGGGAAGAGAGAGGGCGCTGATGATCAGCCTCCGTTTGGTAAGTGTTGTTAGTTGGCAGGCGAGCGATGTGAAGCGTCCCACGCTGATAATATGGTTCTGATTGAAGGTGGCCTACCTTATAATAAGGCAGCTGTAAATATTGTATAAAGTGTGTTTGTGTGAATAAAGTTTGTGTTTAAAAGAACCACCGATTGGCCGTCCTTAATACATACAACTTATTGTTCTTTACATTTTATCTTTACGTAAACATTACTGAGGTTAATATAGTGCATCTTTTAACTTTTGTTATTATCTCAAATGAAGTAAATCATCGCGTGGTACACCGCATTTTATCAGTCTCTTACTAATCTTAATAGAATTTTATTCGCGTTGTTCAAAATTTAATTGCTCATTAAACGTACGTATGTTTTATTGACTTATACACGTCTGTTTATATTTATCTCAACAAATTATTTTCATTTAAATTCCCAACGTGATATATACAACGCATTAGTCTTTACCTTTTCTTTTTACGTAAGTGATGCTGGGGCAAACTTTTGAAATTATCTCAGATGAAAGGAATCATCGCTTGTTTGCACTGCATTTTCTCCGAGCGATAATTTCCCAAATGAAAATAAAATAATTTTTCATTCGCGTTGTAGAAAATTTTACTATTTACTAAACTCATATTTGTTTTAATGACATAAATATTTTTGTTTACATTTGTTCTAACGTGTTTTTTCGGTTTATAAGACTTTCAATGTATTACGTACAATGTATTGTTCTCTACATTTTGCTTTCACGTAAACACTACAATTATTCTTTTAACTATTAAAATTATCTCGAATGAAATTAATCATCATTTACTACACCACATTTTATCCGAATTGTAAAGTTCCATAGGCTTAATGAAACTTTACTCACGTTGTTAAGTAATGCAATTCCTTATAAACGTAATGTGTTTTATTGGCCTACTCATTTCTTCTTATATTTGTCCCAAAGTACTCTTTAAATTCTTTTACACTCTTAACGTACTACATGCAACACATTAGTGTTTCCATTTTGCTTTGACGAAAACCTTAAGGAGATTAATTTAGTGTATTTTTTAACTTTTGAATTTATCTCAGAAGAAATGAATCATTACATGTTGCACACATTTTCACCTAGAGATAACATCCGCAATAAAAATGAAATAGGCTTAGAATTTTCATTCGTATTTTAGAAAATAATATTTTTTAAACGAACATTTATTTTATTGACCTCCCCGCTCTTGTTTATGTTTCTCCAGTCTATGACACTTTCAACATATTATTCAACGCATAAAGTACAATGTATTGTTCTTTACATTGCCAGATAAACATTACTTCGGTTATTATAGTCAATTTTTCAACTGTTGAAATTTCCATCCCGTATTACATTGATTATATCAGAGTTGTAATGCCCCAAATAACAAAGGCTTAATAAACTTAATGTGTTTTGTTTACTTGCAAAGTTCGGTTTACATTAGTCCCAACGTATTCTTTACGTTCTTTTAGACTCACAAAGTACTACATATAACATATTAGATATATAGATTGCTTTTACGAATACGTTAATCAGGTTAATTTGGTGTATTTTTTAACTTTTGTAATTATCTCTAATGAAATTAATTATCGCGTGTTGTACCGCATTTTAGCCGAGTAAAGTAATATCCCAAATGAAAATAGGCTTAAAAGAATTTTCATTTGCGCTGTTGAAAATTTAATTGTTTATTAAACGTATATATGTTTTATTGATTTACACACTTCTGTTTATATCCACACAAATTATTTTCCTTAAACTCCCAACGTGTTATATAGAACGCATTAGTCTTTACCTTTTCCTTTTACGTAAATGATAATGAGGTAAAATTTTTAACTTTTGAAATTATCTCTGATGAAATGAATCATTGTTTGTCTGCACTGCATTTTCTCTGATCGATAATTTTCCAAATGAAAATAAAACAATTTTCATTCACGGTTAGAAAATTATATTATCTATTAAACGCACATTTATTTTACTTACCTCAAATCTTTTGTTTATATTTGTCTCAACGTGTTTCCTCCGGTCTATGACACTTTCAACATATTATTCAACGTATTATATAAAGTACAATGTATTTTACATTTTACTTTCACGTAAACATTACTTCTGTTAATACAGTCAATTTTTCAGCTGTTGAAATTTCCATCGCGTACTACACCGCTTTTATTCTAGCTGTAATGTCCCACATAATCTAGGTTTAGAGCAATTTTATTCTCATTGTTGAATAATTTAATGCTTAATAAACGTAATGTGTTTAGTTTACTTGCACAGTTCGGTTTACATTTACACCAACGTATTCTTTACGTTCATATAGACTCGAATATTATTTATTAAACGCACATTTATTTTCTTCACCTCCACGCTTTTATTTATATTTATCCCAGCGTGTATTTTTTTCAGTCTGTGACACTTCCAAGATATTATTCAACGTTTAACGTACAATGTATTGTTCTTTATATGTTGCTTACACGTAAACATTACTTCGGTTAACAGAGTCAATTTTTCAACTGTTGAAAATTCCTTCGCTTACTACATCGCTTTTATACGAGCTCTAATGTCCCAAATAATTTAGTTTTAATACAATTTTATTCTTTGTTGAATAATTTAACGTAATGGGTTTTGTTGACTTGCACAGTTCGGTTTACATTTGTACCAACGTATTCTTTACGTTCTTTTAGACTCGCATATTATTTATTGAACGCACATTTATTTTCTTCATCACTATGCTTTTGTTTATATTTGTCTTAGCCTGTTTTTTCCAGTCTATGACACTTCCAACATATCATTCAACGTAAAGCGTACAATGTATTGTTCTTTACATTTTGCTTTCACGTAAACATTACTTCTGTTAATATAATCAATTTTTCTACTGTTGAAATTTCCATCGCTTTCTACACCGATTCTATCCGAACTGTAATGTCCCAATTAATCTAGGTTTAATACAATTTTATTCTTTGTTGAATAATTTAATGCTTAATAATTGTAATGTGTTTTGTTGACTTGCACAGTTCGGTTTACATTTGTCCCAACTTATTCTTTACTTTCTTTTAGACTAACAAAATACTACAAACACCATATTAGATATATAGATTGCTTTTACGAATGCTTTAATCAGGTTAATTTGGTGAGTTTTTTCTAGTCTATAACACTTCCAACATATTATTCAACGTATAACGTACAATGTATTATTCTTTACATTTGCTTTTACGCAAACATTACTTCGATTAATACAGTCAATTTTTCAGCTGTTGAAATTTCCATAGCGTACTACATCGCTTTTATCCAAGCTGTAATGACCCAAATAATCTAGGTTTAATACAATTTCATTTTCATTGTTAAATAATTTAATGCTTAATAAACGTAATGGGTTTTGTTTACTTGCACAGCTCGGTTTACATTTGTCACAATGTATTCTTTACGTTCTTTTACACTTACAAAGTACTACATATAACATATTAGATATATAGATTGCTTTTACAAATACGTTAATCAGGTTAATTTGGTGCATTTTTTAACTTTTGAAATTAACTCTAATGAAATTCATCGTGGCATGTTGCACCGCATTTTAGCCGAGTAAAGTAGTATCCCAAATGAAAATAGGCTTAAAAGAATTTTCATTCGCGTTGTTGAAAATTTAATTGTATATTAAAGGAATATATATTTTATTGATTTACACACTTCTGTTTATACTTATCCACACAAATTATTTACCTTAAACTCCCAACGTGCTATATAGAACGCAACAGTCTTTACCTTTTCCTTTTAAGTAAATGATACTGGGGTACAATTTTTAACTTTTGAAATTATCTCAGATGAAATTAATCATCGGTTGTTTGCACTGCATTTTTCCGAGCAATAATATCCCAAATAAAAATAAAATAATTTTCATTCGCGTTGTAGAAAATGATATTCTTTATTAAACTCACATTTATTTTATTGGCCTAAACATTTTTGTTTATATTTGTTTCAACATGTTTTTTCCGGTTTATCAGACTTCCAACGTATTATGTACAATGTATTGCTCTTTACATTCTGCTTTCACGTACACACTATGTGGTTAATATAGTTAACTCGGATGAAATTAATCATCATTTACTACACCACATTTTATCCGGGCTGTAAAGATCCAAATTCCATAGACTTGATAAAATTTTACTCGCTTTGTTAAGTAATGCAATGCTTTATAAACGTAATGTGTTTAATTGACTTACACATTATATTTGTCCCAACGTATTCTTTACGTTCTTTTAGACTCGCAAAGTACTATATACACCATATTAGATATAGATTGCTTTTACAAATATGTTAATCAGGTTAATTTGGTGAATTTTTTAACTTTTGAAATTAACTCTAATGAAATTAATCATCGCGTGTGACACCGCATTTTAGCCGAGTAAAGTAATATCCCAAATGAAAATAGGCTTAAAAGAATTTTCACTCGCGTTGTAGAAAATTGTATTATTTATTAAACGCACGCGTATTTCATTGACTTACATGCCTCTGTTTATATTCACCCCATCGTATTCTTTTACATTCCCTTTCTACGGTTGCTACTTTATATTCCCGCCATCCACGCCCGTGTATTTTGACATTTGGAGCCCTATAACAGTGCGTAACGGCAACCGCAAATATGTCGCTGGGTCATATCTCACTAAACAAGCAGAGCAAGACGCCATATTTTTGGGGCCCCCGCCGACCTAAGTATAGCGCGGAGGAAAAAATATAGGCTGGAAAGAGGAGCGAGCGGAGGGAGGAAGCGGGAACCGGGAGATGAAGGATGAGGGAGGATGAAGAGCGAAAGAAGAATTGGAGCTCGGCGGCGAAGATGTGAATAAGGCGCAGTTCGAGAATAAGACGCCATTTTGAATGACTGTAAACACGTCCGTATTAACAGTATTTGCATGCATGGTAAACTTAATGTGTTGCTTCGTCGAATAAAATAAAGAGTGAAGTTCCATATAATAAAATATTTATGTTTAATTATCAATATTATGGGAGATACGTTTGGATTGGTTTTATATTCCTGTTATATGTCTGAAAAACATTTTTAATTCTCAGATGTATATTCTGTTACAGATCAGGAAATAAGAAAAATGGAACATAAAATGAAATTTTGCTATTACAATTTAGGTAAAATAAAAGTCGTGGAAATTCTTCGAAATCTGAAAACTATTTTTGAAACCGCGGAAAAAAATAAAAACGAAATACATTTTTAAAGAATTTCCTTGTAAAGGATTTCCTCCATTGGCTGCAAATGATAAAGTACTTTCAATTTTTTTTAATGAAAATGACACAGTTTAAGGTATCCGACTACGTTCGGAGAACTTTTTTCTTTAAACGTAGAAACTAGTTCATGTTTTTACATTTTTAGATTTATTTTTCATATTATCATAGAGAATTGCACATGAGTAATTGAATTAATTTAATTATATTTCACTTCAAAAAACTTCTTTTTAAAATCTTCAAATTTATTTTCATTTTTATATATATTTTGCAATTTTCACACTCAACAGTACTTGGAGAAAAATGCTTTGTCTATAATTATAAATTTATCTTTTTTTGTATAGTTATCTGCAGATAAGAAAAGTTTTTGGGAATTTAAAAACTTGAGTTACGATGAGTTTTTTCCTTATTTAATTCAATCCTGATTTAATCAAGCTTATTTTTAATTTGTTTTACGCGACGGGTACTAGAGTATAGATTTTTTCTAAATATATTTTACTATACCAAAAAAATCGTTTCGGATCGTAATTGCTTATTAAAATGTTTTCAGGGAATGGGTGGAAGAAACTTGCTTACCTGAATAAATAAATATGGTTTTTAAACATTTTTCACTTCGGCATTTTTATCAGGATAAAAAATTTTCTCACATTCCAACATGTGTGTGTACATTGCAGCTTATACTGGTTCTGTGGAATTTAAAATAAGGAATCCAGACTTTTGTTCGGATTTTAGATCAGAGTTTATTGATAACAGGAAGGGCTTGCAATGCACCTATCAAATTGAGAGATAATTACATGATTTCTAGATTTAGACTAATACTCTTGCTTTAATACAACAACTACTTAAGTGGACTGCGACAAGGGACAAGACAAGCCTTCGTCCGGCTTTCTCCTGGATACACTATCCATTTTCAATGGATTTATCCTCATGTTGGCATGGACGGAAATGAAAGGGCCAACTACCTAGCCATGACGGCTTCTGAGGAAGGGGTGAGCCCTTGTGGTGCTTCAGAACAGCACCTAAGTGGACTGCGACAGGGTACAAGACAAGCCTGGACGTTTTAGATCTTTTCGTCCGGCCTTCTTCTGGATACACTATCCATTTTGAATGGATCTATTCTCATGTTGGGGTGGAAGGAAATGAAAGGACCACAGGACAGCTGCTAAGGAGGGAGTGAGCCCTTGTGAGGCTCTCCCATATAGCTAGATCTACTCTCTTAGGGAAATGGAATTAAACCAACTTGGAAGGATTCCTCCCAATCACCTGTGGTATTTTGGAAGAAGCCTGAGAGGTCCTTTCGGCTTTCGCCTAGAAAATATTAAACGGCCTTCTCGCTCTTCATGAGTGGCCATGTCAGAGCACTCACTTTCAGGCAGGTTCAGAAGATCTTTTCTGAGTGTGATTAGTGTGGGGTTGACGGGATAACCCTGGCACATATTTCAGTTTTCTTCGACTTTAAACAGGACGAGACCCTTCGGAATTCTATATTATTCTGGACTTTTTATGCATTTTTGGATTTATTGAGATTGTCCAGCTTTGTTAGACAACTGGGATTAGTAACAATAACGGAATTTTGCTGCATAGCCATCGTTAAAGCGGTTTTAATACGAAGTTAAAGTAGTACAGACGTTGCAAATTTAATGCTCAATCGCCTTCAATGGTATAAATTAACTTTTGGGGTGAGATTTTTATCATTTCATTTGATTATATTTTTGATTTTTCTCCAATCTGCATGTTAACCTATGATGTAAATGGTTTTAATTCTAAACGGTATGTATTGAAAGAATTTTATAAACATATTTTACTGTGTTATATAACTTATCTCGTTGTCTTTATATATAATAACAGATCCATAAAATTTTTAAATAATTTAATTTTAAGTTGTTTGTGGATTTTTTTTAATTTAGTATTCTTTAAAAGCAAGTCATGACATTTTACTAAATAAAATGTAAAAAAAAATTCACTTAAAAAAGGCAATTTCTCACTATATCAAGTGGTAAATCTTATTGAAATAAATTTTCAAATGTAAAAGTTCAGGAAGTAGAACAATTTTTCGCATAAGTTAACATGAAGAAGGAGAAACCCAATATCTTCGGTACAAAACCACCAAAGATGAATCCTTTCTTAATCCTTTGATTTTTAAATGTTTCGTAATTTTCTCCAAAAACAATTTTGTAAAATAGATTTATCTATGAATATAAATTTCTCTCTTTCGGTAAAATTATACAAGCACGATAGTTTTCTGGAATTTCGGAAAACTTGAAAAAAATTATACGTGTTTAGTAATTTTCTGGAAAAACTTAACAATCTAAATTCTAAAAAATATTTTCGTTGAGCGAGAATGTGAGAGAAGTAATTCTATTTAGTCCTAGTACATAGTCTGCGCATATTTGGAAAACTGAAATTCGAAAGCCCCGGATTTCAATATTCTCTGTCATGCAGTCTGTAATTATTCATAGGGTTCTGTAATTGTAACCCTTTGAATTAGATTGGCATATTTTTTAGATAAAGATAAATACTACTGATGATTAATAATATTGATGAACTTGACGATGAAAAACCCAAAGCCGTATTGAGCATCTTTTTCATACCTACTAAAAAATGCAAGATTAATAAATTATTTTTTACTATGAGATTCTGAAGATGGTATTGGTGTCTTATTCATAATTTATCGTATTTAAGTCCGTTAAATTTTTAAATATCACGTCTAGAAATTGATTTATCCACGGCTGTAAATTTGTCTCTTTAGGCAAAATTATACGTGATTAGTAATTTTTTGGAAAAACGTAACTGATATTTTCGTTTAGCGAGAATGTAAGCGAGATATATTTAGTTCATTTTAGTAATAGAACATAGTCTGTGCTTACTTGGAAAAATGGAATTCGAAAGCCGAGATTTCAAAATTCTTTGCCATGCAATATATAATTAGTCAAAGGGTTCCGTAATTGTAACCAGGCTGATTTTTTACAGAAAGATATATAATATTGATGTAACTATAACTTAATCTCTTATATCTCTTTAGATAAAGTTATATGTAGATAATAAGTTTCAAGAAGATGAAAGACCTAAAGCCGTATTGAGTATTTTTTTCAAACCTATTGAAAAATTTAAGGTTAATAAATTAATTATTGTTTACTATGAGATTATGAAGGTAGTGTTTGTATCTTATTCATAACTTATCGTATCTAAATCCATTAAATTTTTAATTATTACGTTTAGAAATTGATTTATCTACGGTTGTAAATTTGTCTCTCTAGGCAAAATTATACGTGTTTAGGAATTTTCTGGAAAAACTTAACTGATATCTTTTTAGCGAGAATGTGACCGAGAAAATTAGTTCACTTTAGTCCTAGTACATAATCTGTGCCTACTTGGAAAAAATGGAATTCGAAAGCCGGGGATTTCAAAATTCTCTGCCATGCAATATATAAGTAGTCATAGGGTTCCGTAAATGTAACCGGGCAGATTTTTTAGAAAAAGATATATAATATTGATGTACCTATAACGTAATTACCTCTTTAGATAAAGTTATATGTAGATAGTAAGTTTCAAGACAATGAAAGACCCAAAGCCGTATTGAGTATCTTTTTCAAACATACTGAAAATTCAAGGTTAATAAATTAATTATTGTTCACCATGAGATTCTGAATATGGTATTTGTGTCATATTCATAACTTATCGAATCTAAATAAATTATATTTTTAAATATTCTATTGAGAAATTGATTTATCCACGGCTGTAAATTTGTCTCTTTAGGCAAAGTTGTACATGTTTAATAATTTTCTGGAAAAATTTAACGGATATTTTTGTTTAGCGAGAATTAGTTCATTTTAGTCCTACTACATAATCTGTGCCTACTTGAAAAAAAAAATGGAATTCGAAAGCCGAGGATTTCAAAATTCTCTGCCATGTAATATATAATTATTCATAGGGTTCCGTAATGGTAACCGGGCAGATTTTTTAGAGAAAAATATGTAATATTGATGTATCTATAAGTTAATTCATCTCTGTAGATAAAGGTATATGTAGATAATAAATTTCAAGACTATGAACAATCATCAAACGATCGTTGTTCATCAACTTTTAACGGTCAAACCTATTGAAAAATTCAAGGTTAATAAATTAGTTTTTTTTTAACAATGAGATTCTGAGAATGGTATTTGTGTTTTATTTATAACGTATCAAATCTAAATCCATTAAATTTTTAAGTATTATGAAATTGATTTATCTACGGTTGTAAATTTGTCTTTCGGCAAAATTATACATGTTTAATAATTTTCTGGAAAAACTTAATGAAAATTTTCGTTTAGCGAGGTTGTGTGAGCAAGAGAATTAGTTTATTATTCCTAGTACATAATATGTGCCTTCTTGGAGGCAGTGGGGTCCTAAAGCCACGGATTACTAAACGTTGCCCTGCCATGCAGTCTGTAATTATTCGTCGGGTTCATTTGGAATCTGCTTCGCATTCTTCCGCCGATATTGGAATGCGGAGGGGCGCAGCGGATTTATTGGTCCCCATGCAGAATCGGTAATTACCCGGGATCCGCGGATACGGACCTTATTTATGCGGATACAGCACCGCGCGGAGTACAACGAATTGCCGCGAAATAGAACCTGGTGTAAATTAAAGGGAAAATTTCTAATTTCGCTCTTCGTGATCCATGGGCTTTGGGGAATTTATGAATTATTTATGAGCTGCTGTGTGTACGCTGCGAGGTGTTTTCCCCCCCTCGGTGTTGGATAAGAAAAACGGAAAAGTTTCTTCTGTGCGGAATATGTATAGCTTTGGTACGTAATGATAAAGTATGCTGGGGTGTCGATTGCTTTTTTTTTTCTCTCCTTTTTGTTTTTCCTCGATTGGGAAAGGGTGTGCGAAGCAAGCGTCGGTGGAGCATGATATATTCTTGAAAAAGAGGTTGTAAAGAGTTTTCGGGAAAAAGAATATTTTTTTTTTCTAGTTTCTCTTTCTGAAAATTAACTCAAAGAGTGAAACTGTCCAAGCAGGGTTAGGTGTGGTTTCAGGAAACTCTTGGGTTAAATAACTCAAGCGTGATGTTCTCATAGAGAAAAGTAAAATAATAGGGTAAATACGTTTGTCCTTTCACTCGTTTTGAATAGGTACTTTTGCCCATCTAAGTTTTACTATAAATTAGTTTATTAGCATACATTAATAGGTAACATGGTACTGGGTAACTTCCCAGGGCCTGATTTACGACTGTGAATTCGACACCCGTGCCCGTACCCCCTCCCCATTTGATGGGATCTTCATTTGCGATGTATCTACCGTGTACCATAATCTGAAATTACATTTTTGAAAGTTAAAGAAAACATACAAATTACAGTTGTGCAGTTCAAACTGTTAAACAGATAAATTATATATAATGAATACTTAGTTGCAGAAATCAGAAGATACTCTGCAATTTATAATTTGCTATTTTGCTGTAACATTTTTGTGCATACCTTCATTCTTGGAAATCTTAAATGGAATTAAATGTGCATTAATCTGCAAAGATTATTTTTACAATGACGTTATAAAGCCAGTAGGACGAGCTATTTCCATTTTTGCATGTTTTCCTCTTTGTAAATCAGCCCCTGTAATTACCTTACACAACTTAAAAAGTATAATCAAATCAAAATGTTTCTTCTGCGTGGAATATGTGTATTTATTAAGTGTAATGATTAATGAATATGTGTAATGATTAAGTCTTTTGGGGTATCCGTAGCTTTTATCATCTTTTGTTTTTCTTCGATTGAGAAATGGTTTCAGAAGCAGGCGTTGTCTGATTCGTATTCCGGAAAAAAGAGGCTATAAAGAACTTTCGGGAGGATTAATAGTTTCTCTGATTTTACTCTTTTTTAAAAATAACTCAAAAGTGAAACAGTCAAAGAATGATCAAGTACGGCTAAAGTAACTGATGCATAAGTAACTCTTGCCTGAAGTACTCATGTCCACTGAGAAAAGTAAAATAAGATAAAATTACCTTTCCTGTCCTAAGTTTATTTTAGTTTATAACTGTTAACATCAAGTTTTAGTAAAAATCAGTTTAACGGGCATCAATAGGTAGCGTTCCATTAGGTAATTTCTCCCAACAGCATAAAATCAAGTATAGTTAAATCAAAATGTTCTGAGTGGAATATAATTAGTTTGGGAATGTAATGATAAAGTACGCTAGAGTATCGATTGCTTTTGTTTTTGTCCTTTTAATTTTTCTTTCACTGGGAAGGCTTGTGCGGTATCAGAGCCGAAGACGGAGCATGATATATTTTTGAAAAAAAAAAAGAGGTTGTAAAGACTTGTAGGAGAAAGAATATTTTCTTTGTTCTGTTTTTGAAAATTAACTCAAAGTGTGAAGCTGTCAAAATTGACTTATGTGGGACTTAACGGAAAGTAACGATTCAAAAGGACTACGATGAATAACGTTTGCATGGTATACAATTTGAACGTCTTACAAGAACAGTAAATCTTAAATTGTATGCTTCTTCTTTGCAGAAGATCAGCAAGATTTTTAAATTATTTCAATTTTATTCATAATTATCATTAAGTTTCATAATAGAAACGTCAAAGATGTAATTCGTAAGATTGGACAAGTAACTAGGTTTCAAGTTTTTTTTTCATTTATTTTTGGATGTCGGTTTCAACTTTTATAGCTGCATAACTGGAGACTCACAAAACTTATTTATATTTAATACTTTTGAAAATGTATTCGATTGTTAACTAGATCTGTAAAAGAAACTAAATTAAAGCTTGAATTACAAATTACCAATTACAAATTGAAACGCTAATTATTTTAAGAATTATAAGTTTTCTGGAGTAACACCAGGGATGTCCAAAGCGAATTAATTTTAAGCGTAGTATAACCATTTTTACTTATGCATTTTAGACCTTAATGTTTACAAAAATAAAGAAGTTAGTTTATTCTTGTATGCATTCACGGAATTCACGGAAACTGTTAAAGCACTTTTTCCCCGTACAAATTTTCTATGATAATTTATTTAAACTATAGTGTTGAGAGATTTTGTATTTCTTAAGTTCAATAATTTTTCTTCATTGCGTAAATTATATATTTATGTAATCTGCATCTAAATTTTCTGTGAAAGTCTATTAAGTGTATGTTTTAAGAGATTGATAGATATAAACCTGCTACATTTTAAATCTGAATGCCTGCAGTGCCTTGGAGAAATCGAGATTCATCAAGGCTGACGAAAATAGAAAAAGAGAATTCAGGGCATTACATATGTTTTCCAAGGTCTGCTAACAAAGGAAGTTCATTTCCCGTGGTAAGGAACGTTTCTTGTAATTGAATCTCTTGAGAACCGACTAATTAATTCCATATATGTTGTTTTTAATTTAATGATGGTGAATCCTCTATGGGCATAGTGTGATAGTATTTAAAAAGATATAAATCAACATAACAAGCTGTTTCCGTATTTTTCATGGCGCAAATGTGATGTGTCAGTTTAAAAAGGAAATATTCTCAGTGCTCCATAAAATCTAGGCTTAAAATAGTTGATAACAATTTATATATATACAAAATAATCAACAATTATTTTAGCAAAAGATATTTTAAATAGATATCAATTTATTCCTTTCGTAATATTGGATTTCAAAATTGATTTTAAATCAAATTTTTTTTTTTTTTGTTATTAATCTATTTTCATTCAAAATTATTTCTGTTTAAAAAATTCGACATAAAAAATCATTTCTGTTTTTAATGCTTTATTTACTTTTAACTTTATTAAAAGATGCTATATTTCTCATAAATTTCTACCGAAAAATGTTCTACATAATCTAGTAAATATGTATAAATTTCGTTTGAACACGCACATAAACGCATCCATTTTATCCGTTTAAAAAATCATTTCTATATTAAATTCTTTATTTACTTTTAACAGTAGTACTTGATGAAAAGATGGCATAAAAGCTGAAAACGTCTAGGAAAAAAGCTCGACATAATCTATCAGAAATCTATAAATTTCGTTTGAACACGCACATAAACGCGTCCATTTTATCCGTTTAAAAAATCATTTCCAGTTTAAATTCCTTATTTACTTTAAACAGTAGTACTTGATGAAAAGATGGCATATAAGCTGAAAACGTCTGGGAGAAAAGCTCAACATAATGTATCAGAGATCTATAAATTTAGTTTGAACACGCACATAAACGCATCCATAAAATGAGTTTAAAGAATCATTTCTATGTTAAATTCCTTATTTACTTTAAACAGTAGTACTTGATGAAAAGATGGTATATAAAATGAAAATTCTACGATAAAAGCTCGACATATACGGTCAAAGATCTATAAATTTGGTTTGAGCACACACATAGATGAATCCATAATCCAGACCGACTAAAAGATTTTGTAAACATATGTGAATTTATTCCTTTCGTAACACTGCATTTTAAAATTATTTTTAGATCAAAATATTTTTGTCATTAATCTGTTTTCTTTCTAAATAATTTCTATTTAAAAATTCAGTTTAAAAAGTCATTTCTGATTTGAATTCTGGTTTATAAATTTATTTCTAACAGTAAAGATGATATAGTGGCTGAAAATGTCTGCAGAAAAAAGCTTGACTTTATCTATCTTAAATCTATAAATTTGGTTTGAATACTTACAATACATCCATATTCAATGGGGGATAAGACCAAATCTGTTGTCCCACTTCTCTGACATTTAACTATTTACCAACATTTATAAGAGTAATTAACAATAAAGTCTTACTGGTACTAGTTAACATACTTAAACATAGCTATCATATACAATCAATACAATTCATACTCTTACATCATTTTTGAAATTCTTCAAGCACAGGGTTAAAACAACAATAAACATTTTATCAAATAGAAATCTTTTAAGCATTAAGCATTATTGAACGCCATTCTACAGTACAGTCCAATTTTTCCCAGGTATAACAAGAGCATATGACATATTTCACAGACAAGTGTTCTAATTTAAAGTTATACTTGATTTAAACAGAAATCCCCAATTTTTCAAAAGCTTTGCTTTTCAATTTTGAAATTTTTTCTGTGAGTACATGGAATACAAATCTTCCGCAAAGCATTGGAAAAAAAACCAATCTTATTATCTTTAATACCCTAATGCTTATTTCAATTTCACTAAGTGTTTCTTACGCGTTACGCGTATTGATAACATATTGATAGCACTGATATCAAGCTTAATTTAGCCAGTATTTAAGTTGCACTTCTCTGTTATACAATCCAAAGGTTATCATTGTCTATACAAGGCACTTAGCAAATGGTACGGTTGCAATAACAGCGTAAATGACATAAATCAGACATTGTGCATAAAGCTTCCTGCACTTTAAAATATAGTCTTAGATGTCGGACTAAAAAAAGATTATCAAGTAAAAGTAGAAGCTCGTAATTTAATGCATTAGAAGACTACAAGATGGCATTAGTTGTATACTCCTTGTTCAAATTATGTGAAATCAGATAATGTTTTAGATATTGTGACTTAGAATGCCTGAGACTGTTAGAAATTTGGGATTTAGTTTTACTTTATTTTCACTAGTTTTACTTTACTAGTTTTACTTTATTTTAAAATATAATTTGAGATATCGGATTAAAAACAGATTATCAATAAAAATAGTAGCTAGTAATGTAGTGTAATAGAAGAAGACTACAAGAGGGCATTAGTTGTATACTACTTGTTCAAATTATGTGAATTCTGATAATGTTTTAGATATTGGGACTAGAATGCCTGGGACTGTTAGTAATTTAAGATTTAGTTTTACTTTATTTTCAGTAGTTTTACTTTACTAGTTTTACTTTATTTAAAAATATATTCTTAGATGTCGGATTAAAAAAATAATTATCAAGTAAAAGTAGATGCTCGTAACGTACTGCATTAGAAGACTACAAGAGGGCATTAGTTGTTTACTCCTTGTTCAAATTATGTGAATTCTGATAATGTTTGAGATATTGTAATTTAAAATGCCTGGAACTGTTAGTAATTTAGGATTTAGTTTTACTTTATTTTCACTAACAAGTAAAATTTACTTATAAAAGAATATGGCAATTTTAATGCTGATTTTTAATGTTAAAAATACCACAAAAAATCATGTCAAATTTAATATTATATACGTCCCCATATTTATTTACATATTTTGAGAAAAACAGTGCACGATTGTGCATATAGTTTTTAAAATTGAATTTTTTATTTAAAAATTAAATTTTGATTAATAATGTATTAAAAATATATTTGAAAATTATTTTTACTCCAAAGTTAAGGAAATATATATTTTACTGTAGAATTACAAGAGCCTCTTCAAGCTAAGACCCTGACTTATACATCTGCTGAATATAAAATTGCTAAGAAATTATTAGTTATAAAATAAATATTTTTTAATTCTGTCTATATAAAATTAAATACAATGCGTAATACAATGATCTACATTAACCACATAAGCAACGGATTCAAAATTAATCAAAGTTTTCAACAGTAATTTGTATAACAATATATTTTTCGAGGTCCTTACATTATAGGAGATTTTAGTTTTCATAATATTGTGAATTACAAGAATAAAATAAATTATAATTGAACCTAAATCACAATATAAAAATTATGCTTGAGTGTTTTGTTACATAGTAAAAGGTATTTTAAATTATTTTACCTTTTCAAATTGGCTCCTTGGAGAATAAATCACATCACATTTTGTAATGAGGATAAAACTGTGCATATTATTCATTTTTCGATTTATCTTGAGCTTTTCCTCCTGTAAAATAAATTCATCTGACAGCATTTATTGAAATAAAATTAATTTCATTATCTAATACCCTAGCACATTTTCAAAGACATTTTTTAACATCTCTTTACGGAAATTGTAACTTTTTGGAATAATATAATAAATTGCAGAGACAAAAATAATCTTGATAACATTTACGCCTTTAAGCATATAAACTTGAAATTAAAAATCTAATTTCTTCATTTATTTATTTATTTTTCATGGAAGCTATAGTAAGAAGAAACATTTTTTTATAAATTTTGACTTTAATATACTCGTAAAATATATGAGATATCATTTCGTTCCTCTTTCACATCATAGATGGCGCTACATTAAATTTATCTATCCTGAAAGTTGGGTAACTCTCGTTATTGCTTCAGTACTGGGTTGTTAAACTATAGTTAAATTTTTATTTTAAGAATTTAGTAATATTAAATTTAATACTATATTTTTAATAAACTCATAGGAAAATATTTAAATAGAAACTTCATTGTCAAATAAATTAGAAATAAAATACAATAATTAACACAAAGATTAGAGGAATAAAATATTTTTAGATAAATCAAATTTAATTTTCCTTAACATAAATCCTATAAAATTATACTTCTTTTTTATAATTTTACTTAAAATGTATCATAAAAGATAATTTTACACATAAAAGTATTTTATTATTAAAATAAAGTAATTTTTTAATTATAGAGCAATGTTGATAACAGAAAAAAATAGATTGTGTTTAAATATAACACCTAAAGAACAGAAAAATAATTTCTAGCTAAAAATATTTTAATTTTTACAGAACTATAATGCAATGGGGATTTTCATAAATATAATAAAATTGTTTTCATGAATATAAATAAAAGTTCTACAATATTTAGAAATGTATGTTTTTTCAAACTTGTTATTTTCTTCCAAAATTTGGTGTTTCTTTACTCTCTAGCATCTGTGTTCCTATTGGTCTCTTTACATGTAAGAAATCTATTTTCTTCTACCTATGGAAAGAAAAGACTTAATTTAAATTTTCTAATATTTGCAGGTATAACTTTTTTAAATGTATAATGTTATAAATAAAATTGTAGTTTCATTCTATAACACTTGGTTTCATTTTTATGTTATAATAAAAAAGCGGTTGACAAATAACATATATATGTACATAAAGACTGTATGAAAATCACCTAAATTGTTACTATTATTGGAGGGTAAAATAACTGCCCAGAATATTTTTCGTAATTGTTTTCCATACAAAACATAATACAAAATTATAAGTATTTAAAATCCGCATTGTTATACAAATATTTTTGTAAGTGTGATTAGGTTTTTTTTTCTTTTTCTTCTTTTTTTTTAAGAAAAATTTTATTTGGGCCCGAGGAAACTTTAAAATATTTCTATCACATTGCACAGCACAGGAAGATTATTAATATTTACAAACATTGAACATAAAATAAAGTTATTTAAAATGCGTATAACTCTTGAAAATTTTTAACTTCTATTTTCATAAATTTAAGGGCATATTTAAAGAAAACATTAAACTCTATAAAGGATGTCTAATTATAAAAGAGTAGACCGTATAAGAAAAGAAAATTTGTGACATTTTATTTATTAAACTATAAAGCCAGATATATAAAACTTAATTATTTTAGAAAATGTAAGCATGGCGTATAACTCAATTTCACTTTAATGAATAGAATTTTTACAATAAATGACTGTCAGCATTTTATATTGTATTTAAAACGAAACTAAATTTTTGAAATAAAACGGCTGATATTCAACAGCATTTGATTAAAATATTAATAATAATTAATAATTTTCTACTTTTTTTATTGCTTACATTCAAACTTTAATTCCAAAATACAAATTTTAAGTAACTGTCAGCATTTTTATTGATTGAAACATATTTTACAAACATATTAAGTGAAACATATTTTTTAGAATAAAACATTTTACTCTGTTTGTTAAAGATATCCTTAATTAAATTATTTTACTAACATTTTTACAGTTTTATCATATTAATATATTAATGCTTTAATTTCAAAACATAATTTTTAAACTGTTAACTTCTAACCTAGCAGATTATAGTGGATATTTAAATGCGTGATTAAAAGTTCTCCGTCTTACTAATAGATGGCGCTGTGCAGTTTTGATACAGCGAAGTATTTTCGTCATCGAAATTAGGATCTTTTTAAATTTTCTCTTTCCTGTAAGAAATACTTGTATAGACTTTCGTCATGATTTCTCTAGTTGAAAAAATAATTTCCTGGCTGGTTTAAAACAAAATAAGAAATAAAAACAAGCGTGTTTAATATTATAAGTAATAGTCTGCAATATTTGTAGATGCGAACATTTTAAAAAATGTGTTGCATTTGAAGAATAATCGTTGCTAAAATTACACATAGATATATTCAGCGAAAACTCACTTATACAAAGTTAGTTATACGAAGGGGAACAAAAAAATTTTCATATAAGTGAATACGAGTCTTTTCCGGCTGTGAAAACATGAAACCTTCTATTCCACTTTTCGTTCATTTTTAATAAATTAACGTAGATTATCGCTAAAAAATAATTATTTTAATATCTGTAGACTATAACAAAATGAATTGCTTCAATTATATTAATACATCGTATAACTGAATGGATTAAATATGTGTACGTTTTTTACCAATGAGTGTTTTTACCAATAAAATAATATTCATGTTCAGTACTGTGCACTCATGAGGCCAAAATAAAAAAGATCAAAATTTGGAAATAAAATGTCGAGTTTATACAGACAATCCATGTTTCGCGTTTTTCTTCCAAAACGTTTTACATTTTCTCAGTTAGAAGTGTTAGGAGCAAGTGAGTCAGCCAGTGAGAATTTTAAGAGTAAGTCAAGTGAGGATCCCGAGATTCGAAACTAAATGTGTTACATAACAATAGTTGAACTAAGCATGAAATAATTTTTGTGTCCAGAAAGTCGCCAAGAGTTGCCACAGTTAGAAGAAAAACAAAGAAATTTAGTAAAAATTTGTAATTTTTGAAATAGAATCGGCAGAAATTTATTTTTGAATTCAAATATAATTAAGTTGGTTAGTTATAATTAAATTATCATTACATATATACAAAATCAAAGAACTCTATTTATAAAACACTTTTACTTTAAAACTAAAGAAATAGAGTAATAGATAACACAAATTAAACGAAATCTCTATTTTTTGATGGCCGAATGGTCAGGGCACTGACCTTTCGAATCCCACCGAGGCATGGATTTTCGTAGCTGTTCGGAATTGGCTTTAAGCAGTAGGTCCCGGTCTCGTGTAGCAAAAAGCAGACCGTAGTATTCCAAACCAAACTAAGCATGTAATTTTAGCCATGGATCACTTAATTGTTCATAGTTTTTTGTCTTTAAAATAATCGGTAATGTAAGTTCGTTAATTTCATTTGCTTTTGGAAAGGGAAATGCTTTATATAACTCAGTGGTTCCTCCGAAACCTCACAGGTTCGAAGAGGATGAAAGTGATGCTCACATAAAGCTTAATTTGGGATCCATGGACTATGTTTGGGATTTCGGAGTCCACGAAACGAAAGCCTGAAATGTAAAGTACAATCATTGTACCTAATTTTTACAATAGTTGAATTAAAAAGCAATGAAATAGACTGACAGTCATTTATTGTAGATATTTTGTAGCAGTTCTTTAAAGGCCGTCTAGTAAAACAGAGGAGTTATGAATCTCATCACAAAAAAAAAAAAGTAAATAAAAGATTGATTAGAAAGTATGTTACCCACAAACATAAAGCAAAACATATCAACCCATCTTAAACCTTTAAAAAAATACACAATTTTTAGAATTTAAAACATAAATTAATAAATGCATCAGATTTTAATTAAAGTTTCTAAAAGTTTAAATAAAATTTTATTTTTTCTATTACAAATATCCAAATACAATTGTAAATTTATGCAGTTGTATAGACTTGTTTCACTTGCGGGTTTATGGCACGGTGATTACTATTAAAACGGTTCCGTGGGTAAAAGGTTTAAGAACTTACTAGGATAACTGACTGTTTCATATAACCGACTAATCTGAGTTTGCAACGGCATAATTAATTTATTGTTACATATTTCCCTAGAGTAGGAAAGCCTAATCACGTCCAATAAATAGTCTCCGTCGTAATATGCGATATGTTCATAGCTAAGGGTTATACATAACTTCACTTGAGTGAAGAACCACGAGGGCTGAAGACTTTAAGCTAAACCTTAAGAAGGGGTGTGTCTTTAATTTTAATATACACTGGTAGGATGAAAAAATGACTTAGTTCAAGTGGGTTCTCGTACTTAACAAGTAGGGACCAAGAAGAAATTCCCCAGGTTTGGCCGGTCACCTACAGAGGTATCATTGGAAAATTAAATACATAATTCAAACATATATTTAATTTAAATGTAATTAAATAATTTAATAGTAACTCAGAAATATTTTAATAACTGTAGATGTTATTTTATAAGTTATTGTAAAGATTTTTCTGTTTTGTTGTTGGCAACAATTATCTTTCAATGGATTTGAGAAACCAAACTAGAAAAAGATTACGACAGGTGAAAATAAATGTAATATTTCATTTAATGGTTTTATTCTTATTTTAATCAAACATCGTTAAACTAATTTTTACAATCATCTTTTATTGTTGCTTAATCTGGGAAACTGCAAGCTTCCACTGTACGTTGACTACCAACTATGAGATAATTCATAGATTGGGTTCTTTTCTAGGACGCCAACTACGAGTTATCTCATACTGTGTTTACTTGCCATTTTTGTGCAGCTACGAATAAACTCGTAGTATATCAGTGTTAATATCGATGATTTGCATAGTACTCAATTTTATTTTGAGTCAGTGGTCTTTTCTTATTCATATTGGATTCTTGATAATTTAATTATAGCAATAATTATAAAACAAAGCACTCAAGAAAGTAAATGTGATGCACTCCATTACAATTTCTGAGGTACTACTGAAGAATATGGATGCGTATCTATGATTCAGCAATATAAAAGCGACAGGTCGAAGCGTGTCTGCGCACAAATTAACTCGTCGTTGGCTTCCGCGAAGAGATTTCTGTTACAGAAGATACTACGAGATAATTCGTAAGACCTTTTTCTTTTCTTAAAAACAAAAAGAAAACACCTTTTTATGCTTTTTGATGATAATTATGCACTAGAATTAGTAGACTAGAGTTTTTTTTTAATAATATATTGTAATTAAATCAAACTGTCATTTTAGGCCAGGTTTCTGAAAAATGCCGTGGCATTCAACTTAATATACATGACATCATATCTACCATTTCAATATTGAAATGACATTATCATAAAGCTCAGTAAAGATTACAGGAAATAAATCTCTCAAAATCCACACTTTTCTTTCACTGCAGTCAGAACAATAGATCATTAAAGCTTCCCGAATAAAACAAGGTATTAATGGCAAAATATATCCTCCGTGAAAGCTACTCCGACTTATAAATATTTAATGTTAGGAGGATGAAAATTATTAACCTACAGCCTGAGAGTTATTAACTGTGTCCGTGGATTTTTTGGTTCTCGCCGTGTACACTCTCCTCCTGGTCTTCGTCTGGGAAGAGTTAAAACATATGTTTTTGTAGACGGGGAAAAATAAAACAAGTCGTTTCAGTGTTTGACAGCAGACTTACGTCATGTTCCGAAAAGGGCTGCTTCGCCAGTCTTTAACCAGAACACGCGGTATATTTTAAGCGGGTGTTTCAACTGTTTGGAACAGGTTTGAAGATAACCTTTCCTTGAGAAGCGAAGTTCCTATCGCTAAGTAAATATTCTCATCTCATTTAACCCAACTTTTTAAGTTTACGACCGTTCAGTTCCGACTGTCAACTGTAAATGTTATGGTTTGTTTCAAGTGGAGTGGAAAGTATAGTTCTCTGAGTGACTCAATTAATGGAAATAAATTTTTAACTGAATAGGACTCTCTAGTGGATATTACTGAATAAAATAAATTGTTATTTCGATGGTAATTTTAACTTTACTCTCGCATGAAAATAATTACTGTCCTCACCATTATATTAAATCTAGCTGTATTCTATTCTGTATTGATTAGAAATACCGGAAACAATTTCAGATAGATAAGCTGCTCTATAGTATAAGTAGCTGCATTTTCTTGCTACGCTACGATGAATGCGTCTTGATTAAATGTATTTCAAATATCGTTATTTTGGGTATAGAAACCGCCCTAGCGTATAACTTGTTGTATTGTTTTGCTACGTTACTATGATTCTGTATTGATTAAATGCATTTCAAATACTGTAATTTTGGGTAGATAAGTCGCCCTGGTGTGTAATTAGCTGTATTCTTAAGCTTCGCTACGACGATTCTGTATAGATTTAATGTATTTGAAATACCAGAATTTCGGATAGATAGGCCACTCTAACGTATAACTAGTTGCATGCTCTTGCTTCTGAATTCTCTTGCTTGGCTATGGTGAGTCTGTATATATTATTGTATTTGAAATATCGGAACTTCGAATAGATAAGCCACCAGGCTTGTAACAGCTGTATTAATTTGCTTCGCTATATTGTATTGATTAAATGTATTTGAAATATCCTAATTTTGGTTAGATAGGCTGCCCTGGCTTATAACTAGTTGCATGCTCTTGCTTCTGAATTCTCTTGCTTGGATATGGTGAGTCTGTATAGATTATTGTATTTGAAATATCGGAACTTCGAATAGATAAGCCACCAGGCTTGTAACAGCTATATTATTTTGCTTCCTATACTGTATTGATTAATTGTATTTGAAATACCGTAATTTTGGGTAGATAGGCCACCCTGGCTTATAACTAGTTGCATGCTCTTGCTTCTGAATGTAGGTGCGAGGATTCTAAATTGAGTAAATGCATTCAAAATATTATCATTTCGGATAGATAAGTCACTCTGTCGTATACGTCGCACACGTGAAAATAAATTATAATTAAACCTTAAAATAAAGAAAGTTATAGAAATTTATTTGTGCCCTTTAAAGGATTGCATTAAAAGTGTACTGCAGAAATCACCTTGAGTTTTATGTCACATCAATAAACAATATAATCTTAATAAATTAAAACCTCAACCTTAACTCTTAATTAACCTCAGTCCTACTTTTTAACATGTTAATTATTTAAATTAAAAGAAATCTATTATAATTATTGCATTTAATTCCTCAATAAAAATTAAAACTTCTTTTAAAATTAATATATATTTATACAGTAATTTATTATTACCGAGTTAAAACTGAGCAATTATCAACTATTCACTAAAAAATGGTAATAATAACAATAAAAATACTTAATAGCAATGATAATAAAATAGTTATTTAATTTTGAATTGTTTTTGGTATATTAAAGTAATGAAACGTTCAGGAAAAAATATATAAATATAATTTTAAAATATTCGAAATTTTTTTCATTTCAGAAAAAATAAAAACTATGTAATGTTTACCAAATAATAAAATTTGGATTTATGAGGAGCAAGTACACGCAAAGTACAAAAAATTTTATCAGTGATGTCTCATAGATGGCGTTCTGCATTGTCCACTTATTAACATGTTAATTATTTAAATTAAAACAAATCTATTATAATTATCAATGCATTTAATTCCTGAATAACAATTAAAACTTTTTTTTATAAATAATATGTATTTATTCAGTGATTTATTATTGCCGAGTTAAAACTGAGTAATTAACAGCTATTTATATAAATAATAAATAGCAATAATAATAACAATAATAATAAAATAGTTATTTCATTTGGAATTGTTTTTGGCATATTAAAGTCATGACACGTTCAGGAAAAAATATATAAATATAATTTTAAAATATTGGAATAATTTTTCATTTCAGTAAAAATAAAAACCATATACTGTTTGCCAAATAAGAAAATTTGGATTTATGAGAAGCAAGATCACGTAAAGTGCAAAAAATTTTATCAGTGATGTCTCATAGATGGCGTTCTGCATTGCTTTCAAGCGGAAGTGCTGTTTATTTGATCGTAAAATAAAGGGGAAAACGAACAGCAAATCCTCCAGTATAATAAATTTCCTGTGAAACTGAAATCAAAACTAATGATTTATCACTGTGATGTAGCTAAATAAAATACTGTTTTACGAAGTTTAGAACTTCGAAAGTGATTAATCACAAAGAGGTTTACATATCTTCAGAAACGTTATATAAGATGTCTGACATTATGTTTCCTTATTATTGAAAAGAAAGCAAGGATTTACTCGTCAATAAAATAAATATAATAAAGTACTATTTAAAATTTAATAATAACTTTAATTTAACAAAAGCTTGAGACGGAATTAGAAGAAGTGTTTAGGTAACATATTTTCATTACAGATATATTCTTATAAGGTAACGTTTATATTAAAATGATGTGATGTTTGAAATTTAACAATATTTTTTAAAATTTAACACTAAAAGCGTGGGATGCAATTTGGATCAGTATCTATGTAGCATGTTTTGACTACAGATATATTCATATTAGGTAACGTTTATATTAAAATACAAACATGATGTTTGAAATTTAACGATATTTTTTAAATTTAACAATGAAAGCTTGTGTTGGAATTAGAATCAGTGTCTAAGTAACGTATTTTCAATATAGATATATTCTTACAAGGTAATGTTTATATTAAAATACTAATGTGATGTTTGAAGTTTAACAATATTTTTTAAAATTTAACAATAAAAGCGTGGGACGCAATTAGACTCAGTGTATAAGTAACATATTTTCAATACATATATATTCGTATAAGGTAATGTTCATATTAAAACACTAATGTGATGTTTATGTCATTTATGCCATATGTTGTGTGCCATATGCTTTTATTTTTAGCTGCTTAACCCATCATAACAGCTGGTTCTTCTCTTTTATATAAGTTCCTTAGCAGTTTTTCTATACACGCACATTACAATTTTCATACAGGATATTTTGTCAAAATTTCTTTCATGTGCGCTGCTTTAAAATTATTATTTTTAACTCTAAAAGCATCTTTTGCATCTTTTCTTTTATTAAATAAAAGTAATTTTTTAAAAATAATTTTAATATTTATTTTATTTTCAGCTTTTTTAGTCTCAAATTTTATAATCTATTTTCATCCTAAGTAAGTTAACCAATGACCAATTTAGTACTACTTAATTAAAATCTATAAGGAAAACCACAGATATACCAGAAAATGTTAATAGCTTAAATCTCTAACCAAAACTCTTTAGTTTTAAAGCTTTTAAATAGATGGCGATACTAGTTTAAAATCTCTTCAACTGAGATTCTAAGTACTCTGAACAACGTTTTCTTTGCAATGACTAAACTTTTCTCCAATTTAATTTTTTATGATTCAATATTGTATTTTCACCGGAAATGAACTATGAGCAAAAATTTATCTCTATTTAATCCGGAAATTACATAAAAATGTATTACAAAATTTCAACTGACAAAAACGATTAATAATAAAAATGCACTTGAACATCCGTCCATTGGTTTTGAAGGAAACAGAAATGGAAAGCGATGAATGTAGAAACAATGATATAGAAATTTATTAAAATGCGACTACGAATAAATTAATTATATACAACACTTTTTGAAAATATTAATTTTTTTTTTCTAAAGTAACATTTAGAAATATATATATAACGTTAAAAAAATATTTTGTAATTGATACCGGACATTTTTTAGCCCTTTCATCTGTTTACCCGTATAATATACCGGGTGACTAACACTTGGCTCCAATTAGTTTGCCCGTTTCACGTACGACTATCTTTCTTTCCTACTTTCTAATTTTTGGTTTACCCGTGATTTTAATTTTTGTGAAGAGATTTATTGAGCAGATTAATTAAGAATATAATTTGGTAATAAATTTTAGAAGTGGATGACCAGGTTTGAAGCCATTTTATAGGAATCATTGAAAGGTAGTGTGCATTTTATTTTTTAATATGTTTATTTGGGTCGTGAAATTAACAAATTAAATTCCTGGTCCGTTTAATTGCCTGTCTCACCACAATCATTTAACGGCTAACCGATTAACCCATGGCGCTAACCAATGGTGGGACGCAATTCTCCTTTTAAACAGAGATTAATCACGGTTAGCCTTTAAACGACTTTGGTGAGTACAGCCCTGAGTAGCCTGGGAATTCAGATCAGGGATAATTTGCTGTGAAACTGAAATCAAAACTAATGATTAATCATTTCTGATATATCGTGATAAAACACTGATTTATGAAGTTTTTACCTCCTAAAAAGAGCAATGCTTACACTTCTTCAGAAGGGTTGTAAGATTATCATCATGTTATCTTCTGCTTGCAGTTCAAGGATTGTAAAGGATTGCAAATCAAAGATGTGTTATTCAATAAAAATATTTCAGTTGACTTATTTCTACTTTGCAAAACTAACATTTTGACAGAAAAAAAGCAAGAATTTCGGAATTAATTTTTTTTATGTATTCAACCTTGTTACTACCTAAAGTGTAATCAGAATACATTATTTATCCTGATTATTTGTCAAATAGAATATTTGAACAGGCTTAATTCTGGAATATGAAACAACACTATTTTGGTACTTTATGTGATCAGAGGACAAAGAGAACAGCGAAATGCTTTTCCTGCTGAGGGATAAATTTCATGAGGCACTGAAATCAAAATTAATGATTAAACACGCTGATATATCTTAACACGTTGACGGCCAACTACGAGATAACTCGTAGATTGCGTTCTTTTTTAGGACGCCAATTTCGAGTTATCTCGTACTATGTTTACTTGCCATTTTTGTGCAGATACGAATAAACTCGTAGTATATGAGTGCTAATATGGATAGATGGCTTCTGGAAAAGAACAAAAAATCAATGTTCTTGGTTTGGTTTGGTTTGGTTTAGTTTGGAGCGCTACGGTCTACTTTTTGCAACACGAGGGCTAATGAGACCGGGACCTACTGCTTAAAGCCGATTCCGAACGGCTACGAACATCCATGCCATAGTGGGACTCGAACCCACGAACTCCGGTCCGAAGGCCAGCACACTAACCATCAATGTTCTTGGAAAATAAATAATTCAGGACTTTGTTGAATTTCTGCCCATAAATTATCCTTCGCATTTGATGTTGTTGCATCCTCGTGTTGAATCATCGTCATTATCTGCAGATTCGGGATCAACTTCAGGTTCGGAGATGACTTCATCTTCACTATCACTTGCATTCTCAGAAGGTTCATAATTGCTATTGTCGTTAATATCCTCGTCAAATATCCCTTCAAATCCTGAATCCCTTAGATTAGCTTAGTACTCAATCTCAGTTTGAGTCAGTGGTATTTTCTTAATCATATTGGGTTCTTAATAGTTTAACGCGTTGATTGCCGGGGAGATCACTGGTGATCCCCACAACTAAAACTGCTTCAAGGAGGATTTTATAACTCATTTTATCTGCTGCAAATAATATTTCAACATAATATGCATCGCATAATGAAAAGTTCACTTCGGCGCCTTGGGCAAACCATCGAAAATCCATCTGGCAATCAACGTGTTAATAAAATATTGATTTATGAAGTTTTAACCTTCAAAAGTGAGTACTTAAGTATCCAGGAAGATTATTTAAGATTGATAGTAAGTTTTGTGTTCCTTCTGGGTGAAGATAATGATCTACAGTTCAGTTAGAATATTTCAACACACTTATTTCTGCTCTTCAAAGTCAATATTTTGATAGGAAAAATAAGAATTTAAGAATTAATACTATTTTTAAGTATGCCCTTTTTACTAACTACAGCACAAACAGATCAACATCAGGTTGATCTATTAGAATATTTAAACATCTTTATTTATGCCTTATGAAATAAGTGTTCTGTTATTCTTTTGATCATAAAATAAAGAGAACAACGAACTGCATTTACTCCTGTGATAAATTTCTGGTGGAACTGAAATCAAAACTAATGATAAAGCACTCTGATATATCTTAATAAAATACTGATTTATGACGATTTGACCTTCGAAAGAGACTAGTACTTACATCTCTTTAGAAAGATTATCTAAGTTTAACTTTAGGTTTTCTTCTCCTTGCGGGGAAGGCAAGGATTTATTGTTCAATGAGAGTATTCGGATAGGTTTATTTCTGCTTTGTAAAACTAACATTTTGACAGATGGTCGAAAACTAGTATTTCTTTACGAATATTCGATATAAAAGTAAAATAAATATGCCCGTCAATTAATTCTACTCATGTACCTTAAAGTATTATAAGGAAAACGAGGATTATATTTCTATAAGAATGTTTGAACAGACTTATTTCTTCTTTGTAAAACTAGTTTTTCTGGTAAATGTTGCAGGAAAAGAGTATTAAAGTAAAAAGTAAGAAATTGTTTTTAAGAGTAAAATAAGTATGAACTTTTTTAACCCTTTATATCCTGTATTAATTTATCATCAACTTTCTTACTGCATTTTTGCATCATTAGATAAGTTTTAATGGAAAATAATCGTAGAAATAAAGAAAATTAATTTTTACTGTATTTTAGTAGTTAATTTTGCAGCTGGTACTTTCTAGTACCAACATATATTTTTGATTCTATGATAGAAAATAAAACATTAAATTATGAATAAAGCAAATGAAAAGCTTACCTACGAAGTATAGAAGTCTCTAAAAGATAATATTACCAAATCACTGGTAATAAACCACAAAATATACTCAATTGAACAACACGTGTATGAACTCTACCACAAAATGACCTTCGTGTGCAGCACGCCAGTTATAAAATCCCTACTATGCGAATAAAAAGGATTCCTGATTGGTGCTGTCATTTCTTTTCTGCTGTAGGAACTGCATCGTTCATGTCCTTGTGAATAATTACCGTCAGGAAAAATGGCTTTATTAAGAAAATATAGGTGTTTGATTGAACAGGTACTTATAAGTACCGTCAGGATATAAAGGGTTAAAGGAATCTAATACATTTAACTTATTAAAAGAACAGAAGTTATTGTTAAAAAATCCTGTAACAATTGTAAAAGTACATCTTGTATTTTGGGGTACTACAGAAAAGTATTGTATTTGGTGCAAAAAAATTACTCGATTTAGGCGATAGATCAAAAGTAAATTTACAGTCACATAAAACTGGTGATTCCTATCAGCTTTTTTACTTGTTGACGATGGAAAGCAGTCTGTATTGTCTTAAGTTTGCGTGCGTCTTACCTATTTGTTTCAATATCAATCATCATTAAGATCATCAGTCTTTTGAAACAGGGTAAAAGAAATTACCCTTAAATGAAGTAGAGTAGGTAATGATTATCTGAATCTAGGTGATGAAAATTTGTAAATGGAGCTGAATTTGAATACTAATGCTGCTGCAGTGGGTAATACTGAAGAATAGGATGCCCTTGGCATATTTGGCTAAATTATTGGCGATGTTTATTAAAACACAAAGGTAATCCATCCAAACATTGTATCCTTTGCTTTTTGGGCTACTTTGATTGATGTAGAGTGCGCCATTGTAAAAGAATTATAAACTTTTATTTAATTAACCAAAGCTATTTAGAAACCTGGAATTTATATTTATGGGAGATCAATCCCTCATGAGTTTACAAAGCCAACAACTCCAAATTATTAAAAATTATCCATAGTTCACTATTAATGGTTCATTATATCTAACGTTTTTACGCATTACCCGCTTTTAACATATAAGAAATGGGTTTCACAAGGAGAGCAGAATACAAATATAATATAAATCAAAATATAGATACAGATTGTTTGGACATGGCGAGAACAGGAGAAAATGTTAGACTACCATGCTCAGACCTTTATCGCCAAGTTAGCGGAGGCACCCTGTTCTTCAGTTAAACCTTATAGGGAAATATAGTTGAATATGCAGCACTTGCTATCTGCATAATGTTTGGTTTTCTTTGGAGCAGTACGTTCTACTATTTTTCTCAAAGCTAATGAAACCGGGACCTACTCCTTAAAGCGGATTTGGAACGGCTACGAATATCCATGACGGCACCTGTATTCAAACCACCGAACAGCTGCTTTCTACCATTCGGCTATCGTTCAGCTACTACTAGTGTAAGAAAAACTTCTATCGGTAGAATCCACGTTTACGGAAGTAGTTGATACTTTCTTGGCTGCTTTTGGAATGAAGGCCAAAATTATGCCAAATTACGTTACGCTCAGTTTCTGAAAGCTATTTCGTGGTGTATTATGAAATACTAACTGGTGAGAAATCTCACAAAAGGTAATAAATAAGCCAAATCTAATAATAGTAGCATAACATGGGAACACTTAAGTGCATTAACTCATCGAATTCCACTTTACCATAGATCTATGGTTGCTTCAGTGAAATAATGACTCCGGTTGCTTTTCTGCCAAGTTGATGGTAGATATGTACCTGAGGTTTAAAGTATTTTTAACACTATTGTGGTTTCTATCGTTTATTATTCGATAATTTTGATTAGAAACTAAATACTGATACTTTACTAGATGATATTTCAATTCTGAAAAAATTTCAGGGCTTTAGGAACATTTAGTCATGTTAGTAGTTTGGCGCAAAGAAAGGAAATTCCAGTGAAAAGCGTGAACCAGATTTGCAAATATTACGATAAAGATACTAATAACTAATGAGATTCAAACATCGGGTTAAAATTTTAAAAAGATTGATGCAGTTTTCTTGATTATATTCTGGAAATATTTAATTGGAAAAAATTCCAGTTAATGCTAAATTTCTGCATTAACAGAAGTATTTACAGGGTGTTTAAAAAATAACCGGCCAATTTGAAAAATCAATAAAAACTAAGTGGACAGTGATGAAATTTTACAGTTTATTGCAATATGCTTTGATAATAGTAAATTTTCAGTCAGACAAACTTTCAAAATTAGTTATAATATTCCACAACAGATGGCGCTGCAGTCTGGAAAAAATCTGAACTACGATATTATTCTGTGGGGTCTCTTAAAAGAGCAGGCGTGCCGCCACTATCCAGAAACAATTAAGTAACTGGAACAGTACATATATTCTGCATGTGAAACCATCCCGCCTGAGACGTTTACACGGGTTTCTCATAGTTTTGTTCTGAGAATACGCCATATTATTGCTGCTCATGGTGGATATCTGGAAAATATCGTAGTTTACATTTTTCTAGACTGCAGCGCCATCTATTGTGGTACATTGTAACTAATTTTGAAAGTTTGTCTGACTGAAAATTTACTATTATCAAAGCATATTGCAATAACCTGTGTATTTCTATCACTGTCCGTTTAGTATTTATTGATTTTTCAAATATACCGGTCATTTTTTAAACACCCTGTATATAGACACATAATCGTACAGATTTTATTCTTCTCAACTACTGTATCGAAGTGTTTTTGGTTTATTCTTGAATATTTTCAGAAGATTTCTGGCTTTTATCCTTTTACTATAACAGGGATTTTGCTTTTTCCATATTTTATATATTTTTGGAAACAATGCTTTTGCGATATATTGCATGTACAAAGAAACGAAATATTTTAAACTTAGGATAAATAAATGTTTGTAGGCAATTTCTGTTTGGAACGATTCCAAAAAGCTTTTAAACTTCCGTTGATTAAATGCAACGAGTTTGATAGTAATACGCATCTACAAATTACATTAGCGTTTTACTTAAATTAAATATCAACCAGCAGAGTCTCTAGAGATACTCTAATAGTTTCCAAAATTTGGTTGGTTTTCATTCTAATTCACATAGCTAAGTCCTACTTTCATGCAAATAACCCCCGGGAATGTCCTTTTAAATGAATTTTATTGACGATCATTGAGTTGTTTTAGCTGACGAAGATTTTAAGACTACGAGTTAAAAATCTAATGTGGGTACCACATGGTATCTTAGTATATTAAATTTTACACATTTTTTTCCTGCAATTCATTTAAACTTATTTTAATTGAATGTTAAATACGATCCACCGATTTTTAAGAAAATTTTCAGTTACATAACTAATAAATTTTTAGTTTTTAATAACATCAAAAATTTATGTACTTTTAATTAAAGAATGGGTGTAAATCCCTACATTGAAATAGAATAGGTATTTTTAAAAGGGAATTTCTTGGGTTTTTTTGTTTTTTTTTTTCAGTTAATTTCAAATTCGGAGAGTAAAAATGAGTAACCACCGACATTTAAAAAATGAAATGAAGTGGCGAATTGTGCGAACTATGAAATCTCTACAAGAGTTATGAGGCATGCATATCTGCAACCCATTTGTAATCTCTTTTTCTGTCTTTGTTTTCAGTTTTATGTGTTTTTCAGTTTTATGTCTGTTCTATGTATAGACTGTTTTATACTTTCGTACTATGAAAATCATGCGTGTATATTATAATTGTTGAATGGCTGTTATTATTATAATTATTATATCATCTAAGGACCAAATCTAATATTACTAAAATCTATTCAATAGTAGGCTAGATATCTCAATCTTCTATAACAGCCAAAAGGCTCGCTTGAAAATTTTCTTGTACGATGTACTCTGCATAATGAATTGAAAACTTGAGGAGTTCATTGAAATTTAGCGAAAACAATAGACTAATGGGATCAGATCATAAATCCGATCGTAAAGCAGTCTAAAGATTCATCTAGAATCGTGGATAATCGTTAAGGGCTATAAGCTACAGTATTGACTTTTTCTTACACACAGAATAAGTCTGATTTTCCTATGAAAATGTCCCTTTGCAAGTTTTCTTGTACCTAGAGTTCTGCATATTGAATTTAAAATACTGAGAGTTAATTGAAAGCTTACAGGGTGTAATAGACTAAAGGAATCAGCTCATAAAGCAGATCGTAAAGCAGCACAAGGATTTATCTAGAATCGTGGATAATCGTCAAAGTCTATAAACTATAGTATTGACTTTTTTTAAACACAGAATAGGTCAGATATCTGATTTTCCTATGAAAATGTTCACTGGCAAGTTTTCTTGTACATTAAGTTCTGCATAATGAACTAAAAATATTGAGAGTTAAATGAAAGCTTAGCGGGTGTAATGCACTTAAGTGATCAGCTTATAAAACCAATCATAAACCATAACAAAGATTAATCCAGAATTGTGGATAATCGTTAAAGGCTATACTATTGACTTTTTCTTACACACAGAATAGGTCAGATATTTGAATTACGTATGAAAATTTTCCCTTGCAAGTTTTCTTGTACGTTGAGTGCTGCATATTGAATTAAAAATACTGAGAGTTAATTGAAAGCTTAGCGGGTTTAATACACTGATAAATCCGATCGTAAACCATAACAAAGATTAATCCAGAATCGTGGATAGCCGTCAAGGGCGATAAGCTATAGTATTGACTTTTTCTTACACACAGAATAGGTCAGATATCTGAATTACCTACGAAAATGTTCACTTTCAAGTTTTCTCATACCTTGAGTTCTGCATATTGAATTAAAAATATTGAGAGTTTATTGGAAGTTATAGTTATCGGGAGTAATAGACTAAGCGTAATCAACTCATAAAGCTGATCGTAAACCAGAACAAAGATTCATCCAGAATTATGGATAATCGATAAAGGCTATAAGCTATAGTATTGACTTTTTCTTACACAGAATTGGCCAGATGTCTTATTTTCCTACGAAAATGCTAACTTGCAAGTATTTTTGTACATTATATTGAGTTCTGCATATTAAATCTAAAATATTGAGAGTTGATTGAAAGTTTAATGGTAGTAATAGACTAAAGGGATCGGCTTTATGGGCTAGCAGAACAAAGATTCATCTTGAATCAAGGATAATCATTATAGTACACAAACTTTTCATAATGAATACAATAGGTAAAGTCTCAATTACCTAAAAAAAGGCGAAACGCTCACATGCTGGAAGATTTTTTGTATGTTGGGTCCTCCATATTAAATTTAAAACATTGAGCGTTAATTGAAACCTGGCAGGAACAATAGACATCAGCCCATAAAGATAATTTTGTGTGCATATGAAAATTCCTTAACAGGAACGTCGATATATTAGGGGTGGTGGTGTATCTATTTGCGTAGTGTTACGTTCCCACTTCCCGCCGAGAAGGCATTGATAGCAAATAGCTGGGCGAAATAAATAAAATGGCGCCCCACACGCCGGACATAAATCTCCGGGCTTTTTATTATTTCCATTTCTTCATTTCCTCGTCTCAGATGCCCGGCAATCCTTGGCTGGCGCTCGAGGTGTTCTTTTATGGAAGTTTCGAATGCGTTTTTAATTCGCTTTATCTGCAGCCCGGCTCGACTTCCTTCGCGGCGTAAATCACCACCGCGGTGATACTTCACATGTGGCCCCTAATCTCTCCGTATGCACGTGCCCGGATTTATGAAAGGGAGTAGTGTGCGGGTCTGTGTTTATTTGATTCCGGAGAGAGAGAGAGTGTGTGTGTCTGGGAAATCTGTGTAAGACTCGAAAGGGGTGATACGAAATTCTAATGAATAATTTCGTCCGCATCCGAATTTGGCCTCGCTAAGATAACTTCCGAAAGGGAATTTAAAGTTCGCTGGCTGGTCAGAGAAATTAATTGTCTAAATCAGGTTAGCAGGAGTTTATCGATAACTTTTTGGATTTTTCAATGTTTTATAGGGAGAATTTTATTTCGGTCTGACAAAACATTAATTTCTACTCAGCTCATCTTGGACATGTTTATTCGTATTTTCGTCTTAAAAGAAAGATTTACTGTTATGATCTGCATTAGAAAAATATTCTTTAAAAAGAAAAAAAAGAAAAATGCCTGCTGAACGATTGCCGAATGTTTAGGGTGCTGGCCTTCGGAATCGGAGTTCGTGGGTTCGAATCCCACTATGGCATGGATGTTCGTAGCTGTTCGGAATCGGCTTTAAGCAGTAGGTCCCGGTCTCATTAGCCCTCGTGTTGCAGAAAATAGACTGTAGCTCTCCAAACCGAACCAAACCTAAAAAAGACTTGTAAATTCTCTGGTTAGAAAACTGTTTAATTGAGCCCATGGTAGGCAGTAGTTTTCAGATTTTTTTAGCTGATTGTATTTTGCAGTCTATATCTTAGTAAAATTTTATATCAATCTGAAACGAGATTCAGACAAAAGAATAAATACTATTCGATATTTATGGAATAGTGCATGAAATTACTTTTGCTTTGAATGAATTGAGTTAAAAGGGAAAAAAATTGTTTTTTCTTATTCTGAGAGAGGAAAAGTAATTTCATGAAATATTCTTAAAAGAATAATTTCTAGTCAGCTCATCTTCGATGTCTTTAATCGTATTTTCGACTCAAAAGAAAAATTTAATGTTGTGATCTACATATAAGAGAAATATTCTGAAAGGGACTTGTAAATTCTCTAGTTAGAGAACTGTTTAATTCATCGCATGGTTGGCAGTAGTTTTCAGGTTTTTTTAACTGATTGAATTTTGCAGTTTATATCTTAGGAGAATTTTATATCAATCTGAAATGAGATTCGGATTAAAGAATAAATACTATTCTACATTCATAGAATAGTGAATGAAACTAATTTTGCTATTAATGAATTGCATCAAAACAATGGCATACCCAGAAATTATTTTTTTCTTTTTTTGAGGGGGGACGGGTTGCATTTGATCATTGCCAACAAGGGCAATCGTATGAAAAGTGCAGAAAGTTCTTGGGCTCCCCCCCAATTTTGTAAAGTCACTTCTTTAAACTATATTTAACACTTAAATATTCAAATACAACCCATGTATACACACAGTTTTATCTCAGACAACCCCTCTCCAAAATTCTCTCATATAGATGCCTATAATTCTTTAATTTAGTATTATCATTATGTAGAAACTAAAGAATACATTATATCAATCTAATTTCTCCGTTGCAAAACTATTCGTGAACTGATATAAATTTTAACAAGTTATAAAAATTAGAAAAATATTTCTAAACTTAAAAAAAAGGAAGACAAAATTTAAAATTTCTTTTCCCCCCTTCTTTTTTTAGTTTTGAGAAAAAATCTTGGGGTGCATATATCACTTTGCTCACCCCTTGGGTACTCCTCTGCATCAACGCAAAAGAATTGTTTTTTTCTAATTCTGAGAGAGAAAATGTAATTTCATGAAATATTCTAATATAATTTCGATTGGAACTGAATTTAGCTTGCTCGAGGATAACTTCAGACAGGAAGCTCAATGGTCAGAGATTGTCTAATTTGAGCTAGTATGAGTTTTCAGTACTATTTTGGCTTTTTCAATTATATATATACGCAGTACTTTAACTCGGGCCAAAAAAGAATAATTTTTATTCTGCTCTTTTTGTCCATGTTTATTCATATTTTGATCTCAGCAAAGATAACTTCCGAAAGAGAATTTAAAGTTCGCTCGCTGGTCAGAAAAATTAATTGTTTAAACCAGGTTAGCGGGTGTTTATCGATAACTTTTTGGATTTTTCAATGTTTAATGGGGGAATTTTATTTAGGTCTGACAAAAGAATAATTTCTTCTCATCTCGTCTTGAACATCTTTATTCGTACTTTCATCTCAAAAGAAAGATTTATCGTTATGATTTACATATTAGATAAATATTCTGAAAAGACTGTTAAATTCTCTGGTTAGAGAATTGTTTAATTGAGCCCATGGTTGGCAGGAGTTTTCAGGTTTTTTTAACTGATTGAATTTTGCAATTTATATCTTAGTAGAATTTTATATCAATCTGAAACGAGAATGAGGCAAAAGAATAAATACCATTCTACATTCATGGAATAGTGCAGGAAATTACTTTTTCTTTGAATGAATTGAGTTAAAGCCAAAAACAATTGTTTTTTCTTATTCTGAGAGAGGAAAAGTAATTTCATGAAATATTCTAAATTAATTTAGATTGGAACCGAAAAAAAAAATAAGCAATAATTTCTACTCAGCTCGTCTTGCCCATCTTTATTCGTATTTTGGTCTTGAAGGAAAGATTTAAACGAGGGTCACTCTAAAATTTTTGAGATACTACTAAACAGGTACATGTTAAACCAAATTTTAGGATTTTTCAAAGTAATTATCGCCAGCATCAGCGCACTTTAGTTGACAATTTTTCCAATGTTTAAACGTCATGCCATCTATTTCTTGGAATTGATGCAAATTATACTTTTATAGCCACATAAATCTCGCCTTTCGGAATCAAAACGGTGACCAAGCAATATTTTCTTAAAAATTAGTTAGATTACAAAAAATAGCTCAATTAGATCAGCTTAGATTAAAAAATAACTGAAAGTCCCCTTTAATAGGATTAGGGGAATCTATCACTTTGATGTGTTTTGATTAAGAAATTCGACTCCAGTCGAATTTCTGACTGTCTAATCAATTGTTAGTCAAAAATGAGAAAACAAATTATATGAGCTATTAATCTTTATTTGTACTTAACTATTTGTGCTTAATTTTAAATGTACTTTACTGAGAGGAAAAATGAATCCTAAAAAAAAACATAAAAAAATAATTGAGAAATAAGAAAAAATAGTTGCAATTGAGTTTGACTTGGTAAAAAATGAAAAAAGAAAAAGAAAATTTTTTAATTCTAACATTCTTGCTTGTATTGCTGTTTGACTATAATGACCAAAAATTCCAAGATTTTTTATGTTAAAAGGCAATTTTACTATAAAGAACACGAAAAAAGGATAATTAGGGTTAGCTCAATTCTTAAATGGACCATTTTTAAGTATCTAATCCATGGAAAAATTCGATAGTAGTTATCTTAACTTCAAAGTTAAATACGTTATTTATTCGTTGTTTATTTATGCTATAAAAAGTTTCTTTTTCCATTTATAAATGATCTAAAAATATATCTTTTCTTAAACGAATTGTTCTTTTCAATTCATGAATAAGTTCTTTGCATGTTTGTTGTGTCAATTAAGTTTGTATCTTCACTACGTAACATATGTATAAAACAACATCTCTGAGGTACATTTCCAATAACCTTACTATCCGTCTTTAATTCTAATTTTAGTCAAGTAATTCAAAAACACGTAATTCAAAAATGTCGCATTGCATTCTTTGCATTTCTTCAGCTTTTCGAAAACTCTGCATCATGTAGTTCCGTCCACCTAGATACCACCATAATTTATTTCATGTCACAAACAAGTACGCCCTTGCTTTTTAGGTACATTTTTTTTTCTCTTTTTGGCTCCGTTCATTAGTTGTTCCCGCAAATTCTTTTCTTGAAGACGTGCCGCCTTAGCTGGCTTTGAATAATAGCACACTCCTGTGACCCGGCAGTCCGTCTTAGTCAACAGAGTCTTTTCGCTACATTTAGCTTCTCTTTCGAATCTTGCGTTTCTAATTAGTTGCAGGAAAAACTGGTTAGGTCCTTTTGTAGCTCCCCACCCTAAGTATGTATTGCCATTCTGTGGAAGATTCGTGGCCAATAGATTTCCAGGTAGGTGGAGAGACCTTGGATTTCTTAGAATTGGGCGGCATTACAAGTAGAATAGCGGGATGGTGCTATTTTACAAGCATTATGCTCTTCTTTTTTTCTTTATAGTGATTTTATTTTATAGTGAAAAATTTATTTCTGGATATAATATAAATTAATTCACACTATTAAGCCTATTTACACATCGGGAAGAAAAAAATGAATGACATATTTATATCATTCCTGTCCTTAATATTAATACCCATTTCTCCAAATCTACTACTCATTATCTATCAACAAATGACTTGGAAAATGCTAACGGACAATAGACTTTAAAATAAACATATTTCAAGTTGAATTTTTTATTCATAATAAAAATTATTTTATCAAAATCAAAGCTAAAGCACTTTAGCAATACTGTTCTATTTTTTCATAACTTTAAGTCGTAGTATATCATTCTATGGTATCACTTATATGCAATTTGACATGATTTTATAGAAAATGTTACAAGGGTATTAAAATTTCTTTATTTCTAGTCATCAATTAAACTAGAAGAAATGAAGTAGTTATAAATTAACATATTTCAAATTTTTTATTCACCATAAAAATTATTTCATGAAAATCAACATTGAAACACCTTAGCATTAATGATCTATTTTTTTTTATAACTTTTAGACGTAGTATATCATTCTATCACATCACTTATATGCAATTTGACATGATTTTAGAAGAAAATAATACAAGGTTATTAAAAATTCTTCATTTCTAGTCTTCATTTAAACTAGAAGAAATGAAGTAGCTATAAAATAAACATATTTCAACTTAAATTTTTTATTCACAAAAAAAATTATTCTGTGAAAATCAACACTGAAGCACGTTAGCATTACTGTTCTATTTTTTTTTTTAAATCTTTTTATATTTTTAAACTTGGTCGTCAATGAAGGCACAAATTCTTAAACTTTTTTGTTCTCTTCATAATTCATTTTTTTATCAACGTTTATCAACTTGCTTTTACGTTATTTAACACCCATCACTTATAATGACAAAATACTTAAAATTCTCACTTTGATGACATCCAGGTTTTATGATTTTCCTCGAATTTTCCTTTACTGATTTTAAACTGAAAAATGTACTTTCTCGGTGTAAAATTAGAAGACAATTTGAGAAAATTTGCCGAAGGCTCCGAAAATCTTTTAACTTGATAAGGCCATTTTCTTTTTCAATTGAACTATTCGCATTTTTAGTAACAGGTTTTATTTGAACTACTCTGTGAGAGGTTTAACACGCAAGAAGCTTATTTGTCCCAGTATTCCAATTAAATCTTTTGTAATCTTACTTGTTTATCGAGATTATGTTATGAAGAGGTCATACGACTCTTAAAAGTCGAAAAATTGTAGAATAGTTATTATTTTCGTCTTCTCATAGCTTGAAAACTACCAGTTTTACTAACATATTTTTTTAAAACTTAGGAGAAATTATTATCTTTACTTACGTATCTTAATCATTTTTGAAACATAAAAAATATTTTTGTTAGAAATTTTTAAATAAAAGACACATTTATTAACAAAAATGATATCAAAGATAACGCGCATGATAACTAAAAATATAATTAAATTAAAGACAAACTTATTATTTTAAAACAGATTACAATATCTCAAAATAACTTAGAATCTAAATTTGTATGTATTTAAAATACATATATATTTTTAAAAAATATTTGAAAGAAATGAATTTTTTTTCCTTAAAAATTAAAAATTTATTAATGCAAAAAAAGAACATATTTTGGGAAAATTATTTAAGAAAATCTAAGTTCAATCGGGTGAAAATTATATCCTATACAACCTGTAAAATATTTCATGAAAAAATATTAAAAACTTATTGAGATAACATGTGCGTTACATTGGGAAAAAAAAAAAAAAAAAAAAAAAAAAAAAAATTTGGTTGAAGACCAAGTTAAAGTTTTGTAAGTTAAATTTCTTTAAAACGCTAACACGTCAATATTGGAAATTTTTTTTTTTTTAATTTCAGAACTATATTCTTTTTCACATATATTTTTTTCTGAAAAATCAATTTTTTTTATAGATTTAACAATTGTATAACCCCCTAAGCTACTATTCTATTTTAACATATTAAAAAATTCCTCCGACTCTGTACGCAGTTATCAGTGATACAATTCTTGGAGTTTAAATATTTTCATGCGTTTAAAAGCTGAAGCTCGTGATAGAGATTCCGCAATTTGAATACATCATAGCACCACAGTAATTTTAAACTGCTTACCACAGCAATCTATAGCACTTTTGTGCGTTTAAATATCATTAATTATATCGTTAAACTGTTGTTAGATTTGAATGTATTCAAAAGTTACTTCTTTTGTATACACAGTTGACAGGAATATAATTCTTGGTATGCAATGTTTTCATTCCTTAACAGTTTTAATAAAAACGCGAGGATTGTTAGATTTCACTATGAAGTCTTCCAATCATTGTGGTGATTTGATTGAAGAATGAAATTTGTTTGAAGAGGCACAGCACATTCTGGTGTTTTTATCCACGAAGTTCAGAGTTAATGATAGTGATCAAAGTCACAGTAGTTCGGAGATTCGTTATTCTTACTCCAGTTGCTGAAACTCGTGATGAAGATTCCGCAATTTGAATACATCATAGCACCACAATAATTTTAGACTATTTACCCCAGCAACCTATTGAACTGTTGGTGTCTTTAAATATCATTAATTATACCGTTAAACTGCTGTTTGATTTGTATACATTCAAATCTAGATATGCTGTTAGATTTGATTACATTTGATTGCCTGTCAATTGCGTATGCAAAAGTTACTTCTTTTGTATACACAGTTGACAGGAATATAATTCTTGGTATGCAATGTTTTCATTTCTTAACAGTTTTACTAAATACGCGAGGATTGTTAGATTTCACTATGAAGTCTACCAATCATTGTGGTGATTTGATTGAAGAATGAAATTTGTTTGAAGAGGCTCAGCCCATTCTGGTGTTTTTATCCACGAAGTTCAGTGTTAATGATAGTGATCTAAGTCACAATAGTTCGGAGATTCGTTATTCTTACTCCAGTTGCTGAAACTCGTGATGAAGATTCCGCAATTTGAATACATCATAGCACCACAATAATTTTAGACTGCTTACCCCAGCAACTTATTGAACTGTTGGTTTCTTTAAATATCATTAATTATACCGTTAAACTGCTGTTTGATTTGTATACATTCAAATCTAGATATCCTGTTAGATTTGATTACATTTGATTGCCTGTCAATTGCGTATGCAAAAGTTACTTCTTTTGTATACACAGTTGACAGGAATATAATTCTTGGTATGCAATGTTTTCATTCCTTAACAGTTTTACTAAATACGCGATGATTGTTAGATTTCGTTATAAACAATCTACCAATCATTGTGGTGATTTGATTGAAGAATTAAATTTTTTTGAAGAGGCGCACCACATTCTGGTGTTTTTATCCATGAAGTTCAGTGTTTGGTAAATTTGGTGAAAATGACAGTCACAATAGTTCGGGAGATTCGTTATTCTTATGCCAGTTGCTGGAATTCGTGATGGAGATTCTGCAATTTGAATACATTCTAGTACCACAATAATTTTACACTCCTTACCCCAGCAATCTATTGAACTGTTTGGGTGTATAAATATCATTAATTATATCGTTAAACTGCTGTTCGATTTGAATGTATTCAAAAGTTACTCGTACTGTATACACAGTTAACAGGAATATAATTCTTGGTATGCAATGTTTTCATTCCTTAACTTTTTCAGTAACAACGCGAGAATTGTTAGATTTCGTTATGAAGTCCACCAATCATTGTGGTAATTTGTTTGAAGAATGAAAATTTTTTTGAAGAGGCGCAACTCGTTCTGGTGTTTTTATTCACGAAGTTCAGTGTTTAGTAAAATGAGTGATCAAAGTCACAATAGTTCGGTAGATTCGTTATTCTTACGCCAGTTGCTTGAGCTCATGATGGAGATTCCGCAATTTGAATACATCGCTGCGCCATCATATTTTTAGATTACTAACAAACGTTGGAATTCCACTGCTTCCACTTCTCATTAACACACCCTCTTCCAACTCAACACCCGGTGAATTTTCAAACGGCAATTTCTCATGAATTGTCGCGTAGGTGGCTTTTCTTCGCATTAAAATAGCGCCATTTCGGGTAATCCTTTAACAGCAGGACGCGTCCATTAAGCCGAAAACCGAGAACGTCGCATTAATTAAATTCCTGGATATGCAAAATAAAGGGGAGACAGGGAGAGAAGGGGGTACGCCAGCCCCACCAGCTTTCCTAATCGAGAATAATGCTCAGAAGGGGATACGGTTTAAATTCTAAAGATATTGTTTAGGGGGCTATATTTAAATTTAGCGAAATTCTTTAAAGAAAAATCAAGAGCACATTATAAATATTTTAATGCTGGTAGTTTGACGATTGCTTCAAGTAAGCTGTAATAGCTTTAAAGTCACATAGAAATTAATTTCTTTCTCTTTATCTATTGAAGTCACAATACATGCTTGAATTACACATATAAATGTTTGATCGTAAAGCTTTATTTTAAGCGATAGGATAATCAAATTGCTCTCAAATACATTCCCCTTCTTTTAAATGCTACAATAATAATTTCGCATTAACAAATAAACTGTGTAACATTTGATGAATATTAAATTAGCAAAATAATTTCAATCACAATAATATGAAAAAAAAATTTTATTTCCCTTCGCGAGCATCCTTAAAATTATTTAAACTACTCTTAACTTTAACTTTCTAATTTTAATAGGCCTTAAATGTTTAAATATTATCCATTTCACTGCTTCTTGCTTACTTTTTGTCCTCTGTTATTTTATTTCGAAACAATAATTCATGTGTTATCGCTAGCATCTGTCTCGCTTTTAAAGAATCTATTCCCAGATTATAATACGAACAATGTAGTTATTTTCTTTAATTTTTTTTTACATTCCATATATATATATATATACACATATATATACACACACATACACACACACACACACACATATATATATATATATATATATATATATATATATATATATATATATATATATATATATATATATATATAGAGAGAGAGAGAGAGAGAGAGAGAGGCTATCACATACATATTATCATAGCTATTACAGTAATAATGCAATTAAATTATGCTGCCCCCCTCAACTTTATGGCATTATGGATTTAAATCACGTGGTATATTGTACGTTTGAAAAGAATGTAGGTGGTTGAACTACAATTATTTCAAATAGTTATTACAACTTTATTTTCTAAGTATAGAAAATAAATTATCTTCGAAACTAAATCAGAAACGTAATAAATTTGCACAAATAAGAGATAAAAATAATTACAAAAAAAAAAAACAGGTGTGAATATATAATTAATATTGAATGGTATTACTGTACAATAAATTGTCTTTGTATGGGTACTTATGCAATTATCTCCTTCTAGAATTGAATAAGTTCACTTCAATACACACATGCAAAGAAAATTAAATAAAACCTTAAGTATTTTCTTCATCTATACTTGAATTTCATATCGAAGAGTTAGTAATTAATATTTATATATAGGCCTAAATTTAAATGTATTGTACTCCTCAATGCACAAAATGTTTTCAAAAATAATATATTAAAAAGTATGTCTTTTAGTTCTAATTTTTCTTTATCACGTGAATTTATACTTCGTATCATTTTTCTCGTTGTGTATATCACTTTTCTCTGGAAAATCACTGACAAATTTCTAGTATAATTTTATCCAATTATGAAATTTTGAATTCTACAAAGAATAGGAATTATTTTGATACTTTACAGCAAGAAACATTTCTATGTCAAAAAGTATGGATTTTCTTACTGGGAAAGTCATGTATAATAAAATTATTTGGCAGCAAAAAATGATTGTAATTTCGAATGGTACATTACAAATACCTTCAGCTACAAAATACACTCACATGCAATAGAAAAAGGTAAAGAAAAAATAATAAAATATGTAGATACAAATACAATATCCGATAAAATACTCTATAAATGAACTATTGAAGTAATTATTCTTCTAACGTTAATTTCGAACTTAATGAAATCATAGCGTAAAAAATTAACCATATGGTCTATGAAAAAGAAATGCTGTCTAAAGAAGTTTTTAAATTAGTACTTGAAACCTTCAAAATTAGCTGCCAAAAATTAAAATTCACGTACTTCAAAAACAAAATAATCGCCTAAAAAGCCTGTAGAGTTATTTTTCTAATTGTGCTATACAAAGATCAGCTATAACTCTTAATTGTTTACAATTTATGTACAGAGTATTCTCTTATGTCTTCTGTATCTACATTTGATGGCTGTGAATAGGGAACATTTTATCATAAGAATGCAGCTCAGAAAAATCAATATTGTTCAACAGGATAGGAAATAATGAGTTTTCCATTTCGTAAAATTTTAGTTCTTCTCATGAACTTACTTTGTTAGTGTAAGAATTTTCAAAAAGTTAAGGTATCTCTTAACCCCTTCCGGTATGATTTAATAATGAAAAACTGTGCATGAAATAACCATTTAATTTTTATTTAAAAAACTTGTTTCATTTTACAATTCTTACATATTCTTAGTTAAAATCCACTTTTTACATAGTGTTAAATAATATCAGAAACAGTAAAATTAAGAAAATATCAAAGCAAAATATTAATAAGGTATACAGATAATAGTCTTCAAGCTAGTGGTACTTTTCAAAACAAAGGGCAAAGGAATTCTTAATTGTTTACACCGCCAAGTAGTCTCACTTAAATTTGATTCTTGTAATACACACGGCATTTCTTAGTAGGTTTTCTTTTATTCTGACTCATTAATTTGGCAATGACTTGTACCAAGAAATTCTAAGTAAACAATATGCAATAGTGACTTGTGATTTTCACAAGTGATAAAAGTGATGCCAAATTCAGTACACTAGAAATTTTAAACTAAATTACTTATCATATTTAACAGTAACTTTAATCGCATGACGAGTGTAGCTCGTCATTGTGCGGTATGGAGTGAAAAACTAATGACGAGCTAGACTCGTCATTTTACCGGAAGGGGTTAATTAAAACCTGCAATGTTCAATAAGATTTCTTTTGACGAGGCCGCCGAGTTACTTCTTAGTTGTTACAGAGGGAAGTCCAATAATTGTAAAGAAATACTAAAATGATTCAAAATGTGCAAGAGATATTTAAAAAAAAATTCTTTCAAACCTCCCACTTTTTGTCTCTGGGGGCACGCATACACATACACATGTCTTGATATATAAAATTCTTCTGTCCGTGTGTTTGGAATAGAACTCCTCCTAAACGGCTGGTCTGATTTTGTTAAAATTTTGTGTATGTAATTCAGTTGATTCGAGAATGGTTTAGAATCACAATTTGATCCTATATAAAATGTTTTTTTTATTAAAAATCCAGAATCGCGAGCTTATTAAAATTATTAAAATGTGTCTTGAAATCCTTCATTGTCTTCGTATCTTCAAGTCCCAAGAACGAATCCCCGTACAGGCAATGTAGGAATTTTATTTTATTCTAATTTCGTTTGTGATGACTGTACTTGGGGTGGCGTCAAATATTTAAAAAATAATTTTTCCCTTACTTTTCCACCTAAACGGTCCAATTTATAATTTATGTTTTAAAAAATTTACAATTTTTGGATTTACAGAGTTAAAACATGACAACGTCTGGCGGGTCGTCTACTATATATATATATATATATATATATATATATATATATATATATATATATATTTATATGTTTATTTATATATATATATATATATATATATATATATATATATATGCATACATATATATATATATATATGCATACATATATATATATATATATATATATATATATATATATATATATATGCATACATTTATATGTTTATTTATATATATATATATATATATATATATATATATATACATATAGGTGTAGGTGTAAAGAACTCAAAAATAATGCATCACCAAACTATGACTGCATTGGCTAAACTTCAAGGTGGCATTTTTAATAAACTTATTTGTTAATCCCTAGTTTCATTTATTCGTATTTCAGCATAATAAAATGTAAGATAATGAATGATAATATTCAGTATTTTCACTTTGCAACTTATTCTTATTCTTGTTAGATAAATTATTTTAAAAATTTGTTTGAATAGCGAATATTTGCATTATGATAAATATGATATAACTATGACAGAGTAATTAAA
>CM063511.1:119195694-119218194 GCA_032207245.1 Pardosa pseudoannulata
TTAAATGAATTTGCACACTATATTACATTATCAGCTTTGCTAATTTCAAATTTAAAGCAACTCAGTTTCGAAAAGTGAATAACACATTTTATTTTAATTTTTTTTCATAATTTAACACTTGGCCAAAGGAAAAGTAAGTCTGCTTCTATATTGCGGTCGACATATACAAGCATCTTCCGCGTCATAATGACGTCAAGAAGTCGAAGGGATGAGAATTTGGTACCATAAATTTCCCTTTTTGACATCATTATGATGCGGAAGTTACCTGTGACATAGCTCAGCTGCAACATAGTAGCATTCTAACTACATTTCCTGCGCTAACCAAGGTACCTATACAAATAAATTATCAAGTCCCGATCTCACCATAGATAATCACAATTTTGTTAGAATTGCAGCATAAATAATCACCGATTAACTCTAATTAACTCTCATGAGATTGTTCTTAATTGCACAACATAAGCAACATTTAATATAATCTGTTTAATCTAATGTCCACACATCCTTGATGTCAAAAAATTTTGTCTGCCTAAGACCTTCCCAATATTTACTTGAACAACTATGTCAAGATCGGTCAAACCACAGTACGAAATAAAATATATAACATTTTTGTACGCAGATAGGAAGAAAATATATCAAATGAAGACAAAATCAAGTCTCCAAACGTAATTTGAATTTAAAAATCAGTTCTTTCTATGCACCCCCTTGACCTCCCTAAATCCAGGGCTGACCTGAATTGCCATGTAAAGAATTGTCACGATCGGTCCAGCCAATTTGAATTGCATGGGAGACGTACAAACATACATATGTATAGAGAAATGTAAAAAGTATGATGTGTAGAAAAAAAGATAGGAAATCGGAGACAGATATATATTTTCCTGAGTATTTCTCCATGTGGTTAGAAAAACACGCGTAATTTTGGACCTTAAATAAGACCACCAACTGAGTGTAGAGCTAACATTATTTACAGCACAAACACTTACTTCTTGAAACGCTATTTTTGAATTGCACTCTGTCTTGTCTATTTAGAAAAAGAATATTCTGTCCCTTTCCCAGTGCCGAAAACAGTCAAAACAAAACACGAGGATGTTTTTTAACCACAAAATGCTGTTTAAAAACTGGCAGACTGTGCAATTTTAAAAAAAATCAGACCCTAATATCAGTAGAATAGCACCTTCCAGTAATACGAGCTAGGGAATAATAGTATTTAATAATATTCTATTAAATAACAAAATAACTGTAATAATATAATAATTCAATATTATTTTATTGAATAATGTATTTCAATAACATTTTAATAGAATAAGTTAACTTTGATTGAAAATATTATATATATATATATATATATATATATATATATATATATATATCCAAAATGCAAATTAAAAAATATTATTTAATATAATTTATTACTTTTAATCCACTAAACTTGCACGACTTTCAAACGGGTTCCTGTATGATTTGATAAAAATTATACGTATCTCGTGAGAAATCCCTACTATATAATATATATATATATATATATATATATATATATATATATATGTTGTAAAGAGTCAATATATGGGCAACAATCTTCTTTTAATTAAAAAAATTTTTACTAACCTATTTAAATGCATCATCATGAATTATTAATAATTAAAAGAGAGTCAAACACATGAATTAAATTCTTAGAACAACATGTTATTTGACTTCCAGAGACACCTCGATTTAAGCAACACACCTCTGAAACCCAACATATGTACAACATTATAAAAATATAGAAAAGGTTTTTTGTTCATGGTATTAATGTTTTTTAGACTTATTCTTTTTTATTGATGTACTTATGGTGTCCGAGCGTTTCAATTGAATAAAATGGCCATTTAAGGAATGTGGGGGTCGCAATTACAAATCAAGTACAAATTCCATATTCGTTCCAATATTCATTCCATTTCCTTTAATTTGTTTCATTTTGATTAATATTTAATTTAGCTTTACTTGGTAGCAGCGTGGCGCATCAGTAATGCTAATAATTTGCTAATGAATTTCCTTTCTTATTTCTTTTTATTCCTAATAATATATATATATATATATATGCAATATTAAAATCCCTTATTTATATATTTTAATATTAATTTAATAACTTCTGTTCACTTAATCCAGCACCTGTCTGTACTTCTAAACGGGTTCTCTTCTTTAAACATGGTTATTTTATATCACTTGATCAAATGTGCTTAAGGATTATACGTAGTCTTTTTACGTGAGAAATCCCTACTTAAAAAGTGTGTGTGCAAGATGTTAATAAAGTGCTTGCCTGTTGTATTGATTTGATGTACCGTAGAAATAAAATTTGTTGTGCTTTTAGATGAATCTCGCCCATATTTCATATATATATATATATATATATATATATATATATATATATATATATATATATATAGTTGTAAAGAGTCAATATATGGGCCAACAATCTTCTTTTAATTAAATTTTTAAAATTAAAAAAAATTTTACTAACCTATTTAAATGCATCATGACTGAATTATTAATAATTAAAAGAGTAGAACACGTTTATTAGCATGAATTAATTCTTAGAACAAACACATGCAGTTAATTTAAAAATTTTGAGGACGTTTGCCATGAACATCTGACATTTTTACCTCAGCTTATACTGTTTTCTTAGAGTCACCTAGAGTTGAGTTATCACTCTCCTACTCTTTCCGAAATAACAAACACACACATATATGTATATTAAAAAAAAGATACAGATATGTATATATATTACGTGTGCACATGCATACTTACATACATACGTGTGTACTTAATCATTTAAAAATTTGAAAAGTTTTCAGATTTTAAACAATAATTAGGGCTTTAGTAGAAACTAGCTCACTTTTCCGTGTGTTCCGAGGCGGCAGTATGAAGAAAGACTCCTGTTAAAGAAAAAGAGAAAAGAAGGAGATACGATAAGAGAGATGGACTGAAATACAAAATATTTCAAAAATTTGCTAATATATGGAAATTTGTGGAATGCTTGAGGACATTTTTATTCCTGTTTTTTATTAATCTTATTCCTGATACTCATTATTTCTTTACTAAATAAGTATCACTTAACTTAGAATCATAGCTTGAAACTTCGACCATATTATATTAAAATTAGCTAATGATTTATTCATACAAGATTAGAATTTTTTCAAAAATCGATTGTAAAACCTGTTGCTGGTTAAGTGTTTAATTTTAATACTTATTTAATACATATTTATCTTTGTAGCTAAATTCTGCAACTATCATGTATCCTGTTGGAAATTTTTTTTTCTGTCGAAAGCTTTGGTCGTTTTGTCAGTTTTGACATTTTCTGGTGTGTTTCTATGCTAGTTTTTATAACAATACGACATTCCGTTTTCTTTTATTAATATAGTTAAATATATAAAAATGCCCTCAAACATACCACACGTTTCCATTTACTAGAAACTTTTTGAAATGTTTTGTATTTCAGTCTATCTCTCTTATCTTATCTCCTTCTTTTCTCTTTTTCTTTAACATGGATCTTCCTTCACATTGCCGCCTGGGAACACCAGGATATGTGGGCTAGTTTTTACTGAAGCCCTAATTATAGTTTCAAATCTGAAAAATATTCATATTTTCTGTTGTCTGAGGAAATCTTTGGCCTTTTTGTCTGTTTTGACTTTTTTTTTTTTTGTTATTTTTTTTAACATTGTCTTACATATTTATGTGCCAGTTTTCATAAGAATAGAAAATTCCCTTTTAATTTATTAATATAGTTAAATATATCGATACGTCCTCAAGCATTACAATAAGTCTCCATCTTCTAGCGATTTCTTGAAATATTATTCTTGACACACGGAAAAATGAGATGGTTTCTACTGAAGCCCAAATTATCTTTAAAAATCTTAAAACTATCCAAATTTTCTGTTGTCTGACGAAAATTTTGGCCTTTTTGTCAGTTTTGATTTTTTTTTTTAGCAATTGAACATTTTCTTACATATTTATGTGCCAGTTTTTATAACAGTAGAAAATTCCCCTTTGTAGTATTAATATAGTTAAATATATCGATGCCTCCTCAAGCATTACCAGAAGTTACCATTAACAAACATGCTCTTGAAATGTTATTTTTGTATTTCCCTCTATCTGTCCTTCCTTATCGCTTTTTTCTTTTCTTTAAAAAGCATTTACCTTCTCCTTCATATTGCTGCCTGGGAATAAATGGAAAAACTAGCTAGTTTCTACTGAAGCCCTAATTATCGTTTAAAATCTGGAAAACTATTCAAATTTTCTGTTGACTGACAAAACTTTTGGCCTTTTTGTCAGTTTTGACTTTTTTTTTTGGTGGGGGGATTTTGAACGTTTTCTTACATATTTATGTCATAGTTTTTATAACAATAGAAAATTCCCTTTTATATTATCAATATAGTTAAATATATCGATACGTCCTCAAGCATTATCACAAGTTCCTATTAACGAGCATCTTCTTGAAATGTTATTTTTGTATTTCCCTCTATCTGTCCTACCCTATCTCTCTTTTTCTTTTCTTTAAAAACGTTTTCCTTCTCCTTCAAACTGAAGCCTGTAACAAAGGAAAAAGAGAACTAGTTTCTACTAAACTCCTAATTATCGTTAAAAATCTGGAAAACTATTCAACTTTTCTCTTGTCTGACGAAACCTTTGTATTTTGTCAGTTTTGACATTTTTTATCAATTTTTTACCGTTTTCTGCCATGTTAACAATAGAAAGTTCCCTTTCCTTGTATTGATATAGTTAAATATATCTATACGTTCTGAAGAATTAATGCTAAGTTGTAATTCTTGAGATAATGGTTACAGATAATAAGTTGTTAAAGATAAACTACTACTGCTAATTACTATTACTGCACATTTACCTTTGTAGCAAAATCCTGCAACTTTCATGTATCTTGTTGGGAACTTTTCTGTTGTCTGACGAAACTTTTGGTCTTTTTGTGAGTTTTAACATTTGTTTTTTGTCAATTTTTGGAACTTTTGTCAATTTTTACATATTTATGTGACAGTTTTATATAGCAATAGAAAGTTCGCTTTCATTTTATTAATATAGTTAAATATATCGATACGTGCTAAAGCATTACAAGTTCCCATTAACTAGCATCTTCTTGAAAAGTTATTTTTATATTTCCCTCTATCTCTCCTACCCTATTTCCTTTTTTCTTTTCTTTCTCCTTGACATTACTGCCAGGGAACAAACAGAAAAGGGAGATAGTTTCTACTAAATAGCTAATTATCATTTAAAATCTTTTCTCTTGTCTGACAAAATTCTCGAATTTTGTCAGTTTTGACTTTCTTTTTTTTTTTTTTTTTTTTTTTTTGGCAGTTTTTCTGACATGTTTATGTATCAGTCTTTGTAAAAACAGAAAATTCCGTTTCATTTTATTAATATAGTTGAATATATAAGTCCTCAAGCATTAAAACTAAGTTGTAATACTTAAGATAATGGTTACAGATGATAAGTTGTTAAAGGAAACTACTACTGCTAATTGCTATCACTACTAATTTACCTTTCTATCAAAATCCTTGTTGGAAAATTTTTGCAATCTGAAGAAACCTTTCAATTTTTTGTGAGTTTTAACATTTTTTTTTTCAATTTTTGAACATAATTCTTAAATATTTATGTGACAGTTTGTATAACAATAGAAAATTCCCTTTTATTGTATTAATACAGTTAAATATATCGATACGTCTTCAAGTATTACAAGTTCCCATTAACTAGCATCTTCTCGAAATGTTATTTTTGTATTTCCCTCTCTCTGTCCTTCCTTATCTCTTTTTTTTCCTTCTCTTTCACATTGCCGCCTGGGAACAGTCGGAAAAGAGAACTAGTTTCTACTAAAGCCCTAATTATCGTTTAGAATCTAGAAAATTATTCAAATTTTCTGTTGACTGACTTTGGCTTTTTGACTTTTTTTTTTTCCTCAAATTTTGAACATTTTCTTACATATTTATATGACAGTTTATGTACATATTTATGTGACAATAGAAAATTTCCTTTTATTTTATCAATATAGTTAAATATATTGATACGTCATCAAGCATTACCAGAAGTTCCCATTAACTAGCATCTTCTTGAAATGCTATTTTTGTATTTCCCTCTATCTCTCCTACCCTATCTCTTTTTTTTCTTTTCTTTAAAAAGCATTTTCCTTCTCCTTCACATTGCCGCCTGGGAACAAACAGAAAAGCTAGCTAGTTTCTACTAAACAGCTAATTATCGTTTAAAATCTGGGAAACTATTCAACTTTTCGGGCAACAAATCAGAATGGAACGGCAGAAGAGGCGTCCCTTCCCATAATAAGAGACAGGCAATAATTCTATTCTACAGAGTGTAATAATTCTATTGGCTGACAGTTAAATGTCAATCCAAATATATGGGTTGGCCATCTATTGTTGCTCCTCCTCTCTAGGGGAAAGGGGAACCTGTGACCACCACTACTAATGAAATTTCGCCATTGTTGAAAATAAATTTTTGAATTATTTAGTTAGTTTTAAATTATTAGTAATTTTAACAGAAAATTATAATGAGAAATATCAAAATTCATATCTTGAAATTGAAGCATCGTATGGCTTTAGAGTAATTTGTTTTGATCATCCAAAATTAACATGTACTAATAGTTCTAATATATTATTATATGTACTAATATGTTAATACTAATAATTCCTATTAATATTAATAGTTTCTAATAGCTGCGATTTAAATGCGCATAAATATTTGAGTACATTGGAAACTTCATACAGTAAATTATGTAGTGGAGAAAACATTATTATACTAAATATTCTACTTTTTTGTTAGATTCCAGACGATTTGTTTTTCTAAATATTATTCTTTTACGTAATTTTAAATTGTATATAAGAATAAAAGATCGTAGAAAAACGTAGTGCAAATACGTATTCGCTGTACAAAAATAATTTTTTTCCCTATTTTAGTATCTCATTATATTTTCTTGTTTATCTTCCCCCCCCCCCAAAAAAAAACGAAGAATAACATAATTTTATTACCTTAAACTTAACTTTAGAATTAATTACTTTTAAAATCTCAGAAGTTAAATCTATATATATAAAAATGAATTTGTGTGTGTCTGTCTGTACTCAATAGACTCAAAAACCATGCATCCAATCGCCGTGAAAATTTGGGAAATGTTTAGGTATATGATATTAGGTATATTAGGTATAAGTTCGAAATCCATTCCTTCCCCCTTTTTCGAGCGTTTCATGTCATTATTCCAAGCATTATTTTCCTCGGTTAAAAGCAAACGATTAAATTTTTAATTTATCGCATGATAAGTAAGTGAAAGAAGCAATATTTCTAGCAATGTGACGTCATCCCACGTAATTGTTTTAAACACAGTTTTCCTCGGTTAAAAGCAGGCGATTAAAATTTTTAATTTATTAAATAATACATAGGTGAAAATGATATTTTTCTATCATTATGACGTCATTCCTTTAAATATTTCATTTATTCATTTCTTATTTTATAATCGTCTGCGTAGTATCAATTCGCTTTAATTTGGAAATTGAGATATAAAGTGATTCACATTCATTTGTATGTGACTCAAATTGTAGCATTTTTATGTGAGAACTAATTTTAAAATTAATTCTTGGTTCATTTTTACCTTACAATGAAATGTTTATCAACAATATTCTAACAAAAGAAAGTACAAATTTCAGTGACTCTCATGGGCAAATAAAAAACTATCATTTTATATAGTTATCTTCATATTCATATATTTGACAATATGAATGTGTGTTTCTGTTTCATACTAAACTATGTGGTTTGTCATAAATTGCCTTACTAATTACTTATTAATTTTAGAAAACATTTATTACTACGAACAAAATTAGCACTTTTCCTGTGAAAACCTCTCCTCCCCATTCTATCACGTAATTTGGCAAGGTATATTAACTTTGCTAATCAACTTACAGTAGTAATACAATTTAGGGTTAAACTTATATTTTACTATACAGTTTTGAGCAAATTTAATGTAAGACACAAATTCGATGCAGATTTAATCGTTAGCATGTAAACATATATTTTATTATTTTTATTTATAGATATTAAGAACAGTTTTTTTTTTTTTTTTTTTTTTTATTTTATTTTTTTTTTTACAAATCTACCCGATAAGTCATAGAGTAACTTCTTTGGACAGAAACCCTTGATACCGCCAAATGAACATATTCCACATTAATACATCTTGAATTCCCAGATTAAAATCTGATTGTGAGATCCAGGGATGTTATTTCGCCCATTCGTGTTCCGATATACCAATTAGTTCGAAAGATATTAACGAAAAACCAAACAAGATGGCATTTTAATTTTGCGACACGAGTTTTCCATTGTTGAGTTGGCGTCTAAATATGGCAGTGTTATTCATTGTTGGCATTAGTAACGCCAGATATTTGGTATACGGGAAACACAAAAACATATCTACGCTATTTAAATTCCAGTGTAAGTATATAAATATATGTTGACATTTATATATATATATATATATATATATATATATATATATATATATATATATATATATATATATAAGACTATTTTCTTATCTGATAAACGCTAAACTCACTTTTGTCTATGAAATCACCTTTTTTTTATTTTATTTTCTTGGCGAGATTTTTATTTTCAGTAATTAAAAATTGTCATGTTCTATCAAATTTGTTTTTATTTCGCAGTTTCCATTTATTAAATAAAAACTAACATATGGTTATAGGTTTTGTTATCTAAAACTCACCTACACTAGAGAAAAAATTTGGCAAGTGATATACAGGAACAAATAAGTTTTCATTTTAGAAATGGCAACTATGAAATGTTGAGATATAGTAGCCACTTTTGATTAAAGTTTAAAATGTGATTTCAAATAATATAATTGTTCTCGGTATTTTAGCCTTATATACTTATTTCGTTTTATCAATATTAGTTTATTATATTTCTTTCATTTTGAATTCAATTGCGCCATTTTTATTTATCCAATTTTAAGACTTCACTCTGTACTTCACCTATTCTTAAATAACTTTGGCAACATTCGTTATATTTCTTTTAATTAAGTGTTATAAAAATTGAAATCATTTAAGTAACTTCATTCTTATGATAACACTTTCAAATAAAATAATTTTCTCGGCTTTTGACCTTTGTTCATTTTATCAATATTCGGTGTTTTTCTTTCATTGTCAATTCAATTGCGCCATTTTTTTTATCCAATTTTGAGACCACACTAACATCTATTCATAATTAAGCTTGGCAGAATTACTTAAAGAAGTCATTTCGGTCAATCGCGTTCAGATATTCTAATTATTTCGAAATATATTATTTTAAAACCAACAAAAACACCGTTTTAATTATGTAGTACAGTCATTTTAACTGTTGAGTTGGCGTGACAAACAATGACCATATTTTCATTGTTGTCTTCGTTTTGCCAGATATTTGATAATAGAATTGACATGAATGCAGAACAGCTATCGTCGCCTATCCTGCCAAACCTTTGTTTGTTTGGAAAATATGAACTGCGGCACATTTTGGTATTTTTGTTAGTGATTTACTATATTCTTGAAGAATTTTTCAAGACCTTACCATTAAAATTCGAGTGTAAATAAATGCATTTATAAACATAAATACATTTGGATGCATTACTTCGCCCAATCTTCTAAATGCTTAAACTCTTTCCACCATTAAAATACCGTAATTACAATAAATTAAAAGTATATTAATTAATGTATGTACTGAGTGGTGCCATTTATTGCCTATAGTTACAACTATTTGTCATACGCAATAACTTTTTTTCTTTGAAATATCCCAGTATCAAAATCCTTTTATTTTTAATAGCTAAATTTTTTTACTTTATCAAAATATGTAAATCTTGATTTTACTTTCTCAATTTTTTTAAGAAATTAGTATTTTTTCTGTTATATGTTGGCGTGATTTTTATTTTCAATAATTACAAATTCGCCATGTTCTATCAAATTTGTTTTTATTTCACAATTGCCATTTTTTAAAGAAAAAGTTATCGTCATAGGTTTTTTTGTTTAAAATTTAATTTTTATGTATGTAAAACATTAGTACTAAAAGGCATCCAATCTCGGAAATAAATTATCCCATTCAGAAGAGTACATATATATTACTCTCCACAGCATTTTGAAATTTGACTCCTACATTAAAAAAAAGTCGTGGAATTGGGAATTACTATGCAGAGGTTCACGGGTTACACAATTCACTTACTGGACATTCAGCTATTAAAATAAACTGTCATAATCGCCAACAATCTGAAATATACGAGATTTGTTCAGCATTTCTATTAATACGTCTTATTATCTTTAATAGTGGTTCTAAACCTTTCATCGAAATATTTTAAGACCCAGACCGAAGGCTGGGTGCGAAGCAGCTAGTTTATTATAAATTACTACCTCGTAAGTTCAAAAGTATTTACTTTCAAAGTATATAATAATGCTGTATTAAGAAACAATGCTGTTAAAATTTTTTATAGTTCATTGAATTTTTATTGGTATATTTTTTACCCTGTGAATCACAGTATTTTAAACGAATATATAAAGTAGAATAATAGACAGTAGAAAATAGTACCTAAGTAGTTTTGATTAGATACAAATAATTAAAAACATAATGCTGTAATAATGCTAGAAAATATTTTTAAACTTATTATAGTATACATATAATTTTATTACCTTCATTTCAGAAGTTAAACTGTTCATAAAGTATAGTTTCTTAACACATTTGGGGTACTTTTTTAAAAGTTGTTTGAAAATAGATAATTAGATTCCAATATTCCGAAATTATTAGAATGAACTTATGTAATAATGTTATACTAAAAAATTATGTAAAGTAGAATAATAGACAGTAGAAAATAGTGCCAAAGTAGTCAGGATTCAATACAAATATTTTAAAACATAATACTGTAAGAATGCTGTATTAAAAATAATGTTGTTAAAATTTCTTGCAGTTCTCAGAGTATAGACAGGATTTTATTACCTTAAACAACTAACTACTTTAAACAAGTAACTTTAGAAATAATTACTTTTAAAATCTCAGAAGTTAAACTACTAATAAATTACTGCCTCTTAACACATTTGGAGTACTTGTTTAAAAATTGTTTGAAAATAGATGCTTTGATTCTAATATTCCAAAAATATTAGTATAAAAGTATGTAATAATGTTAAACCAAAATATTATGCTGCTAAAATTTCTTATAGCTTATTGAATTTTTATTGGTATATTTTTTACCCTCTAAATCATAGTATTTTAATCGAATATATAAAGTAGAATTATAGACTTTTAAAATTTCAGAAATCAAGCTGTTGATAAATTACTTCTTATTAACACATTTGGGGTACTTTGGGGTTTAAAAATAACTTGAATGTAGGTACTTAGATTCTAATATTCCATAAATATTTAAAGATTTTAATAATATCGCAATCAAATTATGTGCATTTATACTGACTTAAAATATTATTAAACAAAATTTGTAATTTCATATTATTCACTCTTATAGATCTTTGTAAATAAATAAATAAATGCATTAGCCATTCTATTCCTTTGAATAAAATGCCTGTGAATACTAATAATACCATTCGTCTTTGTTTAAAATATATTTCTTTATTATTTAGATACTCTGAAGAAATTATTTTTATGGCGATACTAATCTTTTTTTTATTGTTTCATTAACATGGAAAAATATTTTTATGTATATACATACATGAAATGGTAAATCAATGTGTACACAAGAATGTGTATTTTTGAAGCCTGCGGGTTTTTTTTTTCTTTTAATGGGAATCTTATACAAACAATGCTACAATACTTAAGGAAAAAGTTAAAATCAAGGTTTACTTTTTACTTCTGCAGTTTCTCTTCTAAACATTCTACAGTTCCAGATGCAAACAGTAACTGGACAATTTAGAGTGAAAAGTGGAAACGTGTCATATGTATTTTTTTTTAATTATTGATAGTGAGAATTAAGATAAATAAAAACTTATTTTCATATAAATACTATCCAATTACTGTCATTTATTTAAACACTGTGAAGAAGAGGCACACGATTTCCATTGAGGAATTTTATATTTCTATATTCTATATTTTAATCATTTAATACTTGCACTTCGACATGCACTTCCTTACAGTATAGAATTTATATTCTTTTAGACAGTGTAACAGTTTGTACAGCGGTGAAGGTATTGTACTCCCACTTGGTGGACTTGGATGTATTTATGCTGTCTTTTCACAGGGAGTAATGTCGGCCGCTTATATGATGCTCCAATAATGAACACGTCAATAAACTCTGCGGCAAAGTAGCAGCCAATGTTAATGAAAGCAGGTTCTTCCTCATTGGGAATAAATATTCTTTGAAGAAATAGTTTTGTACTTAAGACTTGTATCGATTTCATTCTAGACAATCACATGTGAATGTGAACAGAGTGGTTTTAACTTTTAATACCCTTCCTTCCTATTTTTAATTTTTTTGTGTAAGAAAACCTTGCGACAATCCTACATCTCTTATAGCAATTTTCTTTGCATTGAGAGGAAAATGCCTGCAAGTTTTTTTCTCTTTATTTTCTTTAAGAAATATACATTTTTTCCGAGTGATTTAAGTAAATTTCAATTATCACAATGCTTTGCCATTTATCTCCTCCTAAATGATTAAAATTTAGAGTTCTCGGTAGGATGATAGCCAAATGATACAGCTCTGATTTCGGTACCGCAATCCACGGGTTCGAATCCCGCTCCTGGATTGAGTGTTTGTAGCCGTTCGGTATAGGCTTTAAGCAGTAGTTCCGGGTCTTGTCTGTCATCGTGTTACATAAAATGAAGACCGTAGTGCTCCAAACCAAAACCGAAACGTATAAAGTTCTACAAAATGTTCTGTTTAGCACTGAATGCCTCGGCAAAGCTAGTGAACAATATGTTATAACAAAATTGTAGTATGTCTTAAAGATCAAGCCGTTTTCGAGTCAACTAATATTTCTTAAATATCTACACATGAGGAACATTTAGCAATATGTATATGTTTCTGAAAGTATAATTAGTTTATCCATTCAGGATATTTGAGGGTCAGCAAATTTCGTAGTGAATTTCGTAGGGCCAATATTTGTTAATCTTCTCGAGATATTTTATCATTTATACAGGTAAGATTGTGCCTCTAAGTAAAACCCCCTGAAATTTAAATCATTCTTAATCAAAAACCTCAACTAATAAAGGATTAATTACATATAACAAATAATTGCATGTTACCTATATTAGATTTTATTCATTGTTAGTAAATTTCAAACAGTGATTTTAATTGTTAGTAAATTAGATCAAGGACTGATTTAATTTTAACAATTAAAATGAATGACTTCTTTTGGTGAATCACATTCTTAGATGTTAAATAAATTAGCCTCTGTAGAATTAGATTATTAAATCTTAAATATCTCGAATGCATTTTATTTATACATTTTTCCGGTACAATAAAAGCTAGTTTTAATTTTTACCAGGTAGAAAAGCGAAATATTTGAGAAAAAACAAGGGGAGAAAAAGAGGAAAATGAAGAAAAAAGGGTAAAAAAGGGAAAGTAAAGAATTATTAAAAAATACTATTCTGATTTATATAATGCAAAAACAAGTACCTAAATATGAAACACTCTCTGACATTTTACATAATACTTTATGAATTTCACTAGCATATAGAAGTCCTCATCTCCAGAATCCGATAATTCTTTCTGTGAACGAATTCAATTCCACTTAAGGCATGTTTAAAAGATGAAATGGCTATCGCACCATCTGGGATCTTCCCGAAATTTCTAGCCAGGAGGAGTAGACGGCATTATCGAAAATGGAGAAGGGAAGGACACGAGCCATTAGTTCTGCATCCTCCAGTGGCCCGAGGGGGAAACCAGCTAAATCACTTCCTCCTGAGAAGGAGGGAAGGAGTTCAGAATGCTTTGGGGAACTGGGGTCGTTCCAAACATAGCGGAAGATAGATTTCAAACTGAAAACCACGGTTTAGAAAATAAAAATATTTGTGTAGGCCAGTGAATATGTGTATTGCAACGAGGAAGCAAAAATTGTAACAACTCAACTCTACTGTTATTCATTATTGGCTTGTATTCTAAAGATAAAATAAATATGTTTTCTAGCCGCATCTACACTGGTGACCTCGGACTTTGAACTTCAATCTTGGAAACTCAACCGTTATCAGTCAAGATATCAAAAATTATATAAAAGTGATCGGAAATCAAGGTACGTTTATTAAAGTAATTTAAAATGTCTACCACTGAAGAAAAATCTCCTGCCTTAAATCTGGATATCCGCAATGAAGTTAATCGAGTTGCAATTAAACCACCAAATTTTTGGCGAAACAAACCGAAACTATGGTTTTTACAGCTCGAAGCTCAATTTGCAAACAGCGGTATTTCTCAAGATTCAACTAAGTATATTGTCGTTCGTCGCTGCTTTAGACGAAATTGTTTTAGATTTTGTAATTGATATTTTGTCCGATCCTCCAAAAGATAAAAAGTATGAAACCTTGATAACGGCTTTATTAAGCAGACTAACTGATACCGAGGAGTCGAGATTGAAAAAACTTTTCACTGATATAGAACTTGGCGACAAACGGCCTTCCGATCTCCTAAGGCAAATGAAAAGCTTGGTAGGAAAATCTATTTCGGATGAAGTTATTAAATCTTTGTGGCTACAAAGGCTTCCACAGCAAGCGCAAGCTATTTTATCCCACTTCTGACACCAGGGGGGGGGAGTACTGTAGTGCAACGAGGAAGCAAAAATTGTAACAACTCAACTCTACTGTTATTCATTATTGGCTTGTATTCTAAAGATAAAATAAATATGTTTTCTAGCCGCATCTACACTGAGGTGGAGTTGTGCAACAATTCAGTGTAGATGCGGCTAGAAAACATATTTATTTTATCTTTAGAATACAAGCCAATAATGAATAACAGTAGAGTTGAGTTGTTACAATTTTTGCTTCCTCGTTGCACTACATATGTATCCGGAAGCATAGATACGAATTCCAGTGGAATAGGTCCTTATACATAACCCCCTTAAAAAATTATATTAAAACTTGAGGTATAACCATGGGTGATACTAAGTTAGAAAAAAAATTTCTGAAAAAGTATACGTTACTAATTTAAAATAAAACTATATTGAGGTTAATTTTTGGATGTCAAAACTAGAGCTGGATGATATCTAATATATTATTAGAAATCATCCAGATCTAGATATAATTTTAATATTGATATTTACCAAATATCAATCTATTAATATGTTTTAATATATATCACCTTATTATAGAGTTGCAAATATAAGTGTGTTCTTTATAAAACAATACAAACACACATACATAATGTGTGTGTTGGTTATCTAGAAAACAAAAATGCAATATCCTAATCTGAATACATAAATTTAAAATTTAACATAGTGTTACTGTTCTTCGGTAGAAAAAATATTTGTGGGCTCGTCAATAAAGAAAAAAGCGCAAGAAAAGATATAAAACTTTTTCATTATCTTCAAAATGCATTTATATATTTTTTATTTGAAGAAGATGGTTTAAAAAAAATTATTTTTTAATTTTCAGAAACAGATTTTTTTTGAAAATTCTTTTCAAATTTTCGAGGGAAAAAGATCTGTTTTTACAATTTCCGAAACAGACTCAAACAAATTTTTGAAAAATTCGGAAATTTTGGGATCAAACTCACCCTTGTACAACTGAGAAAGAATTAATTTTGTAGTTTTAAAATTGAATTATTATTTATGTAAAATACTCACACAGGCATATAAATACACGAAATGAAAACTCAATGTGTATACAAGAATATATCATTTTGGAGAATGCAATTTTTTTATGTGAATCCAAATGTAATGAATGCTGTATTGTGACAAACTGTATAGAATATAAGGCTACAGTACTAAAAGAAACAGTTAAAATAAAATTATACTTTTTACTCCAGCAACTTCTCTTGTAAAAATCCAACTGTTGCAGATGATTAGACAAAATTTACAAGGATGGAAACGTCTCATATATTTTTAAAACATTATTGATATTTTTAAAACATTATTGATAGGCTAAATCTCTTCCTCTAAAAAGGAAGAAGTTCAGAATGTTTTTGGAGACTGGGGTCGTTGCAAACATAGCGGAAGATTCTCCCATCTTACACACACACACACACGTGTGTGTGTGTGTGTGTGTGTAAGATGGGAGAGATTCATAAAAAAAAAAAAAAACATTTTATTTCTGGTGACGATTTATCCATCAATACAACAGGCAAAACTTCGAGAACATTGTGCACACACACTTTTTAAGTAGGGATTTCTCAGATAAAAGACTACGAACAATGCCTAAGCACATTTGATCATGTGATAAAAAATACCCATGTCTATAAAGAATGTGTTTATTAGTAGTTTAAGATGTACAGACAGAGGCTGAATTAAATCTATTGCTTAACTGGAGGGGAAAATCAGAATTACCGCGCAAAAACACTGTGAAGAAAAGGGACACAATTTCCATTGAGGAATTCTCTATTGCTAACATAGCGGATGATAGATTTCAAAGGGAAAACCCTTTTTAGAAAATAAAAATATTTGTCTAGGCTGGAGAATATGTGTCCTGAATCACAGATAGAAATTCCAGAGGAATAGGTTTTTATATATAAATCACTAAGTTACTGGTTATTTACATTTGAAATATTACTTTGAATACTTCAAATTTATTGATTTATTCTGTCATAGAATGAATTTTGTAGCTTTAAAATTGAACTTTTATTTATATAAAATTCACACACACATATACGTATAGGGGAAAGGGAAACTCAATGTGTATATAATAATATCTATGTTTGGAGTCTGCAATTTTTTATGTAAATGCCAACGTAGTATATGCTGTGTTATACAAAAATGTATAGAATTTAAGACTACAAAACTATAACAAAAATTTAAAATAAAATTTTACTTTTTATTTGAGAAATTTCTGTTGTAGAAATTCCACAGTTGCACCTGAACAGGCGAAATTTAGAGAGAAAGTTGTGACTGTCTCATATGTATTTTTTAAAAATTATTGTGCTATCAAGAGAAATAAAACCTTTTTTCACATAAATACTACCATCACCTTCATTTAAATATTATGGAAAGGGCACAATTTCCATGGAGAAATTCTATTACATTGTCACCAATTATTTTGGAGATTTGATGAACAAAATTTAGCACAAGTATATCTAGGTATGATATATTTAGGTGTCTGAACTTAATAAAGGATCAATTTTTATATGTGTAGGAACTTAGGAATAATTTTATTTTTATGTATTTTTCAATTTTCTGCTCTTGACCTCTACTTATACCATTTAATCTAGAAAAAAAAAATTGTTTAAAAAAATTTTTTTCAAGCATAAAACTGTGGTAAAAGTTTTCATAATTTTCTAATTATTGGTAATTAGATTAAAGTTGGACGATGCCTTCAAATATTTCACTTTTAGCACAATAATTATAAATCACAGTTAAATAATTCAATTGAAATACTTACATTACTTTGAATACTTATGCTTACTTACTTAATAAAATAAATATTTATGCTTAAACACAAACATTTGGTTTCCATTTCCTAAATTTTTCTAATGATTGGATATTAGACGATACATTCAAAGTATTTTATTTCCAGCTCACTACTTTTGAAGTACATTTAAATAGTGAAAATTTATAAATCTTAGTTAAATAATTCAATTGAAATACTTATGTTAAACTCAGAAACTTATATAGAAACACTGAGTTTCCATTTTCTGAATTTTTCTAATAATTGGATATTGGAACATACATTCAAAGTATTTTATTTAAGCACACCACATATGCAGAACATTTAAATAGTGCAAAGTAAAACCCAGAAACTCTTGTAATTAAAAAGTTTGTTTACGTGTCAATTTTATCAATATTTTAATAACTTAAGGTAACCTTAGTTTTTGGTTAACACAGTTCAACCTGTACAAAATTTATACCAAACTTGTCTTTATTAGCTTTACATTTTCAGCCCTCCCCACAATATGAATTATCATCTTTTGCAAATATCACTTATTCAAGATCATATTACAACATTAATTTATCACTGAAAATTTTCCATCCTTTGGCGCCGAATCCATTAGTGGCAAAAAATGCTAGAATCAGCAATTTTTTTTTTCTTTTTTCTCTGAACAGGAAACCTTCCGCTTCCATCCGCTCCGTTCCATCGGATACGAGCAGACGATTTCCTGCTTGGAATGGGCGCTCTCTCTCCTCCCTCGAAAGCTTCCAAACTTTTCTCTGCCTCCTCTTATCTAGCCGCCCTCGGCACACCGAAAAGCCTTTGTTGTTGCCGACAATCGAGTTCGAAACTTCGTTTTCTGAATATATTTTCTGAAACAACCACTGATATGGAGGCAAGTTTTCACCCTTTTCCTGAATTATGTTGATAATTTAGTTTCCCCACCGTTAATAACGAAAACCGAGGAAGAGGGGCCTAAAACAATCGTATCTGTAGAGTCTGGGGATATCGGTTATGTTGGGAACAACATGATAGCTAATATTTGGCAACTTTTTAAGTTTTTTTTCTCTTTCACCTAAATTTCCCCCTTCCCCCCTTATAAACTTTGAAGTTTCCTGTTTATAAAGTTATCTAAATAAACAAATAATGGAAAATTTAATTAACTTCTTTCGGTATGAACTTCGCAAGTCGTCTATCTAAAGTCGATGATTATTCTCAAAAAGCTTTTGTATAATTGCAGCATGCTTATATTTGTTTAGCCTACCACACAGGAGTGTCATTTTATTTTGCTTAAAAAGTTGATTTCATATAGGATGTTTAACTCGATTTTTATTGAGATTTTATATATGTATTACTTAGCAGAATTTTAAAATGTTTGTCCACAGATGAAAACATATATAAATATCTTCAGTTCTTAATTTAATTATTGATTTGTGTTCCGTGTATATGATTATTTCTTATACATTTGGAGATCATGATTATATTTGGAAATCATGAGAGCTAGTAATTTTCATTTTCTTTTTCACACAAATCCTCCCTCCTTTAGAAACTTTACAGATTTCTACGATAAAGTTACCTACATAAATAAATAATGGAAAATTTAATTAACTTCTTTTGATATGAAGTTGACAAGTCATCAAAAGCCTACGTTTTCTCTCAATAGATGCTTGTATCTCAGTACCCTTATATTAGGGATTAAGGGTCTTCCAACATTCCATATAAAACGTAACTTTGTTTTGCATAAAAAGTATAATTTGCTTTCAATAAGCAGATAAGCTGTCGATTCAGCATTACTAACACGACTAACAAATCGCAGATAAATTGGGTTCGCATGTGTCTTGATGAAATCAATAATTGTTTATCCGCATGTGGATATATTCACAAGACATTAATGTTAAGTGATTGTCCTTTTGGTGTCAAACAGGATTTAGACTACATTAGTCCCTTCTCTAGCATTTTCTGTACATGGTTTTGCATAGAAATCGTATAGAAAATTTGCATAGAAATCCTTGGGGGAAGATCTCTCTAATTGCAGTAGCTCAGTCAGCAAAGACACTACAAGGTTGCGGGTTCGGAGCCCGAGCAGGATCAAGATCCTCCGTGTTCTTTAAAGGTGACTGGGGAACGTAAAATGTGTTCTAAGTTCTCAATCAATACCTCTGGGGGTGGCAGGCCAAGTCCATGGGTCTTCTGCTTAGTCCCTGCTTTTAAATTAGAGGACCCACTTGAGCGGAAGACGAGCTTTCATCCTAACGGTGCTCATTGAAATGAAAGTGTGAATAATTATTTAGAAATACTTGAATATCAGCTTTTACTTTTAAATATTTCTCTACTGGTTTATTTTTGAAACAAGTAAATAAATAACAATATTTTTATCAGTGCTCAAAAGAGTAAAACTTTCAAAGAATTAATATAATGCAAAACCTTGAATTCTTCTAAACAATTTTTATGATATTCTATAGGTTTCCGCCAATTTATAATTTTAAGAATTTTTTAATTATATTTCAACAAACATTTTATCCGTCTGTTTCTTTTGACAAATACAGGAAAGCATTTTTAATGGAAACATTTATTTATGTATAAAAATGCAAAGTGCTAAACAAAGCTTATATTTTTCTTACTATTTTGACTCAACATGATTAAAATCATGTAGAACAATGAAGCTAGACAGGGTTCGGAGATATTGAGAATTACCTAGTTTTCATATTTATTTATAGGGAAATAATTTAAAGCAACTTGTAACAACAATCTTTTTAATCAGATCACTGGAATAAAGAATTACCATATTATAATAATTAAAGAACGTTTTAATTATTATGAAATGGTGAGCTGACCAGTGAAAGACTTCATAAAAGTAATTAAAAAACAACTATAGTTGAACTGTTACATGTTTACAAATATCTTTCCACATTATTGCAAAATGGTCATTCACTGGTATGTTCATTCTACTAACATTAATGTACATTTTTGTTTAATTTTAGGGTGAATTATAAATTAATAAAGTTAATCTAAAAGATTTAAATCGTAAAAAATCTTAAATTTTTTTAAAACAATTTTTTTGACAATAATTATATGTTCTTACTTTACAAACTTAAATATATTATAAAAATGATATTTTTCAAAAAAAAAGTTATCAGTATTGGAAATACCCATATTATTTATACAAGAGCAAAAAATTTGGCACCTAAGCTATTAGCTTATTTCAAACTTTTCAATTCAACAAAATGATTTTTTTCTGTTTAATGGTTTTAATAATAGAAGTTATAGGTTAAAGAAAATGATTTACTAAACTTCAATGAGGAAACTTGTATATGGAGATAAAAATTAGATGACTGCTTGTAGACTGGACAGGATGACCATCTGATCAAATATCGAGGATAAAACTTCTGTTCAAAGGTCTCGAGAATTTACGATAGATGCGAAGCAAGCAGATTCGTCAATTGAAATATTAAGGGTATTATATTGTGATGAATAATAAAAAATATTATCACAAAAATACATACAAGAATCATCTTCATATCCTTAAATATATATTGTGACTAAGTTCAAACGATTTTTCCGAATAATAGTTTTTATATAATCAAAGCATTTAAGATGACAAAAGATAAATGAACTATGTTTCGCATTTCATGCAAATTAATATTATATATAAAGAGGTCCAGATGGCCTTAATCCCAAGACTGTTCATAGGTCTCGCGATTTTACGGTAAATGTGGAACAAACTGATTTGTCAATTGAAATTTTATGGGCATCATATTATGATGAATAATAAAAATTATTATAAGAATATACAGGAATCATCTTTACAACCTCAACGAAATATTACGACTTAATTCAAAAGATTTTTCCAAATAATAACTTATATATAATGTAAGTTGAAAAAAGATTAATAAACTTATATTTTGTATTTCATCCATACTAATATTATATATATAAAGTGGTAAAATTTATTTGTATATAAAGAGTAAACTCTAAAACAGCTCAACCGAATCTAAAAAAATTTTTCTACTGATAGTAGGCTATACGATTCCTGGGTAATATAAGCTATATTTATTTTGATAAATAGGCTTTCAGTTTAACCACTCACTATTTGTAAGTCCGAGGTAAAAACGGTGCTTGGCTGCGTTATCGATGTTCTTTGGCCAAATGGTTGGATTTCTGTGAAAGAACTGTACTCCAGTAATAATAATCATCAGTAGATCTTAAAAAAAATGCACGATATACTTGACTTATATATTTAAATAATACTAACATTTTCTTTGTTAAAATTATGTTGAAAATTATAATGTGATTAGCGTATTTATTAGGTTTTAGCTTTATCGGTTTAATTTTTAAGATTGTCAATGTGGAGAGCAACGCTTTGAAATGAAATCCAAACTATAGTTGCCAAATTGTTATTTAAATAAATGAAATGATGATTTGGTTCGTTGTTGTGTAAGTTGTGCTTTGCATTACTCAAAAACTACTGGAAATACTGAAATGTAGTCTTTTATTTTTCTTCAATTAATTAATTAATTATTATTATTTTTTTTTTTAGAAAAATATGTTATAAAATTGAAAACTTTATAGGTTTGTTTTTCCGATTGCTAATGTTATGTTAGCGATGCTTTGAAATGAAATCCAAACTGTTGTTGCCATATTGTAATTTAAATAAGTGAAATGGTAATTTGGTTCGTTGTTGTGTAAGTTGTGTTTTGCATTACTCAAAAACTACTGGAAATACTGAGATGTAGTATTCGTTTTAGTTTTATTCAATTAGTTTAATTTACCTTGTTGAGAAAAATACGTTATAAAGTTGATAACTTTATAAGTTTACTTTTCAGATTGCCAATGTTATGTTAGCGATGCTTTGAAATGAAATCTAAACTAAGGTTGCCAAATTGTTATTAAAATAAGTGAAATGATAATTTGGTCCATTGTTGAGTAAGTTGTGTTTTGCATTACTCAAAAACTACTGGAAATACTGAGATGTAGTCTTCTTTTTATTCT
>CM063511.1:119223194-119275694 GCA_032207245.1 Pardosa pseudoannulata
AATAAAATAGCTTGTAGAAATTTTAATGTTTTATTGCTTAGTGTCCCTTTTTCGTGTTACAAGAATGTAGATTCTCAGCGCTCTAAACTAAACTAAACCTAGCGTCCTTTTTTAGGTTCAACTAAAAAATAGTTTGTAATATTTTTAGTATTTTCTTGGCGTCTCTTTCTCATGTAGCAAGAAAGTAAACGTAGTGCTCCAAACCAAACCTAGTAAATTCAGCTAAAAAGTAGCTTGTAGAATTTTAATGTTTTATTGCTTAGCGTCCTTTTTTCATGTTACAAGAAAGTAGATCCTTAACACTCTAAACTAAACCAAACTTAGTGTCCTTTTTTTATGCTAAACTAAAAAATAGTTTGTAGTACTTTTATTATTTCCTTAGAGTCTCTTTTTCGTAGCAAGAAAGTAAACGTAGTGCTCTAAACCTAACCGAACCTAGTAAGTTCAATTAAAAATAACTTGTAAAATGTTTTATTGCTTAGCGTTCCTCTCTCATGTAACAAGGGAGTAACTAAATCAACCTACCGTCTTGTTTTAGGGTTCAACTAAAAAATAGTTTATAGTATTGTTATGTTTTATTGCTTAGCGTCCCTTTCTCATGTAACAAGATAGTAGACTGTAGTGCTCTAAACCAAACAAACAAGGCGTCCTTTTATAGGTTCAACTAAAAAATAGTTTGTAGAATGCTCATGTTTTATTTGTTAGCGAACCTTTCTCTTGTAACTAGAAAGTAGGCAGTAGAGCTCTAAACAAAACCATACCAAACCAAACCGTCCTTTGTAAGTTCAAGTAAAAAATAGCCTGTAGAATTTTTATGTTTTATTTTTTAGCGTTCCTTTTCCGTGTAGCAAGGGAGTAGATCGTAACCAAACCAAACCTACCGTCTTTTTTTAGGGTTCAACTAAAGAATAGTTTGTAGAACTTTTTTGTTTTATTTCTTAGCGTATCTTTCTATTATAACGAGAAAGTAGGCAGTAGCGCAAAATGCCAATAATAATAAAACCGTACCAAACCAAACCGTCCTTTTTAAGTTCATCTAAAAAGTAGTCTGTTGAATTTTTATGTTTTATTACTTAGCGTTCCTTTTTTCGGGAGTAAGTAGATCGTAACCAAACCAAACCTACCTTCTTTTTTTTAGAGTTCAACTAAAAAATGGTTTGTAGAACTTTCATGTTTTACTTTTTAGCGTATCTTTCTCTTAGAACAGTAGCGCTCTAAACCAAAACAAAACAAACCAAACCCTCCTTTTTAATTTTAACTAAAAAATAGCTTGTAGAATTTTAAGAAGATGATGATTCTACAAACACCCAACCAAATTTTGGATTGTCTGTTAATTTTTATACCTTTATGCTTTTCGATCGTCATTTTAGGTTTCTCGAACACATAAATTCACTTTTTCGACAAGACCATCTACAGAAATTATGATAAATAGCTATATATATTTATTTATTATACAAATTCGACATACAGTACTGTATTTTATAATTTACAAGTGATACAATTGACAATGTACAAAAGATACCAAAAATAAATCTTTTATTAAAAAGAATTAATATTTTTTTGTAAATGACACCGTATGTTTTAAATGACAGTCAATCACTAATAAGAATCTGTTGTTAAGACATTTAAATTTCATATTTGTTTTATTCTCTAAAGTCCATAATAACTTTTATTTTAGATACTCATTAATATATATTTGGCAGAAATAACTCGGAAATTAATGAGTTAAATCCAAATTTAGCTGCAGTAATATTATCATAAGACATAAAGATATAAAATATAAAATCTATTCAAAATAAAAAAATTAAACTTTTTTCAAAATTACAAAAGTTAAAATAACGTAATAAAATTATATACTATCAAAAATTCAATATTATATGAACATTTTGCATCTGAACAGCATCTGAATCGTGATTTTTTTTAAAAATTATTATCTATATTGTAGATTTTTAAATAAAATATTTAATAACAGATGTACAACAGTACTATAAAAAATTAAATACAATATAAACATTCTACACCTGAACACATCTGAAGAGAAAAGGCATCTGAATCATGAATTTTTAAAAATTATTATCTGTATTGTAGATTTTAAAATAAAATATTTAATAACAGAAGTATAACATTACTATCAAGAATTAAATACTATATGAACATTCTACATCTGAACAGCATCTGAAGAACAATGGCATCTGAATCAGGATTTTTTAAAAAATTATTATCTGTATTGTAGATTTTTAAATAAAAATTTAATAACAGATGTACAACAGTACTATAAAAAATTAAATATTATGAACATTCTGCATCTGAATAGCATCTGAAGAACAATGGCATCTGAATCATGATTTTTTTAAAAATTATTATCTGTAATGTAGATTTTTAAATAAAATATTTAATAACAGATGTAATATTTTCATATTTTTTAAAAATGTTTTTAAATTAACTTTTGAAATTAATTGTTATTTGTTTTATTCTAATGCGAATAATTTTAACATATGCTTGAATGAGAATAAACTGCATTTGAAAGGGAAATACTAAGATTGTAGGTGTATAGCATAAGATTATTAATATCAATGAAAAAAGATATGATGATCTATTATTTTGTTAACGAAATATTTTATGGTTAAAAAAAAACGAAAAGCCACAGTGTAGCGAAGATTACTTCAGTGTTATTTTATCCTCTTTCCTACTTTAAACACCTCGTAATCCTTTCACTGAGCCATTAGAAAATGATCCTTTTACACTTTTAAAGTTTGTTTACTTCTCGCTCTCAATAATCCCCATTGTTTCATAACACGACTGGAAGTTTTATAAATATGTTGACAAGCAGATCGGCCGATGAAGTGTAAACAGGTCCGGTGAGAGGGCTGCACAATTAAGGCGAGGCTATAATAAAATGAAAAGGTTGCTAACACTGCACAACGGTTCGGGAAATGACCTGTAATGGGCTCAAACTGGCTGATTAACAGTGATTTACTGATGTCAAAAACAGGCATAACTTTTCCACGCATCTTATCTTGGAAGCTGTCAATACAACCTTACAGCGGAGCAATGGTCACAGAAGTGTACAGCGCCGAGAAGGATTCTTGAGGGATGGGATTAAAAATTGCATCCTGAATTTTGTGATTAGATTAAAGTGGGTATTGGCTATTCCAAAATTTTCTTATTATACTTTCCCTCCATTTCTTTTATTTATTTCTTTTCAAACATTGTTTTCTATTTTCACTGAATTTAATTTTCTGATGTTAAACTAAGAATTTTTCTGTACAAAATTTATATCAGAAGCCTTTTGAATGATTTAACTCAAAGATCACGTTATGATAAGAGTGAAAGAAACAAGACAAAATAGAACAATATATAATGGTGCAACTGAAAGGAAGGCATCAAAAATGCAATTTATTTAAGCCTGATTTTGGTTAGTGAACAGTCTAAGTTCAAGATATTGATAACAGCCTATTTTATAGAAACGTATTAGTATATAAAAATTCATATTTACGATACTAAACATTATAACAAGTAGTACGAGTAATGAGCAGATTTATTATTATTATTATTTTATTTTGTTACAAAAGTTTCATAAATTTAGATATCACAGATGATATATGATTCAACAAAAGAACAAATATGAACAAGTCGTATTAAATGTGATTTACTAGCAAGTAAAATTTTCCAAAATTGTTTGTAAAATATACGCATTAACCCCTTAATGCACAGTTTTTTTATATAAAGGCCGGACAAAAACATTCAATTTTTTTAAATGTAAGAAACACAATTTAGAGAGCTATCTTGCCAAAAAAAAATTTACAAAAATACAAAAATAATCATTTTTTTTTTTTTCAATTTTGGATTTTGATAACATTGCAGAAAATAGTCGAATATTGTAATATTACACTCACATCGACTTTTTTTGTCTTTCTCTTCGAATTCCAATTTCAGAATAAACATTATTATCAGTAAAAATACTTATTTATACTTTTAAAATATAAATAATAACAATACTAGTGTTTAAAAAATTAATCAAAATTTTCTTTCGTATGATATATTTCGAAACAAGAACTGATCACGACTTCTCTGTGTCTTATTCGACACAGATAAGTCGTAAGTGATAAGTAGAAACAAATATTTTTTACTTGAATCTTATAGATATAGACTTATATATCTTATAGATATAGACATATAGCTTACAACTCATGTAAATAATAAATATTTAAAAAAAAAAACTTTTTTTTTCTTTCACATTGTTATTTTCAATCCTGGATTACATTCGAGTGTGAAAATTTATATCAACATAAAGTACAACGCCACTCGAATTATCTCTAGTGTGTACAGTTTGGCCAGTTTAGTACGCTCAACTTAACTCGAGCGTGCATGCTAAGGGGTTAACTAAAAATATAACATTTGAGTAAAGAATCTGAAAATTGAAATTATGTATACAAATGGGAGGCATGATGCAAATAATTTATTTCTTTACAGTTGTAGTTTTCATTCGAGCTGTGGCACCGATGATGATATCAAAGTTTGTAGAGTGTCTAGAATTTAAAATTTAAAAAAAAAATTCAAAATTTATTAGCCTTGTGACTTTTTAATTCTGATTTTTGCTTGTGTTTTACCTTCACCATCATTTTCTAATTTCTCTTATGCGTAGTATTGAAAATTATTGTATTCGTCCCAAAATACCATTTTTACATCATGTCTGTATGCATAAATAGAATACTGGTGTAGGTACTAACCTGAAATGAATTTTGAATACGTAAATTATAGCAAAATATAGTTTTCAATTAATATTTATTTTACTTCCAGTTACTGAACTGCTACTATCAGCTACTATCTGGTTAAAATCTATCTTCTCACGAACGTCTGGACTCTGAAAGGCGCCAAAGGTAGCAAAACATAGAAAATATGGAAGATTATTTTGGTCAAATACATTCTAAAATTCCAATTTAATAAAAATAGTCATTAAAAACCGACAAAAACCGCTTGAGTTAAGTTGCACATTCATTTCTGTTGTCCACTTAGCGTAAATAAATGAGCGGCCGAACGATGTCCGATGGGTTAGGGCACTGATCTTTAGTACCAGAGATGGTGGGTTCAAATCCCACTATGAAGTGGATGTTTGTATCCTTTCGGAATCGGCTTTAAGCAGTACGTTCCGGTCTAATTAGCCCTCGTGTAGCAAGAAAGTAGACATTCGTGCTTCCAAACCAAGCTTAACCTGCCAATGTTGTCAACACTATCTTCTGGTATTTGGTACTGAAAAGTTATATATATGGCTACAATATTAACCCCTTAATGCACAGTTTTTTTTTTTTTTTTGAAAAAGGCCGCCCCCCCCCAAAAAAAAAATAATAATAAAATCCCATGAAAATGATAAATATCAATAAAACGATTGATTTTTTTTTTTATTTTGCACTTGTATTTTCATTTCTCCATTGTATTCGAGTGTGAAAAATTATTGCAACATAAAGTACAACTCTCAAGTTATCTCGAGTGTTCACAGTTGGCCACTTTACCTCGCTCGAGTTAACTCGATCGTGCACGTTAAGGGATTAAAGCAATTCGGATATAAACAAATGTATACGCGTGTATTTATGTACCTTCTCACGAACCCCTGAACCCTAAATATATTCAGACCATTCCAAAATTACAATTAGTTAAAATAGAAATTAATTAAAAACGCCGAAATAACCTGTAATGTTATATGTTGACTATAGTTACAGCTATCAGTCATGAGTAATAATTTTCTGTTTGCATATGCATTAATGGTACTGAATGTTTACTTCCGGTAACTATTCGATTTGAGATGTTATTATTTAAATTTGTGAAATACCGTGTTACATAGCTAAAAGACATCATTTATGCGATAGTGTTACACTTTGTAATTGATAAGGCTTAACGTGAGTAGTTATTTTTCTTTCAATGTACGAGAAAGTCGATGGAGGCTATTCACAATTATTTTTAATTAAAATCCTTCTTCGTCGGCTGCAGCCTTAAAATTTGCTCAGGGCGAATGACCTGTTGACTTCTCTGTCGGCGTCTGTCATGAATACTGTTTACTTCCAGATGCAATTTAATTATGTACAGTATTATCGCATGTAAAGCTCTTTCTTAATAAACTTCAAACGATGCGACAAGGCGATTTTATTCAAGCTTTTATCTACTCTTATGTATGGCTGGTGATGAATCCATTAGATAAATTCCTATTAAAAGCCTCATTACATGTAACGTTTTCCGAGGTAGATGGACTGTTTGTTGACGGTTTACGTGACAAGCATCATGAATAAATGCATAACAACACTCCTCCAAACCCTTGCGATTGTTTTGTGCAAAACTTTGATCTTTGCTTCGCTCCGAGGGTGAGAATCTGAATTCATATGTCATGACCGAGGTTATCGAAACGATAGGGCTTCCACGAAGAGTGTACGAAAGAAAAAAAAAATTCTGGAGAAGAGAAAAAAAAATTGGAAATTATCTAAGAGCTATTCTCACAAGGGACTGCCACTGGGTTTGATAAAGCTAAGCAGCAAAACCATACATCACCAACTCCTTAAAGCGACAAGTTGTGTCTGACGCCATTAAGACTTGGGAAGGAGATTAGATTCACTAAATTTTCATCCTCCTTAACCTTGGATAAGGTGTTTGCTCTGGGTCGTCTAAGTTCTTGACGGAAACGTAGACAAATGAAACTCGTGTTTAATGAGAGGCAGGACAGGTGTTTAATAGAGTTTTAGATGTATCTTTTTGAAACTACCAAACAGAATAACATTGCACTTTTTTACACTGTAGCAAATTTATGCTTTTTTGAAAAATTTGTATTGTAAGTTAATGATATCTTCGTGATTATCAAAGAAATTATTGAGCAAAATCTTATGTAAAAGTTTTACTGCATCCGAAAACAGACAATTGTAGTAGATTTTGGGAGTATCACTTTAACTTTAGAGATCCCATTATGAATTCATTTCTTTTTTCGGCTTCTATATCAGTGCACTAAACCATTAGGTCATATCAGGATCATGTAAGGTTGTGCAGCATATAATATATAAAAGAAGATTCAATGAATAGCTACCATAACAACTACATATGGAGAAAATTTCTTAGGACGTCTTAAAATATTTTTTAAATAATGACCTTTGTTATCGTTTTTTTATAGTGACACTGAAACTAAATACTAAATTTGTTAATGTTTTTAAGAATTATTAATTCTGGATAATAGCGGAATCAGGGGAATAGAAAGCTTTCCTCTTTAAATTTTGTTTCTACACCAACATTAAATACGAAACAACGAATTCTAGATCGGTACGACTAATAAATAAACAATCAAAAGTCCATGGAAGGTTGTTTAGAAAATAATATTCACCGATTACGAATCTTTTTAAGATGTGGATTGAATTTTGTTCTTTGTTTCTTTAACAGTAGTCCGTGATCACTAAATAGGTTACATGGGAAGAAGTGTAGAGGGTTGTTGCAAATAGACCCCAATAATTTGGAAACGCCAAAAATTTGTTTTAAGTGGAACTTGAGAGTTGACTCTTTTTCTAGACTCTTTAGCTTAAAAAAATTTTTTTTTTATATGAATAGCATAAAATAAACGTCAGAGTCAAAAATTTTTATCAGTGGCATATATTTTTAAATAAATTTAAAATTAACCTTCCCTATTTTAAATTTTTATAAAATATTTGTACTTCGAATTTCGAAAGCATATTCTATTATATGTTATAAAGCATATGTTATAAAAAGTAAGTTTATAAAAATCAGTTCGTGGTTCTAAATGCTTTTGTGGCACTGTGCGTGACCCTCAAACCACTATTGTAATATATCAAAGCAGATTCAATCAATAGCTATCATAATAACACAGGAAGAAGATGTTTTAGGACGACTTCCAACGAAATATATATATCCAGGGTCGAGGCTAGTAGGTGTAGTGAGTGCATGCATGCAGACAGTAAAATTTTTAAGGCGGCCAATAGAGTATTTCACAGATATAAGCACTGATAGGAGACGTCCAAATACTTTCTTGCACGCATGGATAGTTTACGGCCTAATAGTGCCTTGCACGCAAGCGGCTAAAAGCCTAGAACCGGTCTTTTGTGCGCGCGTGTGTGTGTGTGTATGTATATATATATATACATATATATATATATATATATATATATATATATATATATATATATGTGTGTGTGTGTGTGTGTGTGTGTGTGTGTGTGTGTGTGTGTGTGTAGTAAGACGAATTTCACAATGGGTGGTTGCAGTCATGGTCCATAAAAATGACACCATTTTAGTCAAAGATTTTTATTAGCAAAACATAGGAAAATGAGTTCCCACTTCATTATAGGGATATTACAAATTGAGGGGTCAGCTAACATGAAGTTCTAAGTAAAAGACCCTCAACGACTGGGTCAAAATCTGGGAAAATCTATCTCCGATATCGTGCATATCCTTTTTGTTCTGGAATTTTTTAAATTGGCCTCTAGAGCAGTATACAGTTCTAATTGGTTACACCCCCTTCTCTAAGGGAGTGAACTGTAGCCCCAGTGTTAAATTTAGGTTAGGGGTTAAAAATGGAAAAGCAAAGGTACTAGAGGTTTTTTGCCCTTGACTTAAGATTTGAAACCCCTTGGAATTTTCTCGCGCCTTAATAATAGCCGTCTTTGAAGTTTTATACAAAATACCTACATTTGTTTCTCGGTTTAGTTTACTTTTCTTTACACACACACACACACACATATATATATAAATATATATGTGTGTGTGTGTGTGTGTATATGAGGGGATTGTGTGTCATAAGACGGAGTAAAGGCTGGGGGTTTACAATCATGGCCAGAACCAACACAGATTTTAGTCATGACAGAGCAGAGTTTTTGACCTTGACTTCAGACTGGAAAACCCCTAAGAACTTTTTCAGGCCGTAATGAGTGTTTTTAATTAAAAATTTTCTTCGGCATGGTTGAAATATCCAATTATCGGATGTTTGCTAACAGTATAGTCCACAAAGGGGCCGTTTACTGGTCTTTATGCAAAATCTCTACAATAGTTTACAGATTTAGTTTTCTTTTCCTTTACACATGCACATACATATATAAACATATCATATGACAATTTTCCATATTTTTCTTAATATTAATATCGAAAAAGGAAGAGAATCTTTGCTAGGGAAAATTTGTTTTCCCCAGTCCTGATCATATTTCGTCTTAAGGAAATTATGAAATGCGACGCTTTTCAGTGCAATTCCGAGCTCAGTAATTATCAAAAATAAGTCATTTCCGCACCCAAGGCAGGAGAAACAGCATCTCTTTATATAATTAAAGGAGAAATTCTCCGACCGACTGCGTTTCATCACACCATCGGCATTCCCTCTCCCCTCTTCCAATGCGAACACACAACTTCATTTCGGTAAGTGTTGCAAATGGCCTCAGCGGGCGACGGCCAAGAAAATGAAGACTTATTCCACGGGCTCCTCCACACTCCAGGTAAATGCGCGCCACTTAAACAAGATGGAATCCCTCCGCGTAATAAACGAGTTGTGTTCGCGTGCTATATTTCACGGCCCGCGATAAATCTTGTCGCAGAGGGTTGGATGTGCACGGCGCGGGGCCTATTGCTTTTCTTCGACGAAAATGGATGCCGACGAATAATTGCGACCACTTAACCGTATCTTTTATTCGATATTCTATTATTCCGGAATGGCTGGCGCAAGGATCGACTTTATCATTGTGCGTGGGAATTTCGCACGCCGCAGAAAGTAGGATGGAAGTACTTTAGGTTTGCAGAATATACCAAAATCGATGCCTGAGAGTTAGCGCACTATCATATTTTGCCGTAGATGGGATAAGACAGACGGTGGTCTTACAGGTAAGCCGCTGCCATTCGGTTCCATAGTCCTCTGGTTCGAACCCTGCTACTAGCATTAATATTTCTAGCTTAGAGACGCTAACATTGTTTCGGAACGGGCTAATATAACTGGTTCTGTAATCTCAATAACCGAAAAAAAATTCAGGTCCATTCCTCTAAGAGCACTCTAAATCAGCTTTACGTTTTTCCTTAAATTTTGGAGTTGAAATATTTTATGAATATCCACAATAACTCAAACGAGAGATACGGCATAATTTCACCACAATTCATAATAGCGTAATAGGTACGGTATCCTGTTGTTACTTATCTCTACGGTATCGGAAAGCCTATACCATGCCCAATAGACCCCGTCGCAATAGGCAACTAGTCTATGACTGTAATAGGGTAATATGCAGCTTCACTTTCAGCAAAGAACCACGAGGGCTGATGGTGTACGCCATCTTTCTAAATGAAATAATATTAATAATTTTAAAACAGAAAGAAAAGGCACTGAATGGAGCTTAAACTCTATATTCACTCAAATTCGAGTTCTAATTCATCTACATTTAAATGTTCTAAAACAAAAAACCTCCTATAGCTTTATGTTTCCAATTTGAAATTAAATCACCATTATGTATATTGACCATCACCATTATTGAGTTACCATTACTATAATCACCATTATTATCCATTACTATAATCACCATTACTACAATTACTTATCACCATTAGTTACCATTACTATAATCACCATTACTATAATCACCATTACTCAATAATCACCATTATTGAGTTCGTGGGTTCGAGTCCCACTATGGCATGGATGTTCGTAGCCGTTCGGAATCGGCTTTAAGCAGTAGGTCCCGGTCCCATTAGCCCTCGTGTTGCAAAAAGTAGACCGTAGCGCTCCAAACCAAACCATTAAGTATATATAATATAATTAAATGAGCATGTAAAATGAGTACACTATTTGAATAGTAGGTGATCAGTTTTTCGCTGTAATTTAAGTTTTATAAATCCCCACATTTTAAAAAAAGTTTGTAACGCGCGATAATTTGTCTACCCTTATCCCAGCCATTCGGAATCAGCCTGCAGCAGTAGTTCTAGGTCTAAATTAAACCTTGTTTATTAAAAGGAAAAGAAAAAGGTAGCACAACAAAGAAATTAGCGGAACATATAAAAGTCTCCTAAACACTTCACGGTTTTGCCCATATATTGTTTCAGTTCATGGAAAAACAAACTTCCTTGATTTGTTCGTGCGACATTCGTACGGCTTGTTTAAATTCGACTGCCAACTGGACAGATCTTTCTTTATTCATTTTTTGTTTGTTTGTTTATGCGTTTCTGAGATATGCTGGGGTAATGCAAAGGATGGATTTCTACACGAGTGTAGACAGTTCCGGGAGTCTATAATGGTTTGAGTATATATTTGCTCTTTTCTAATGTCTGTCTCTGCAAAGTGCTCGTCTTACCTCGTCTTGTTTTTCGGAGAAGGGGGGGTCAACTTTAAGCAAAATAGCCCAAAAATATTGTTAACTAACTAATACAATACTGCCAAATGAGAAAAAAGGATATAGTTAATTAGATAAGAGAATACAATGGCTGGAACATGTTGACGATAGTCCAGGCAGATTAGATCTACAAGAAACAGTGCCAAGGTCTTATAAAACAAGGAAGACAAAGAATGAGGGGGAATGATGAGGTGGAGATAGACTTAAACTCTTTCAAAATAAAAAACTGGAGAAGCCAGACAAACGACAGACAATTTTGTAATTGCATTATTAGATAAGTTGTGATCCAACCCGAACTGTAGTGCCAGGAAGTTACTTAGGCTTAACAAATACAGAGCTTAAAATTTGGATTGTTTGATTATTCATTGCTTAATTAAGGATTTCAATGGTTGATCTCTCAAACAAAATTGCTCAGAATATTTTCTCTCGGAGATATGTCAGAATTATTGGAATAGAAAGTATTACAATTAAATGATCTCTCATCTAAAGTTAGAATATTTTTTAGTTATATCACGTAGTGGTTAAAATAAAATATACTCTAGTTGGAAGATCTGTCGAATTGCTTAAAATATTTTCTTTTGTAGTCATAGAATTATTACTTGAATTATCTCTCTAATCACATAGAATATTTTCCTTCTGATTTATATCACATAATTACTGGAATTAAAAGGTATTCCAATTGAATAATATCTCAAATATAGTTGATATTAAATAATTTGAGTTATATCACAGAATTATTGGAATAAAAAGTATTCCAGTTGAAAGATCTCTTAAACAAAATTGCTGTAGGGGTTATATCTGAATTATTAGAATAAGGAGATTTTAAATTGTATGATCTTTAACATAAAATTGCATAGAATATTTTCTTTAGTATTTATATCATAGAATTATTTTTATAAAAGGTATAACAATTGAAGAAGACTTCATATAATGTTGATTAGTCTTATTGAGTTAAATATCGCTTTTTATTACAAATTTATCATAGAATCATTGGAATAAAAAACATTCCAATCGGAAGATACCTCGACTAATATTGGTAAGAATATTTTCTCTGGGGAGTTATATCCGATTTATTGGAACTAGATTTTTTAAAATCGAACGACCTCTAAAATTAAAATTGATTAAATGGGAAGAGATTAAATGTATCCATTTGCAAACAAGATAATTCATGTGTAACATTTTGGTAACCCATAAGCGAAAACAAGAGGGCTAAAATGAGGACTATAAAGCATTAATTTCCTACATTTATATCACTACACCCCTACCTTTTATTTTTAATTGATATAATACAATAGACAATATTTTAAACAATATTAAGTTTATTACAAAAATATTTCGAGTGCCTCTGCCAATATTTCAAGCTTCCCCTTGGATGCGCACCTCCCAGGTTGAAAACTACTGCTATAAAGCAATCTGACTATTAGCAGCACTACTGGCGTCACATTATCGGAATACAAAGTAATCCAATTGGATGATCTCTCAAATGGAAGGCCATGATGGAACCATTTCCAATCTACTCAACTTTCAATATAATGTTCTTGCCTTCGCAACACCTGTGCCTTCTCCCCTGTCTATTTTGGAAATCGAACGAAAAGTCCTACAATTCGATACCTAATAAAGAAACCGAGAAAGCAATTCCTTTTTTTTTTCTTTTTTCGAGGATCGATCTCCCAAATGGAAAACGGCAAGCGTAAGGAATGTCTCCAAGGAATTAGACATTATCATGAAAACTGTCATTGTTGAATAATGTATAAGAATATGCATGTGTTCCTGCAACTTGAATAAAATTTATCCTTTTAGCTAAATAAGTGAAAGATATTATGTCCCATTCAAGTTGATTTTACTATAATCAAAGAATATAGACACAGGAAGAAGGAAAGGGCTGTAAAGATAATGTAAACATGTAAGCGAAAGAAGTGATCTCCAAGAGTTTTAACAGAAAATAGACTTTACTGGCTTCTGCTTAGATTCAGTTTCTTAACCTTTTCACGGCGGGAGTTTGTCGACATTCATGTAGATAAAGAAGAGAAAGTAAGCTGTAGTGTTTTCTCCCTTCTGAGCAAAAGAAATGTATCCCTCCGAAAATAACAACATAAAACCTGGGATTGATTACAGTGTTTCTGATGATAATCGAATAAACAGTATGACAGCTGAATAAAGAACATTAGGGAGAGGAAGTGCCTGATTTATATTTCAACCATGCGAGTCTTTTGGAAGATTTCGCGTTCTAGTAGAAATATCTACCTCCCGTCACGAAAGGGTTAAGTTATGGTGTGATTTTGTTATTTAAATCAGGGCTTCGAACCGGAACTGAACCGAAAACCGGAAAAAACCGTTATTTTGTTCGGAACGAAAACCGGAACTGAACCGAAAAAAATATCGGTTTATTTCGGTTCGATATATCTTTCAGTCATTTTGTTACTGTTACCAACTTATCAATATTTTCCAATTTAATGTCAACTTTATAATTACATATCCGCACTTGTATAAGATTGCAATGGTGGTTTTGGCAGCTCCAGCTACACAAGTTAGTGTTGAAAGAGCGTTTTCAGGTTTGAAATTTATTCTCCGAGACAACAGAAGTAATCTCAGTGAAACCACGTTAGAAGATATATTAATAATTAGAGGCAATTTTCATATGTTGAATAAATAATATATTTTTTACATAATTATTGCAAGGCCAAGTGCACGATGTGAGAGTCAAACGACGAACGTGGGTAATCATGAACCTAGTTGTCAAATGCGATTTTGATAATGGATAACAATGCCAATGCTCGGCGCTCTTAACGTACCTGCTGTTTGTATCAATTCACATAGTTTACCAATTAAAAAAAGAATAAAAGAATAAAATCTTCTAAATTTTGTTAGAATTACATTTTTTGTTTATGATAGAATTATATTTTTAGTACAAATAAGAATATACATAAAATGAAATTATTCATTTGGAACTGAACCGAAAACCGTTATTTTTGGCGGAGCGAAAACCGGAACTGAACCGATATTAATTTTTTAGTTGAACCGGAACGAAAACCTGAACAAAAAAAATTACGGTTCGAAGCCCTGATTTAAATTATCAGTTGTAATAATGTATAAGAATATGCACGTGTTTCAGCAGCTTGAATAAAATTTATCCTTTTAGCTAAATAAGTGAAAGATATTCTGTCCCATTCAACTTGATTTTATTATAATCAAAGAGTATAGACACAGGAAGAAGGGAAGGGCCGAGGAAATAATGTAAACACATAAGCGAAAGAAGTGGTCTCCAAGAGTTTTAACAGAAAATATACTTTACAAGCTTCTGCTCAGATTCAATTTCTTCATTCCTCTCTTAAGTTATGACTTTATTTTGTTTTTTAAAGTATCAATTTTGTAGATTTCACGTATGGATTTTTAAATATTCCTTATAGATTATAGATATGAGGTATATGCTAATATGCACATGATACGTACAATACGTACAACTTAATTTTACTATAATCAAAGAGTATAGACACAGGAAGAAGGGAAGGGCTGTAGAGATAATGTAAACACGTAAGCGAAAGAAGTTATCTCCAAGAGGGAAAATAACAGGAAATAGACTTTACAGGTTTCTGCTAAGATTCAATTTCTTCATTGCTCTTTTAAGTTAGGGTCTGATTTTCTTTTTTTTTTTCAAATTATCATTTTATGGATTTTTAAAAATTCCTTGTATATATAAGCTAATACGTACACAATGTTTAAATTAATTTTGTATTATATTCTCGATTAAATTTTCTGTTCAACAGATAGCTACAAATGACGTTGAACATTAGTTCGACCTAGAAACCGAGTCTGTATTCTTCAGTAGAGCAGGTGTGATTTGTAATTCCCGCGCTGTGACGTCACTACACCAAGACTTAGCCAATAGCAATTAGAAAAGCAGCAAGTGTTCATCTAGCAGGTGTTGATCACACAAACGGTGATTCCTGTAAGAAGGTTTGCTTTCCGAATAGTAAGAGATCATTCGAGTTTTAACCTTCTAGGTCGCCTTCCTTAGGCATTACAACAGTTCCATTCCAAGGCGCATGCTAATTCACAGGACTTTGTTGAACATAGAGGTCTGGAACTTTCCATATATAATTGATCACATGATGTGTATATGAAGTTTGATGGTTGTTATATGTACAGCGTAAGCTGTTAACTTTAATTTTCTTTAGAAATAACAATTATTACATTGTAAATATATTTAAATGCTCTCATATCTATATTTTCTAAGAATTATTGTTTTGAAACACCATAAGAATTTTTATATGCTAGAATACTCATCAATTTACGAAACAGAAATTATATTTTAAAGTTCTCTTAATAATTTACAATTTTCAACCCTCTAGGTCTTCTTCTTTAAGCATTACAACAGTTCCATTCCCTGGCGCGTGCTAATTCATAGGAGTTTGCTGAACATACAGGTCTGCAATTTTCTATATAATAATCACATGATGTGTATATGAAGCTTGATGGTTGCTATATATACAGCGTTTACTGCTAACTTTAATTTTCTCTAGAAATTCTAGTTATTACATTGTAAATATATTTAAATGCTCTCATATCTATATTTTCTAAGAATTATTGTTTTGAAACACCATAAGAATTTTTATATGCTAGAATACTCATCAATTTACGAAACAGAAATTATATTTTAAAGTTCTCTTAATAATTTACAATTTTCATCCTCATGATAATGTACCCATTTCCATAGAAATAACTTTACCTACCTCATAGATACACAATGTAGGCTTAGTTTTTAGAAAATGGGAAGAATTATAGTGTAAAACCTTCTGGTTAGAAATCACTCCTACTTGTTTGTTAAGTATTTGTAAAATTATTGCCGATAGGTGGCACTTTGGTTTTCAGAGCTTGTGTGTGAGAAGCTGGGACAGAGGCTAAAGAGAGCATGTCTCTTATTGCCTCACGTTACGTAAAAATGTATGTTAAATAGTATTTGTTTATTAAATGTGTGTGAAAATTACAGTCCTCAATTAATCAGACGGATATTCACTTAACATTATTTAAGTTTCAATTACAAAGATATTGGTTATATCCCATTTGCATGTAACCTTCACCATAGAGAAGTAAGAATATGACAAAGATAACAATACGTCTGAATTGAATTCCTTCTATGACCGGCGACTTTCTTACACTGCTGATATGTAAGTTAAGAGATTAGGTCGACTGTGATTACTCTTACTTCTTTAGGTTTCCTATTCTGGGGGAATATATAGTAGATTCTCAGAATAGGTAAGGAATTGGATTCACTCCAATTAGTCCGACAATGAGTGTAGTAGTTGCTTTGGAGATCGGAAGCCTGGATTCGAATCACGAACACTGATAGGAGTAAAAAATTAAGGGCAACAGAACTTTAGCATGTTTGATGGTTGAATGATATATTATTTTTTTACAGTAGTAACTATATACATGTAATATTAAAATCCCTTATTTATATTTTAATATTAATTTAATATCTTCTGTTCTTAAATTACGTTGGGGTTTCCGTGGTAGTTCTGATTTTTCCCTCCAGACACGCTATGGACTTAATTCAGCCTCTGTCTGTACTTCTTTGACCAATAGTATTCGCTTTTTTTTAAACATGGGTATTTTTATCACGTGATCAAATGTGCTTGGGGATTATTCGTAGTCTTTTTTTACCTGCGAAATCCCTACTTCCATCGTGTGTGTGCGCGATGTTCTCGAAGTACTGGTTTGTTGTATTGTGACCAGAAATAAATGATTTGCGAATATATACAGATCATTTAAGATAATTTTAAAATTATTAGTGTGTAAAAAAACGAAGTAAAGTTGACTAAAGGTCACTATTTCTATAGACTTAAGAATTTTAGAGTTGGAAATAATTTGCACCCTAACTTAGAAAAGAACCTTTCAAGGTGTAAATAACAGAATGAAGATCTATTCTTGCGATTTTTTTCACGTAAAAAAAAAACAAAATTCCTTTTTGTGCTGTTTCACAAAAGTGTGCAATTTTTAATCGTTTTAAGCAATTCACTGGAGAACTGTGTAAGACATATTGAGTTCTCCAGTTTCTTTTCTTTTCAAAGAAATGTTTGTAGGATTGAATCATTTATATTACACATCATGAAAAAATTATAAAAACATTAAATGATCTTCGAATATATGCAGATTGTTTATTGCTTTAATAATTTTAAATTATTGCGTAAAAAAGGAAAGTTCTTTTAAGCTCTTGTAATTCTATCAACATAAGAATTTTCTAGATTGAAAATAATTGCACCCTATCTTAAAAAAGAAACTTTGAAGATCTTAGTAACAAGTTCATTATTTCTTTTTGTAATTTTCCTCTTATAAAAGCAATTCACTGGAGAACTGTGTAAAACATATTGAGTTCTCCAGTTTCTTTTCTTTTAAAAGAGATGTTTGTAGGATTGAATCATTTATATAACACATCATGAAAAAATTATATAGACATTAAATGATCTTCGAATATATATGGAGATTACTTATTGCTTTTATAATTTTAAAATTAATATTGCATAAAAAAGAAAGCAATATACTTTACAAATTCAGTGTTTCTTTTTGTAATTTTTCCTTGAAAAAAGAAATTTACTGGAGACATTATGAGACTGAAGACATATTGAGTTCTCCAGTTTCTTTTCTTTTCACAGAAATGTTTGTAGGATTGAATCATTTAAATTACACATCATGAAAAAATTATAAAGACATTAAATGATCTTCGAATATATATGGAGATCACATATTGTATTTATAATTTTAAAAATAATATTGCATAAAAAAGAAAGCAATATTCTTTAATTCCCAGAGCATAAGTCTTCGAGTTTAAAAATAATTGCATTCATGATAGTACGGACATTTTGAAGATGTTAGTCAAATTAAGTACTTCTTTTCGAAATTTATCCTGGAAAAAAGAACAACTATTTTTATTCTGTTCCACCACGAACTGGCTAAGGCATACGATCGCCTCCAGTTTCTTTTCTTTCCTGGTAATGTTTGCGGGGTAAAAAGATCGATGCCCAACCATCTTATTGGGAAAGAATGGAGGGGGAGAGCAGGATTCGATTTCAATATAGGCTTCGAGAAAAGGCCCAGGTGTTAGGAGAGAGAGAGAGAGACTGCTTGGCAGGGAGGGGGCGTATTTTTGCGAAGAGTTATCCATTCTGTCTTGGTAATGCTCGAATTAGATTAGATACCGATCCAATAAGAGAAGTGCGATGTCGCCTGGAAAAAGTATGGGCCAGTGCTCGTGGATTATACGATAGTGTGTTTAGGGAGAGAATAGACGGGGAATAATGCTGGCTGTCGGAAAGAAAATAGCATCTATGCTTTGAAACCATCGTGCTCGCATATTTTGAAGTGGCATCAATTTTTAATAGAAAAAGCGCATGAATCTGATCATGAAAGAATAAAAAACCCGAAAGTAAATTCAATGACGAAGAGAAAATACCGAGAAAGAAAGACTGTATACGTGTATGATGGTCATAATATATATATATATATATGTGTGTGTGTTTATGTATGTTACGTATACAGGGTATACCAAAACGACCGCATAAACCTTTCAAGGCTAGATTCCTCGTTGGGAGTACATAAAAACTGCCCAAAGAAGCGTTCTTGTACGATCCATAGTTTAAGAGAAAAATATCAAAAACAATGTATGATGTCACTGCCTGTGCAAGAAAAAAATACTTTATTGGACATATCAACAGCAGTATTTGCATATCTTTCTAAACGATAATGTTTAAAACGTTCGCCGCGCATATCGCGTCATGCATAAGTGCGCGCCATTGAATGACGTTAAGCCGCAGTTGAACTGGTATTTAAAAGGCTGCATCTTGCAGTTACGGGTAGTCTTTTTATGATGGCCATGTATTCCGTTCGTAACTACTGCGACATGTACCTGATGTACGTCCGATGTAATGGAAATGCCTTACGAACTGTTATGGAGTATGCTCGTTGATATCCGTCCCTCCGTGCATATACTGCTGTTGATGTGTTCAATAAAGTGGTTTTTTTTTCTTGTACTGGCAGTGACGTCATACTTTGTTTTACGCATTTTTCTCGTAAACTATTGATCGTACAGGAAGACTTCTTTTGGCAGCTTTTATGTACTACCAACGAGGAATCTAGCTGTGCAGAGTTTATGCGGTCGTTTTGGGTCACCCTGTATATATGTAATGCGGCGAAATTTTTCTCGCAGGTCATATAAGAAATTTAGAGCCTATTATTTTTAATTGGCTTGCTGGACGATGAGAAATCCTAGGTAATGCACAGTTGTGGATCCATTACAAAAAAGCAGCGTAGTCCGTGGTGACACTTTGCTTTATTTAAAGATTAAAAGAAGACATCATGGATGATTCTAAGAAAGAAAATATTTTCTGAACATCTTACACAATATTCTGAAAAAGTATGCGCTACTAATTTAAAACAAAAACTATATTAAGGTTAATATCTGCATGTCAAAAGCTAGAGCTGGATGATATCTGAATTTTAATATTCTGATTTATCATTTTCGAAATATCAATATATTAATATGTCCTAATATATATCGCCTTATTATAGAGTTGCAAATATAAGTGTGTTATGTATAAAATAATACAAACACACATGCATTATGTGTGCGTTGGTTATCTAGAAAACAAAAATTCAATTTCTTAATATGATTAAAAAATTTTTAATTTTATCATATTTCTTTAAAAAAGAAAATCGCATAACATATTATTACTGTTCTTTGGTAGAAAACAGATTTGAGGACTCGACAGAAAAGAAAAGAGGAAGAAAAATGTAATACTTTCTAATTATCTTCAAAATTCATTTATATTTTTTATTTGAAGCGGAATAAGGTTTTAAAAAACTTTTTTTAAATTTATAGTCACATTTTTCCGAATATTTATTTAAAATTTTCCGGGAGGGGGGGGGGTGAATCTGTTTTTTATAATTTTTGGAAGAGATTCATAGAAGTTTCAAGCACATACATATGTAACGATGAACAAATGGCAGTACTCTGCTCTTTGGTACCAGAGTTTGTGAGTTCGAATCCTGCAGCTAGAATGGATGTTCGTATCCGTTCGGAATCGACTGTAAGCAGTAGGCTCCGGTCTCATATGATTTTGTGAGAAAAACAATAGACCGTATTTGATCGAAACCGAAATCAATATATATATATATATATATATATATATATATATATATATATATATATATATATATATATATATATATATATATATACTGGACGACTCGACAGACGTTGTCCTGTTTTAAGTCAGTAAATCAAAAGATTGTAAAATGTTTTTGATTAAATTATAAATTAAACCGTTTTGATCGAAAAGTAAGGAAAAATATTATTTTAAAAATACTTGACGCCACCATGCCTACAATCCTCACAAACGTAATTAAATTAAATTTAAATTCCCACATCGCCTGTATGGGTTTCCATCCTAGGACTTCTTGTACTGAAGCCCGTTTCGCTGACCAGTGCGCCACTAGATACGTTGGCAGTGAAGGGTTTCGATTAGCAATATAATAATCTCAATAATTTGGCAATTCTAAATTTTTAATATAAAACATTTTCTATCGGATCAAATTATGAATCTAAACCATTTTCGAATTAACTTCATTACATACATAAAATTTCATCAAAATCAATCCAGTCGTTTAAGAAGTGTTCTGTTACAAACACACGTCAGAAGAATTATATATATATATTTGTTTATAAAAAACCCTTTACATATATTTTAAGTATGTATGCAAAAATTCTTTATACAAATATAACACATTAATCTGTAGATAACACCTTACAAAGCCATAAATATTTTCTCATTTAAAAGTGCATAATTCATGGCTTATACAGTTAGGTCACTAAATGTATATATATATATATATATATATATATATATATATATATATATATATATATATATATATATATATATATATATATTTGCTTATGTTTACTGATGGCAGTTTACTTCCAATTTATCTAATTGGAGTAAATATATAATTATTAGTAATCCAGTTTATCTCTCTTTAAATGTTCAAAATTGAGCAAAATATATAATAATTATGTTTGAATACCTGTATTTATCAATATTTTTATACTAATAGAATTCTTGTGCTTTCCTAAAGTAATTCAGTGTTTGTTAGGTCTTTTGTTAGAATTTATTTGTACTCATGCAAAAAATGTCACTTTCTATATTTACATATAATAATAACGTTTAATAACATTTATATGTGTCACTAATAACTGGAAGGCTATCACAAAAATTTATAATCTATATTAAATATAATTATTTCCAAATAAATTGTTTTAAAATATCACTGATCTAATATGGTCTTAAAATGTATCAGTTTATAACCGTACAATTTCTGAAATTTTTTGCAGACCAAAATTAATATAATTTTTGAAGCTATTTATAGTACGTAATACATGTTTTGATTTGGGTTACAGTAACGAATATAATTCACAATATAACAAATGTTTGGAGGTGAATCACCCAAAGGCGTTTTTGGCATTGATACAAAGGTAAATATAAAGCGGAATCGGTATAATTACTAGCATATAAATGCTTTGATTATTTCCCTATTCTGAAGAAAATTTACATTATTTTAAACTCCTCTACACGAAGGCAGTACTCTAGCCGTTCTTACGTTTTATTGAACTGATAATATTTAAAATAAATCTTGCTAATATTAATGTATTTCACTTTAAATATAATAAATTTTTAAAAGATACACCCCATAAAAACTGAAAAGTTTGATATTAAGCTCTATTGCCTTAAATCAGTTATATCAAGTAGTTGTCAAATACTTGACTAATATGTTGACGAAAGTAGAATTTTTCCGTGCTAGATATGTCATGCATTCACAATCAAAAACAACAATACGAAAATTTTTTACTTCAAATATTACTAAGCTTTCTACTCAGTCATAAACGATATTACTTACTGCCCATATTTAAATATTTCCATAAATTATTTATCTTTGAAAAGAAATAACAACTTTCATACACTTGGGAAAAATCTGTAGATAATTTATGATAATCGCATATAATTTAAAACAAAGAGTAATTATATAGCATCTTAATGAGATCAAATGTTTCGTAACATTTACTAAAATTTATAATACTTGACTGTTCTACTTGCATACAGGGAATTTTAAGTCATTTTCACTATAATAGTATACTTATAACTAGTTAGTTGTCAAACACTTGATTAATACGTTGACGAAAGTAACGTTGTTTCATGCTAAGTATCTCATGCATTCACAATCAAAGACAACAGTACGAAATTTTTTTACTTCAAATATTACTAAACTTTCTACTCAGTCATAAACGATATTACTTAGAGCCAATATTTAAAAATTTCGCTAAATTATTTCTTGTTAAAAAAATAACTTTCATACATTTGGAAAAAATATGTAGATAATTTATATTGTGTCTTAAATAATCGCATATAATTTAAAACAAAGAATAATTATATAGCATCTTAATAAGATCAAATATTTGGTATCATTTACTACAATTTTAATACTTGAATGTTCTACTTGCATAGAGGAAATTTAAACTATTTCCACTATATTATAGTTACAGTATACAGAAGGAATATATTTTACTGAATCAATTCCTGGGCATAATTAAACTAAAAACGGCAAATGAGTAAAATTTCAAATAAAACAGAAAAAAAATCTTAATGCCCATGCATGCATACATATTATCTTGTCTACATATTAGCTTTATCTATTTATTCCTTACCTTATGTTATTAATTTTTTAAGAAAATTTATAAATAACTCAACAGAAAAATACTATTTATTAACAATTTAAAACAATAATTTTATATGTGAAGTTGTCTATATTTAAATAGTATGATGGCTTAATTTCAAAGTATTAAAAACATAAGGTTTATATTATCTTGAAAATATTATTTTGGTACTCATAGTTCATAAATACATGACACACCTAATATGATTTCCTTTTAATTTAAAAAGAAACGAGCTGTTAAATAAATATTCGATATATAAATACGATGTTATATAAATAAGGTCTTTTAAAATTGAAGTTAGTTAACAGATTATTTGTTTCATGTTTACGATTTCATAAGGATCATATACTGATACTAAACGTTTTCGCAAATTACAAAAAGAAAAATAAATAATAAATAAATAAAAATAAAACGAGAATTTCTGAAATTATATCTACAGTTACAAAATCAACACTTAATTACTTATCAATGAGAATCATACATTTAGCACCTAAGTATTAAATCTTATTTTAGCAAAATAATTATTGAGGATTTGTATACATAATAAATTTTGTAGGTCACAGTGTCATTCATCAATTAAATATTAGTTCAAATTAGACTGTACACTTTGTTATAACCTAAAATTCCCCTCTCACCCAAAAAGATAAAAAAAAAAAAATACAAAACGCATTTTTAAAATTGAAATTTCATCTCAAATTATGGTGTTTATCATTTGGTAAGCTTCGTAAATCATAATAATATTTTTTGTAGATCACAAAGAAATTAAATGGTATTTCCTGAAATTGCATTTTAGAGTTTCCTTTTCTAAAATTCGTGAAATTAGATTACAATTATTTAGGTAATTACATGACAAAACTTATTACATAATCCTACTAAATATTATTTTTTTCTAAAAATTACGTAATTATTGAGGATTTGTATACCTAATAAATTTTATAGGTCACAGTGTCATATCTCAATTAAATTTTAGTTCAAATTAGACAGTAAATTTTCTTATAACCTAAAATTTCCCCCCTCCCAAAAAAAGATAAAAAATACAAAGCGTATATAAACATTTTTAAAATTGAAATTTGATATGAAATTGTGGTGTTTATCAATTAGTAAGCTTCGCAAATCATAATAATAATTTTTATAGATAACAAAGAAATTAAGTGGTATTTCCTTAAATTGCATTTTACAGTTTCCTTTTCTAAAATGCGTGAAATTAGTTTACAATTATTTAGCTAACTACACGTCAAAACTTATTAGATAATCCTACTAAATAGGTATTTAATACTTTCAAGTAATAATACTAATAAATGCTTATTTGTTTACAAAACAAATTACAAAAATTGCTATATTATTCACTAGTTAAAAATTACAGATTATAGTTTGCTGAAACCTTTAATTATCGCTCTCATCAAATATAAAACATAAAAGATAATAAGAATTGCATAAAATAAACAATTTTCATAAGCTTAATTTAACTTGAAATCTGACTGAAAAAAATTGTTTACATTATTTGATATTTTTTTTTAATATTAATGATTCAAATACGTGACCATGACTGACAAAGAAAACCAACAGCATATCCTGAAATTTACATTTTTCTTATTCCATATCAAAATTACATGAAATTACAATATTTAATCATTTATCAAAGCTGTAAACTTTTATCTCATAGGAATTAACTCGCATTTTTGCGTAATACTTCCTAATGACTAAGTAATTATGACCTATATCCTTCATGTATTAAAAATCAATAGAAATTAGTACTTACATTCCGCTAAAACCTTAAATTATCCCAAAAAAGGCTTGAAAAATAATCTAAATCTTGCACAAGGAAAACACTCTTCGTAAACTCAAACGATCTTTTTAAAGTTTGGAAAATATTTTCAAGTCGCTAATTGACGGTCGTTTATCCTAAGCCCACCCCTCATCCCCTAGGGTGGTCACGTGAGATTTTATAGCCCCTCTTTCAACAGCATTGCGTAAAAAAAGAGAAAAGGCAGAAGAGAGAGGGTCATAAACAAGCCCCTCTCTGTTTACTGCTCGTTCAGTGTCACTTTTATGACCACTGTGACATTGATGAGATCGTTGTACATGGAATTACAACACCTCTCGCGCACTTGGCCCCTATGGCCTATGAATGGGCATTCAAATTTCCAGAATAGAGAAAGTTCTTAGGCATAAAGGAGCATTTTCCCCATCATTCCGTTCTCTTCTTTTTATGAACTAGGAAGAAACTTCCCGAAGAATATTCTGCGAGTGTTTTTTTTTTAACGTCAAGTTTCAAATTATGTAAATGCTTTAATATTTTAAATGCTACATTCTGCGTTAGTTTTTTTCCCGCCTTATGCTCGTCACAAATATGAATGGACTCTGTTTGGGAACTTGTAAATTGTAGAAAATATGTCATTATTAAATTAGAGTGAAAGCGAGAATTTTACAGTGCTGTTATAAATTTTATGGCACATCCTGAGATTTACGGGAAGTACTTTTTTCTGAACGTTGTGTAATGTTAACAATAATTATTTATAAATGTAGCTTCTTAATACATAATTAACAAATTATTTATATAATTAACGAATTATTTGCTTAATAATCGCGTGCTTACAAATTTTTGCATTCAGAAGAGTTTGGTTTTTTTGTGCTTCGATCTACTATTTTGCTACACGAGGGATAATGTGACCAATACCTATTGCTAACAACCGATTCTGAACAGCTATTAATATCCATGCTACAGTAGGATTCGAACTTACGAATTCCGGTATCGGAAATTCGGCGCATTCAGATGGGGAGAGCAATATTGTTATCTTACATAAATCTCTAGAAAAGCTCATCATTATTGATTTAGACTGCAACCGATAATTTTACAGTACTGTTGAAAGTACTTAATATTATAGCACACCCTGAAATTTGGAGGCTATATTTTTTCTGAACGTTGAGTAATATTAACAATAATTACTTTTAAGTCTAGTTTTTAAATATATGATTAACAAATTAGTTGTATAATTAAAGAATTTTTTGCTTGATAGTCACGTGTTTACGAATTTTTGTATTCAGATGGGAAGGACAATATTGTTATCTTATATAATTTTCAGGAAAACACATCATTATTGATATAGAGTTAAAGAGATAATTTTATAGTGCTGTTAAAAGTAGTACATTTTATGGTACACCCTAATATTTGCGGTTATATTTTTTTCTGAACGTTGTGTAATGTTAACAATAAGTAATTTTAAATCTAGCTTTTTAATATATAATTAACAAATTAGTTATATAATTAACGAATTATTTGCTTTATAATTGCGTGCTTACAAATTTTTGCATTCAGAAGAGTTTGGTTTGGTGTGTTACCATCTACTTTTTTGCTACACGAGGGATAATGAGACCGGGACCTAATTTTAAAAGCCGATTCTGAACAGCTATTAACATCCATGCAACAGTTGGATTCGAACTTACGAACTCCGGTACCGAAAATTCGGTGCATTCAGATGGGGAGAACAATATTGTTATCTTACATAAATCTGTAAAAAAGCACATCATTATTGATTAAGAGAGCAACCGAGAATTTTACAGTGCTGTTAAAAGTAATATTTTTTATGGCATACCCTGAGATTTGCATATATTTTTTTCTGGTCTTTAAGTAACGTTAATAATAATTACTTTTAAGTCTAGTTTTTAAATATATGATTAACAAATTAGCTATATAATTAAAGAATTATCCGCTTAATAATCACGTGTTTGAGAATTTTTGTATTCAGATGGGAAGAACAATATTGTTATCTTATATAATTTTCAGGAAAACACATCATTATTGATTTAAAGTTAAAGAGAAAATTGTATAGTGCTGTTCAATTAGTAAAATTTATGGCACACTCTGGTATTTGCGGATATTTTTTTTTCAGATGCTGTATAATATTTACAATAATTATATTCAAGTCTAGCTTTTTAATATATAATTAACGAATTAGTTACATAATCAATGAATTTTTTGCACAATAATTCTCAATAATCATTCTCAATTGCATTCAGAAAGTGTGAACAATATTGTTATCTTCCATAAATCTGTAGATAAAAGCATCATTATAAATTTAGAGTGAAAGTGACGATTTTACAGCGATGTTAAAAGTAATACCGTACACACTGAGATATATTTTTCCTCAACATTGTGTAATGTTAATAATGATTATTAAATCTAGTTTTTCGATATATAATTAACGAATTATTTGCATAAAAATCTCAGTAATCGCATAATTACAAATTTTTGTATTTAGAAGGTTGAACAATATTATTATTTTACATAAATCTATTGAAAAACGCATCATTATTAATTTAGAGTGAAAGTGAGAATTTTGTAATGCTATTAAAAGTCAGAAATTTTATGGAACACCCTGAGATTTGAAAGATATATGTTTTCTCGGCGTTGTATAGCGTTTGTGTATAATGTTAGTAATGTAAACAATAATTATTTTTTGGTCTAGTTTAATAGTAATATATTATTATAAAATTAGTTACGTAATCAACGAATTATTTGTATAATAATTTCAGTAATTACGTATTTATAAATTTTTCTAAGGGAAGAACAATATTGTTATCTTATAATAATCTGTAGAAAAACGCATTATTATTCATTAAGAATGAAAGTGAGAATTATACAGTGCTGTTAAAAATTTTATGACATATTCTGAAATTTGAAAAAAGAAAAATTTTTTTTTCTCGATGTTGTATAATGTTCACAATAATTACTTTTAATTCTAAATTTTTCATATATAAATAACGCATTGTTTGCATAATATTTTATTTTTGTCATTGAAAAAATATTAATAGCAGTAATTATAGCTTTTTATTTATGAATTTCTGTTTTAATTATTACGATAATCGTTTATTTGCACATTCAAAATTTTTTGATATTTAAATTAGATAAAACAATATTGTTATCTTTTATAAATTTGTAGAAAATATATCATCCTCAAATTAGAGTAAATGCGTAAATTTTACACTCTAGGTAAAAATATACTTGATTAAAAATAACAAAATTTTGACACCATCTGAGATTTATGGAATAATTTTTTCTCATCGTTGTGAAATATTGTCACCTGTAAGTATTTTAAAATAATAAATTGTTTCTATGATTATTACAATAACCGCTTCTTTATACGTTTAGAATTTTTTGTATTCAGAAGGGTTGAAACAATAAATATTGTTATCGTATATAAATCCATAGAAAATGTGCTATTATGAAAATACGTTTAGCGTACGAATTTTACACTGTGTTATTAAAGAAAATACTGCCGTATATCTCTTCTCGTTTTTGAGTAGCTAAAATAATTTTAAGTATATCTTTTAATATTTTGATCAACAAATTGTATATATAATTATCACAAAAATCGTTTGTTTACACTTTAATTCATATATTGAGTAGGTTTGAATCAATATTATCATATATAAATCTGCTGGAAAAGTCTACATTGCATTGTTAAAATTGCTAAATATTATGGCTCATCCTCAGATTTGCTGGAAATTTCTTATTACCATTCAGTTATAATGTTAACAAGAATAAACATCTTATGAAAAAATTTTTAATATATTAATTAACAAATTCTTTGCATTAAATTACAATAATTGCTTGATTTTTCCCTTAGAAATGTTTACATTCAGACAGGATGAGATAATATTGCTGTCACGTATAAATTTAAATTTTAAACCGTTAAAAAGTCTCTGACGTAAAATTCTTTTTAGATTTTACTACACCTTCCAACATAATTTATATGTATTTATTATTTATGTAGAAATTGATAAATTCAAAATTCAAATGCACAATAGTAAAATATATATATATATAAATCATTAATTAAATATTACTGATCCTTTAAAATACAATTCTAAGCTATTTACTCTATTAGAAAAGCTGAAACAGTGATTTTAAAATTGTAATCTTTTGTGTATATATATATATATATATATATATATATATATATATATATATACATACATACATACATACATACCTACATACATACCTACACACATATATATATATATATATGTATATATTTGCATGTATGTATATATATATATATATATATATATATATATGTGTGTGTGTGTGTGTGTGTGTGTGTGTGTGTGTGTATATATAAGAATACCTAGGTTTATGAGAATTACAAATTATCCGTATTGCAACACGACTGAGTGATGGGCATATAGGTAAGGAAACTAACTCACCAAGTACTCATGCCGGAGTACTCGAGTTTAATTTTCACTCCTGCCATGCGTACTAATTGGTAAAGGTAGAAATTTTAAGCAGTTGATCTACGTCTAATTAGTTCTTACGTAATAAAATAAATGACCGTAGTAAATCAAACCAAATAACAATATGAATTCCAGTTATATTAAATGTTCATACATATTTTAAAATACATGTTCAAAATTTAAGAAAAATTAATTGTTACATTGACAAAATGTTAATAGATATAAAATTTACATAGATGATATAAGATGAAGCACACTAAAAAAAGGACAAGACAGGAAACATTTAATTAGGCGTTATAAGAGATATAGAGTTGCTTCATGAAAATTTTAAATATACTAAGCGGGCGAATGATGACATTTTTTAACATATAGACATTTGTGAGTTGCGCAATTATTATTTTACATAATACATACACAAGGAAACAACAGAAGGTTACATGCACAAGGGAATGAGCACAATGAGAAATGAGAGAAATAGAATTTCTCGAAGGAAGGAATTTGCTTTATGAAAATTTTAAGATTACTATGTGGGCGAATGATGAAATCATATATCATACAAGCATTTATGAGCTAAGTAATTACTTATTCGTATAATACATATTTACAGTATGAAATTGATGTTTAAATACTTCAAAAACTTTTTATTCCTCCATAAAAATATAGACTAATATATTTTTTTAAAGTTATTTCATATTATTGTTTAAGCAGTTGATCCCCGTTTAATTTAGCCCTCGTGTTGCAAAAAGTAGACCGTAGCGCTCTAAACCAAACCAATCCCCGTTTAATTAGTTCATAAGTAATAAAATAAATAACCGTAGTAATTCAAATCCAGTTACAATATGAACATAACTTATGCACATCAGAAACTCATTGTTTATATCAAAAGAAGCTAATTATCTTCATATTATAAGAAACTTAATTATATTAATGCAAGTGATATATTTTATTTCACAGCATGATAGTTTAATTGTTTTTAGATTTTCTAGCTAATCAGCTCTTCTTTTAAATTTTAAAACCTGTGACCCCTTTGAATCACTGATTTACAGAATAGAACGAATATTATACTTTAGTTTCATATGAAAATTTCAATTCTAACATACATATATATATATATATATATATATATATATATATATATATATATATGTGTGTGTGTGTGTGTGTGTGTGTGTGTGTGTGTGTGTGTATTTCAAATCTTGTCTTGCTACTAAGTGATTTCAATTTTTTTCATTTTGGTGTTAATATATACATATATATGTGTGTGTATGTATATATGTACATATATATATATATATATATAATATATATATATATATATATATACATATATGTGTGTGTGTGTGTGTACATACAGATATGTATGTATGTATATATATATATATATACATTTTATATATATACATATATATACATAGTTCCTACTTTAAATGTCAAAACTATATAACTGCATTAGAGTTGAAACGATCGAGGAACTTAAAATTTCATTATTAAAAGGATATAAATTTTTTGTTTTGAGATTTGAAAAAAAAAATATTATGAAGATTTTAAGCCTCGAGAGGTATTGTAACACCTAAAAAGTGAGTAAAAGAAATAAAAATAAATTTTAGTCTAGCTTTATCTTAATATTTCTTTCGAACTCGAAAGTAAAGTAAAAAAAATTTTTAGAAGTTGTTTTGATAATATTTATCTTTTATCTACCGTAAGTGAGAAAGCGCTAAATAAACTCTCAGATAAATATTCCTGTGAAAAGTTTGGCTATAAATCAAGAAATCGTTTTCGGATCTTAAATGTTTATTAAAGTGTTTCCTGGGGAGGGAGGGGAGAGGAAGTTTACATCTATGAGTAAACAAAGCACGGGTGGGCAACGTTTCAAGCATGGAGGGCCACTTAGTGTCATAGCACGTTTTCTTTAAGCGATGGTCGAGGGCCGTATTTATTAAAAAAGGACCGCTTTTGGGGAAATGTACTATACTATAATTTCCTTATAAAATTAAATATTCATTATGTACCAATACATTAAGACATATTTTAAAATAAAAATGTATACCCATAACCTTTTATTCCATAATAATAGTAGCAAAAGTAAATAAATATCTCAACATTTATTGTTATACATTAGATTATGAACAATATATTATCAAAAACCAGGGTAGAACCGGGAGCCGGTCGCCATGTTTTTGGCTCATGTTTGTACAAGTGATCGCTAAATTGTCGCCAAGTGATGTTTACAATTTGTGCTTCCTTTTGTATTAAGTTTATACCCAATTTCAAAGTATATTTTATAGAATAATTGCTTCCGAGGCCAGAGAGAACTGATGCTCACGCCGAGGTAGAAAAGATTGTAAGTTTCTGATATGTATGAAGGAGGGGGCCTAACAATAAGCTGTGTCCTTAGTCCGTTAAAGTTTTGTTTTTAAAAATGCTGAACCACCCTCATTTGAACTAGAAAGCCATTTTCTATATATTTTGAACAAAAAAAAAAAATAAAAGGTTTGAAATTTTTCTTAAGATGAATATAAATTTAAAAAAATATAGAAAATAAAAAATAGAGCAATTTTTTCCAGAAAATTGGGTTTCAGAATTTAGCGACATCGCCCACGCTTGTCGTGCCCATTGAACTTGGTTCAACTGGTCCCTTGAACTGGGATTTAGGCAAAACCAGATTAAGAATAATATAAACAATATATTGAAAATATTACTCTTAAATTTTATTTTCAGCGTTCAGTCTGATAACTATATAATAGTTTACTATATAATAGTTTCCTTATAAAATTAAATACTCATTATTTAAATATAAAGGACATATTTTTAAATAAAATTTACTTCCATAAATTATTATTCCATAATATTAGTAGCAATTGAGAAATTTAATTTGTCGTATAATAATATTAGCAAAAAGAAATAAGTATCACATTTATTGTCATACATTAGATTATGAATAATATATTATCAAAAACCAGATTAACAATAATATAAACAATAAATTAAAAATATTACTCCTAAATTTTATTTTGAGTGTTCAGTCTGTTTCTGAATTTTTCAATAATTTTGTTGCTGTATTTGTAACTTGCTAGCAGGAATCCTGCGCTTCGAAGCTTTCCTTTTCGTTTTTCTTTTCATGCACCAAGAACTAGACAAGAGGAACTCGGTCTTTGCTAGAAAATCCTTCTTTCTTTTTCATCATCCTTTTACAGCGTTGATATCCAACTGAAATTTAAAAAAAAAAGGATTAATTTCGAATAGCGGATGAAATTAGAAAAATAATTATGAGTCGTATTAATTCAGTTAGCTTAAAAGTTAAAAGATGTGCCAAAACAAATAACAGGTGTCATGAAACATTGATTTTGATTGAATGCTTCGGAATTTTGTGTTACAACATAATTTATATCTTTATTATGCCTCTGCAACGCATGGAGGGCCACTTCGTGTCATAGCTTATGTTTTCTTCAAGCAATGTATGTGGTCCGCATTTATAAAAAAAGAAGCGATTTTGGATAAAAGTTCTGATAACTATATAAGTTTCCTTATAAAACTAAATACTCATTATGTAAAAATAAAAAATATTTTGAAATAAAAATTTACTTCCATAAATTTTTATTCCATTATAATAGTAGCAATTGATGAATTTATTTGTCGTATAATAATTATACAAAAGGAAACAAATATCGCAACATTTATTGCCATACACTAGATTATAAATAATATATTATCAAAAACCAAATTAAGAATAACAAAGTGTTTTCGGAGAGAGGTTGGGGGGAAGAAAGTTTACATCTATGAATAAACAAAGCAAGGGTGGGCAACACATGGAGGTCCACTTTGTGTCATAGCTCATGTTTTCTTCAAGCGATGGTTGCGGGCCGCATTTATAAAAAAAGAAAAGTTTTTGGATAAAAGTACTGATAACTATATAATAGTTTCCTTATAAAATTAAATACTGATTATGTAAATATTATAAAAGACATATTTTGAAATAATATTTCATTCCCATAAATTTTTATTCCATTATAATAGTAGCAATTGATGAATTTATTTGTCGTATAATAATTGTAGCAAAAGTAAATAAATATCGCAACATTTATTGCCATACACTAGATTATAAATAATATATTATCAAAAACCATATTAAGAATAACAAAGTGTTATATGGAGAGAGGGGGGGGGAGGAAGTTTACATCTATGAATAAACAAAGCAAGGGTGGGCAATGCATGGATGGACACTTTGTGTCATAGCTTATGTTTTCTTCGAACGATGGTTGCGGGCCGCATTTATAAAAAAAGAAAAGTTTTTGGATAAAAGTACTCATAACTATATAATAGTTTCCTTATAAAATTAAATACTGATTATGTAAATATTATAAAAGACATATTTTGAAATAAAAATTTACTAACATAAATTTTTATTCTATTATAATAGTAGTAGCTGATGAATTTAATTTGTCGCATAATAATTGTAGCAAAAGAAATAAATATCGCAACATTTATTGTCATATACTAGATTATGAATAATATATTATCAAAAACCAGATTAAGAACAATATAAACAATAAATTAAAAATATTACTCCTAAATTTTATTTTGAGTGTTCAGTCTGTTTCTGAATTTTTCAATAATTTCGTTACTGTATTTCAAATTTGCTGGCAGGAATCCTTGGCTTCCAAACTTTCCTCTTCGTTTTTCTTTACATAAGCCAAGAACTAGACAAGCGGAACTCGGACGTTGCTAGAAAATCCTTCTTTCTTTTTCATCTTCCTTCTACAGTGCTGATATCCAACTGAAATAAAAAAAGATTGATTGCGACTAGCGGATGAAATTAGAAAAATAGTTATGATTCGTATTAATTCAGTTAGCTTAAAAATTAAAAGATGTGCCAAAAAGTGACTGACGTAATGAAACATTGACAATTGGAACTAAAAAGATGTGCCAAACAAATGACAGATGTCATGAAACATTGACAATTGGAACTAAAAAGATGTGCCAAACAAATGACAGATGTCATGAAACATTGATTTAGATTGAATGCTTCGGAATTTTGTGTTACAGCATAATTTATATCTACATTCTCCAATAATTCTAAATTAAATTTTCGCTTTTTACTAATATTATGGGATAGGGGAATATACTTTATTTTTTAAATTGCTTGCAGAAATATTTAAAAGAGTACTCTTTTTTAATTAGAGAAACGACTCAAAGAAAATAAAAACAATGATTTTTTAGGGTCCTTTTTCCAACTAAAAAGGAGAGATAATTTATGAAATATTTCAATATTGATCAGATATATTTATTCCTTCCAACATTCTAATAATGCGAAATTAGATTATTCAGTGTCATATCACTTCTTTATACATTGAACAATTTGGTAGATTGACTTTTTCCCTCCATTTAAATTTTGCTCATACACGTGCGAAATAAAACCATGATTGGTAAATATATGTTAGAATCTAATAAGAAGGTAATCAAATGTAAAATATTAATAATTTTGAATGAGATATGTGTACACGCTGCAAAAGCCAACAAACAAAAGCCAATTTATCACTGAAATTCAGGGTAAAATGAAAACTAAATTTGTATTATCTGTCCAAAATGATTTTGAAAAGTTCTACTTAATACTTTACTTCAAAATTCTCAAGTATAATATTTTAATAAATAATTTCTCCTCTCTTAATAGCTAAACCTACGTTCACAACAAAGCAAAACACAGTTAAGCTACACAGTTTAAAAAAAATTTTAAAACAAATTGCAGCGTAATAATTCATGTAAAATATTCCTATGCTTAATACATAAAATACAACTGTATACAATTCGTTTCTTGTCATACAAAAAACTGCCCATCATATCATCATATTGTGACATAAATTGTGAAATATGATTGCTAAATGGATGTTTGAAAAGACAGTGGTTTATGGATTAGTTAGATAGCACATTTAAAAATGCACCAAAATTCCTCTTAATTTAATAAGATAATTTTCATCTAGAGCGCTATCTTCAAACTTTTGTCAAACGCTACCTACTGGGTCTTTCTCATTAAAAAAGATTCAGAACAGATACGAATACCTTATGTTAACAATGGGAATTAAATAAAAAAAATTGGGTGCCGAAAAGCAGGGCCCTACCAATTCCGCCATCGTACGTCATACTGTTATGGTTTAACTAGAGATATTAATGTAAAATTCTAGTAATTTTAATAAAAGCAATTTAATAATCTTAATTAATAATCTTAAGTTAAATAATAGCATGTTCGTATAAATATTTGTTAATTTTTGCCACAAATACAAAAAATAATTAAAAAATAAATTAAAAGTTAAAACTAAATAAAAAATTTAATTGCAATTTTGTGTAAACTAATATCTTTATCATCCATCAAAAATAAGTCTGCGAGGACTGCGTATTTTCAGTTTAAAAAATTGCATTAAATTGAATTTATGATACAAATATTTGAATACTGATATTTACATTAAATATTTGTATAATAAGTTGAATTTCATACAAATTTTTAAATAATTATCCCTACCAGCAGCGTTATTCGAGGCCAGATGCTAAAAAACCAAAATACTGAGCTCTATCTGGGTGTCAACCGGTTATTTACTTGACTACAGGTTATACAAATTAGTATGAAAAATCTTCTTCTGTCAAACAGGATATACTTTTAAAAATTCCTCAATATAGGATATAATCCAGTAATATTGATAATAATGTACTAATAGTGCTTTAGAGTATTTGCTTTGGCTTCTATTTATAGTGACTCTTAATTTGTTTTTTCGCACAGTAATCAGTACTTGTAGAGGTGATTATCCAAAAATTACTGTAAATTTTATACATTAAAATACCAAACAGAGTAGAAATCGTGCAAAAAGGGCAAAGACAAAATAATTTAATAATTTCTATCGTAATAGAAATTGGATTTTATCATCTCTTTAAAGTATTCGACAAGTAAATGACAAGGAAAGCAATAGAACAGAATTTAAAATATAGGCATATACTATTAAAAAAGTGGATATTGTGGAATAACTTTTAGTGAGCGTATGCACTTATTGCTCCATAAAATAAAACTTTATGGAGTCATATAAAGAAATATATATGAATATATATAAAAAAACAAATACCACTTTATTGTGTGACCGTTTTTGCAGTTTCAGCTTCATTAACGCTTCAAAAAGATTTTATTTCACTTTAATGGGATACGAATATACCGAATTTCCTTGCTCTAAAAATACAAAACACACATTTTAACGTAAAATGACAATAGAATTTTTTACATAAAAGCAAAATCACAGAATCACTATAAGAAAGCTAAATCATGATCTAGTTTTACTCTATATAAAATATGCTTTATACCAATGAAAATAATTGTACATAATAAAACTAACTTACAAGAACATTTTCGGGTATTAAATCACGAGATACAGAACTGAAAATTTTATGGACTTATTTAAAAATGAAATTATTAAGGACAAATTTAAAAATGAAAATAATCTGCACACTCATATGGTAATCTTATATTATAGTTATATAACGTTTTAGTAGATATATAATTAATTTATATAGTGGTAAAAATATGTAAAAAATTTTATCTATAAAATATGTTTTAGCTATATACCCGTGAAAACTATTGCATATTATAATATAACTGTATTACAACGTTGTCGGATATTGCATCATGAGATACAGATAATTAAAATTTTAAGTACTTTGTACTCACTATATATTAATTTTATGTCAAATTTAAAAGTAAAAAATCTACACACTTATGTAATACACTCTATTTCGTAGTTATGTATTTTAGTAGATATATAACTAATTTTTATAGTGGTAAATATACGTAAAAAATTTGAATCTATAAAAATATGTTTTAACTGTATACCTAGGAAAACTACTGCAGATTATAATAGAACAGTGTTACAACATTTTCCGATATTGCATCACGAGATACAGATAAGTAAAATTTTAGGTACTTTATATTCACTATCTATTAGTTTTATGCCAAATTTAAAATTGAAAAATCTACAAACTTATGTAACACACCCTATTTTATAGTTATGTATTTTAATAGATATATGATTAATTTATATAGTAGTAAAAATATATAAAAATTTGAATATATAAAAATATGTTTTAGCTGTATACATATGATAACTATTGCACATTATAATAGAACTATCTAATAACATTTTCGAATATTGCATCACGAGGTACAGATAAGTAAAATTTTCGGTACTTTATATTCACTATCCATTAGTTTTATGTCAAATTTAAAATTGAGAAACGTACACACTAATATACTGCACTCTATTTTATCGTTATCTATTTCAGCAGATATGTAACTAAGGCTGTTGTTTATTTTCACATTGTAAATAGTCCTTGTAGATGTGATTTATCGGAAAATTACTGTAAAACTCTATACATTAAAATACCAAACAGAGTAGAAATCGTGCAAAAAGGGCAAAGACAAAATAATTTAATAATTTCTATCGTAATAGAAATTGGATTTTATCATCTCTTTAAAGTATTCGACAAGTAAATGACAAGGAAAGCAATAGAACAGAATTTAAAATATAGGCATATACTATTAAAAAAGTGGATATTGTTAATAATTTTTAGTCGGAGGATGCATTTGTTGCTCTTGTCAAAATAAAACTTTATGGAGTCATATAAAGAAATATATATGAATATATATAAAAAAACAAATACCACTTTATTGTGTGACCGTTTTTGCAGTTTCAGCTTCATTAACGCTTCAAAAAGATTTTATTTCACTTTAATGGGATACGAATATACCGAATTTCCTTGCTCTAAAAATACAAAACACACATTTTAACGTAAAATGACAATAGAATTTTTTACATAAAAGCAAAATCACAGAATCACTATAAGAAAGCTAAATCATGATCTAGTTTTACTCTATATAAAATATGCTTTATACCAATGAAAATAATTGTACATAATAAAACTAACTTACAAGAACATTTTCGGGTATTAAATCACGAGATACAGAACTGAAAATTTTATGGACTTATTTAAAAATGAAATTATTAAGGACAAATTTAAAAATGAAAATAATCTGCACACTCATATGGTAATCTTATAGTTATATAATGTTCTAGTAGATATATAATTAATTTATATAGCGGTAAAACTATGTAAAAAATTTGACTCTGTACAAAAATATGTTTTATCTGTATACCTATGAAAACTATTGCACATTATAACAGAACTGTGTTAGAAGATTTTCGGATATTGCATTACGAGGTACAAATAAGTATAATTTTAGGTACTTTATATTAACTATCTATTAGTTTTATGTCCAATTTAAAATTAAGAAATCTACACACTTATGTAATACACTCTATTTCGTAGTTACGTATTTTAGTAGATATATAATTAATTTATTTAGTGGTAAAAATATGTAAAAAATTTGAATCTATAAAAATACGCTTTAGCTGTATACCTATGAAAACTATTGCATATTATAATAGAAGTGTGTTACAACATGTTCGGATATTGCATCACAAGATACAGATATGTAAAATTTTAGGTACTTTATATTCACTACCTATTAGTTTTATGTTAAATATAAAATTGAGAAATCTTAACACTTGTACTTATGCTTATGTAATACACCCTATTTTATAGTTATGTAAATTAGTAGATATATAATTAATTTATATAGTGGTAAAAATATGGAAAAAATTTGACTCTACAAAAATATTTTTTTTACCTGTATACTTATGAAAAGTATTATACATTATAAAAGAACTGTGTTACAACATTCATAGATATTACTGTGTTCAACATTTCATAGATATTGTTAAGTAAATTTTTTGGTACTTTATATTCACTATCTATTAGTTTTATGTCTAATATAAAATAGAGAAATCTAAACACTTGTACTTATGTTTATGTAATACACTCTATTTTATAGTTATGTACCTTAGGATATATATAATTAATTTATATAGTGTTAAAAATATGTAAGATTTGAATCTATAAAAAATATGTTTAAGCTGTATACATGTTAAAACTATCACACATTATAATAGTGCGGTGTTACAACATTTTCGGATATTTCATCCCGAGATACAGATAAGTAAAACTTTAGGTACTTTATATTCACTATCTATTATTAGTAAAATTGAGAAATCTACACACTTATGTAATACACCCTATTTTATAATTATTTAATCTAGTATATATATAATTAAATTATATAGTGGTAAAGTATGTAAAAAAATTTGAGTCTATAAAAATATGTTTTAGCTGTACACCTATGAAAACTATTGCACATTATAATAGAGGGCTGTTACACATTTTCGGATATTGCATCACGAGATACAGATAAGTAAAATTTTAGATACTTTATACTATCTATTATTTTTATGTCAAATTTAAAATTGAAAAAGCCACACACTAATATACTACACTCTTTTTTATCGTGATCTATTTTAGCAGATATATAACTAATTTATACAGTGGTAAAATATCTATAAAATTTATTTTGCAAAAGGATTCCTTTTTATGAGACTGTTATCTTTCAGATATTAAGTAATCGGAAATTTAGGTATGCTATTTGGTTTTAAACTGTACTACTGCATTTAAATTGTAATATTTATATCCTATAATATGCAATTAAATATAATTTTTAATTCAATTTTTAATACATTGAATTTTTTTTAATAGAATTGTACTAAAAACGCACAAATTTTAATTATTTTACTTTCAACTGACCTAAGATTAAGAAAAAACACTATTAAAAATCACTATATACTTTATGTCTTAAAGGTCCACCAAAGATATATGTGTAGGGTTGTACAGTATGAAAAAAAATTCATGGATCTTTTCATATAATAAAATAAAAATTAAAAATCATAAAAAAATACGACGTTATTTCTGCTGGGAATATTTTTTATAACTGAGATAAATTGTTATTTAATTGTTGGAGGATTAGTTCAGTAGAATATTCCCATCTACCGTGATCACTAAATTCTTGCTTAACACATATTCGGATCGGCTATTTCTTTTTATCTTTCATCATGTGGACGTAATATCTAAAGATTCAAAAGCCAATAAATCAAGATTAAGTATCAAGATCCTTTAACTCTTTACTTGGCCAAATTTCACCCAAACGCATTGCTCCTTAATCCTTTCCCTATAAATGTCTGAATAACATCCAAATCCACAGTCCCCCTGGTTTTTTTTCTCCAGCGGATTTATATAACCATGAATGAATTTAAACCGTGGGCACTAGGTGTTAAAAGGTCTCTAAGTCCCTATTTAAAACAGGCAGGGAACATGTGGCTGCAAGCCAAAAAGGTAGAAAAAGGCCGTAAATTCAGGGCCTAGGGTGGTTTTGTCTCCCTGTCTGGCCGGCTTTTTATAATAAGGCGGAATAAATCACGGCCCGGGTGACGTCGACATCTTCTTTAAACCGAAAAACTTTCAATGAAATTGTTCGGCCTAACAGAGGCTGTTGTCAGCCGTGATCCTCTGCATTGCTCGCTGTTTGCCGTGGCCGTTGTTACCGCTTCATTCGTGAAGTTTTTATCAAATGACGCGGTTGAGAGCGGAGCTGTAATTCATTGCAACAGACGCCAGTTGCAGCAAAAGCGACTAGATTCAAATTAGATTGAGGATAACGGAACATTTCCTGTTTACCACCTTTTTCAGATTATTGCGCAAGGCATGAATTACATTATGGGGGATAAAACTTTCTCAAGTTTATTAGTAGAGGAATAGGTGGAGCAATTAGGCAAAATAGAATTTAGTAATAAACAATAAAAGAAATTCGATGTTCAAAATCCAAGATTTGCTTGATCTAAATGTATGTGTAAGTTGCATTGCAATTCATTAACCGAAGCAATCAGACAGAATAGAAATTTAGTGGGGGAACAATAGTAAACATTCATTTTTCAAAAGTTAAGAACGGAACATTTCCTATTTACTACCTTTTTCAGATTATTGCGCGATACATGAATTACATAATGGGGAAAAAACTTTCAAGTTTATTAGTAGAGGAATAGGTGGAGCAATTAGGAAAAATAGAATTTGGTAAGAAACAATAAAAGAAATTCAATGTTCAAAACACAAGATTTGCTTGACCTAAATATATGTAAATGTGTGTGAAAGTTGCTTTGTAGTTCATTAACCAAAGCAATCAGCAAAATAGAAATTTAATGGCAAACAGTAGTATATATTCTTTGTTCAAAAGTTAAGAACTGAGTAACTAATACACATGAGTGTGTGTGCGCATTCAAATTAGGCTAAGAATGTCGGAACATTTCCTATTTACTACCTTTTCAGATTATTGCGCAATGCATGAATTACATAATGGGTAAAAAAACTTTCAAGTTTATTAGTAGAGGAATAGGTGGAGCAATTAGGCTAAATAGATTTTAGTAAGAAACAATAATTGAAATTCAATGTTCAAAACCTAAGATTTGCCTGACCTAAATACATATGAGTGTGTGTGAAAGTTGCATTTGTAGTTTATTAACCGAAGCAATCACACAGAATAGAAATTTAGTGGGGAAACGGTAGTAGGCATTCTTTGTTCAAAAGTTAAGAACTGAGTAACTAATACACATGAGTGTGTGTGCGCATTCAAATTAGGCTAAGAATGTCGGAACATTTCCTATTTACTACCTTTTCAGATTATTGCGCAATGCATGAATTACATAATGGGTAAAAAAACTTTCAAGTTTATTAGTAGAGGAATAGGTGGAGCAATTAGGCTAAATAGATTTAGTAAGAAACAATAAAAGAATTTAATACTCAAAACCCAGTTCAATGTTCAAAAGATTTGCCTGACCTAAATATATGTGAATGTGTGTGAAAGTTGCATTGTAGTTCTATTAACTGAATCAATCAAACAGAATAGAAATTTAATGGGAAACAGTAGTAGACATTATTTGTTCAAAATCTAAGAACTGAGTAATTAATATACGTGAATGTGTGTACGTATTTAAATTAGAATGAGAATAACGAAACATTTTTCTATTTCTTACATTTTCAGATTATTACGCAGTGCATGAATCACGTTTAAAAATAATAATAATAAAAACTTGAAAATTTGCTATTGAAAATTTCATAATAGTGAAAGTAAACGGAGAAACTAGAGAAAACAGAAATTTGGTTAGAAATAAAAATAGATATTAAATATTCAAAATTTAAAAAGTGCTTCAGCTAATATAAGCGAATGTGTCTGTGTGAAAGTTTTGCAACAGTTTAAAACCAAATCATTAGACAGAAAGGAAATTAAGTTAAAAACAGTGATATAAAAGTAGTGTTCAAATCCTAAGAACTGTGTAAGTTAATGTAAATGAGAGTGTGTGTTTAAAAGGTTATCTTTAGCATCTTCATTACAATTCCTTAAGGTGAGAAATTAGATAAAATGAATATTTGGCTAAAAATAATTTAGAGTTCAATATTTGAGAATAGCGTGCGATAAATGTCTGTATTACAAGATTAAGTTTTACATAGTACTGCAAAAATTAACACTAATATTAACAAACTGGACTTAATACTTCGAGAAGAAACAATATTTTCAAACACTATTTCAATATGTTTTTAGATAATTTTCAGACCGTTTAAAAATATATAAGCAAAGACAATCCTTTTAATAACTACTAAACTAAAAGTAACAGTTCAGTGTAATATTTTTATACCGATTAATTTCATGATAAAATGATTAAGACAAAATGTGAAAGAAAATGTTTTCCAGATTTATACTTTCATTATACTTATATTTTAGGTATACATTTAACATGGCATATTATTTTTAACCTTCAACAGATCACATGTCATTGAAACAAATCTTTATACCTTTAGAATATAGTGAGAATATAATGATTATTATGTAGTTTCTGTTAAATTTCTTCATTAATATTTCAACAATGATCGTACAAAATGCTACATTTATACAATTACAAGCCTCTTAGTAATTTTACATTGAAAGAATTTCTACTGTACCGCAGAAAATATTGCTTTATAGACAGGTATTATAACGATAAAGTGGAGTATTTCTGTATGCCAGTTTGCCAGTTTATGATGGTTTTATAACGAAATAAAAGAGGAGCGTTGCAGGGTGTGCAAGTTATGGGGTGTTGTAGGCAACATAAATCAAAAGGAGAGTACAAATGTTTCAAATTATACATAAAAGATGTACGATAGCCCGAAAAATTCTGGTTTAAGACACCATTTTATCATATATCCAACAAAATTTGACAAAACAAAGTTGTGGTTAGATAAAGAAAAAAAAATTAGGGGTATTATTTTATATAACGCTATATGAAAGAGGACCATTTTGGAGTACTCTGCAGGGTCAACTTAAATCGAAAAGAGAGTTCACATAAGATTTAAAATGTATATAAAAATTGTATAATATTCATAACAATTTTATTATTTTATAAACATTACATCTAATAAAATAAAAATAATATAAATTAATGTCACAAACTTCTCTATAACGAAATGTGTGATCATATGTTTTAAAAGAAATGCTTAGAAAAATTTCCCGCATTTAGAAATGTTGAGATGAATTTAAATATTCATTTAAAATCTAACTTAGCAGTATTAATCCATCAAGTTATAACTCGTTCATATAGAATCTACATATAAACTTAACATAGTTATGTTATGTGGAGATTCATATGTTTTAAATATCAATCAAAATACATTAAAATATGAATGAGATTTATATTTCGAGATTCTTCTTCTACATGCACCAGAAACTAAATTTTAAATACATTTGGAGAATTATGCGATTTTAAAATTAAGATGTTACATAAAAATAAAATATTCTATAGCAACTTGAATAAGCATAAAAATACTTATGTGTTAGCTGTACAATAAAGAGAACTTGAGCTTTTACTGTGATGATTAGTTCATATAAATTAAAATTTAATTCCATTCTCCTTTTTTGCCACAAAATGTCCCAAGATCTGAGAATCTCCTCCTGATTCTGAATATTCTTCCATTCTTCTACAAAAACAGGCTTCAAGATATTTAAAAATAGATGCTATTCTGGAAATCAAAGAAAAAAACAGTACTAAATTAAAAACTATAAGATGAAAGTATATATATATATAGATATATATATATATATATATATATATACATGGTATCCATGTGTGTGTGTGTGTGTGTGTGTGTGTGTTTTATTTTTTTTAATAAATTAAATAAATTTTAAATTCTGCTTTAATCTTTTCCTTTTTTTGCCGATTCATTAATATACATCAGATTTATGTTAACTTTAATATTTCCACGAATATTCTCTTTTCGTGCTTGTAGGATCCGAACTTTGATAAAGTACCAAGGAAGTTTTTGCTCGCTGCACAAATCCATATAACTGCACCAATCTGTACCAGATTCAAAACACGAATCCGTTATATATTAGAGAGCATCGTAGAATTTGATTAGATTTTGAGAGTAGTTGTTTTTGAAATAATGGAAGAAACCGAATATATAGTGTCACACTTTATTTTGACTGTTGGGGTTACGTTCTCTAATTGCTGGCGGTTCTAGCAAACCAGTTGACAAATTTCTTCCAAATAAAAATTAAATTTAGCAGTCATAATAGGTATAGCATATAAATGAGGAAAACAATATAAATGTTTTACATCCTTAAAGGTTTAATGCAATATATCCTTTATATATGAAGTATTCAAACGTTTGAAACAGTTTTATTGATGTGAAAATATAAGATACAGGCCATATTATATAAAAAAAAATTTTAACATAGACAGATTTTTAAAATTATATTTTGCTTGCCTAGTTTGATGATGCGATATAAAGTATATTCTTGGTAAATTGTGCAGTTTGTTGAAATTCATGTGTTGCATAACGGTTATATATATATATATATATATATATATATATATATATATATATATATATATATATTATAAGTATCACAGGACTGTCAATTCAGTTTGTCTAAGAATAAGTCTAGGATATTAAGTAAAATTTACAATGTGGATAAATGAATTATAATTGTAAGTATTAAAAATCATTTTTATAAGTATTTGAAATAAATAATATAAAAGTTATCCATGTATTAAATAATATTAAAACCTGTAGATCAATACATGTATTCATAGTTGATTTTTAAATTATAATTTTTAAGTTTTTTCAAAACGTGTTTCACAGTTCTTAAAATGCAATGTAAATATGAAAGAAGTATTTCAAAAGTAGACTATTAAGTATAATTATCCTAGTGAATTAATAATGTTTTCTTCGATAATTATCAAATTTTATTTTTAACAAGAATATGAAATGAGGAATATTAAAATTATAATAACATTTGGTAGATGAAGTAATTTTTGTTGATAAGTACATAAATTTATAAGAGATTTTTTATTTTATGTAGCTTTACAAAAAAATAGTATTTGAAGAATAAATAGTTGTCAAAATGTTTTAAAAGATTGTCAAAAATATTAAAAAAATAAATGTCCGAAAGTTACTAACTTTCTTTTTAATATACATTATCCTTTTCTAAAATACATAATTTCATGTACCGGCATATTTGTTTCAACTGTGGAGTACATTTTATATTGAATGAAGGTTAACATTCTTACTGGATTATTATTATACTTAACTATTTTACTTAGTAATAGATCAGTAAATGGTAAAAAAATTATGTGTTAAAAGTTATGTCAAAATTCCAAAGTGTTGACTTTCTGTTTAAATATATTATCTTGTTTTTATAATAGATAATTGCATGTACCGGAGTGGACTTTTAAGTATAATTATCATAGTGAAATAATAATGTTTTCTTAGAAAATTATCAAATTTTATTTTTAATAAGAATATGAAATGAGGAATATTAAAATTATAATAATATTGATAGAGGAAGTAATTTCTGTTGATAAGTACATAAATTTATAAGAATTTTTTTTTATATTTTACATAGTTTTACAAACTTAGTATTTGACTAATAAATAGTTGTCAAAATGTTTTAAAGATTGTCAAAAATATTAAAAAAATAAATATTCAAGTGCTGACTTTCGTTTTAATATACATTATAACTTTCTAAAATACATAATTTCATGTACCGGCATTATATACCATTACTGCGGAGTACATTTTATATTAATGAACGTTAATATTCATAGTCAATTATTCTTATACTTTATTGTTTTACTTAGCATAGTAGTAGACATTTTATATTGAATAAATGTTAATATTCATAGTAAATTATTCTTATACTTTACTGTTTTACTTAGCATAGAAGTAGACATTTTATATAGAATGAATGTTAATATTCCTAATGAATTATTTTTATACTTTACTGTTTTACTTAGTCTAGTAGTAGATCAGTAAATAGTAAAAAAATATGTGTTAGAAATTATGTCAAAATTTCAAAGTGTTGACTTTCTGTTTAAATATATTACCCTGTTTCATAATACATAATTGCATGTACCGGCGTTACGTGTTTGCACGGTGGAGTACATTTTATATAGAATGAACGTTAGAGAAGTACCCCGGATATAAATCTGTTTTCAAAGTTTGCTCCATAAGTGGTCACCCTAAAGCCACAAGATGTCACATAAAGCCTAAAGCTTAAGGATTCTCAGCAGGTGAAAATGTCGCCATATTTTTGCCAGCTCGGGCACCCACGAAAAGAATGCGTTTAGCTGAAATATGTTACGGGAGCCACAAAGTACTTTAGAATTTGGTACTCTTAAAGGGACTTTAAGAATAAATACCACAATAGGTGTTTTGTACATCAAAGACCGGGGTCTTTGGACATGGGAAAAGTCATGCTGCGTTTCATTTATGTAAACTTAAGTGCTGAGTTACTGCTTAAACGGAGGGTTTATCTTCAATGGCTGAACGCGAAGCAGAAATACGATAAAGACTCAGTCGTCCTTTTTGTAGGTCTCGAGTGAAAAAGTGTTATTTTTCCACGCTTCGCTAGAAAAACATTTTCATTCTCCCCGTTGCTATTTTCTTGCAGTTCTTACGTGAATGGGTATTGCTGAGGAGTTAAGTATCTTGTGGGAATATCGTATAATGTTAATTTCGGACTCTTATAGTGAAGCTTTATGGTCTTTTCATATGTAAATGTTACGGCTTTAAATCAAGCTCTGTCACCAAAATAGATGTGCCTGTGTTTTATTCTGAAGGCATGGGATAAATGACGTTAATTACTTAAAACAGATAAATCAATATATAAACATAGATAGTTGATTGAAGAATTATTTTACAATAAGAAACATTTTCATTCCCCCCGTTGCTATTTTCTTGCAGTTCTTACGTGAATGGGTATTGCTGAGAAATTAAGTATCTTGTGGGAATATCGTATAATGTTAATTTCGCACTCTTATGTTGAAGCTTTATGGTCTTTTTATATGTAGATGTTACGGCTTTAAATCAAGCCCTGTCACCAAAATAGATGTGGTGTGTTTTATTTTGAAGGCATGGGATAAATGACGTTAATTACTTAAAACGGCTAAATCAATATATAAACACAGATAGGTGATTGAAGAATTATTTTACAATATGAAACATTTTCATTCTGTCCAGTTCTATTTTCTTGTAGTTCTTACGTGAATGGGTATTGCTGAGAAGTTAAGTATCTTGTGAGAATATCTTTTAATGTTAATTTCGGATTCTTGTAAAGCTTTATGGTCTTTTCATGATCTTACGGCGTTAAATCAAGCTCCGTCTCCAAAATAGATGTGCGTGTGTTTTATTTTGAAGTTATGGGATAATTTAAGTTAATTGTTTAAAAAGGCTAAATCAACATATCTAAATAGCTGGATGATTGAAGAATTATTTTACAATATGAAATAAAACGTTTCACCTTTTAGAACTTCAGTTTTGTCTAGTTTCTTTTAAATATTTGACTTTTTGATAGTTTATAACAATTTAGTTGTGTATGTGTGTCACTTATGCCTGCTCATAGAACACACATAATTACATGTACACACACACATATATCTATGCATATACATAGATACTCTATAGGCCGCCCTAGAAAATTTGGCCTATTGTTTGTATGCACGCACATAATTATTAATGCATGTGTGCATAGAATTATATGTATATATGTTATTAAATTCAAGCCCAGTGGCGTTGGGGTAGTGCTTTGCGCTCCCACAACACAGGTCCGAGGTTCGATTTCCGGACTGGGCAAGGTTGACTCAGCCTTCATCCTTTCAGTGGGTAAACAGAGGACCAAGCATGCTTGGGAACTAAACACTGGGGAGTTCCGCGTAAGGTTGAGCACCGAACCGAGACATATGCTTCGACCCTGGGAAACAGAGTTGACACCGTAGGCCCTGGCTCTCTAGGGACTGTTGCGCCGAGGAGTTATTTTAGTTTATGTTATATATTCATATATCCACATAGCCACCTGAATACTGAAAGTAGAATGAAAGAATAGAATGCATATGTGCTAATTCCGTGGTCGAAAACAACGGAATTAGCACAAATGCAAAGACTAAGTAAGTTAATTTTAATGATAGCAGTTCTTCATCAACAATGACGCCTCCTTAAGTTTACAATAAATTATTCTTCTATTTATTATTTTACAGCAAATATTACTCGTTAAAACTCCATTAATTAACTGCTACAGACGTTGTATTTCGGTTAGACGGGATTTTTAATTGTATATAAATACGTCATTTAGAAAAATCAAATACGTACAAGCTGTAGAATATTTGAGTCCTATTTAAAAATCCAAAACGCAAGTAATAAATGGGAACACTTTGCTATTTATCCTACAATTAAAATTGGTAGAAAGACATTTTTAACTATATTTTATAAACAAAACAAAACAATCAATAGTGTCTATTAATATAGACTTACACTTGAGCTGGGTTTTAAAAAGCTTATTAAAATTAATTTATTTTGAGCACGTTTTTTAATTACATATAATGCTGCATAGGAAAAATGAAGAAATTTGTGTCGCATAAAGCTTCGAAAAAAGTCACAATTAGATATTATTACTTAATAGAAGAAATACCAAATTTGTATTTTTTTTCCTGAATTTGTTTCATTTATTGTGGAGAATTATTTTACTTGGGATAGTAGATAAAATATCTGATTTACGTTCTGGGGTATTAACACTTCGAGTACCGGCAACGTATTTTTACGTTTTTTGCAGCCTGTCACTGGAGTGCGGGTCAAGTAAAAATACATATTTAGTAGAATTGTAGTGGATACCCGCTAACCACCACAAATCTACTAAATAAGCATAATTATATGTTTGTGTGACATATGCGTGTTGTTTGCATTGCTATGCAACACACTGCATTTTTATAAGCTTGGTTTTTATTGTTGAATTCAAAATCTTAAAATGAGCCGTCGTGACAAAGATAGTGACGAAGAAATATGCGCTGACAGATTATCGGACTTTAATTTTAAAAATCGTTCATTTTTCTGTTTTCCTAAAAATATTGTTTTCTTTTTGTTAAATAATCATACAGTATATGTTAAAGTGTAAAATAAAGTTTCGTTCACAAAAACAAAGTAGTTTTCGACTTACTGCAATTTTTCTGAATAACAAAACTTTCGCACGATTCACGAAAAAACGTCAGCTGCACGCGTAAGTGGGAGGTGAAGTAGACCCGCAAGCCAAGTGTTAAACTTTGGCTGGGCTTAGAAAAATATACTTGAAATCAATTGAGAAATAAAGTACAAATCAAGTTTAACCATTTGCGATATACATTCGTTTTTTATTAACTGACATTTTGTAATGTAATATTCGTTTTGGTACAGCTCTGTGCTGATTTCCGCGAAAATTCATAAATTGAAGTTTTGAAGTGTTCAACGACACAGCATACTAAACAATAGCCAAAAAAGAACTGTTTTACAACACCGCCAAGAAAAGTAGCACTTTCCCATGCCAAGTTCAAACAATCTCCGACTATCGCCTTTAGAGATAAAAATCAGCAGACCGAACTGCCCGGAAATCCCCAACCTCATAAATTACTGACCTCCAGACTGGTAGACTGTCCTGAAGGGAAGAGCGGCCACACCTGAAGTTCTTCTGACCAGTGACCGAATGAAGACATTTGGCTCCTAGATGGCCATAAAATCCGTTCTGCTACCGGGCATACACAAAAGTTAAGAGCCGTCCCCCGAGGCTGTGTTTGAGTATTGTGTAACATCCTCACTTGCTGATGCGCTATTCAGCGATGGAGTTTTGTAGTATTAGGTAAGATTTACAAGTAATAAATCTTCACCGGATGAAAATAACTAGGCAGAATTAGGAGATAAGTAGTGATAAGTAAGGCTGTCTGGGAAAAAACGCACAATGTAAACTTTGTCTGTGGAATAATAGAGATAATTTTGTAGACTGACTGATAAATTTCAAATTTCAAACATTTGACAGAGTAAAACCTACCTATAATGTTGCATAAGAAGAAAATAACACAATTATTGTTATAAACAAATAATTGTTATTCACAGTTTGATCGTTTGTTCTTCAGTGATTATGAAAACATACATATAGGATAGGTGCCAACTTCCAACAATTATTGTTATAAACAGATAATTGTTATTTACAGATTGATCATTTGTTCTTCAGTGATTATGAAAACATACATATAGGATAGGTGCCAACTTCCAAATAATAAAATTAATTTATTTTGAGCACATTTTTTAATTACATATCAAGCTTAATAGAAAAAGGAAGAAAACTGTGTCGTATAAAGCTTTTAAAAAAGTTACAGTTAGGTATTATTCCTTAAAAGAAGAAATACCAAATTTATATTTTAGCACATTGTAAGAAGACAGATTCAAAATGTTTACAATAAAAATCGATTTTTTTTTTTTTAATTTCCTGAATTTGTTTCATTTATTGTGGAGAATTATTTTACTTGGGATAGTAGATAAAATATCTGATTTACGTTCTGGGGTATTAAATTGTGGCTGGGTAAAATATACTTGAAATCAATTGAGAAATAAAGTACAAATCATGTGTTTAAACATGATTTGTACTTTATTTCTCAATTAATTTCTTCAAGCTTATTTTGCAATGCAAGCATTATCTTCACGATTTTTGCTATATGCATTCATTTTTTAATAACTGAACTTTTTTGTATTATAATATTCGTTTCGGCACAGTGTTATACTGATTTCCGCGAAAATTCATAAATTGAAGTTTTGAAGTGTTCAACGACACAGCATACTAAACAATAGCCAAAAAAAGAACTGTTTTACAACACCGCCAAGAAAAGTAGCACTTTCCCATGCCAAGTTCAAACAATCTCCGACTATCGCCTTCAGAGATAAAAATCAGCAGACCGAACTGCCCGGAAATCCCCAACCTCATAAATTACTGACCTCCAGACTGGTAGACTGTCCTGAAGGGAAGAGCGGCCACACCTGAAGTTCTTCTGACCAGTGACCGAATGAAGACATTTGGCTCCTAGATGGCCATAAAATCCGTTCTGCTACCGGGCATACACAAAAGTTAAGAGGCCGTCCCCCGAGGCTGTGTTTGAGTATTGTGTAACATCCTCACTTGCTGATGTTCTATTCAGCGATGGAGTTTTGTAGTATTAGGTAAGATTTACAAGTAATAAATCTTCACCGGATGAAAATAACTAGGCAGAATTAGGAGATAAGTAGTGATAAGTAAGGCTGTCTGGGAAAAAACGCACAATGTAAACTTTGTCTGTGGAATAATAGAGATAATTTTGTAGACTGACTGATAAATTTCAAATTTCAAACATTTGACAGAGTAAAACCTACCTATAATGTTGCATAAGAAGAAAATAACACAATTATTGTTATAAACAAATAATTGTTATTCACAGTTTGATCGTTTGTTCTTCAGTGATTATGAAAACATACATATAGGATAGGTGCCAACTTCCAACAATTATTGTTATAAACAGATAATTGTTATTTACAGATTGATCATTTGTTCTTCAGTGATTATGAAAACATACATATAGGATAGGTGCCAACTTCCAACAATTATTGTTATAAACAGATAATTGTTATTTACAGTTTGATCATTTGTTCTTCAGTGATTATTAACATAACATATATATAGTGTAGGTGTCAACTTCCAACAATTATTGTTATAAACAGATAATTGTTATTTACAGTTTGATCATTTGTTCTTCAGTGATTATGAACATAACATATATATAGCATAGGTGCCAACTTCCAAAAGAGAAAAATCTGTAGTTTATCGCAGTAACAACATTTTTC
>CM063511.1:119280694-119388194 GCA_032207245.1 Pardosa pseudoannulata
GCAGGAAAGTCCAGAATAAGTTCCTGAACATAAATCACACCTTTGTTCTATCTCGTCTTAAATATGATTTTAATTTTAACCGTGGTCGACAACCATATTAATACTAATGATGGTATTTCTTGGTCTACAGTTTCATAATAGTCTTCCCAAAGATTAGGACTATTTCAAATATTTGAATAACTGTTAGATATGCATTTGTTTGAAGAATAACTTCCTAAGTATAAATTAACCTTCGTGTCGTCTCCTCTCAAATATGATTTTATTTTTAAGCGTGGTTGATAACTTAATTAATACTGATGAGATTTGTCTAGTTTTGTTTAATTAACTTATAAAATACAGTCTTTTAAAACAATGTGTTTTTGTAATGCTATTTCCTTACAATATTGAAACAGTTCTCCTATAACGGGTCCTACTTATAACAAATTTAGATACAAGAACAATCCAATAACTTAAATGGCTTGAAAAGTTAATCTACGACAGTATTTATTCGATGTGATAAATGCGTGCAGTTGACATTTTATGACCTATTCACTACTTTAGTTATCATAGAACTTCCCCAAAAATCTGCAGAACTTTAAGCATTGTTATATGATTCTATATTATGAGGTGTGCATTAATTTAATTTGTATTAATTCTCAGTTTCTAATGACGTGGTATAAATTAATCTGATTTGTCTAATTTCTATGTTTCTTATAACGGAGTTTCCATAAAACGCGGTACGAACTATTCGTGTTGTATGAGACTCAGCTGTATAACATTTTTTTTTTTTTTTTCAAAGCTAAATAGTTTCAAAATGTTGGACAACTGTAAAAAAAAAAAAATGTGTATCCTTATACAAAGGTCAAATTGCATGCAAATGTCTGTCTAAATTACTGTCTAATTGCATGCAAAACACACATATTTTGGATATTACTTCTTACAAATCAAAATTTCTGGTTGCGTTGTGATATAAAATCGATTTGTCCTTTTCATTGTAAAATAGTCATGAAACGTCATTATGGAGTTAAGTGTGCTTGGCGTATATTAGTTGGTTAAACTATCTGAAAATTGTAATCCATTTCATAAATGATGTCGTAATAATGCAACTGCCAGCAAAAGTTGAAGGCATCTACCAGAAGCCATATCGTCTCCACTAATGTGCAACCACTTTAAAGTGGAGGCCGAGTATTATCTAAATGGATTTGATTATCCACCTTCCAGCTTACTGGTGATGACGCGATATAATCGATGATACAAACCTGCTAGACTCTTGGAGCTATTTCAGATACACGTACTTCAAGTTTCTCTCATACCTTTGAGTACTGTATTGTCGTCAAATGCAATTATGTCGATTAAGAATTTTGGTTTCCCATCACCATTCCTTCTCTCTGTTGAATAATGTCCATTTTTATATCTATTGATGAGCTGAATCTCCAGTTGATTACGAAAGATTTCTTCAAAACTCGTACTGATTTTTTGAGTGAAAATTAAATGTGTAAGGTAATCGAATGTTATACAAATAAACAGCCGTAAATATCCATTTACCTGGCACAGCATCATCAAATTCCTTAAATTTAATTGCAGTTTCTGAGTAATGTTCTCGTAGCAAAAGCGACAATAGATACATCATTAAATGATATGTTAGGTTTGCTGAGTATTGTGATGAGAGGTCTATACAATTAAACATTCACGAACTTGGCATATCTTATAAATATAAGGGCTCGATTTTTATATGCCTCAACTCTCCAAAATTTGGAATTTTTTGCAGTCCCGTTTCAACAAACCTAGGAAATCCAATGCTTTTTTTTCCGAAATATGTTATTTGGTAAAGAATAAGGTTTAAGATAAGATCTACAGTGATGTTTAGGATTTATAAGTTCTATACGACTGTTAATTTTATTGCCATAAATAACCCTGTAATCTGAATGAAAAATCACCTTGCCAGTTTAATATAATTGTTGTACCTGTAAAGAAAAGAGAACTGGGTAAAACTAACTGTGTAAATGCAGTTGCTTATTAGACGATCTAATTGACATGCTAGACAATGGCTAAACAAAGAGGATGCTTCTTTTCAATATCCATTCTTTGGGTTCAAATTCGCCTGATGGCTTTAATATTTGTAGCCGTTTGGAATCGGCTTTAAACAGTAAGTGATGATCGGATAAAACCTCGTAATTGTAATTATAATATTTATAGTAATTTTTACCATATTAGTATCGAATTATCCCATGTGTAGTAATAATTTACCATACTGCTGCACACCAAACCCCAAATAATAATAATTATTTTTATTAACTATTATAATAATAATAAAATACCTCGAAATTGTATGGTCCAGGAAAGAGTTTTTAAACTCCTAGAGGAATATTTTGAATATTAAATTTAATCGCATGTTTTTATTCAAAAATACTTTTACGTTAATGAAAAAGAGTATAAAACCAAATATAGGTGGAAGTAGTAATAATAACGATGATGATGAGGATGATGAGGATGATAATGCTAATAGTAAGGACAGTGATAATGGTGATGATGAGCAGGAGGAGGATTATAATAATGATGATGATAATTTTTTTTCCTACGTCCAGGCTGCCTCATCGATCAAAAGCCCTTTGGCAGCCCAATAAAAACTATCCTTGGAAAGTTATCAGTAGAGAAGTTTAAGCAAGAAAACGCTGGGCAGCTTGTCAAGTGATTAAAATCCAGAACAGTTTGTGAAGGGCACAGAACAGAAACAGGGCTATCCACTACACCAATTAGGCACAGGTGCCCGTGCAAAAAATCATGGCCAGTCACAATTCTAAAATTGGCAGTGAAGACTAAGCGAGGAAGGTTCATGGGGAGTGGAGAACCCAGCAAAAAATTTCCAAGCTTTACCTGCTACGGCTTCAGTTAATTATTTTGCAGGGACCTTTGTATTTTTAGATTAATAGCTTCACCTATTTGCTAGTAAGATGGAGTAAAGAATGGTTGATGCAGATTGCATCGAACAAAGAAATGCAGGCTGCTCTATTTCTTCCGTTCAAATTCGTCTCCGAGGCTATGGCAGCAGGAATTATTTCAAATTTTAAAAGTGGAATATATTGAGTCTAATCTAGATTTTTCGGCATTCTACTGTATTTAGGTTTTTATTCTTAAAATGCTTCAATATTGTCATACTAAAATATGTATTTTTGCATGTACAGTCTGTGGATTATCTAGTGGTGCGGACTATCTGATTTATGAATTCTTTTAAATACAGGGTATCTGCCAAAATAAAATTCTTCAAATCCATGACTTTTCATGACTTTCCCTGATTTAGCAGATCATTTTCCATGACTTTAAAAAGCTTTCGTTAAAGTATATATGAATAAAACTTCTGATGTACATACAAATAAAATATATGCTTTTAGAGAAATTACAGGAATTTTATCATAAAAAAAACTATAAACTTACTTTACAAGTGTTAATAAACTCACATACATAAAAATAAATTCTTGTATCTACATACCTAAGTTTAATCATATAGCAATTTTTCAATCAAAATGTTTCCAATTTGAATTCAGGGTACTTTGGTATTATCCAGGTGACCATGAATAATAGCCAAATATAACCCTATAATGTTTATATACAATATCCCTAGAGAAAAACTTATATTTTGTGCAAAAATCTTAACTAATTTTTATTAAAAAATAATGAATATTATATTAATAAAATTTTAATCTACAATTTAAGAAAAAACCAGAATAATATACATTTACCCACCCATTAAGCTTTTTTGCTTTGAGTTTCCTTGGTGAACAAATTTTACTTGGCAATAGGGTCAATAGGATAATACATAAATACCAAACTCAGTAACTTCAGCCAAATGACAAGTAAAAATAGAATTAAACAATTCAATGCATTTTTTTTAATCGGTAGTTTAGCGGATCCATGACTTTCCATGACTTTTACTCATTTTACTTGAAAAATCATGACTTTCCATGACAAAATTAATCCATTGTCTAAATCCATGATTTTCCATGACTTTCCCTCACTTTCCAGGTGCGCGGAAACCATGTAAATAGAAAATCGCTCCCGCGGACTATACGATAGTGCGGACTAAATGTGCGAAATTACTGTATATGTTATATGCGCGTTCCGACTCGAATTCGAAACTACTCAAAATTCATTCACGGATAACAAAATTCATATTTAAAATTTTAAAGTTAAGGTGTCTATGTACATACAAACAAACCTATTCAAAATGAATTCAGTAGATATAAATAGTAAAATCTGAACACTCAAATGTTTGAGATCAAAACATCTCGTTTACTTCGCACAAGTGAAAAAAAAAAAAAGCTGAATGATAAATTAAAGGAACTCATTATTTTGGGAGTGCCGCAGATAAGAATTCCACTGCAGTGATTCCTGTCAACAAAGAACACAGTCTGGCGTGTTCAGCACTTCCCTTTTCCAGTTTCCACAGATAGCGTGACTCATGTATGCAGTGGTTTTCGTTCTTTCTTTCGTACTAAGAATGTGTAAACAGAAGCATTTCTAAGTCGCATTTCTTCAATTTGATGAGTGAATGTCCGTAATTAAATATGATAAAGTAAGTTTCAAAGGTTAAAAGAAAAATTTTTTTAAGTATCGCATTCAATTACAGCCGTTCGAAAATAAAACATTCATCTTAATTTTTCGGATAGTTTTAAAATTTTATATGAATTTTTATAAGTTTGTTGAATTGATTCAAGACATTTTTATTAATTTAACAAGAATAACAATAGTCGATTCATCTCTCTCTCTCTCTCTTACGTTTGTTTTGGTTTGGTTTGGAGTGCTACGGTCTTCTTTTTACAACACGAGGGCTAATGAGACCGGGAACTACAGTTTAAAGCCGATTCCGAACGGCTACGAACATCCATGCCATTGTAGGTTTCGAACCCACAAACTCAGGTACCGAAGGCCAACACCTAACCAATCGGCCATCGTTCGGCCTCTCACTCTTACATACACATACACATACGTGTGTGTGTGTGTGTGTAGTGTGTGTGTGTGTGTATGTCTATATGTAATGAGCATTTCGAACCGAAACTGGAAACCAGAAAAAACCGTTAATTTGGTCTGAATGAAAACCGGAACTGAACCGAAACTGGAAAGTTCAGTTCCGGTTTTCATTCAGACCAAAATAACGGTTTTTTCCACTTTCCGAAAGTGTAAAAAACCGGTAAAAAACCGTTATTTTGGTTGGAATAAACACCAGGAACTGAACCTAAACTGAAAACCGGAAAAAACCGTTATTTTGGTCTGGACGAAAACCGGAACTGAACTGAAAAGCAAATATCGGTTTATTTCAGTTCGATAGATCTTCATTCATTTTGTTACTATAACCCATTTATCAATATGTCAACTTTAACCATATGATTATCGTCATTGAATACACATTGTTCACAATGGTTAGGGCTCTGAGAATCGGCTTAAAGCAGTAGGTCCCAGTCTCATTAGTCCTCAATTTGCAAAAATGGAGACCATAGCATTTCAAACCAAACTATGTACATTATTTCTCAATTTCCTGTTTAGGTGTTCACTATTACTTTTCTGTTTCAGTTTCATATGAAACTACTTGTAGAAGGTAGATTTAATGTAGTTGGATGTTCAGAAGGCAAATGCGATTTTGACAATGGATAACAATGCCAATGCTCACCGTTCTCTGTTCGTATCGTACATGCTGGTTAATCGTATCCATCCACATAGTGTGCCAATAAAAAAAAAAATTAAATCTTCTAAATTTTGATAGAATTACACTTTTCATTTATGATAGATTTATACTTTTAGTGCAAATAAGAATATACATAAACTAAAATTATTCATTCGGAATTAAACCAAAAACCGTTATCTCTGGCAGAACGAAAACTGGAATTGAACCGATATATATATATATATATATATATATATATATATATATATATATATATATATATATATATATATATATATATATGACACGGTCCGAGTGATCAAGGCATGGAAGACACATATTAATATGTGTATAAAAACTTCTTTATTGTAATCCCTTTGCCTATGGCTACGCCATTTAAATATCCTTTATTCACATTTCGGGACTACAAGCATGCAGGATGTTATCAACTCAACTTCCCGCTTAAAAGTGTCTTTTTGGCGTTACTTACCTAAACAAATTCCTCTTGTCTACTTTTGCGTTAGCTTCTTTACTCTATATAGTTCAGCTCGAGGGTGTGTCTTTCTCCTATTTTTAATTATAACTCGCTTAGTTCTTAAACCCCATTTTTAAACCTGACATATTGAACCAAAACGAACAATATTAATCGAATTAATTCGAATTGAAATCGATTTTTCAATATTGTTCGAAGCTCTATTTTAAGCCCATGACACGGTATCCATACTTGATATAGCCGGGAGGTTAGACTCGAAAATTTGGAGAAAAGCATGTTGAGATTTTTTAAATCTCGTCTTTGGAACACTACTGTCCAAAAACACGTACTACCATTATATAGTGGTGTGAACCAGCCAATCGGTGTGTTTATAGTTAGTGACATGATGATGCGGTCAAACCAAAACTTAGTTTACGGAAAGGAGTTATAGGAGAATTGTTGAACTAAGCAGGAAGTAATTTTGCTGTGTACGAAATGGCCAATTTAACCACAAAGGAAAGGGAGGGAAAAAGTTCAGCCAAAAGTTACAATTATAAGGACAGAATCACCAGAAATTCATTTTAAGTTACAATTTTAATTTAGTTGGTCACTTTTAGGAGAAAATATCATTTAATCTATCTATTTCTATATATGTTTATCTGTGTATGTGTGATGAGATTTTTGTCTCATCACAAAGGGAGTTCATAGCTGTGGAGTCAGCATGAAATTGTAGCAATTCGCAGTCGAGTGAAAAACATAGAGTGGAAATAAGAAATAATGGAATGTTTTGATCGAACTGACATAGCGTACTGAGAACAAACGACCGTTCGCAAAACCTCTTCATTCTGGTTAAATAGTTTCTTAAATTACTTACAAGTCAAGTGGATGAAGTAGATGACGTAATTTAAGCTTTAAAGGATCTATTTTTAGTTCTTATGAATCCGGAAGGAATCCACAGGTGAAACAAAAACATTCGCTAAAGGTTGCTTGAAAGATATGCCAGAAAAGACAGAATCAAAACCGAAAATTACTTCAAAATAGACATAATTACGTTGATTAAATTTTAGGATAAAAATATTATTACACACACACACACATACATAAATATATATATATATATATATATATATATATATATATATATATATATATATATATATATATATATATATATATATATATATATATATATATATATAGCATCAATATGATACAGTTCGAGAGACATTTTAACCCTCTAAGCGGTTCGCACGTACAATTCCGCCAAACCGATGATGTCTTCAAAGCGGTTGTCACGTACAATGTTCGACATCCAAAAACGTTCCGAAAATGGATGTAATGTACATTTCTGCCAGTGTTTGAGGTAAGAGGGTCGGATTGATTGTTTAGAAACTGCATCAATCTTAGACTGACATTTATTGAGGGATGCACCCCTACTCCCTGAGGCACAAAGTCGCTGATAGCTTTCCATGGCTTTGTAAATATCTATTTCGAGGTATTTCGTTTGCGGTATCAGAAGTATCTCTAATTGCACCACTTAAATATCTTGGATAACTTTCGTAAAAAAATATAAATAATTTTCTTAAAAAAATATTTTTATTTGTACTTTTAGGATCCATTATTTTTTATGGAATGATCTTCGAGACTTTACGAACTTTATGTGTGTTAAAAATTAACAATCTATAATATCTATTTATATATCTATTTATAACGGGAAGTAAAGGGGCAGTAACAAGGGTGGGTTTTCTGTATTCCATTCTAGTCGACAAAGGGTGAAGTAAAAAATCATAGAACGCTTTGGCTATTGACACAATAAACCTTTAGCGTATTTTTTTTTTTGGAGACATTTTTTGATCAGTGTGTTCCACTCGAAGGGTTAAAGAACTCTTTAAATACTTTTGTTTTGTTTTTAGTTAAGACTTTCTATGTATTAAAAGTTTCTCGGAGCATTTAATTATTTTTCATATTGAAATCCTTCATTTTTTTATAGCAAGCTTTTTCACTATTGAAATATACTTATTATTTCTTTTTGTATTGAAAACAAATCTATTTTTGGATGCAAAAGTCAATTCAAAACTTAATTTTACTTTTAGGAATTAAAGAAACTGAAGCATTCTGCTATGGGAAAACCCAAACGTACAGTTAATTAAAAAACGTTTTTTATGAAACTTATGAATTTTACTAGGGGTGTTATATCTCCCCTCTGCCTGAATCCCGGGAGTACCATCCCCAATTCGCTGAATTAAAGATGATTCAGTAACTGGTAGTCCCGAAAAAGTTCCACACGTTCCATATTTAGAGTTTTATAAATAAAATACGGTCACAGTAAATTGCCCAAAACGAATGCTTTGTGTAAAATTTCCACATCTATATATTTCTGATTTATACTATTCTTTTTATGATAACGGAACGAAATTGAAATATTGTAGCGTAATTCATTTATTAGATAGTAACAAATGTTCTAAAATTAAAAACATGAATTTATTTTTTTCTCTATTTATGCTCAGTTTTATCCTCAAGATGAAAGAGGATTCCATTTAAACCAATTCATGGAAAAGAAAGAAAAGTCTTTGCTGAAAAAGTCAGCTTTCAGGCGCTAACTATATTGTTTACTTCTCCACTTACTCGAAATTAAAATATTTCAGGATAATTCTTTTATTATATTGTAATAAATGTTCTAAAATTAAAAACATGAATTAATTTTTTCTCTCTTTATGCTGTGTTATATCCTCCTCAAGATGAGAGAGGATTCCGTCTAAGCCAATTCATGGAAAAGAAATGTTTTTGCTGAAAAAGTCAGCTTTCATACTCTAATTATATCATTTTCTTCTCCACTTACTCGAAATTGAAATATTCCAGGATAATTCTTTTATTATATTGTAATAAATGTTCTAAAATTAAAAATATGTAATTTTGTTTTCTCTCTAGATGCTTAATTTTTTATCCAGAACAAGAAAATTCATACTATCTAAACTAATTCAGGTTAAAAAAAAAGAAAAGGCTTTGCTGAATAAGTCAGCTTTCAAACTCTAATTATATCGTTTTCTCGTAACGTTGTCTATCCAGTTACTCATATGATTCCAAATTTCGTCCCTATACCAATACTAGAACTGTGTTGTATGTAACTCAATTAACAAAGAGGTAAAATTATCGGTGTTGTCTGAATGACATTAATAGTTTTTTCTTTATCTGTAACACAAATAATTTATTTTTATTTAAACTATAAACCCCACTGACAAGTTTTCTGAAGTGTTATATTATCTCTGTGTTATATTTGTCTTCAGTTCTACTTCGATGATTCATTTGTCTACCATATAATGTACCGAATGTAGAATAAAGTCTTCCATTCGTTATTTACAAGTATGTTAATCAATTAATAACTGTTAAATTTGAAAATTTTCAAATATATTTAACCTTATTTATTCTTCATTATTAAATCTTAATTCCAAATTATTAATTTCCAAAATCTTATTACAAATTTCTCCCCAATACAAAACTAGAACTTGTAATTTAGATTACACAGAAGTGTTATCTGAATGTAATAATAGTTTTTTATTTGTAACATAAATAATTTATTTTTATTTAAACTATAAACCCCATTGACAAAGTTTCTGACACTAATTGTGTTATTTTTGTCTTGAGTTACTACTACTTCCATGATTCATTTGTATGCCATATAATCTACCGAATATCGGAACAAGTCCTCCCTTTCTTATTTACGAATGTGTTAATCAGCTTATGAGTGTTTACTATGAAATCTTTTCGTTATATTCATACATTTATCGCTATTGCAAATTTCTCTCCACCACCAAAACTATGTAATGTCATCCAGATAACACAGAGCTAAAATGATCGGGGTTATTTGATTGACATTAAAGAACTTTTAACTAAATCAAAAATAATCTATGTTTAAGACAGTAAACATTAATAATAAGGTTTCACAAGCTAATTGTGTTACTTTCTTCTCCAGCTACTACTTCAATGATTTATTTGTCTACCATAAAATCTACCGAATATCGAAACAAGTTCTTCGTACGTTAAGAATACGTTAATCAGTTAATAACTCTTTAATTAGAAAATTTTCAATTATATTTAAATTTATTTATCAATCTTGATTCCAAATTTCTCTTTAACACCAAAACCAGAACTAAGTGATGTCATTCAGATAACACAGATCAGTGTTATCTAGATGACATTGATGGTCTTTTAACTGCTGAAAAGATAATGGAGCTAATTTTGTATTATTCTTCTCCAATTACAACTCGGTGATACATTTGTCTACCATATAATCTACCGAATATCGAAACAAGTCCTTCTTTCGTTATTTACGAATACGTTAATCAACTCTTTAATTTGAAAATTTTCAATTGTATTTGAATTTATTTATCAATCTTGATTCCAAATTTCTTTTTAACACCAAAACCAGAACCACGAGATGTCATCCTGATAACATAGAGCCAAAATGATCAGTGTTATCTAAATGACATTAATGATATTTCAACTGCTGAAAAGATAATTCGTTTATTTAAAAAATAAACCTTATTATTAATGATTTTGACCCTAATTTTGTATTTTCTTCTACTATTACAACTCACTTATACATTTGTCTACCATATAATATACCCAATATCTAAACAAGTCCTTCTTTTGTTATTTATGAATATGTTAATCAGCTAATAATTATTTAATTTGAAAATTTTCAATTATATTTAAATCTATTAATCAATGTTGATTCCAAATTTCTGTTCAACACCAAAACCAGAACTATGTGATGTCATCCAAATAATAACACAGAGCTAAAATTGATCGGTGTTATCTGATTGACAATAATAGTCTTTTAACTGAATCAGAAATAATCTATGTTTATTTAGACAATAAACCCTAATAATGTTTCAGACGCTAATTGTGTTATTTTCTTCTCCAGTTACTACGTCAATGATTTGTCTACCATATAATCTACCAAATATAGAAGCAACAAGTCCATCGTATGTTATTTAAGAATACGCTAATCAGTTAATAACTCTTTAATTAGAATATTTTCAATTATATTTAAATTTATTTATGAATCTTGATTCCAAATCTCTCATTAACACTAAAACCAGAACTACGTGATGTCATCCAGATAACACGAAGCTAAAATGATCAGTGTTATCTAGATGACATGAATGGTCTTTTAACTGCTGAAAAGATAATTTGTTTATTTAAAGCATAAACCCTATTATTAATGTTAATTTTGTATTTTTCTTGTCCAATTATAACTCAGTGATACATTAGTCTACTATATAATCCGCCAAATATCAAAACAAGTCCTTTTTTCTCTATTTACGAATATGTTAATCAGCTAATAACTCTTAGCTGATCTGAAAATTTTCCATTATGTTCTAATTTATTTATCAATAGTGATTCCAAATTTCTCTTTAACACCAAAACCAGAAGTATGCAATGTCATCCAGATAATACAGAGTCAAAATAAACGTGTTATCTAGATAACATTAATGATTTTTTAACTGATGAAAAGATGATTTGTTTATTTAAACACTAAATCCTATTATTAATGTTTTTGGCACTAATTTTGTATTTTTCTTCTCCAATTACAACTTAGTGATATATTTGTCTACCATACAATTTACTGAATTTCGAAACAAGTCCTTCGTACTTTATTTAAGAATACGTTAATCAGTTAATAAATCTTTAATAAGAAAATTTTCAATTATATTTATTTTTATTTATCAATCTTGATTCCAAATTTCTCTTTAACACTAAAATCAGAACTATATGATGTCATCTAGGGAACACAGAGCCAAACTGATCAGTGTTATCTAGATGACATGAATAGTCTTTTAACTATTGAAAAGATAATTTGTTTATTTAAAAAATAAACCTTATTATTAATGATTTTTGGCCATAATTTTGTATTTTCTTCTCCTATTACAACTCAGTTATACATTTGTCTACCATATAATATACCCAATATCTAAACAATTCCTTCTTTTGTTATTTACGAATATGTTAATCAGCTAATAATTCTTTAATTTGAAATTTTTCAATTATAGTCTAATTTATTTATCAATCTTGATTCCAAATTTCTCTCCAACACCAAAACCAGAACTATGTGATGTCATCCAGATAACACAGAGCCAAAATGATCAGTGTTATCTGAATGACATTAATGGTCTTTTAACTGCAGCATAGATAATTTATGTTTATTTAAACGATCCCCCCATCAACAAGCTTTCAGACACTAATTGTGTTGTTTTCTTCTCCAGTTACACCTCGGATCACCCCGCTGGTCATCTGATCTACTCGATTTCCAAACAAGCCGTTCCAAAGATCAGGTAGCTGGAACATACAATCGGGCGGCTACTGTTCGACAGCCGAGATTTCCATCATCCACGAGACGTGAATGACCCGCCCTGAGTTATGGCACCGCCTACGGAATCCGGTGATTGGCGAGCCCACTGACAGATTGACAGCTGGGAAGCCCGGCCCCCTTCGGATCCCTGCTCCTGGGTTAAATATGGCCACCTTGGACGTCATCTTTTCCCCGGAGTCATTTTACGATATTGCGTCTTTTGTACGCTCAAGTTTATGTGCCCGACGACATCTAGAAAATGACGCTGTCACGTGAAACTTGATCGCTGCAGTTAAGGTAAGATTTAGTCGATAAATTTATGAGAGCGTGAAAGAAAAGTAACTTAGATTTTTTTTTTCTTAAAAAAAGGATTTGTTCGAATTCTTTAAAAAAAATTTTTTTAAGAGTTGTATAAAATAGTTTGAATATTGTATTTCAGTTCTGATTTTACTTTCCAATTTACGTCAGGTTCAGACTTAGTAGATGACTTATTATGCAATGACTGGGAAGTGCGTTAAATATTAACATAAAAATATATAAATTAATTTTATAAATTCTTAAAAAAAATTACAGGTGTATAAAATAGTTTGATTATTGTATTCGAGTTCTGATTTTGCTGTCCAATTTACGCCCGGTTTCAGACTCAGTGGATGACTTAATGCATTGCCTAGGAAGTGCGTCAAGTGTTAACATAAAAATATAAAATTCGCCAAACATTAACATAAAAATATATATATTATTTTTATAAATTTTTCAATTTCTTCAAAAAAAATTTAGAGGTGTTTAAAGTAGTTTGAATATTGTATTCGAGTTCTGATTGTATTTTCAAATTTACGTTTGGTTTAAGACTCAATAGATGACTTAATGCATTGCCTAGGAAGTGCGTCAAGTGTTAACATAAAAATATATAATTCGTCAAATATTAACATAAAAATATATAAATTAATTTTATAAATTTTCGATTTCTTCAAAAAAATTTTACAGATGTATAAAGTAGTTTGAATATTGTATTTGAGTTCTGATTTTACTTTCCAATTTACATTTGGTTTAAGACTCAATAGATGACTTGCATTGACAGCGCGTCAAGTGTTAACATAAAAATATATAATTCGTCAAATATTAACATAAAAATATATAAATTTTAAAACATACGAAATTTGGTTTGTTCCAGGAATGTCTAAAAATATGAGCAAAACATATAATTGGACTTTATTTTTCTAAAAATAAGTACAGTAAACCTTACTTATATCGTGCCTCGATATATCGGGTATTTGGATATATCACGCTTCCCCCCCTTTTTTTATGGTTAAGTATGTTTAATAATTATGTGTATTTGTACAAAAAAATTTAAAAGGTAAATGGAATTTCACCGTCTTTATAACTGATTTTTTAAAATTATTTTTGCTGTATTTTTTTACTAGCTAATTAGGTTTTTTTTAAGATTGCATTGTTTAAGCGCATTTGATCATAAAAGTAACATTCATACCATATCTCTTGCATCCCCGATATGTCAATTAATTTACATATCCTCTAATAATCACAGTATAACATGAGTTTACTGTATTATGGAAGCTTAAAAATATTATAACGAGTAATTAGAATTTAAAATTTTCAGTACATAACATTAGGTCGTCTCTTCTTAAGGTAGTTTTCTTTAGACTTGTGTTTTGCCTTTATCTTAGCGGCTAAGAAAAATTTACAATTAATATACATTTGCTCAGATATGTATAAACATTTGTATTATGTATACATAAAATGTTCATAAATTAAAATATACAAATCGGTTCATTGGTAAAATATTTTTAATGCTTAGATAGTCAATTTTAACTGATGTTTTAACATAAACTGAATTGTTATGACTATGTTAACATATACAAACTTTCATTACTTTATTCTCGATTTTTTGCTTTAATATTCAGGCCTGCAATCTTACACTCTTATATGTAATGCATTGTGTATTAAAACATTTTAAATAAATAGTATTTAAAATATATAAATTTTAAAATGCTTATAAATTAGTATTTAAAAGTAATCTATTTTTGAACCCTTCATATTCAAAATTTATAAGAGAAGAAAAAAATTGGAAATGCTAATTTTTTTCTTTCGTTTTCAGTCTTTTATTGAAATTTAGTGATAAATTAATATTCTGTCATTACTGAAATCAAGGGAAAAAATTATTATTTTTCCATTTCTTTTGTACTAAATTCAAGGTTGTAATGTAAATATTTTTAATTTTATTATGAGCCTTGTTTCTAATTCTTTCCTGTTTTCATATAGAAATTTGTTAGAAAAGTTTTATAAATCAGTGAAAAGGGATATTTTTCTGATTTTAGTTTAAGGAATAAAATTATTTATCTTTCAGAATTTCTTAGATTTTACTTTAATGGATTGATTTTGTTATGTTAATGGTTTATTTATATTGAAAAATTTCGGTTCATTAGTCATAAATTTTGGTCACATTTTGTTTACTAAATTACGATAAAAATTGGACTGAAATCGAAAATTTATGAATCGATTATTCAACAAATAGTTTCGTATTTATTTTTCAACCTCTATGTCAATTAGCGCGAGTAACTGCTAAATCTAAAAAAAAAGTGAAGCCGTATAAACTGCGCCAGATTATCTTTAATGAATTCTTTATGCCATTAGAATGTATCAAAATGTTTTCAAATTATCTATACGATTTAAGAGTACTAAAATATCTTTATTAAATTATCAATACGATTTTAGTGTACGATTTTAGTGTAATTTCATCATTAAATTATATATGCCATTTGAAAACATCAAAATGTCTGCATCAAATTATCTATGAAATTTGAAGGTCCAAAATGTCTACATCAAATTATCAATACGATTTGAATGTACAAAAAAATTTCATCCTTAAATTATCCATGCCATTTGAATACATCAAAACGTCTTCATCAATTCATCTATACGATTTGAAAGTATCAAAATGTCTGCATCAAATTATCAATATGATTTGAATGTACAAAAAATTTCATCATATAATTATCCATGTCATTTGAATATATCAAAAACGTCTTCATCAAATTATCTATACGATTTGAAAGTATCAAAATTTCTACATCTAATTATCAATACGATTTTAATGTATTAAAATTTTCATCATATAATTATCTATATAATTTAAATGCTTCATAACGTCTTCATCATAATATCCATACGAAATGAATGCACATTTTCTCACAGTAAATCTCGGTACTCACGCTTGAGTACCCATTTCTCACATGATTATATTTATTGGCGACCCTGGACTGTCCTGCCGTGTTCAGATTAGCATGTAAATGTAAGGGGGACCTCCCTTCATGTCCTTTCACCCCATGAAAACACCCCTTTTCAAAGGTCCGACCTCACTGCTGTTAGTGGTTTCTCTACACACCCACCTTTTGGGTGTAAATTATATTGGTTGTGCTTGGCTAGTATAGCTGTAAATCTTAATTCACAGTAACATTTTACATATTTATTTGCTACTAGCTGTTTCACCGTGCTTCGATACGGTGATTTTGTGTTTATTAAAATATAAAATATCCACAATCTTCTATAACTGTATACATCATAACATTTAATAATATTTACTTATTCCATTGATAAGTAAAAGGCTATCACAAAAGTTCTAGACATAGGTGGAAAATTGTAGCCTTCGTAAATTTCTTGTGAAGTCTTCATATAAGCTAGGTGCTGTATTAAGTAATATTTAATTACAATAGATTGCAACAATTTGGTAATTAATATAATTGTATAAGTAGAACTGCTATATTAGTTTTTTGTAACTTAAAATGAGTTTCTCTATTTTATTTCATATTAATGTAATAAATTTATTTTAAATTCTTCTACTTAGTGGCATCTGTTTGAAGTGGTATTAAAATATAGTTTATTAAAATTAGAGATTATTTTAATAAAAAGTTGTTACCCTTATGTTAATATAAAAATATTTTGTTTTGCCACTAAATACTATAAATAGAGACTAATAAATAGATGATTGAATTACTTTATTTTTTTTTCTCTGTAATGCAATAAATTGATAAAATATAAAAAAAAACTACAATATAATTATTACTATTTTAACTTGTGCTACCTCCGTTATTAATGTCTAATTTAGTTACTATATATACTATATATTATATTCTCTAAATAGAGACTATTCAATAGAGGATTGAATTACTTTATTGTTTTTCTCTTTCATGCAATAAATTGATAAAACTATACAAAAACTACAATATAATATTTATTAATATTTTAACTTGTGCTACCTCCGTTATTAATGTCTAATGTAGTTACTATATATACTATATCTTATATACTATAAATAGAGACTAATAAATAGATGATTGAATTACTTTATAGTTTATTTCTCTTTAATGCAATAAATAATAACACAAAAACTACAATATAATATTTATTGGTATTTTGTGCTACCTCCTTTATTAATGTCTAATTTAGTTGTAATCTCTAATTGTAAATTTTTTAAACCCCCTCTGGTTTAGAATATATCTAATATTATATATAATGCAAATTTTTCATTGGTTAAATAAAATTGTTTTAAAATATCACTGATCTATTCTTAATATTGAATTAAAATGTATCACTTACGGTTTTCTTAGTTTTACAATTTTAAAAACATTTACCTACCGAATCTTATTTAATTCATAAAAGTAATACAAAATACAGCATCATGACAAAGTAAATTGTTTTAAAATATCACTGTCGTATTCTTACTATTGTTTTAAAATGTGTTCGCATCTTACTTCCTCGAAAGCTTTATAGGTTTGAAAACTTATACCGATCGATTCTAATATAGTTCCTGAAAGTAGTACAAATTACATTGTAGTAGATAAATAAAATATTTTAAAATATAATTGATATAGTCAATGTTATTTTCTAATGTTTCTTCTTCTATAACATTACAGCTTACTTATGCTGAAGAAATCAAATATAATTTATGAAAGTTATACAAAATACAGCATTATGGCTAAGTAAATTGTTTTAAGATATGTCTGACCTATTTTTAACACAAGATTGCCCAAATCAGTCATTTTGACTGTTTTTTAATTTCAATTAGAAAAACAATTATGAAATATAATGACACAATTTCTTAGAATTTGGTGACTTTTTCTATAACATATAAATGGGTTTATGAATAATTGTAGTTACTTCCGCCCTCCTTTATTATATAATATTAAAAATTAATTTTAAACAAATTTCTTTACATATTTATTATTTTTTCACAATGCAGTCATTTTAACTGTTTTTGGGCAATATAGGTATACAAGAAATCTCGGGCAATCTAGTGTTAATAACGTTCAAAAATGTATTAACTCGGAGTTTTTTTAGATTTTCAGTTTTAAAAACTTTCACTGTCGATTCCTTTCTAGGAAGTGGTACAAATACTATATCACAGCTAATAAAAAATTACTGATCTTTTCTCAATATTGTTTGGCATTGCATGAGATAACAAATGAAATTAAATTCAGACTGGCTTTCATTGCAATGGTGCTCATTCAAAAAAAAAAAAAAAAAACGGATAACTTTTATTATTTTATATACACACACACACACAAAATAAATAAAAAATAAAATAATACCTCCATGATTTTATCCATTAGTTTTCGATATTTACAATACGTAAAATAAACGTTAATTGCAAACAGTTAATTGCAAATAAACGTTATAAATTATAAGTTTGTTTACCTGTTTTGATTCCGGTTATAGAAACAAATATAATTCACACATAATAAATTCTGTTGAAATTATCATTCGGAAGCGTTCTTGACAAAGTTACAAAAGATATCATTATAAAAAAGTTGATGCACAACTGACAAAACATATTCTGAAATGTCATAAATTTTACATTATTATTATTTTTTTAACTTTAAGTTACTTTCGTTTGGCTTGTAAAATTAGAATTTTAAATAATATTTTACGTATTCGTATCGGATGCATTTTACAAGTGAAAAAGTATAACAAAATTAAGCTATCAAACAAAACAAATAAAATTATAATGCTTATGTGTAACTTCATTAGACAGAATTTCTGTGTTTGACTTTGGAAATAGAATTTTCAATCCCATTTTGCAGATTTGTCATTAGTATATTTACTAGTAAAAATGAAAAATCACAGAAAATAAAGCGCTTACGGATAAATGTGTCTATGGATAATTGTAAAAATAAAAATATTACGAATTTGCGTACAAAGAAGAATTTTTAATAGAATTTTACATGTTTGTTTATTATTAAAACATTTATAGGTGCAATGAAAAGTTTTTAAATTTTACTTAATATTTTAATTTTATATGAAGATTCTGTGCTTAATTTGTCTTTTGGTTATAGTTCCATGTTTCATTTTACAGCAGAGAATAGCATATCATAACATTCGTAACTAACATTATCATATAATAACATGTAAAATAAATGCAGAATTATTTAAGGAAAATTATATTTTGCATTCATCTCTTATCCCGTATGGTCCGGTTACAGTTTCTAAAAATTATAAATAATTTATAATATTACTTCCGTATTATGAAGAAAAAAAGATAATACATTTCTCCCCATCAGAATTAAATTAACTTTAGGAAAAGCCAAATCACAGAGAGCAATTTCTCTAAATTATGGGTTTTAAAAGGTAAATGTAAAGAAGATAATACATTTTGAGTAATTAAAAGATCAAAACACAAGTTGCGTTTCTTATTTTAAAAAACAAACATTGATGTCAGAGTTTTCCTGAACAGTTTCATCTTTAAATTGCAAATAAACGTTATGAATTATAAGTTTTAATAATGCCAATAATTGTAAAATATATTAAAAATAAATTTCTTTTCTAACAAATATGTTTATATATTTTTTCTATCTTATGTGAGTTTTCTCTAAAACAGTTTCTATATTTCAGCTACTTATTTACCAATTTATTCTTGGGATATATTCTTTGTATGAACAAGTATATTTCTTAATAAAATTTCCTTTCAAAGTACACAAATTAAAGGTTAGGTTTAAATTGACAATTAGTTGGCTAATCACCCTTACTTGTTATTTGCGGTTCATATGCAAATTTACTGGAAAATATTGTTTATATAAATAAGGTCGTACACTAAACTTTTATCAAGTAAAAATTTTGAATAAATGTTAGATCTTGTTTTGCTTGATTATATTTTTGGGTAATATGGAAGACAATAAGACCAAGGAATATTAAAAAAAGCATGTTGTGTTTTGTTAAAAATATTTTTTTTAAGAAATTATATCAATTTTATATCATATAAAATATATTATCTATTCTAATAGGAGAAATTTAATATAAACATTGAGGTATTTCGATAGGATTTTTTGAAAGAGAAATGCGTAATATAGTATTATTTTTTAAACATGTTTATAATATTTAGTGACCATATCAGTATTATTTAATATATTTCGTAAAAAATTTACTTAATTTTCGCATATTTAATATTGTCAATTAGCCAATATCGCACATTTAGCATCTTCCCGGCAGGTTTCCCAAACCGTAATAATTAATAAAAGACATTTATAAGGATATCAAGATATTAATAAAACTATTTAAAAGTAATTTTAATATGATTTATGTATTTCGCGAAAATAAATTCCAAATATGATCTGAAAATTTCCCTAAATTTTATGTAATAGTCTCAGTAAAAATATATCGAAATTTTGGAAAAATAATCCCTTTTTTTTTCAGATTTTAATGTCAGAATTAATTAAACAAATTTGTAAAATGTTCAAAAATCATTTCAAGATAATTTATATTCTTCTTTTAAAAAACTCCTGATTTGATCTAAAAATTTCTCTAAACTTGATATATTCTCAATTGCTTCAGCAGATTCTCTAATCCTTTTTTTCAGTTTCTTATGTCGGAATTGATTAAACAATATTCTAAAAATACTTAAAATCATATCAAGATAATTTATATGCTTCTTTAAAAAAAATCTTGATTTATCCTAAAATTTTCCTCAATTTTAATATAATATTCTCAATTGTTTAAGTAAATTCTCTAATCCTTTTTTTCAGCTTTTCTCCGCCAGAATCCCCCCAAACGTCGCCATCCGCTGCCAAATGTGGTAACCTTTCCGACCGCAACTTGAATCAGGTGAGTTTTTCCGAGCTTGTTCTCTTAAATTTTCTTTATAGGCCACTTAAGGTGTTGGGATGGCTTCATAAAGTCAACAGGGGCAAGAGGCTTGACTTACTGTATTGGGCTATCAAAGGGGATGAGAGCAAGCTCATATTCTTGTCACTAGAACCGTTTACGGGACCGTTTCGCAAACCATGTGTACAAACAAGAGCAAAAGAGAGATGAATGGAGAGAGCGAACTTAGTATTTCCAGAATTTTTCCCCTTCATTCGGCCCGTATTTCGGACAGAAGAAAGAAATGGGCTAGTAGTGTAATAACTCATTCGAAAGATCAGAATTTTCAAGTGATCTTTATTTTTTCTCATGCAACAGAATGTAAATAATTTTCATGGTATGTTAAGGTAAAGAATTATAATAGAGGTCGAATTATTCCGTGGAAGTTCTATCAGTAAGGGTATACGTTTTTTTCTAATCAGATTCAAATTATATTCAGTTTAATAGCGATTAGGGGCGACCTTACGGCTTTTGCTTCTGTGACAAATTCAAGTATGCCGTCCTTAAGCTTAAAAATCATTATGATTATTCAAAATCCCTACTTTATCAATCCTTTATTTTCTAGTCCAAGCGATGGCCAAATTGTTAGGGTGCTGGGCTTCGGAATCAGAGTTCATGGGTTCGAATCCCACTATGGCATGGATGTTCGTAGCCGTTCGGAATCGGCTTTAAGCAGTAGGTCCCGGTCTCATTACTCCGCGTGTTGCAAAAAGCAGACCGTAGTGCTAACAAAAAAAAAATATATATAAATAAATAAAAATTAAAAAAAAACTTTATTTTCTAGATCCAAGTAATTAAAATATATTTTTGTGGGTCATGTTCATTTATATATTTATTTAATTTTAGACGGTTTTGCTACCTTAGGCCTACATCCCTTACCACCTACGACCGATCTTGATGTCGTTTCATCAATATTTAAGGGGACGGAAAACGGAAAATATGACAGATAAGGGAAATTGGTGTACAAATTTGGAAAAATTGTGACTATGAATACATTATCTTAAAACACTAATTTAATAGTGTTTAAAATATAACATATTTAGAGGGACGTAAAACTTTTTTAAAACGTTTTGTAGTTTATGCCTGCTTTCAGGGTCGAACGTAGACCCCCCCTCTCCCAAACTGCTATCGTCCTAAGCTTTAAAGAGAATTTAATTTTTGCACTCTAGGTTTAGACGCTTTAGACTTCGCAAGAAGTTGCTTACCTCCTAGGGCGACCACTGCTCCTTTATACAAGTGAATTGCCTTACTTTAAAGAATGGTCGTTTCATTCCCTCGATCCTTGAAAATATACTATGACTGCTATTGGACGCATACATAAAAGATTTTAAATTTGACATACTCCTTCAAGTGCTTCAGAAATCTTGGTATTATTTCAGGTTTGTTTTAGTGTTTTTCCCTTTCCTCATGATCTTCCTTCCAGTATTGCATCGGTCCTCCACTGTTGTCGACCCAGACGTTATTGTGTTGCTCACTCTCTGGTAGTTTAGGAAAGCCCTTGATGATCCAGGAATCATTTTACTGCCCAAATGACTTTTAAAACGTACTTATCAACATATAAATTCATATCTCTCGTTCTGCTAAATTATACCAACTAACTTTTCAGAGAAGTGAAATCTACAGAAGCAAAATGTTTCTACGGCAGATGCAGGAAAACAAAAAATCGGAAAAAAATATTGGTTTCATTGTAGTACAGTCGGAACCAAATGAATTAAACGATCAACGCGGAAACGATAGATCCACTCTATATAAAAATGTGTAGCTTTGTTGCAAATTCGACTGTATTTATACATTTCAAGAGATAACAATTGCAACTATCAGATGTAAACATTTGCAACCGTTTGCAAACACGTGAATTAATAGTTCAACAGTGCTTTAAATGGGAAAATTGTACACATCAATGCGTTTTGGTTCATAGTAAGGAAAAACTGAGTATAAATTAAGTAATTAACTATAAATATTTATCATGTTTATTTTAACATGTATGGATATTTTTTACTACTGAGGTAACTTTTACTACAAGTAAGAAATCCTATTTTTTAATCATAATGAATGTTTTAGAATCAGAAGCCTGTTATTTAGAACCTGTATTTCTCAAATTTTTTATTCCACGGAACTCTTATTACCATATACATAACAATGGAAGCCTTGAATAAATGTTACTTAAGCAGAAACTATGTGCTTATTATTTGTTACTGTTTAAAGCATAAACATAAAAACCAAACACTATAAAGCCGTATGACACAATTACTATTATAATACATACAAAAGATAACATGCGATTAAGAAATTCTTTTAAAGAAATGATACAAGTAAAAGGATATATATATATATATATTTATCCTTCGGATTTAAAGGTTTATACAGAACAGCCAATTTAGAAACGCGCAAAGCCAATACAGAAAAGCATTTTATGCAAAATTGTAAGTTTGTATAGTTGCAAATAGTAAATGTAGAGACAGAAAATTTCTGATAATTATGTTATATATAAACATTTTTACATTATAAAAGAAATGAAAAGAGCAATCATAAAACTAATAATATAAAAACTAGTTTAAATTTGTCTAAATTTTTCCAGAATCTATGTAGTAGACAAGAACATTCGGCTTCGTTTTCCTGTATATACCGTTATTTTTGTACCCACAAACAAAACTAGTTGTTACACTAATCCGTAATTAGTTCGTGACCCGCGTTCAAGTATTAATCGTCAGAAAACGTACTAGTACGTGTCCCGCATACAATGTGTTAATTTACCCTATTTATTCCAACACTATAATTATTAGATTCATATTTAAAAATTTATAAAGAAAAAAAATTTAAGTTTATCCTGGAAACATGTTATCTGTGTATAATACATACAGAAAAAAATAGAAACTGATATTATGATAAGATAGTAAAGACTCAAAAGAAACTGTGGAATTTCCCGCATATTATATAAGGAGCAGTAGTAATATTTAAAAAACGTTTTAACATCACATCTTCCCGTGGCAACTGCACTATAAAAAAAGACCAAAAGATAAAAACTGCCGAAGCTCTCGCACAAATTTACGGCGCCAGGCTAGATTTTCAAAGAGATAATTAGTCTATAAACGATTCCAGATTATATCGTAACAAACGAAATATCACCGAGATGTAATTTTCTGTAACGATATTTATTCTTGTAAGTTCCTAGTTACGTCTTAGTCAGACAACTGGCACTACAGCATTCCATGAACGAGAATCTAGGAGGAGCCATCTGTCGAGATCTTGCCCCGGAGGACCCCGCAGAGGCTCCTACGGGGGTCAGGGGATCAAGCGCAACCAACTGGTTATGCTGAATTTGGCGCGAGTCAGCACACGCTTTGCGCCAGGAAAAAAATAATAATGGCTGAAATAACAACATTAGATGCCGATTCTGATGGCTTCATTATGCTCCCGATTGAACGGAAGAAATGGGCTACGGCGTTCAAAATGAATAATACTCTCCGAGTTCTTTATTTTTTTCTCCCCGTCATTTTGCATCTTTATATATAGTAAAAATATTAAAAGAGAAAAGCAAATAAACCAAAGTTTAAATTTAAAAAATTAATAAGATTAAAAATACTGGTTGAAATAACATTAGATGCAGATTCTAATAGCTTCGTTATGCTCCCGAGTGAATAGAAGATATGGGATGGACTAACGCTTTTAAAATATAAATAATACTCTAGTTGTTTATTTTTTTATCCCTGTCATTTTGCGTCTATTTATAGCAAAAATATTAAAAGACAAAATAAGTAAACCAGAGTTTAAATTAAAAGGGTCAGGGGATCAAGCGCAACCAACTAGTTATGCTGAATTTTGTTCGAGTCAGCACACTCTTTGAGCCAGGAAAAATAATAATGGCTGAAATAACAACATTAGATGCCGATTCTGGTGGCTTCATTATGCTCCAGATTGAACGGAAGAAATAGGTTACGGCGTTCAAAATGAATAATACTCTCCCAGTTCTTTATTTTTTCTCCCCGTCATTTTGCATCTTTATTTACAGTAAAAATATTAAAAGAGAAAAATAAGTAAACCAAAGTTTAAATTAAAAAAAAATTAAAATGGTTAAAAATAATACTGGCTGAAATAGCATTAGATGCCGATTCTAATGGCTTCATTATGCTCCAAAGTGAATAGAAGGCATGGGCTACGGCCTTCAAAATATAAATAATACTCTAGATGTTTATTTTTTTTCTCCCCGTCATTTTGCATCTATTTATAGAAAAAATATTAAAAGAGAAAAATAAGTAAACCAAAGTATTAAAAAGGTTAAAAATAATAATAGCTGAAATAACATTAGATGTCGATTCTGATGGCTTCATTATGCTCCCGATTGAACGGAAATGTGCTATGGTGATCAAAATTAGTACTCTCCGAATTCCGGTTATTTATCTTCATTTATCGTAAAAATATTAAAAGAGAAAAAGGAGTAAACCAAATTTAAATTATATTAAATTAAAAAAGTTAAAAATAATAATGGTTGAAATAACAACATTAGATGCTGATTCTAAAGACTTCATTTTGTTCCCGATTGAACAGAATTTCAAATGAAACGGTTATCAACATAAAGTTCTGTAAAAACATGATATCGCAGATAGCAATTTTCGTTTAAAGAATGCTGCTAATTCAAGGATACTTATACTGATGATATTAAAAGTTTACGTAGACAAGCACCTTTTATTTCAATTGTTCAAACATCCTTCTTTTTAATTGTGTTTTTAGTACAAGTATAAATAATGATGTTTCATAAAACATACAAAACACTTTAATTTAAAAGAAAAGATTAAAGTTCTTTTCTTCGCACTCGGGTGATAAAGAGCAACCACCTGGTTAAATAGAATTTGACGGTATAGTGACTGAAATAACAATATTAGATGCTGATACAAATGGCTTCATTTTGCGTACACTTGATCAGAAGAAATAGGCTACGGTGTTCAAAATGAATATTAGTGATCGATTCGAGTTAGATGTCGATCAAATGGCTTCATTTTGCTCACAACTGAACAGAAGAAATAGGCTACGGTGTTTAAAATGAATATTAGTGTTCGTATTCGAATGCCTTACTTCTTCCTGTCATTGTGTTGTCCTATCATTTATAAAACATTCTTATAAATACATTGTGTCGCAAATTAGAAAATATTGCAGACCTCATTCGGCGAATTCCAGGAAATTTATATTAATCTGATTAAAAGTTGGTTCTCTTGGTTTACATGATTTTACATACACCTTTTTCTACCCAAAACGTCAAAATAACTCATTTAGGTATTTGATTAGGAAAAAAGGTAAATTGAGCGATTTTTTCATAGTGCAAGCAGTGCAATCTCAATAAAAATTGCATCAGTTATAATAATTAGTTTTTCTTAGGTTTCTATTATTGATATTTTAGCGTAAAGCATTTTTTTCCGAATTGCAGTTTACCAAAAAGTTTTCTCAGAGGGGTCAAAATGACCTCTTAATAAACATGGGACAAAAGATTTTCAAAGTAACTGTACAGTTTTTTTTAATCACCTGAAAAATAGAGCTAGGTATATGATTAATATACTTCAATAATTTACTTCACTAAAACCTATGGTATGTCATACGTTCATAGACATACGTAATTTTAGAGCTTGTTAGAGCATTAAATTTCTATATACACAGTAAGAAGTATAAGATATGTAGCAAAATTACTGTTATCATGAATTATTAAAATAAAAACAATATAATTATATCTACACACAAATACATATATGTAATGACTAAATGCATAAAAATTGAAAGCATAAATAAAATTAGTAAATAAAAATTAAAAAAAATTTAGCAAGAAGAAAATACTTTGCTGTAATAAGTTGCACATTACTGTTAACAATTATACATTATTGTTAACAATCAAAATTTATGTTAAATGTTAAAATTGATTTATTTATGTTATTTGTCATAAAACTAGATATGATTTTTATAAATCAAAATATATTTTGTCGAATTATCCACATATTATTACGAAAAAAAGTATTTCTCAAATTTTGTATAGTTATTTGTACATAAATTTCATTGCTATGTTCCTATATAAATGTTAAGCATATAGGGAGAAAAAAAGTAATTGGCTAAACCTGTAGCGTATTAGGAATATTATAAATGATTATTGCTAGGTGACTAATTTTTTATACATATATTTTTTATTTTGTAATTTTTTCCCTTATTTAATGTTTTATATGCTTCATGTTACAAGAATATTTATTGTAAAATCACGTCTGAGTTATTTGTCCAAGTTTAGTACAGTTTATCAATAGAAATCTTCTGTTTATAAATATAAATTTGTTGCATACGAAAAGAATTTATTGCATAAAGTTTGTGACAAAAAATTATGAATTTTACTTAAAACTACTTGAAAATACATAGTAGAAGATATAAAATATTCATTCTGACACAGTTTTACAAATTTATTTTAAAATCACTACTTGATTTCGTTTATCAATTTAATAGTGTCACAATGAAAAGCTAATAAATTTTAAAGATACATAATTCTAATGTACACATATTTTTATGAGCTCACATATCAAAGATTTGATACAAGATTCATAAATACTGAGGAAATATAGATAAATGTACAGAAATGTGAAATTTATTATATGCATAAATTCATTCATAATTTAAAGTTAACCACATACTTTAACGTATGTTTTTACTTCACTATTTAGGCAATCCTCTGCAATAAAAATTTTATGTTAAAGATTATAAATACAAATTTGTTGCAAACAGAAAGTCGAAGCTAAAAAAGCCTGAATTTCAATATAAACATTTATATAGTGTATCAGTTGTATCAGAAATTTCAGTAAATTACCTTCGAGAAATTGTTGTTTTGGAACCGATATAAAAAAAGTATTCTGATATAATTTTTTTAACAACAATATTTTTAAAAGATACAGTTTTTTAAAGTCACGGATTTATGTTTTATTAGTTTTGTACATTTTATCAAATGTAGTCATATAAAACTTTAAAGATACAAAATTCCTATTATGCATATACTTTTATTTACACATCAGAGACAAGAGTAATAGATAAATATTTTCATGGAGAACTGATTATATGAGATTTCTCTATGAAATTATTAGGTCAGACTGGATATGTTTTTAAAGTCACCGATTTTATTTTTACTACTTTAGTATATTTTAATGTAGTCTTATAAAAAAAATCTAAAATAAACTTATAAATCTGATATTATACATTTTATTAACGATAGTGAGTCTGAGATATCTATGAAATTATGTCAAAATAAATATTTTATTACCCATCTAAAACATTTTTTTAATTTTTTTGTTTTAGGTGTTAATTTTAAAGTTAATTTTATGTCTCTCATCAATAAGTAGGAAAATAGTCGCATGAAACTTAAATTATGCTTACATTTTTACCAGTTTTCATACTTAAGATTTGATACAAGAATAATGCGTGAATTTTTTCTTGGACTATTGGTTATATGAGATATTTATTAAATTATTCTGTCAAATTGTTTATTTTATAACCATCCTAATATAATTAAAAAAAAATTATTTTACATTCATTACAGTCTTTTTTTTTTTTACTATCCTTGTTTAGGTCTTCAATAGTCTATCAATAAGTATTTAAGACACAAAATTTCTAACTGGCATAATTTTTTATCAGTTCACACATGTAAGACCTGATATAAGATTAACGACTATTGAGGAAATGCGGATATATGTACAACAATGTGAAATTTATTATGCTTACATTTTTAACAGTTTCCATACTTAAGATCTGATACGAGAATAATGCGTGAATACTTTCGTGAAATATTGGTTATATGAGATTCATTAAATTATTCTGTCAAATTGTTTATTTTATAACCATCCTAATATAATAAAAAAATTATTTTGCAGTCATTACTGTCTTTTTTTAACTACACTGTTTTAGAAATCTTCAATGGTCTATCAATAAGTATTTAAGAGACAAAATTTTTAACTGGTACACATTTTTATCAGTTCACACATGTAAGACCTGATATAAGATTAACAACTATTGAGGAAATGCGGATATATCTACAGCAATGTGAAATTTATTATGCTTACATTTTTAACAGTTTTCATACTTAAGATCTGATACAAGAATAATGAGTAAATTTTTTCGTGGAATATTGGTTATATGAGATTTTTATTAAATTAATCTGCCAAATTGTTTATGTTATAACCATCCTAATAAAATTAAAAATTAATTTGCAGTTATTACAGTCTTTTGTTTTACTATACTGTTTTAGAAATCTTCAATGGTCTATCAATAAGTATTTAAGAGACAAAATTTCACATTGGCATACATTTTTATCAGTTCACACATGTAAGACCTGATATAAGATTAACAACTACTGAGGAAATGCGGATATATGTACAACAATGAAATTTATTATGCTTACATTTTTAACAGTTTTCATACTTAAGAACTGATGCAAGAATAATGCTTGAATTTTTTTGTGGAATATATGAGACATTCATTAAATTATTCTGTCAAATTGTTTATTTTATAACCATCCTAATATAATTAAAAAAAATTTTTGCAGTTATTACAGAGGTTATTTTACTATCTATGTTTTTTAGAAGTTTTCAATGGTCTATCAATAAGTATTTAAGAGACAAAATTTCTAACTGGCATACATTTTTATCAGTTCACACATGTAAGACCTGATATAAGATTAACGACTATTGAGGAAATGCGGATATATGTACAACAATGTGAAATTTGTCATGCTTACATTTTTATCAGTTTTCATACTTAAGATCTGATACAAGAATAATGCGTGAATTTTTTTGTGGAATACTGGTTATATGAGATATTCATTAAATTATTCTGTCAAATTGTTTATTTTTACACCTATACTAAACTATTAAAAAATTATTTTTCAGTCATTACAGTCTTCTTTTTTTTTTATACTATCCTTGTCTTAGAAGACTTCTCATGGTCTATCAATAAGTATTTAAGAGACAAAATTTCTAACTGGCATACATTTTTATCAGTTCACACATGTAAGACCTGATATAAGATTAACGACTACTGAGGAAATGCGGATATATCTACAGCAATGTGAAATTTATTATGCTTACATTTTTAACAGTTTTCATACTTAAGATCCGATGCAAGAATAATGCGTGAATGTTTTCGTGGAATATTGGTTATATGAGATATTCATTAAATTATTCTGTCAAATTGTTTATTTTATAACCATCCTAATATAATTAAAAAAATTTTTTTGCAGTTATTACAGTCTTTTTTTAATTATTATTCTTGTTTTAGAAGTTTTTAATGGTCTATCAATAAGTATTTAAGACACAAAATTTCTAACTGGCATACATTTTTATCAGTTCACATAAGCAAGACCTGATATAAGATTAACGACTACTGAGGAAATGTGGATATATCTACAGCAATGTGAAATTTATTAGATGTTTAAATTCATATTTAATGTCCACCTCATATATAAAAATATTTTTTTCTAGTTAGGCAATCAGCTGTGATACAAACTTTAGCGTAGAAGGGAAACAGAAATTTGTGGCTCAAAAAGTTTAATTTTGAGTTTTGCGATGAATGTCTCCGTAGAGAGCAATAACGCAGAAACTCATATCTATCGAACAAAAATAAAAATAATAACAATTTTAAGAAAGTTTTTTTTCTCCTCTCTTTCTTTTATTTTCAAAGAAATGAGAGGAATGCAAGTTTTTATCAAAGAGAAGATTACCGGATAGAATTACGGAGTATTTTGTTTTTCATTAAATTCTTCGATGAATAATTTCGGCTCCCAAAATTAATTAAAGGAGATACTAGACTGAGCCGTTTTAGAAAGATATATTTATAATAGTGTTTTCCCCCTGTTTAATCATAATTGCTTTTGTATTATAATTTGTTTTGTCACGGAAAGAAAATTTTAATTTTTAAAAATTATGTCTGGTGTTTTTCCTTATTTAATTTTGTAGAAAAGCATGCGAAATAACTATGATTAAAATTTTTATTGATTTATTATAGGCTTAGCTGTTTGAAGTTATAAAAATATTTTTAAAACTGTGTGGTTTTGTGGTATTACTTGGGTTGGTTATTTATCACTATGACTTAAGCTTGTAAAAAAAGTAAATTTATTAAAATTTCTTTCCGTGTATAACATAATTTATTAAGTAAGAAATATTCTAAAATTTTTCTTGATTTTTTTTTACACATGATACACTGTTTAAAAATTAGCTAAAGTATTTTTTAAAAGTTATTGATACTTTAGAAAATATTGCATTAACTTTCAAAGTTTTTTTTACATCTATCATGGGGAAAATATAAGATTCAATAAAATTACGAGCAGTAAAAGTTTATTATCATATTGCTTCATAAGTACTGATATTTTCAAAACTATCTAATAAAAAGAACTTTCTATTGCAATTACTTTGGTTTAAAATATTTAATTCTAGTTTAAAAATACACTTATATTTTTCATATATAAATCATGATTTAATTATGGAGCAAAAATGTGTAATTAGAAAATTAAACAGTTAAAACAAAAATTTAATTACCTATATTAAAAATAAAAAACCCTTTTGCTTTTAATACATACGTGCAGATGATTTGATTTGATAAAATCAAGTTTGAAGCATTTTTAGTTTTATCATAAGATCTCATTGTATACATGAATTATTAGTCAAATGCCTAATATTTTGAATGCCTAATTACCGATTTCCCCCGCCCCCCAGGACCCCCCCCCCCCCCCAGGTCCCCCCGCTCCCCCATAAACATCACCCAAAATGATTACCCCCCCCTCCCTCCCCCCCCGATCCGCCCCCTACCATTAAATTATTCCCTGCTCGAACCTGATTTATTCTTTCTATTCCGTATATTACATCTAATTCCTTACTATTTTTATGACTTGGGGGAAAAAAAGTCTCTTCGAATATGCATGCCTGCCGTGGGATTCGAACCTGCTAACTTCGCTTACTAATTTTACTAAGCGACCTATACCTTTAGAGGAAGCAACCTATCTGAAATTATATATTTTCTTCATAATCACATGGAACACAATTAGGTGGTATATTAATTCAGTTTTATCATAAGATCACATCGTATACATGCATTATTAGTCAAATGCCTAATATTTTGAAGTTTAACATATGATTTCCGATACGCTACCATTAAATTATTCATGGCTCAAACCTGATTTGTACTTTCTATTAGAAATTTGCATCGAATTCTTTACTATTTTTATGAATTGAAGAAAAAAAGTATCTTCGACCATTCATCCCAGCCGTTGAATTCGAACCTGCGAACTCCTCTTACTATTTTTACTATTCGGAGAAGAAACAATCTATCTGAAATTACATATTTTCTTCATAATCACTATTGGAACACAATTAGGTGGTATATTAATTCAGTTTTATCATAAGATCTCATTGTATACATGCATTATTAGCAAACTGTCTAATATTTTGAAGTTTAACATATGATTTTCGATACTCTACTATTCAATTATTCCCGGCTCGAACCTGATTTATTCTTTCTATTCCTTATTTTACATCTAATTCCTTACTATTTTTATGATGTGGTGGAAAAAAAAAGCCTCTTCGAAATAAGACATTTTCCTCGCAAATACTACTACATTTAAACCCAATCTTTCTCCTTTTTCACTTTTCTCCGAGACCCCGCAAGCCTAAACGAATTCCGAACCACTGTTATTTCTCTTCCGCCGGCGGGCGAACGATGTTAGAACACCATAACAATAAAAGCCAAACATTTCCAAATGCACATTCCCTATAAAAGCGTTGCCGAAATGAAAAGGAAACTCTTGTTAGTTGAAAAGCAAAGCGACACCGAATTTCCATCACATCTTTCGCTGGAGCTCCCCTTTTTCCCGCTCTCTGATTGAGTTCCGGAGCAATCAAAACGGTACGTCATTTCTGGCTAAAGCCCGCTATGCTTGATTTACAGACAGGGAATGCCTTCACACTCTCCGAATGGATTTCTCCCGAGTTATTACTTTTCGCAACGTGCGGGCACCCGAGAGCGTGTCTCAAACGACAATTCCATAGCCAGAAATCAAATCAGAGTGCTCGGATAACATTAGGGGTTTCCTAGATATCCATAAGTAGGGTTTACTTCGGAAAGAAATGGAGAGTGGGAGTAAATATGGGGATACTGACAGACATGTTCTTGAAAACACAAATTTTTCAGAGCCTGAACCTTGATGCTGTATGAGAACTACCTCGAACAGAAAAGTTTTGAGAAATAGTCAATCCCTCTAATTGATAGAAATCAACTACCTTAGAAATATATATATATATATATATATATATATATATATATATATATATATATATATATATATATATATTTATATATATATATTATATACTATATATATATATCTATATATATATATATATATATATATTTATACATATATAAATATATATTTATATGTATAACACACTCACACACACACACCACACACAAAATCATATTATATATAATATATGTCTGTGTGTGTGTGTGTGATACGGACGAGATTCATTCAAAATCAAACAAAACTCGTGCACAAAGACAAATGTGATCCCGCACAAGTAGGGACTACGAATAATCCCTAAGTCACAATTGATCACGTGATAAAAAATACCATGATTAAAGAGAGAACTTGCTAACTATTGGCTAAAGTAGTAAAAAAAAAAAAACAGACAGAGGCTGAATTAAGTTTATATCGTGTCTGGAGGGAAAAAATCAGAATTAACCGCGCATACCCCGAACTTACTTTATGAACAAAAGTTATTAAATTAATATTAAAATACGTAAATAAGGGATTTTAATATTACAAACTAACACACACACATACATATATATATATATATATATAAATATATTACCACACACACTATATATATATCTATCTATCTATCTATTTATATATATATATATTATATATGTATATGTATATGTATATGTATATGTATATATATATTTATATATAAATGGTTCTTTCCTGTTAAAAATGAGTATTTGATAATGATGAATCAAAATGAGATTTTGATTTTTTTGTAAGCCTAAATAAAAATTTGATGTAAACATCCTGTCTTTCTTGTACGCCCTTTAAATTATACAAATTTTGAGTGCATGTGTCAACATAATTATCATATGTACATTCCTTTCACGGTTCAAAGTTTGTTTTGTTCTCAAGGTGACTGTTTTATATGAGTGTAGTTCAGTATTGAGTGTGCATATTTTATAGGATATTTTTAATAAACTACCGAAGGTCTGGTCCTTAATTATATAATATTTGTAAAGAATTTTCTACTAATACTTTTGTTTCAACAAGGAATCTCAGATATATTTCTAAAAATCCTTTTTTTTTTTAAAGAGTTTAGAACAGGGTTACTGATTTTGTCTTAATAATGATAAAAAATCAAGTAATAGACAGTCCTAAGATGGTCATTGGATTGGTAAAATTATTCATTATAGGTTTCCTTGTATGGCACTTTTCGTGGATATTCCAGGCATATTTTAAGATGTATTTTGATTAGATTCAGATAAAAGACGAGGTTAATGTCCCCCTATAATACTTTCCACCCTACATCACCCTATAACACTTTCTTGGAGCTCCCATGTATATTTATCACTTATATTGATTAGATTCAAATAAAAACAGCGTTAAAATCCTTGAATGAATCCAAGGTCTAACCTTAATTTCAGGACTCATTGGATTGTTAAAATTATTCAGAACAGGTTTCACCCTATAACAATTTCTTGGATCTTCAACGTATATTTATCAAGTAAATTTATTATATTTAAACTAAACTCACTGTTAAGATCCTCGTGTGGTCTAACGAAAATTTCAGAATACATTGGACTGGAAAAATTTTCTAAAATTATACTTTCACCCTATAACCCTTTCTTGGACCTTCAAAGCATATTTATCAAGTAAATTCATTATATTAAAATAAAAGACATGGTTGAAATCCTTGAGTGGTCTAACGATAATTTCAGGACTCATTAGACTGGTAAAATTATCTAAAATAGGTTTCCCCCTATAACACTCTCTTGTATCTTCCATGTATTTATATCCCGCAAATTCGTTAGATTGAAGTAAAAGACATAGGTAGTTGTTGAGAGGTCTAACGATAATTTCAGGACTGGTAGGATTATTTTATTTAGAATATTTTATAATATTTTTTTAGGATCTTCTGTGAATATTTAACACGTATATTGATTACATTCCGCTGTTTGTGTTCTTTCAAAAGGAATACCTTGAGTATTCCACACAAGCACCACACCCAACCACATGTGGCTTATGTTGCCATGAGCAACTTGCTTGTATCGACCTATTCTGACGGTTCTATTTGTTTGCTGACCACTTAGGCATGTAATGTTGATAACGGTTTTGTTTGGCAGTTGTCCTTTGTTATCCCTTGTTAAGTTACTTGTCTGAAATTTAACATTTTAATCTCTGTTGATTAATGCTGTTACTCGTTAAAGATTTAGCCTGGGTAATACTTTATAAGTTACCAAACTTTCCTGTTTGCCTTTTCATTTATTTACACAAATAAATCCTATGATTTCTTTCAAAATTTCTGTGTTTATTAAATACATTTATGCTTAAATAAAGTCAAGTAAATATGTTACCATGTTCTTTTATTCCTGTATGTATGCATGCATGACTGTATATATATATATATATATATATATATATATATATATATATATATATATATATATAATACATATATATATATATATATGCCTATAAATAGTTCTTTCCTGTTAAAATTGAGTTTTTTTATTTATTTTTTTTATTTTATTTTATTTTATTTTATTTATTTATTTTTTTTTTTTTTTTGTAATTTGTAAATAATATAAAAAAATCTGTGGACATCATGACTTTCTTGTACGCCCTTTAAATTATACAAAGTTTGTTTATTTTGAGTGCTTGTGTCAACAGAATTATTTTTTCATTCCCTTCATGGTTCAATGTGAGTTTCGTTTCTCAAGGTAACTGTGTTATGAGTATAGCTTGATATCTTGATTACAATACATAAATCTCGTGGTGACATGCAGCATTAACATCATTATATTCAGATTTTTACTTTTATTAATATATCATAAGCTGAAATTTCTGTAAGTAAATTTATCTTTTTTACTCTGTGATAGGAACGGTCACTTTAAAAGCATTGTTTAAACTATTTCATGTAGTATTATTACAACTGCATATGAATATAGCGACATTTTTTACTGTTTTAATAGGTAACTGGCAGCATTAATATCGGTTGCATGGAAAAATTTTGGTTATGTAGAATATAGATTGCAATCAAAGGAGGAGTTGTACAACTAGATGCTATAACAGTATTATATACAAAATTTCAACAGTCTACGTTTAATAGTTATTGAGTAGTTATGCGAGATACATAAGTGTCAAACTGCGTACAAGAATGTTCAAAAGAAATGTATAAAGTTCATATAGACGTAATGCTTGTCAAAATTGACTCAGGGATGGTCAAAATGAGTACATCCGTTAAAATGTGTACTCTGAAATTATTCGTGATTAAAATAAATTTCTTAACGTCATACAAAGAAATAAAAATAGTAACTATCAAAACAAATATTTATTTATCTACACCAGTAGCCAGGCACGTGGAATCCCAATTACTAGCCTATTCTTGCCCCTCAGTATTTAGTTACAACTTAATTAAAACCTTTGAGAGTAAAGAACGTGGCAAAATGCATATCATTCATAATATAGTATAAAGATAGATAGAAAGATGTCTCAACTTATTAGCATGACTTTCGTATTCTACATTTCATCATAGCAGTCTAGCAACAATGCAAACGAAGCCATTTTTATGAAGAAACAAAAAAGTTGTTACACGCAGTTAAAATAAGCTTTTGCATTCAGTTTGGCTTCCCCTATCGACCCAATCCTTTTGTTCTCGCTTTAAGAAGACAGTGAAATTTCGAAACTAATTTATTTTGCATATAAACAATCGCCTTGAAATTGAATTATGTGAAATTTCACCATGTGACAGTGTATACAATCTCGATTTTTTCTTTGTCAATTTTTAAAAAGAGGGACAAATATATATTTATTTTTAAATTAGTAAAGAAAAATTTTATCATATTCTCTCTTAAAAATTTAATTACGGAAATTTTTATCGTACCCTTTACAAAAAAAAAAAAATAAACATTCAAACAAAATAATGTTTTGAATAAAATTTAAATTTGTCTTTCCCAATCGATCCTATTCTTTTGTTCACGGATTGTTTAAGTTGGAGGACTTTTAAAACTAATTTATTTTGAATATAAACAATCACCTTGCAGTTGAATTATGCAAAATTTTACTATGTAACAGTATAAACAATCACGATTTTCTCTTTGTCAATTAGTAAAAATAGCGAGAAATATATATTTACTTTAAATTAGTAATGAAAAATTTTATCATGCTCTCTCTAAAAAATTTAATTACGGAAATTTTTATTGTACCCTTTACAAAAATATAAACATTCAATGAATAATGTTTTGAATAAAATTTAAATTTGTCATTTCCAATTGTTCCTATTATTTTGTTCACGGATTGTTTATGTTGGTCTACTTTCAAAACTAATTTATTTTTAATATAAACAATCGCCTTGCAGTTGAATTATGTGATAGTATAAACAATCACTATTTTCTCTATGTCAGTTAGTAAAAATAGTGAGAAATATATATTTATTTTTAAATTAGTAATGAAAAATTTTATCATGCTCTCTGTTAAAAATTTAATTACGGAAAATTTTTATTGTACTCTTTACAAAAAAGGTAAACATTGAAATAAAATATTTTTTTTAATAAAATTTAAATTTGTCTTTCCCAGTCAATCCTATTCTTTTGTTCACGGATTGTTTACTTTGGTAAACTTTCAAAACTGATTTTTTTTAATATTATCAACCGCCATGAAAATGAAGTATGAGAAATTTTACTAAGTGACAGTATAAACAATATATGTACAAGTGACATCATTTCTCAAAAAGGAAAAAAAAAAGGACATCGTTTTCCTCTTTTATATTATTTTTATTGTAGTGCAAGAAACTAGCAAATTCAGTACTGTTAAGCTGAATACGCCATTTCTTTTCTGTAGCATATACCAATAGGTCGACATTGCTACTAAGTAATAGAGGATCTAATAATAGCACCTCATCTGTTTTTGATTTTTATTTGTCACATTTTATCACATTTTTGTCACTGTCCTCTGTCAACTTTTTAATTTGATATCCAATCTTTATTTCATTAACATGCTACCGTCTTTTGCCAATGCACAAGTTCACATATAGAATGACAGAATTCAGTCTGTCATTTTTATACATTTTAATGCAAAAATGATATTTCAACTTCTTATGAAACAAAAATTGATATTAGTTTTCTCTTTTTAAGAAATAATAGAAAGTTATAAATATAGAATAGGTCTTTTCATGATTGTAATGTAAACCAAAAATATATCTACTGAAATTGGTAAAGAACATAATCATAATCCTACTATTTGTATGCAATTTTTACACATATCAGTAAAAGCTGAAGCAAGCTATTATATCATTTTTACACATTAACGTAAATATAAATAAAAATGAAGAGTTTATAAAGATGAAGGAAGAGGGTTATAAAGATAGAATAGGAATTTTCTCGGTTGTAAATTAAACAAAAAAAAAAATAGCATCTCCACTGTTAGAAATTGTCAGTCTTACAACTTGTATGTCATTTTTACACATATTAGAGTAAAAATAATAAATAAAAATAGAGAGTTTATAAAGATGAATGAGGAGAAATATAAAGATAGAATATACCTTTCCTTGTTTGGAAAATAAACCAAAAAAATGATATCTCTATTGTCATGACGCAGTCATACTCCCATAACTTGTATGCCATTTTTACACATATTAGTATAAAAATGACTTCCATCCATTTTATTTATTATTTTACATGAAAATTATAAATAGAAATAAAAAGATGAATGAAAAGAGGTGTAAAGATGGAGTATGCCTGCCTTGTTTGGAAAATAAACCAAATAAATGACGTCACTATTGTCAGATCGCAGTCATACTCCCACAACTTGTATGTCATTTTTACACATATTAGTATAAAAATGACTTTTCCATCCGTCAAAAGAGAAAATAATATCATATCTCCATTTTTAAGAAATGTTTGAAAGTTATAAATATGGAATACGACTCTTCCAACAAGTCTGACATTTCTACAAAGTAGTGGAAGACCTAGTGGTAGTCTCAGAGCTTGTATGTCATTTTTACACGCCGGCAGAAAAAAGACGAGCTGTTTAAGAGCCCCAATTAAATTTTACGAGTTTTCTCCCCCCGTTGCCACCAATTTATTCGCAGCAAATCGTCCGGGCCAGGGGAGGTCGACTTTTGTGGCTGTTTTATCTGCAGTAAAACTAATTCCAGATCACAACTTCTGATTGACGACCACTTAAATAAACACTTCCTCTACACCTAGGACGGAAGGGGGAAGAATTCGGGACAGAAAAAGAGCGCGTGTCTTTCAGTTAGGTTGGTTTCTACGGTTTTTGTGTTAGGATCTGGGCAGAGGGACTTGTTGAAGTTTTTATGGAAGATATCTGCGTCGAAAAGACGGATATCTCTGTTATAAACATATAAACAATGGCGTTTATTTCTGATGAGATATTCAAATAATACAGCGGTACAATATGTACATGTGTGTGTGTGCATGTATATACAGTGAAGCTTGATTACTGTTTATAACGTCAAACCTGTTTGAAACTATAAATCTGTTTGTAATGATAAACTTATTGGCAACCTTACTATATTCCTTATCTATTCATTGTTTATTTATTCTACTCAAAATCGCTAAGATGCTATAAATTACTATACAAATATTTACATTTGAAATTAGTGAAGGTTAAATATGAAACTTTAGGTATAATTATTCTCATATTACGCACTCTACGCACGTAAACATAGGATGGTCAAACAGGCAAACTGTCCAATGATAAGATGAACTGATTAATAATATTTTTTTAAATCCATATAACTTTTATATTTTCGAAAGAATATTGGTTAAAAAAAAATGTCGTTATGTAACAAAAAGTTTTCTACCAAAGGCTTAATATCTTAAATAAGGAAATAAAATTAGAAATTGATGGTTTATAAATATTTTATAAGTATTAGACCATAAGTTGAAGCCTTTTGTAAAAGTGTACTGAAAAAATTTACTATTTTTTACTATCTCTCTCCCTCTTTCTCTCTACACACACACACACACATATATATTATATAGACACACACATATATATATACACACACCACGCATATATATACATATGTATTTATATTTATGTATCATTATATGTATGCGTTCATGCATACGCATATACTTAATTTAGTATATTAGGAAATTTCATCTAATTTTTTTGGACTAAATAAAGCGAAGTAAAATATATTAGAATAACTTTTTTAGTAGAAGTAAGTAATATTAAGAGCTGATTAAAATTGAGAATAAACAATTTCATTCGTCACAAATTTATGTGCATTTTTTTTTCGGGGGTGAAAAGGATAAAAATAATTGTTTAAAAGAATTTTTTTATTTGCCAATTTTCTCAAATAATTTCCATGAGTGGTTGTTTCTCAAAGTCTCAATTTCTATAATAGTAGGTACACGTCTTGGTAATAAAATAATTAATGATTTTTATAAAACATTTCATTATTAGTTGATTAGCCTTAGAAAAAATCATTTTGCATAAATTTGTGTGCATTTTTTTGCATTGGCGTAATATAATACAAAGAATGGGAAAAAAATTATTTGTCATTTTCATAAATTACGTTTCTTTATTTCTAAACTTTAATTACTGGTTTTAGTAAGACTTAAATAAATAACAACAGATTTTGTCATTTAAATAATTTTATCATGCTCACCAAACTTGTTAGACATTTCCTCCCCCCCAAGAAAAAAAAACAGAACTTTTGATTATTTATAACATATAAACAGATGCACAAATCAAGCAAAAAAGTTTAAATTAATTAATAGGCATCAAAGGAATTTAATAAACCTGATTAAATATATAAATTTTTTAAAAAAGCTTCATTCTGTGTAGTTATGTGACTTTTTTCCTGAAGGAAAAATATCATTGGATGAAAAGTTTTTAGCTTTTGTATTGGTCAAATTATATTATTCAATGACTTGGAAAGCTTTAATTACTAGAGTAGTAGTTTTATAGGCTTCCGGTGGCAGCAAATAAAAAATAAAGGATTTTATCATGCTCAGCATGCTAAGTTGCTTTTTTTTCTGCCAAGAAGAATAACAGAGCTTTAGATCATTAATAACATGTAAATAGATACACAAACACCCATAATAATTTCAAAATAATGAAGGGGATACCGCAACAAGTAATCTATCACCTCCAAGAAAGAAAGGTGATAGCGTTTAACGCCAGGGTAACTTCCTTAAGCATTAACGTACGGCATGCTTGAAGAAAAAAAAATAGCGATATGAATTTCAAAATTAATAGCTGTGGATTACATAATGATAGTAATTTTCCCTCCTCTCTATTATTGCGTTAACTGCTGAAGACTTTCAATTGTCGTTAATACCGATGTTTATCTTTACTCTTGAGGCTCTTTTTTTTATATGTGCTATGTAATAATATTTTATGCTGCGTTTATTTTTAGAAGCTGGTAGAACCATTGTATATTTAAGAGTCTTTATACAGTTTGTTGTGTAATATTTGGTGATTTCTGGTGTTTACTATAAGAATATTTATCTTTAATAACATGTTTAACAACATTTTTCAGTTTGAATTATACTATTACATTTGCACACACACGTATGTGTCTATGATTAAATTAACTAGCACCATATCGTATGTATATATATTCTGTATATTTGTGCATGTATATATATATATATATATATATATATATATGTGTGTGTGTGTGTGTGTGTGTGTGTGTCCATGATTTTATGCATTGTTATGTGTAAATTAAAGCTTCAGAAATTATGTTATGAAAAAGTATAGCGTCAACATAATAATAAAAAATTAAATGGTAAAATAAAAACAAATCTAAGGAGATTCTAACTCAGTATTTAAATATTTTTTGTTTTTGGTCACATAAAAACAACTGAAATCTAATTTATAAGTTTTTACTAATAATTTTCTATCTTTTTGAAATTTTGTATAAATATTAATAATTAATGACGTGACTGCTTTATTTTCGCGTTGTATTGAAGTTTTAAGGCAAGTTTAAAGGAAACTATATATATATATCTTGTTACTAAATTTGCTGTAGAATGTTATACTTTGCAGCAATTTTATTGAAAACAACTGAAAATGAACAACCAAAAGTTTTTAGAATATTCTTTATTAATTTTCAATGTTGAAAACTCACATTGCCTATTTTATTAATAACAATACTAAATTGTCTCTTCCTTAGTAAATTTCAAACTATTTATAAAAGTGTAGAAATAAATGGCTGTAGTTAGGTTATTTTTTTTTTATCGAAATTTTTTTTTTCAGAGAAATTTTTTCATGGAAATTCAACATTTCTAAAATTTAGGCACAGAGAAAAATTTCTTCTTTTCAATAAATTTGAGTCTTTATAAGTCTGGAATTGCATTGAATTTTAATGTTAGTGCATTTCTCTTTTATCCATACAGGGATCTGTCCAAGAAAATTCTATTATTTTGCTAAAATTCATGGCAATTTACCTATTACAGGAAAAAAAAATTCCTCTGAGTAAGCTTCACAGACTTTATACAGTAAAAATACGGAAATGTATCGTAGTTTAATTTTTGTGCATATTTTTGTAACTTTTTATGTAAATTTCCTTATTTTACTAAAATTTATGGAATTTTTCTAAACAGAGGTAAGTAAATTACTGTTAAGTAAATTTTACACTTTTTATATAAATACTGAAATGTATCGTAGTTTATGTTAGTGTATCTTTGTTTTATCCTTAATGGAATTTTATCATGAAAATTACGTTAATTTACTAAAATTCGTAGAAACTTATTAAACATATTGAAATAATCTTTTGCGTAGTAAATTTTCTATTCCCTTCAAAATTACGGAAATGTATCATTTAACATAAGTGTATTTTTCTTTTCTCCCTAGAATAATTTTTCCATGGAAATGAGGAATTTGCACATGTGGGGGATTTGAACAACTTAGTGTTTTTCTGGTAATTTCAGACTCGTAGATTCCAAAAATGTTCTCAAAAATGTAAAAAACTGGGTCCATCATTTAAAAAATTAATTTTAAAGTTAAGCGAAAATCACGTGACATCAAAAAGCTCCGTGATTGGTTGTGATGTCATCGTTCATGCAGACCAATATTTTTGTATTGCTTTTAAGCGCGCACTATTTTCCGATTTTGTTTTTGCAAGTTCCTGAAATTTTCTAGCTATCAAAATTTATTTTTATTTAAACCTGAAGGTTTATTTTATCGATCTAGATAGCTTAGTTATCTCAATTTGTCATAAATGTCTCTTCTACCTGGATTTACCAATCAGACAACCTCCCGAAAATTGACAGCATGTCAATGTTTTCATTCTTGGCAAAAAAAACCGGATTTTATGGGAGCAGAAATACGAGGAATTAAAACCCAAAGGTGTGTAAAATCATTTACATTTTTTTTTCCAATTTTACTTAACATGTATTAATACTATTAATACTTTATTCATGCTAAACACAGCTCTTTTGTTTGTAAACACAAACAAGTCAAATAAATATACATATATCATATACATACACATTTGTAGTTGCATCGTTTTTTATAAATAGAGACGGGTGTAATATTAAAATAAAAATTAGAGGAGGTATTTTTTGTGAGACCGGTCTCATTAGCCTTCGTGTTGCAAAAAGTAGACCGTAGCATTCCAAAACCAAACCAAAACAAAATCAATTCTTAGATATTTTAAATATGATGAAAAGAAATTTAAAATCTTTAAATGGCTTTACTTAATTATTTATACATTTTTAAATAGCAATACAATTTTATTGCCTTTAATATTAATGTCAAATTAAAAAATGTATAAAATTTCTCAAATTAAATTTAATTTTTAAAGTAATATAATTATTAAGTATTTTAAAAATATTATACTTTTTTTTTTCAAATTAGTCACCAATTTAATCGAAAAATATCACTGTTACATTTGATACATAAGAAAGTATGCATCTCTGAAGAAAATATTTATAATACCTTGAAAATACATAACTTTCCCCTCCCCCGAGTTATTTATTAGATAATTATATGCTTTAGATATTTATATGTTTTTCGATATTTATATGCTTTATAAAATATTTATTGTACTTGAACTCTGTGATAATACTCGAAAATTAGCAGTTTTAAAAGTTAAATAGCAGTGGTTAATCAACAATCCTTTTAAAGGTATAGATGTATTTTATATACTTTAATTGTTCTAAAATAGTAATATTTAAACAAATGCAAGCATTTATTTACCGAAAAATGGTCTTCACAAACCCATAGAGATGATTTATATGATAATTTGAGGTTTAATTTCTCATCCCTTTTCATCTCAGTTGTCCAGATTTTACGTGTATGTGGGTCTTTTGGGACGCTGAAAAATATCTTCTCATTGCAATTAGTTGTTGTATTTTTACAGAGTGGCACAATACAATATTTAGAGTATGATTTTTTAATGCCAGACATAACAAAAAAATGCTATTATATGCGATACTTTACACAAAAAACAAATTTAAAAGTCGCCTTTTAACATGTAAACAGCATAGGAGCTCGGTGTTTACATGAACGATGACGTCACAAACTCGGCGGAGATAAAGTAGCGTTTTTGAGAGACGTTAAAGAGTCCGCTATAAAACCCATTAGAAATCACTCATTAGGCCCCCCAAATGAAAGAAAAATAGCTACTGTCCTGCTTACTTTTTTGTCTTCTATCGTTTAAAATCAAAATTAGAAAACGTGAAAATTCCTCATTCTGTTATATTACTAAAATTCTGGGAAATTTACAAAATAGGAAAACAATTTCTCTGTTTAAGTTTCACAGTCTTTGTAAAACTACGGAAATGTATCGTAGTTTAATTTTAGAACATAATTTTTTTTATCCATGGAAGAATGTTTGTATGTATATTCTCTTATTACTAATTCATGGAAATTTACTATGAAAAGGAAAAAAATCCACTGTTTAGTATATTTCACATTTTTTATTTTAATAGGGAAATGTATTGTACTGTAATTTACTAAAATTCATAGAAATTTACAAAAATATGGGAAAAATCCTTTTTGCATAGTAAATTTATAAAACTACGGAAATGTATCGTTTAACATTAGTGCATTTTTCTTTTATCCTTAGTGGAATTTTATGATGGAAATTGCGTTATTTTACTAAAATTCATAGAAATTTACTAAAAAGAGGAAAAAAATCGTTTATGTAGTAAATTTTGCATTCTCTATAAAACTACGGAAATGTATCGTAGTTTAATGTTAGGGTACCTTTCTTTTATCCTTAGAAAAATTTTCCTCCGGGAAATTCTGAACTAGCGCGCGCTGAACACGAAATAATCTATTTAAGATGTTTACACTCTGAAAATGACACTATTCCTGCTCACAGCACCGTCTCAACGACTCAGAGACTGTAACAGCTTGAAAAGTTCCCCCAAGTAAAAAGGAGAGAGGAGGAAAAAAAAATGGAGATTGCAGTTCGCGACTAAATCCGTCAAGATTGCAATCTTCTTGTCAACCTCTCTAACCACACGCGATGGTAGGTTCAAGGTAAAAAGAAGAGGAAAACGCAAAACATAAAAACCTGATGAAAGAATGCTGATCACTAGAATCTTGCTCGTTACTGCAAGTCTTTGAATCAAGCACGTGATCGCCAAAACTTGTCACAGGGATTAATAAGTATACCTGACCGCTCACAGGGCGTATTGGATATTTATCACTGCCCATGGGATTTCTCATGCTTTCTACCCACAGTCACTTTGTTACTTTATTTATTTCATTTCGAGGGTCTATCTAAAACAGAGTGTAGTGTGTTCTCTGCAGGCAGAACATTTGAACGGTTGGTTGGATGGATGGTGTGTGTTGCGGTAACCATGAATCGGTGTTCTGGTTTTCGTTTGTTTAAATGGAAAACTAGTGTTTCAGCTTTTAAAAGGGTGGATACGGATAATCGGAACAGGTAAATAAAGCCTTGTTTATTGTCCGACAAGTAAACACTGCAAAGAAAACCTTGCAACTGACAATTTGCTTTTGTTAGACACTGAATTTATTACAAAATTCCTCAATATCTGATTTTTTTATTTCAATTAGAAATTAGATTTCTGAATAAAATAATTTAAAATAATTTTGTCATCTATTAATCAAATACTTCAAAAAAATTTCTAACATTAAAATAATTTTAAAAGGATCAGATTCTCAGCAATAAAAAGTTGCTTCTTTAAACAGCATTTGCAACATATGACATATTTATAACTTCAATCATGTAAATTCATAGCTGTAAAGCTTCAGCAATAAAACTGCACTTTATAAAAATTCATCGGGTATATTGTTAAGTAATAAGTTCTATTAGGTTTAAGTATGCATTTGGCCCTTCTCCAACAATCTTATTTTTTTATTCACGTACTATTTCTGAATTTTTTATATCTATAAATACAGTAAATTTAATTCAAGTACATGCTTTAGTCCGAAGTAAACTTTTAAAATCTGTTTCAAAATTATTAAAGGAAAAAGAATCTTATTTTCAAATTTGGGATGCTAAAAATAGAACCAAATAACTAGTGACATATTGCAAAATAAAACGAAATGTTTAGTAAATTTATACTAAAGTTATAGACAATATCAAAAACTGCAATTTATTTCTTTACGGTGGTATAAGTTATAAGTTCACTGGTAATAAACAAGTTGATGTGATCTTTTGTTCATAGAGAATTGAACGTAGACATAAAATGATTTAATGTATAAAAATAATGGGAGCTTAATTTGTAATTTGTTTTATTCTGCTACAGTTTAAAATATTTCGTCTCTGAATATGGTTTTCATAGACTGCCCTAGTCTTAAAAACTAAAGTAAATTTATAAGTTTTCATTCATTAAAATTTTATATGATTTATTTAAATTAAAATTTTTGGTAATCAATTAAGCCAATATTTTTGTTTCTGATTTTATTGTTACAAATTAATTAAAACTTCAGACATTGCTTTAATTTAATATTTATATTTTATGCATATAAATTTATTTACACTCCATTAAATTCACCGCAGGAGTGACAGAATTAAACGAGGCGATTTCTTGTTCACAGATTCATATATTCAAAAATATTCCCGAGAAATAAATAAGAGTTCCAAATGTAGATATATCAATCTCTCACCCCTTTCCTAACTCAATGAAAAGCTGTTTGCCGCAAATTTAAACGTTCTCACCTCCCTTCTCAAGCAGATTTCATTCGAAATAATTTCCCCATCGCATATTGTGCTCCCCCTCTCTTTCTATGATCGCAATTACTATAAAAGAAGACATTTCCTTCAGTGCCAGAGAAGTGTGTTAGCATTGCGCTGGCGCCGTTACATTAAGCGTTTTTGTTTCTTTTTTGCTCCTTTCGATTTTGATAAAGTTGGGGGTGGGTGGCGCCTCCAAAGTGTTCCCTTTTTTTCCTTTTCCTTTCTGTGTACAGGATCACCTACGTGTGCGCATAGCCATTATGATTCTTCAGAGTTGCGATGCCTTCTGCACTTGCCCATCATTGCCAAGCACTAGACACCATTCCTTAGTGAGTAGTTAGAGTGCTCTTGCAACACAGTGCTTGCCGCCACACAGCCTCTTGCCATCTGAATTCCGATGCTCATCGGCTGATCGGAAAACCCCTTTGTCGCTCACTAGGTTTTGGTGACACAAAACTTTTGATTCTTTCCCCCCCTTGTTTTATGGGTGTCACTTGTGAAGTAATACCGTAATGTGGCATTTCGTAACTTCAAAGAAGTGCGGTAAAATTTTGCCAAACGATGGTGAGTGCAAATTTTTGCATTATTTTATGAAAATAAAAATTATTTCTAGAATAGATTGTAAAAGAAGTAAATGAAACAGGAACACACGAAAAAAAAAAAGTAACATAGCTAATTCCATTTCTATCAAATAAGAGTTTTCTATTTAAATTTGAATAGGCACGATATTTTAGAAGAATCTTTAAATGGAATTTGTTGCTCAAAAATGTTAAAAAGAAATTAAAAAAAAAAGCTTTATCGTCTATAACTGGAACTGCTTAAAAACGAAATCTTTTAAGAAAATTTATTTTCATTTCCTGATAAAAGTTACCCGAAGTTACTTTTTAAATAAGGAACACATTTCATGGCCATTATTAAAATTACCCTTTTGAAACCAGAAAATGATAAATATATATATAAATATGTATATAAACAATTAAAGTAAAAACTGTGATAAAATCTAAAAAACAACAAATTCAAAAATTTTGAGTACTAATTTCAGAGCACTAAATTTTTTCTAGAACATAAAATAAATTAAACATTAATATCAATTTTAAAGCTTTAGCATTTTAGTAAATATTTCATGGTTTTTCTATATAAGAACAATCGCTCTACATCGAAACTCTTTGAGCTCCACGCGTTCGCTGAACTTTTGTTTTCGCTAACTTTTGTTCTCTTGAACTTTGAATATCTTAACTCCTGTATTGATTTCAGTTCTTGATGAAAATTTGTTTTAGCTAGATATCCTCGTAAAATGTATCACGAAAATAAAAATGTTTCTGACTGAATACGACCATTGAATATACACAAAATTTGATTCTCATTTCAGTTAAACCAAAACGAAGCTTTATATTTTACAAGATAATTTAAAAATAATATATTATTACTTCTTTAATTTTCTTTTCGCGTACGTTTCTACTTTAATAAGTAATACTATATACTATACAGTATAGACACTATTGCTAAAGAAAAACTTCTGTTAAATCACTTATATGTATAAAGAGTATATAAATCATGTAAAATATTAAAATGTTCTACAATATTCTGGAAGTGTTCTAGAAGAAATTTACAACTTATTGTACAGATTTTGAATACATAAGTTTTGCTTTATTGCATAGATTTAAATTCAATAAAACACCTTCATCATATAAAGAGAAACATTAATCTAACAATTTGATTTAACATAACCTAATTCTAAAATATTCGTTTGTGTATTTTCGTATTTGAAATATTTTAATCATTAAAATTGAATCAAAATCATTGAAATAGTTCTATGATTTAAATTTAACAAGCAGCGCTATTTTGTAAAACAAATGAGGGAGTATTAATTTACTTTTGAAATTTGAAAGGTATTATTGTACTGAAATAATTGCTTATAGTTAAAATATTTCTGTATCAGCTAGATATACATTCATATAAATATATTTTAACTGAATGAAAACATACTTTATAACTATAGATACACGTGACTATTTTCAGATTTCTATATGAGGTTCAAAAATTAGCAAATTATTTTATCTTTGTTCTATAGAAACATGGTATATTGTATTTATTTTTATTTAATGGTTTAAAACTAATGTAAATGGGATTTATTAATCTACAGTATTTATTTTAATATCTGAACAGCTTTTTTTAAATGGCTTAAATATCATCTCTGTGTTTACGTACTATTATTGCCTTTTATTAAAAACAAATTTCTGCATTTGACATCATTTCGTATTTAATATACCACTTTATATTATGAGAAATATTTTATAACAAATTTCTATATATTTTTTTATTTCACTAATTACAATATATAAAGTAAATTTAAAGTTGTCATCATGTAAGTCAATTTGGTAAAAAAAATAAACGAATTTATGTTTTTTTTTATTATAATAAGGATAACCATAACAATAATAACGATTTTTTAAAATCTTGATTAAAATATTGACATTGTTTAAAAGCTTTATCAGGTAACTTTTAGTAAATTCTAGAACTCATATCTTTCTCAGCATGCGAAGTAACTTCTATTAATATTCTGTTGTAAAACTGATACATATTCTGTATATTTCATAGCATAAAATCTGTTGAAACATTAAAACTGTGCCTACTAAAACTTTAATATTTATACTAAGTACATGAATAGAAAAATAAATTTATCTATAAATATTATATAATATTTTTATATAATATATTTTTATTGACACTATTAATAGTATCTATCTCGAACTAGAATTAATAAGTTTCTAATTTATGTTTTGATCTAGTAATTTAAAATAACATAATTATTGCAAAGAATTTCCTATGTTAATTTAAGAGATTTCGGAAAATATATCCTAGCTCATAAATACACACAAAAAATATATTTTGACTATAATCTAATAAAAAATATCTTTAACAAACATTTTGACCTATTAATCTTTTGTTTAAAAAAGCTTTTTTTGTAGTTTTTGTAGTAGAATTTGTCATACACTGCAAGTATAAATAAGCTTTTATGACAAGCTAAACAGTATCCATTTTTTAAAAATAGTTTTTCTTACTTTCATATATTAAAAAAGTCTTGAAAATTATATTTTTCTGATAAATTATATACTATATAACATCGCAAATAGCACAAAAATGTGCACTGTAGAAATATGGCATTTGTGTAAAAATTTCCTCTTTTTCTTATCTAGTACCCATGCTTCTGACGCACGTAATGCTAAAAGTCAGTTGCTACAAGAAATTTTGTAATCTGAATACAAATCGCTTTAGTAATGAGGAAAAGCTAAGTGTATTTATTTGGAAAATATCCGTTAAAATTTTTTGAAGTGCAATTTGTTTCTGAGAATTATTGCCCCATTTTCACAGAAATGTTGTTTTATACAAATATACAAACATATACAGGCTATAATTTATATGCTTTCAACTAATAACGAAAAGTTAAGTTTAGAATTCAGTGAGCAAAAATGCTTTTACCACTTTTTGCATCAAATAATTGTGTTCTACTCACGTACTACCGCCATGCATCGACGCACAAATTTGTATATAGTAATAAATATTTCTATTAAGAATTATTTTCATAGATAAAAGAAAGAACAGGTTATAGTTTGGTGCAAAAAGGTTTAATGTAAATGTTTTTCTTGCGAAAAATTTCAAAACTATCTAATTCTGTTTAATTCCCATGTTATGATATTTTATTTATTAACAAGTTTGTATATGGCACAAATAGAAAAAGTTAGTATTCCATACACATCTTTCCCCCGATGCATAACATCGACTTGCGTTTATTTAGCAAATGCTTTCTCTTATATACATTTTTTTTCTTTAATTTCTTTTGCCGATTTTATTTTTGTTTCTATTATGTATTTTATCCCTAGTGTTCAAGTCATATAAAATAAAAAAAAATGTAGCTAGTTTTTTTTTTATTTTTTATTTTTTTGTTAATGAAAGCATAGAAACCATTTGGTTGATTCACCATAACGATGGTATCATTTCTATTACATCTGTCTCCACAAATACATGCTATTTTATATATTATTTCTCAATCATTAGAATATGAAACATAAAAATGTTTTCATTAATTTCATTACCAAGAAGATGTAATGTTTTTAAGAGTTATCTTTCAATTTATTTAGAAAAAAAAACATCCCAATCCAGTGTTAAAATACTTGCATGCAAAGTGTAAACAATATTTAGCTTTCGTTATTGAGATACCTTCAAGTCCGAAAGTTACCAGATTAAAATATTTATACTTATGTCCGAAAATGCACTCATTTATATTGTACTAAATAAAAAAATAAATGCAAGGCTTCACGCACATAAGTAACATGTTTTTAATTTTTCTAAGAAATGTTTTTAAAACATTCTTACTAGAATAATGTACTTAGTTTTCATACTATCTCATTGTATAAGTTTGCATAAGTTTGCATACAATAAAAATAGTTTATATTAACATACAGTTCTGTACACAGGTAGTTAAAAGTAACGTTATTTAGCTTATGCAGGAGAATACTGTGCACTGTGAACATTTTAAAAATTTCTGTGAACATTTGAAAAATAGTTTTTTTTCCACAATCTTGATTTAATAAGCAAGTTTATATGCAGATTAAAAATGTTACTATTAACACACAATTGCTTACACAGATAACTAAACGTATAACGTGTTTTGATTTGCAAGGAAAATTCATATACTGTGTATAAATACTGCAATATAAATATGTTTATAAATCAGCAAAGTGTATAAATACTGTGTACAATTTTCACATCCAATTTTCCTATAAATTGAATATTACTGTTAACAGAAAATTCCTTATACACTGAAAAAAAATCTTAGTTTAATTTCTTTACCACAATCTTGCGTTAATAAGCAAGTTCATATGCGGTTAAAAGAATGTTACTATTAACACACAATTGTTTACATAAATAACTAAACGTAACGCGTGTTTAGATTAGCGATAAAAATTCTGTGCACTGCGAACTTTTTAATATTTTCTTAACCAAATAATTGGTTATATTATTTTCTTTACAAACCACCGTAATGCGTTAATGCACAAGTACATATACAATTAAAAGAATGCTAGTTTACCATCCAATTCATTACGCAAATAACTCCAAGCAACTTATGTTTAATTTATTGAGGTAAATGCTGTGAACTGTGAACTTTTTAGTTTTCTTATTCAATCAATTTTTAGTCAACAAACTACCGTCATGTGCCAACGCACATGTTTATATTTAGTAAACAGAATATTACTATTAATGTACAATTCCTTACGTATATCACTAAAAGTAGCTTGTTTTTAATTTAGAAGTTTAGATTCAGTGAGCAAAAATGCTTCTTTAATAGCCACTTTTTGCAACAAATAATTGTGTTCTATTCACGTACTACCGTCATGCGTCGACTCACAAATTTGTAGACAGTATAAATATTACTATTAAAAATTATTTTCACAGATAATTGAAAGAAATAAATGTTTAATTTGGTGTAAAAAGGTTTAGTGTAAACGTTTTTCGTAGTATAGAAAATATTTTGGTAATGATAAAGAATATATACGCGCTGTGTACTGTTTATAAATACTGTGTACAATTTTCATATCCAATTTTCCTATAAAATGAATGTTACTGTTAACAGATAATTCCTTATACACTGTATAAAAATCTGTACGTGTTCTGAATAAAAGCGAAGTGGTTTTAGTTAAACGAGAAAAATACTATGCACTGTGAGCAAAATACTGTGTACTGTTTTCAAATCCAATTATTTATTTAGATCGTCCGCACCACGCCTTGCATTAATAAGATTATATACAATATAAAGAATAATTTTAACATTCAATTCTTTTCCCGAATAACTAAAGTATAGTATGTGTAACTTATTCTAGAAAAAATACAGTATTCTGAATAAAAACGACGTGGTTTTAGTTAAACGAGAAAAATACTGTGTACTGTTTTCAAATCTAATTATATATTTAGATCGTCCTTACCACGTCTTTCATTAATGAATAAGATTATATACAATATAAAGAATAATAATTTTAGCTTACAATTCTTTTTATGAATAACTAAAGTATCGTATGTTTAACTTATTCAAGATAAAATACAGTATTCTGAATAAAAGCAAAGTGCTTTTAGTTAAACGAGAAAAATACTGTGTGCTGTGAGCACAATACTGTGTACTGTTTTCAAATCCAATTATTTATTTAGATCGTCCTTACCACGTCTTGCATTAATGAATAAGATTATATACATTATAAAGAAGAATAATTTTAACATACAATTCTTTTCACGAATAACTAAAGTATCGTATGTTTAACTTATTCAAGAAAAAATACAGTATACTTTCTTTCCAAAGGAAAAAAAGAAAAAGAGACTGTTTCGAACTCTCTGCTGGCACTATTTTTGTCCGGTTCCCACGCTGTGAGCGCGGCGGTGTATCGCCAAAGTGAAGCGAGACTTGGGTTTTATACGACGACTACCGATGACACCCAACAGGCCGTTTCGGAGGCCATAGCTGTCGGTTTTATGGCGACGGTTATGGCTCGACTCCGATAAACGGCCTTTGCCGATAAAACTGCTCGCCCGCCCGCCCTGTATTATTTGCTCGTTTTGCGGCGGTTGGATTCTTCAATTTAGGAGACCCCCGGTTTTTTTTTCTTCCTCCATGTTATTATTTCATAAAATGTCTGAGCTGAATTTATTGGGATGTGACGGAAATAGAAAAAAGTACGTGGCCGAAATCAAGTTATATTTAACGTATCAGAGTGTATTGTCGGTTCTGATTTATATTAAATGAGTTGGAAGTAAGATATATGGTATTTTAAGTAGTTATATAATATATATTGAATTTTAAACTTAGATGCTTTACGTGGTTGAAATTAACAAATTTATTTAAAATGTTAGTACAAAATTTTAACTCAAAAGTATACTGCTGAAATCAAGTTATATTTAACGTATCAGAGTGTATTGTCGGTTCTGATTTATATTAAATGAGTTGGAAGTAAGATATATGGTATTTTAAGTAGTTATATAATATATATTGAATTTTAAACTTAGATGCTTTACGTGGTTGAAATTAACAAATTTATTTAAAATGTTAGTACAAAATTTTAACTCAAAAGTATACTGCTGAAATCAAGTTATATTTAACGTATCAGAGTGTATTGCCGGTTCTGATTTATATTAAATGAGTTGGAAGTAAGATATATGGTATTTTAAGTAGTTATATAATATATATTGAATTTTAAACTTAGATGCTTTACGTGGTTGAAATTAACAAATTTATTTAAAATGTTAGTACAAAAAATTTTTTTTAACTCAAAAGTATACTGCTGAAATCAAGTTATATTTAACGTATCAGAGTGTATTGCCGGTTCTGATTTATATTAAATGAGTTGTAAGTAAGTTATATGGTATTTTAAGTAGTTATATGATATATATTGAATTTTAAACTTAGATGCTTTACGTGGTTGAAATTAACAAATTTATTTAAAATGTTAGTAAAAAATTTTAACTCAAAAGTATACTGCTGAAATCAAGTTATATTTAACGTATCAGAGTGTATTGTCGGTTCTGATTTATATTAAATGAGTTGGAAGTAAGATATATGGTATTTTAAGTAGTTATATAATATATATTGAATTTTAAACTTAGATGCTTTACGTGGTTGAAATTAACAAATTTATTTAAAATGTTAGTACAAAATTTTAACTCAAAAGTATACTGCTGAAATCAAGTTATATTTAACGTATCAGAGTGTATTGCCGGTTCTGATTTATATTAAATGAGTTGGCACTAAGTTATATGGTATTTTAAGTAGTTATAATATATATATATATATATATATATATATATATATATATATATATATATATATATATATATATATATATATATATATATATATATATATATTGACATTTAGACTTAAATGATTTACGTGGTTGAAATTAACAAATTTATTAAAAAAGTTAGTACAAAAAATATTTTTTTAAATCAAAAGTCACGGAGATGTTACTTTTAACTGTTGTTGGGAACTTTTATAACTGATGAATTCTTATTGAATATAAAAAATTAAAATTAAAAACACTTATGAAATATGATACTATTGGTTCATAAGATACGATCAAAATATGCTTAATGAAACATTAAAAAACTTATCTCCAAGTTATTTCAAAAAATGTTTGATCTGAATTTATTGGGATGTGACGGAAATAGAAAAAAGTACGTGGCCGAAATCAAGTTATATTTAACGTATCAGAGTGTATTGCCGGTTCTGATTTATATTAAATGAGTTGGAAGTAAGATATATGGTATTTTAAGTAGTTATATAATATATATTGAATTTTAAACTTAGATGCTTTATGTAGTTCAAATTAACAAATATTATTTAAAATGTTAGTACAAAATTTTAACTCAAAAGTATACTGCTGAAATCAAGTTATATTTAACGTATCAGAGTGTATTGCCGGTTCTGATTTATATTAAATGAGTTGGCACTAAGTTATATGGTATTTTAAGTAGTTATAATATATATATATATATATATATATATATATATATATATATATATTGACATTTAGACTTAAATGATTTACGTGGTTGAAATTAACAAATTTATTAAAAAAGTTAGTACAAAAAATATTTTTTTAAATCAAAAGTCACGGAGATGTTACTTTTAACTGTTGTTGGGAACTTTTATAACTGATGAATTCTTATTGAATATAAAAAATTAAAATTAAAAACACTTATGAAATATGATACTATTGGTTCATAAGATACGATCAAAATATGCTTAATGAAACATTAAAAAACTTATCTCCAAGTAATTTCATAAAATGTCTGAGCTGAATTTATTGGGATGTGACGGAAATAGAAAAAAATACGTGGCTGAAATCAAGTTATATTTCACGTATCAGAGTGTAATGCCGGTTCTGATTTATATTAAATGAGTTGGAAGTAAGATGTATGGTATTTTAAGTAGTTATGTAATATATATTGAATTTTAAAGTTAGAATTTTAAACGATGCTTTAAGTGGTTGAAATTAACAAATTTATTTGAAAAACTTAGTACAAAAAAAATGTTTAAATCAGAAGTAATGGAAATGTTACTTTTAAGTGTTGTTAGAAACTAATAAATTCATATTGAATATAAAAAAAATTTAATTAAAATGCCTATGAAAGATGATTTTATTGGTTCATACGATACTTCATAAAACGTTAAATGTTATTTCATAAAATTTTTGAGTCACGTTATTTCATAAAATGTTTGAGCTGAATGTTTGGGATGTGACGGAAATAGAAAAAAGTATGTGGCTCAAATCAAGTTATATTTAACGTATCAGAGTGTGTTGCCGGTTCTGATTTATATTAAATGAGTTCAAAGTAAGAAATGTGATGTTTTTAGTAGTTATAGTATATATATTTATTTTTAAATTTAGAAGTTTTTACGTGGTAGAAATTTTATTTTAAAAGTTAGTATACAAATTTTTTTAAATCAGAACTCACGGAAATGTTAGAAACCTTATAGTAAGGAACCTTTAGCTGATAAATTCTTATTGAATATAAAATTTTTTAAAATTAAAATGTCTATAGGTTCATGAGATACGACACAATATATTTATTGAAATATTATAAAAACTTATCTCCAAGTTATTTCATAAAATGTTTAATCTGAATTTATTGGGATGTGACGGAAATAGAAAAAAGTACGTGGCTGAAATCAAGTTATATTTAACGTATCAGAGTGTATTGCCGGTTCTGATTTATATTAAATGAGTTGGAAGTAAGTTGTATGGTATTTTAAGTAGTTATATAATATATATTGAATTTTAAACTTAGATGCTTTATGTAGTTCAAATTAACAAATATTATTTAAAAAGTACAAAAAAATTTTAAATCAAAACTCACGCAAATGTTAGAAACCTTATGGTTAGGAACCTTTAACTGATAAATTGTTATTGAATATAACTTTTTTTTAATTAAAATGCCTATTGGTTCGTACGATAGGATCACAATATGTTTATTGAAGCTTCCACGTAAATTCTTAAAATGTCCGAGCTGAATTTATTGGGATGTGAAGGAAATAGAAAAAAGCACGCTACTGAAATCAAGTTATATTTAAAGTATCATAGTGTATTTGAAGATTCTGATTTATACTTAATAATAAATTTTATTTTAAAAGTTAGTTCAATAATTATTTTTATGAAAATTCACGGAAATATTAGGAACCTTATGGAATGTCCCTAATAAATTCGTATGAAAATAAAAAACTTCAATTTAGGAGACTATGCTTTATCTTTCCCCAAATTTTTATTTCATAACATGTTTGAGCTGAATTTACTGGGATGTGACGGAAATAAAAAAAAGTACGTGGCTGAAATCAAGTTATATTTAAAGTCTCACAATCTTGCCAGTTCTGATTTATAATTAACGATTTGTAAATAAAATATAGGGTATTTTCAGTAAGTGTTATTAAATATATATTGATATTTAAACAGATGCTTTACTTGGTTGAAATTAACAAATTTTTGTTTAAAAAGTTGGTACAATATTTTTTTTCTTTATTAAACTCACGAAAATCTTAGGAACATTACGGAATGTAACTGATAAATTCGTATTGCGTATAATAATTTTTAAAACTTAAGTGCCTATGAAATATGATACTATTGGTTCATTCGATAGAATTGCAATATGTTTATTGAAGCATTAGTAAAACTTAGATAAAGAAAGCTTATATACATGAACACAAGTCTCTTATTCTGTAATTTATGAAAGTCTATGTTTTATATTCTCTCCATTTTATTATTTCATAAAATATCTGGGCTGAATTTACTGGGATGTGACATGAATTGAAAAAGTACATGGCATATAATCAAATTATATGAAAAGCATCGAAGTCTGTTATCGAGTGTGATTTATGTTAAATGAATTGTAAGTAAAATATATGTTATTTTAAGTAGCTGTTATTGAATATATGTTAATTATTAAGTAGAGATGCTTTGAGGGGCTTAATATACAAAATATTTTTATATATTAGTATTTATTTTTATCAAAATTCTATGAAATATTAGGTACTTTATGGAAAGTTGTAGAAACTGATAGATATTCTTATTGAACATAAAAAAATTTTTTAAACTAAAATGCGTACAAAATGTGAAACTAGATTTGTTTATTCGATTTAACTGCATTATATATAAGCATTATAAGAGCTTAATAAATAAAGTTTATATAAATACACAGCAGCGTTTTAGTCTTCAGTTAGGAGACTATTTGTTTTCTCTTCTAGTGGTTATTTCACAAAATTTCTAAGCTGAATTTCTTAGGATGTGACGGAAACAGAAAATAATACGTGGTAGAAATCAACTTATTATTATTTGTAATGCAAAATATACTCACTCGAATAGAGTATGGATTTTCTATTAAATATATTATTACATATAAAAGGTATAAGAGCTATAAATTAAGTGTTTGTTTTATAATTTAACAAACTATTTTTTTTTATTCGGAATTCTTTGATATTCTACGGAATGTTATAAAAATAAAAGGGAACATCCGTTATAAATATAAAAAGGAAAGTTTTACACTAAATTGCTACCTAATTAAGATTAGGTTATTCGATATAGATGCAATACGTTCATTGATGCCTTTGAAAGAACTGGAAACAAGAAGTTTACCCACATATACACAGAAATTCCTTAGTCTTTAAGTTTAGGAGACCACTTTTTTTCTTATCTTAGTGTTATTACTTGATAAAATAGCGGGGCATACTTTATTGGGAAATGTACCTGGCCGAATCTACTTACATTTAACTTATCAGATTCTAAGCCGACTCTGAATTATATTAAATAAAAATAAGTGCTATGTAAAATATTTAGCATATTGAGAAGTTTCTGGAATTGTAATTAAAACATTATTGAATACTGATGCTTTAAAGGATGAAACAAACAATTTTTGTTTTATAAATTACTACAGTGGAATCTGTATACTGCTTGTAACTAAAAATGAATTGGTAAATTTTTACGGTAATGGTATTTTGTAATGTATAATCTCAGCATTAATGCATTGAAAGTATATGTAATATTTGCGCTTCAGTTAAAAATTGTTATACGAATGTACCTAATTAATTTAACAAAATATTTCTATAGCAATTTATTCAAATAGCGGAAATACAACCTTTCTCATAGAATGAGTTTAATGCGTACACATTTTTGCTAATTTATTTTGTTAGCTTGCACTTATAGCTATCTCATAAAGGCAGTTTTGATGCATATGCACACTTCCTAATCCACCCAGTTTACTTATATTTTCCACAAAAATGTGGTTAGAAAATACTGAACAGATAAAATACATTAAATATAACATGATTCGCATACTATTTTTACGGTAAAAAAGTGCACTAAAATTTATATTTTGAAAATTTACTTTTCAGAAGTCTATAAATATATTAGGACAGAAATATTTTTGTGTTTTAAGAATGAAGTTATAAAGAGTGTAACGAAACTAAACTTTTAATTCTTTAGATCACACAATATTTATTGCATTTAAATTACGTCTAAGCTACTTTTATACAGTATGTGTTTACATACAGTATATGTTTTTCATCTCTCACACACTAGGAAGGATTTTGACAGGAGGGTGTGTCATTAGTTTATGTACCAGCAGTTATAAGGTAATCGGCGTTTTACAACCTTATTTAAAATATCTATTAAACCTATAATAATTTTAATAGATTGTAACCAAATATTTTTTTTCTCGTTTTAGTGCAAAATGTAAAAAAATAAACGATTAAAATACTTGGCCTACTTAAATTAGTTCAGCTATCTTCAATATACTAAAATTCCTAATATGAAATATTTATAGAACGATAAAAAAAATTCTATTAATCTTACTTATATTTAACTGTAATAAATGTTCTGCATTCTACTTATAATAGGAAAATGTAAATTTTTTAGAGTAGTTTTATTTCTTTACAAACTTTACTTGTCAATTAAGTTAAAATATAATATGTATGAAATCAATATTAAACTTAAAATGATTTACAGTTGAAATTTCTGTAAGATACATTAAGATACATTCTGTAAGATACTATCGTACAGAATTAAAAATAAAAAACTGATATGCGAAGCTTATGTTTCACTACAAATAATCAGTAGTGTATTCGTAGAATTTTATTTTTAAATTATGAAATAATTTATACTCATCATAGTCTGAAAATCATAAATTCCCTTAAGTAGAAGTGTTTGAAAACGAATATAAGATAAAATAAATTATAATACTATGGAAAATTCGCGAGATAAAATTGCGAAAAATGCAATGGTTATTTTTATAGTAAATATATGAAATACATTCATAAACTGGTGTAAAAAATACCACAGAATGGAGAATCTTAATGTAGAAAATAGTTTTTAGACTACCATGAAGAAGATTTCTTAAGTACGCTTGTGTGTAATTACATTTCTTAACAAATCACAAAAATTTAAAAATCATAAGCGTTTAAAATTATATCTCTGTGATTTTCTTATTACAAGTTACAACAGTTAATTTGAAATCAATTTGTAATGATAAAATATGTAATAATTATTGTATACAATTCGATGTAGTTAATTTACTTTTTTAAAGCACAGTTACCGCTTTATATTCATAATCTGAAATGTGCATTTGTATTTTTACTTTGTAATCGTTTAGCTTAGCCTACTGTGGTGTGCTTTTTAGCACGGTATATATTGTAAAATTCTCTTCATTTTCAAAATGAGTTGTGTTAAGTACTTTATGTGAGTGTAACACAACATAGCAATGATTAAGATAAAGTATGATTGCTTCAATTCGTTTTTATAAGTTGCAGCAGTTTATTTCAAATCAATTTGTAACGGTAAAATATGTAATAATCATTACATACCATTCGATGTAGTTAATTTACTTTTTTTAAGCATAGTTACCACTTTATATTCATAATCTGAATTGTGCTTTTGTATTTTTATTTTATAATCGTTTAGCTTAGAAATATATTTTGTAATCGTTTAGTTGTGGTGTGCTTTTTAGCACGGCATATATTGTAAATTTTTCTTCATTTTTAAAATGAGTTATGTTAAGTACATTATGCGAGTTTAGCAAAATATAACGATGATTAAGATAAAGTATGATCGCTGTAATTCACGTAACGTCAAAATCATAATTGAACTTTTAGGAAAAATATATTGGCATTATAATGTAAGACATATGGGCTAGTTCGAAATTATTTACATTATTACATTTATTTACATAGCTTTAAAACTAATTTATGTCATGTAATTTAAGCTAGTACTTTTAAAACTATTTTAATTTTCGTCATACATATTTGTTTAGGAGGCATCAGAAAATTTTAACGTCATGGTGTTATGTCTAGTAAGTAGTAAACGCCAGTAAAGACATTAGATAAATATTTAGCACTGTTAATTGCTTGTTATCAATTTTTCTAAAGAAAAATGAAAAAAGAATGAAATTGTTAAAATAATATTTCTATTGTGTTTGAGTAGTCCATAAGCCTTTCTAAGCATTAGCCTTTCTGTTTAGAATTACAGAGTGGCTTTCTTTACATATATCTTTCGTTACGCAATTCCGTTAGCCAATAAATCATGCTAATAAGTTAATGAAACACAAAACAAAAAGCACTTACCACTAGTGCCATCCTCTTGAAACATCCATTAAGATAACTAATTCATCTTCGACACATTTTATCAATTATCTCAGCATCTTATCACCTGCGAGTAGATAACAAGAGTGGATGTTGTATTCCATTATAATCCTTGAACACAGCGGGTAACTTTTACTTTATAATTAATGTCCCTTGGGAAGAGTACATGTTGAATGTTTCATATCGAGAACGGTTTGATTTAGTATGTGGTGTCATAATTAAATCCGTTAATTTGACTACGTGATCATGGTTCGGAATTCTGTGATTTTACGAGCCAGATGCCGGCACTAAGCCTAACCCAGTGCCGAAGATGTAATGACACTTTTTATGTACACTGAAGTGATATTTGCCGGATTATGAAGAATGGAAATATATCGATGTTTAGTATCCACACCTAGCATACTGATGTATAATTCCTCTTCAAATAACTTTTGTAGTTTTCATGTCATCTGTTACGAGATTGGTTTTGCAACTGATATTTTATTTCGAATTTGAATTATTATTATTATTATTATTTTTTTTTACCAAAGACGCATATCTATGTAGTACTTTCATTGATTTATCGCATACATTTCTGTTGAATTTTTATTAGGTGTCTGGAATGAAATTTATGTAAGTGAAAATTAATTTGAAGTAATTATATTTAGAAAATTTTTTTTTTCTGTGATATTTACAACACATTTGACAATATACATTTATATTTATAGATTGTTTATTGCAGATTACAAAATTTTTGGAATTTTTTTCTTAAAAAAAATATATTTAAAAGAAAATCTAGCTAATAGTAAAAGCTTTAAATAGTGCTAATTTTATGACAATATATAGTTTCAAATTTACAGTTAATGAAATTTTCGGCTTTGAAGAAATTAATACTACCTTTGAATGCTAAGTTCTGTATTCTTACATATGGTTTGTATTTGTGTATATTTTACATTTTACTATACTACTAGAACAAAAATTCAGTCAATGAAAAATTATTTCACAGCAGTCCGTATTAATTTTTTATTTATGGCGCTTAAACTGTATGATGAAAGCTTCATCCCTTACCTTTTTTAGTGTGAGCACTGTTTTCAAAGAGAATCTCCTCTACATGATCAAATAAAATTAACTTGAAAATTAATGTAATGTATAGTTTATTGTATTTATCTTAATGATAAAAAGCAAACCAATAGAAAATTAAGTGAAATAAACTACCCCTATTAGTAATGTATAAAATTTATATACAAAATAATATAGAAAATTTTCTCCTGCCTTTAGTACTTTCCTGTATTCTGATGATTAAAAGGATGTAAATTCAATTGAATATTTAAACCTAAATTTCACCAAACTATTTCGGTAAAATACTGTGTTGAAAATTAAAAGGTAAAACAAAACAGTAGTAATCCTATATACTCTGTATATATATTGTAAAAGATTTTATGTAGGTTAATTTCTTTATATTTCAAGCATTGGCAGTTCCAGTACTTTTTTCTTATGCTGTATAAAAGTATAAATTTTAATTCTAATCAATAACCTTACATAACAATTGTTTGAAAGATTCTAAGGTACTAAAATATATTAAACAAAATGGGAATAATTTTTTGTTTTATTTTTAATCTAATGTATGTATTTACTATAATACAGTTTTTTTTTTATTAATAATACTTTTTTAGTTTGTTTGTAGATTTTTAATTTTTTTTTTTTTTTTTTTTTTTAAAATTTTTTTTTATATAGATTAATTTATCACTGATATTTATTAACATTATTCTTTTTTAATAAATAACAAAATTATTCCATTATTTTTTATATTTTAATATTTATTTCTCAGTTATATTTCTGTAGAAATTTTTGTTTTTAATTTTATTTTATCAATTATTATTATTATATAATGTATATATTATGTATTATATATATATATATATTTATATATATATTTATATATATTCATTTTTTTTTTTTTATATCCTATAAATTAAACAATCTTAATTTATTTATAAACTTCTTCATTTATTTATTTACATATATTATTTTATTATTTTTAATAATTTTATATATTTTTTTTATTAAATTCTGTTATAATATTTTTTTTAATTTGTTTTTTAAAACTTTTTATATTTTTTTTTATTTTTTTTAATTCTCTTTATAATGTAATAAATATAGGAAAAATATATTATTATGATTTTTATTAAAATTTTATATTTTTTTATATTTTTTATTTTTAATTTTTATTTTTTTTTTATTGTTCTTTTTAAAATTATACTATACATTTTTTATTTTGCTTTTTATAAATATGTTTTGTTTTAACCATATGGTATGTTAATTTTTCATTAATAAATGTTATAATTCTTGTTTTTTTTTTAATGCATTTTATACATTTTTTTAATTTTTTTTTATTTTGGATATGTTGTTATATTTCTTTTGTTTTATTTTTTTTATTTTATATTTTTATTTTTATTTTAAATTTTTTATAATTTTTTTTTATTTTTTTTTATTTTAATTTATTTTTTATTTATTTTTGCTATTTATTTAAAATTTAAATTTTATATTATATATATTATACATTATTTATTATATATATTTATTGTTTTATTAAACATATTTAATATTATATTATTTGTGTTTATATTAAATTTATTAACACACACACGTGTATATATTTTCATTGAAGATAACAAACGTTATTTAATTACGTAATAATGACTTATGTTTTTATTGTGCATAATGTGTGCTTAGGGCATTGATTCTTTCTTAAATATGATTAATTTAATTTTTTTTTATTAAATTTTAATTATTATTTTTATATACTTCACTTTCTAAATTCATCTTTCAAGATATTTGTGTAATATTTATTTATTTGATATTTAATTATATTTATTTAATTATTTATTTTTAGCTTTAGTTCAATTTTAATTATCCCACCGTATAATAACGAAAAATTTTACATAAAATTTTATAGTTAGGTTAACAAAAATTGCCTGATTTTATTTTAAAAAAATAACTAAAATAAAATCTCAAAATAACATATACATAAATTATTTGACCTTTTGACACCAACGTATAGCGAAAACAATATTATTCGATTGGAAATGCACAATACTAGCTGCTTCTGACTCCAAGGCAAACATCGTCTAAATGCATGACAATAAATTCAAAATTACCGCAACTTCTGATAACAAATAAAGAAAAAAAAATATTTTTCTTTTCTATAAAATCTCAATCTTCTTAACTAGAAACTGACATATAAATCAGTTAGAATCGCTGGTTGGCTACTTGAGTCCCGACCATTCCCGCCTCCTCATAAAGTATTCAGTGACGCCCATAGCAACCATTATTCTTTCAGTTGACAGGAGGCAAGACGCTCCTGGCAACCAGTTTCCAGCTTTACCACCGTATAGATAACAGTTACCAGAGAGTCGCACGCTCGACGAAAACAAGTCGGAAAAGTCGAGCAGCAATCGTTTAAGACATTTTTTTATATTAAATTTTTAATTTTTTTGATTTTAATAAATTTTTTTTTATTCTGCAATTAAAAATTTTAGGATTATGTTTTAATATTTATTTTTTGTTTAAAATTTCATTAATTTATTTTTTTTATTTAATTTTTTAATTTTTTTTTTTTAAAAATTTTTTTTTTTATATTTTTTTTAATATTTTTATTTGTCATTATATAAATTTTATTATAATTAACTAATTTTTTAATTTGACTTTTTTTATATATATATATATATATATATATATATATATATATATATATATTATTATTATATATATAATTTTATTTATATTTATATATATATATATATATATATATATATTATATATATATATATATATATATATATATATATATATATATATATATATATATATATATATATATATATATATATATATATATATATATATATATATATATATATATATTTATATATATATATATATATATATATATATATATATTATATATATATATATTATATTAATATTATATATATATAATTTTTATGTAATTTTTATTATTTATCGTTATTGTTGTTTTTTATTTTTTTTATTTTTAATTATATTTTTGAATTAATAAAATAAAAGTAATTATATTTTTTCTCAAATTAATTCTTTTTTTCATTTTATAAAAATATTTAAATTAAATTTAATTTTATTTAAAAAACTAACATATGTTATGCTATAAATTAGATTCTTCGTAAAAATAAAATTGAGATTCACAAAAATATGTATTTAATATTAAAAAATAGTTTCTTATTTGCGGTAAGTGAATTTATATTTTTTCTCTTCGTACATGTCTTTAATTTTTTAAAAAATGTATTGCTATATCACGCAAAGTAAAATAAGTTTCTTCATTATTAGATCCTTATTATTGGTGATATAGAAAGATGATTAGCTTTAGAGCTTTTTATTTCATATTAGAACATAAACAAGCTGTTTTAATAAAAAATATTAAGCTCGAACAGTTTTCTTCAGTAAAACTGTATAAGAATATTGTAGGGATTTAGGAACAATATTGTTGTGAAGAACTTAATATTTTACTTCCCTTATCTGGATTGTGATTTGATATAAACACATTTTTGGAAATAAGTTTTGTATAAACATTTTAAACTTTATAGTTTATAAGATTTGATTTTCTAAATATTTTTCTAGTTGTATCTTTATTGTTTGAGGTTTCCTTTATTTAAAAAAATATGATATTAAAACTTGAAGCAATATTAAAACTGAAGGTGAAGTTGAATTACAACTCTTAAGAAAGTTTTACTTCTGTGGCATTGTTGAAAATAACAGAGTATATAACGTTAATTTTTTAAAAATTATGTGCCTATTTATTTTTATAGAACTTAAATTCTTGTCTGGGGTTTACTATTTGCCTCCATAGAAAATTAAAAATTAAGTTCTGTGAATTAATCATGTATTTTTTTGCAAACTCTGAAATGCAATAAGTGTTGAAGACATTCATACTGAACTCGTTTTACATAGTTATAAAAAAATAAAAAAACTATGTTAACAAAGGTGTATGCCCTGCATGTAAATAAAGATAGCTTCAAACAATATGAATCCCATATTTCTATCAAGAACACCCGAATTTTATTAGAAACTTATTTATTTATATCATCGACGTGTAGGGTATTTTCAGTTATTTTTTATGCCTTCATTGGTAAAATAATTAGATTTATTAATTAGATTTATTTTTGCATTCTTAAATTGAGCGTTTATATGCCTTCTACATTAAATTGTACATGGCGATAAACAGAAAAAATCTTTGTAATTTTACTATTAATTCAAACAACTGCTATACAGAGAATATTAAATTGCAATGATCGGCATAAATTTCAAGATTCTTTTAACCAGTTTTACTACAAATGTAATAAGATGTAATAAGATACATGAATGTAGATAAATTGTATGAATAAGAACTTGTGGATGTATGTGAATGTGTGTAAGTATAAGTAAAATCACATGGATACGTGTTAATTCCAATTTAGTTATTACAATATATAAAAAGGTAATAATATTATACTAAAGAGTTAGGAATCATTCTAGCTTTAAGCAATTTTTTAATAAAATATAAGTATTTTAATAGTTAATTCCAACCAGTCTACTATATACTGTCTGCGATATTCGGGCAGTATTTTTCTATAATAAAACCCAAAATATTTGTAAATATTCTTTTAACATTTAGTAAAGTTGCTGACGATATATCTTATTATAGTCATTGTTTTGCGTAATACCATTCCTTTTAATTTTATAGCTATTTAGAAACTTCTAGTGAATTCATTTTGTTTTTATTCTACTAAGTTATAAGCTGCAGATCACGCTAATTTAATCTGTTTTATTATACTAAACAGATAGAAGTCTGGAGTCTCGTTGAAATAAATTTCATATAGTGTGTTATTATTAATAGATAAACCTGATAGCCAATGACTACAGTTTATTTGATTAATAGATAATTTTTCGCGTACTTTAACAATAAGAATTTGGTAAAAATTTTATTGATGGATTATATACAATTTTATCAATGTAATTCTTCGATACACTTCCATAAAATAAATCTATTAATTCGATACTATATCTAGTACTGATAATAAATTTACACAATCATTTATACACTCGTCCATTGAGGTTGTTATCATTTGATTTATATAATGAATGAGTTTAATGTGTAGGAAGGAGAAAATCAAGTCTCTCGTTATGTTATTTAATAATGACTACATTTTAAAATTAACAGTTCCAGTATTGATCTAAATGTCTCAAACATTAATTTCGAGTTTTGAAGGATAGACATAAGACATAAGTTTCAACTTATTTTAATTAAATAAACAATATAAATATATATATATATATATATATATATATATATATATATATATATATATATATATACATATATATATATACATACACATATATATATATATATATATATATATATATATATATATATATATATATATATATATATATATATACATGTAAGTGTGTGTGAGTGTGATATACATTTTCTTTCGTTCCTTTTTGACATTAATAATGTTACAAAATGATATGGTGTTTAAGCTTTTTTTAGGTTCTTTAGTTTCTTTTGAATTTGTTTCGCACTTTTAAGGTAGTCAGTTTTACCCAATTTGAAATTGCTTCGCACTTCTTAAGGTAATCAATTATACCATATTTTAATCTGCTTCTCATTTGTTAAGGTAGATAATTTTTCAAAATGTTTAGATCTCATAAGTTCACGGTATCCTAAATCTAAACCGTAATTATATATTTTTTAAAGATAACAACGAAATAATTACTGTATTTTAAATTCTGACCATGCGTTAGAAATATCATAAGTTTTATATAACATGCATATGATGAATGAACTGTTTTATTTTATTGTTGAAAATGTACAATAAAATAAAACAGTTCATACATCATATGTTTGTTATATGAATCTAAATGAAAATTTAAAAAATGGACTTATAAAATGATTTGCCGTTCAACTTATTAATTGCCAATTATTAACACGAATAATGTTACAGTATCATGTGCAATTTTATCTGTTGCATATGCCATTTTATCTGTTGTCGAATAAACTAACTTGAAACTTATAATACTAGTCAATTATAACTCATTCGTTGTTAGGAATATTTGAACCGGAAGGGTATTAACAAAAAGTGACAGAAAGTAAACCGAATCTAAATGATTTTTTGAGAATAAACACAAAAAATTATATACGGTTTCATTTTATTCTTGTTAAATAAAACATGAATTTTTTTTATTTAACATTATAATATAAATAGTATAACTTTAATTTTACATTACTACTAACAATGCTTTTAAAAGTTTGACAATTTATTTGTTTCAATTTCCATTGATTTTACTTCATATTTATTAATGTAGTCTATTTTAACCAATGTTTATCTCTCTAAAGTTCACGGTTACATAAATTTGAACGTTAATGGCTTTTTAAAAAATGACAGAAGCATTAATCGCCTTTAGAGTGCTATACATTTCAGAAATTGAAATTTCCGCTCGTGATGCGAGCTTATTAAAATCCAAATTTGCTAATGATTATTTGACTGTTAACTCCTGCAATGTCTCTGCTCGCGTGATACGGCAAATGAGAATTTCATTAAAGGATTCCAGTCAGTGAGAGAGATAAGGACGTGTAAACAAGAGAATAAGAGAAAACTGAAAATTAGTAAAATTTATGACAGTATTTTAAAGCCAAGAGTTTTCAAATTTATTTAAATTGCTAAAATAACTTTGTAAGAGAGAGACTAATAATTAATCTTAATATTTTTTATGTCTCAGATAAAATAAAGACAATTACTGATTTTAATTTACAGTAAAATCAAAATGGTGTATACGACATAATTAATGATTGGTAAACGAAAATCTAACAAAATACTGTTGTGTTGTTAAATGAGATTTTATGGCCATAAAAATAAATACTATTAAGATACTACTCAGTAGTATAAAATATAATAATAGTACTGGTAATGATTTTTATAAAAAAGATAACAAATTTTTATCATTAAATTCTATTACGTATCAAATAAGGAAAGATTAATTTCTGATTTAAGTCTATAGTAAACGAAGAAATCTATAACATACCTAAAATAATTTTAAAAATGTAGAGAGAGTATTTGTTTGCTTATTATCGTTATTTGATATTCAATGAAATATCAATAGTTGTCATTTTGTTGTAGAATTCAATGTTGTAGAATTTATAAAATATCAAATTATGTTTAGAAAAATGTTCTTTGTAACTTTCTTTTTGGATTATTATCTCTTTAGTTTATGTTATAATGTATTTCTATTTGATAAACTACCAACTTATTTTAGTAGTACCAAGGGGTCTCTTTCGACTGCTAACCCGGGCATTTTCCTGTATAGCCGAAATTCGAGGTGCTTTAGATTTTTTGATTCGATTAGCTGTGTGAGAAAAATATTGATATGTAAAACCAAATCAATCGAAAGCTATGCATATAAATTCTTTCCTTCGCTGAAAATTTACAGTTCGTATTTATACTGCTATATGTAAGGGCTAAAGATACTTACAATTATTAATTTGAAAGAAAACAACCAAAAACAGCTACGAGTTTAATTAAATAACCAAATATGAAAAAAAAAGAGCTTTTTTTGGCTATTAAGCATAACATTTCCGATAAAATGAGCTTAAATATTTACTGAACTAATAATGAGAAAAAAAAATTTAAAAGCATTTACACTGTAGGAAATATCAGTTCTGGTAATTCTTAATTTTTACTGTTTTTCATTACTTGATTATCAGTTTTATGCTGCACTACATGCCTTTTTTTCCTATCAAATATACTTGTTTATTATGATTCAAAATTATTTAGATTTTATTTAAAATAAAAAATATAATTCGTACAATTATATATTGAAGGGGACAAATTTATTTTCTTTTCAAGGCAACATAAATAGTCTAGCAATCACTGACAAATTAAATTTACTGCAAAACGTTAAGCAAAGCTTAGTGATACAAAACTAGTTGTAATTGAGTTAAATTATTAAATAAATGTTCTTTTAATTTTTAAAAAGTTCTAAAATTGTTTTTCTGTAAAAACAAATGCTGTTATTTATATGCTTCGTCGTTTAAAACACATTGTATTAATTTTGATTCGACTAAAATATTGTTTTATGTTATAGAAATAAATAAGAAAACTTGTGCGTAATCATAAAACAAAAAATAAAAAATAAAAAACGAAATTTTTATGTTTAAATTTTTTTTTTATTTAAGTCTGCAAAATTTTAAATAACACATCCAAAAATAAAGGGATCCTATTATCTAGGAAAAATGGTTTTTCTAAATACAGAGTTTTATTGAATGATGGAATATTGAAAATTCGGTCGACTTTTGTCGCAGTTAATGGTAACATATCCTTTAAATCAGTCAAATTAGTTTCGAAAGGTAATGAAGACCATATATCATACATAAACACAAGCATGCTATCTATATATTATGTCCTTCAACCAATTCAATGTCAGAAAAAAGGAAATATTTTTATAAAATTTTCAGCAAATTTGAAGTAAAGTTATCGTTAATTTTATGTCCAACATATTGATAAAAAAACCAGTAATAATGAGTAAATTAATTTTAAGGGTAACAATTAAAATATTTTCATACATTTTGCAACAGTTTTATTAAATTTTTAAGCATAAACTATAGATGAAAATTTGCCATACTATTGAACTAGTAAAAATTCTGACTTTTTCTCGGGAAATTTAATTTTGTATTAAAATAATCAGTAGTTAATAACAAGAATTTATAGTTATATTGTTGTCTTAAGTATATGAAAGAACTCTGCTTTCTAATATTCTATTAATTTTCAATATTTAACGTTATTTTCACTATTAATTATTCCAGAGTAGTCTAAAACATTTACATTATATTTCTAAAGTGGCATCAAGAACTAATTATTGACCATTTCATTTTGTGTGTATATTTTGAACTATTCCTGAGCTCTGTAATGTAAATCTTTAAAGAATGTTTACAGTGCATGTGATTACTCTGTAATTACATTTACATTACAGAATAAGTATAATGTAAATCTTTTATAAAGCTTTACATTACAGAATAATGTCAAATCTAAATCTAAACTTACATTATAGAGTAAGTATTACTAGTAAGGGACATTGCCCTGTTTAAGAGAAATGATGCTCTCAATAGACTGTAGTACAAGAAATATAGAGGCATTCTGAGTAGCAATTTAAATAGAAATGAGATTTCACAATAAACGTTCGTGATCCTTACTGTAATGTAATTTACAATATTACTCTGTAATGTAAATTATTAATATTACTTATTAATATTACTCTTTAAATCTTTAAAGAATCTTTACAGTGCATGTGATTACTCTGTAATTACATTTACATTACAGAATAAGTGTAATGTAAATCTTTTATAAACAGAATATGTCAAATCTAAATTTAAACTTACATTACAGAGTATGTATAACTAGTGAGGGACATTGCTCTTTTTAAGAGAAATAATATTCTCAATAGACTTCAGTACAAGAAATATAGAGACATTCTGAGTAGGAATTTAAATGGAAATGAGATATCTCAATAAACGTTCGCTATCCTTACTGTAATGCAATTTTCAGTATTACTCTATAATGTAAATTATTAATATTACTTATTGATATTACTCTGTAATGTAAATCTTTACAGTGCATGTGATTACGCTGTAACTGCATTTACATTACAGAATAAGCATAATGTAAATCTTTAAAGAATCTTTACAGTCCATGTGATTAGTCTGTAATTACATTTACATTACAGAACAAGCATAAAGTAAAACTTTTATAAAGCTTTATATTACAGAATGTCAAATCTAAATCTGAATTTACATTACAGAGTAAGTATAACCAGTGAGGGACATTACCCTGTTTTAGAGATATAATGTTCTCAATAGACTGCAGTACAAGAAATCTAGAGATATTCTCAGTAGCTATTTAAATGGAAATGAGATTTCTCAATAGACGTTCGCGATCCTTACTATAATGTAATTTACAGTATTATTCTAATGTAAATTATTAATATTACTCTGTAATGTAAATCTTTAAAGTATCTTTACAGTGCATGTAATTACTCTGTACTTAAATTTACATTACAGAATAATTACAAATCTAAATTTAAACTTATATTACAGAGTAAGTATAAAAGTATAACTAGTGAGAGACATTGCCCTTTTTAAGCGAAATAACATTCTCAATAGACTGCAGTATGAGAAAGATAAAGGCATTCTGAGTAGCAATGTAAATGGAAATGAGATTTCTCAATAAACGTCCGCTATCCTTGCTGTAATGTAGTTTACAGTATTACTCTAATGTAAATTATTAATAGTACTCTGTAACGTAAATCCTTAAAGAATCTTTACAGTGCATGTGATTACTCTGTAATTACATTTATATTACAGAATAAGCATAATGTAAATCTTTACAGAATCTTTGCAGTGCATGTGATTACTCTGTAATTCATTTACATTACAGATTAAATGTAAATCTTTTATAAAGCTTTACATTACAGAATACTGCCAAATCTAAATCTAAACTTACATTACAGAGCAAGTATAGCTAGAGAGAGACATTGCCCTGTTTTAGAGAAATAATGTTCTCAATAGACTACAGTATAAGAAATATAGAGGCATTCTGAGTAACAATTAAAATGGAAATGAGATTTTTCATTAAACGTTCACGATCCTTACTGTAATGTAATTTACAGAATTGCTCTCTAATGTAAATTATTAGTATTACTTATTAATATTACCCTGTAATGTAAATCTTTAAAGAATCTTTACAATGCATGTGATTACTCTGTAAATACATTCACATTAGGGAATAAGTATAATGTAAATGTTTTAGAAAGATTTAGATTACAGAATATGTCAAATCTAAATGTAAACTTACATTACAGAGTAAGTATAATTAGAGAAGGACATTGCCCTGTTTAAGAGAAATAATGCTCTCAATAGACTGCAGTACAAGAAATATAGAGGTACTCTGATTAGCAATTTCAATGGAGATGAGATTTCTCAATAAACGTTCGCGATCCTTACTGTAATGTAATTTACAGTATTACATTATAATGTAAATTATTAATATTACTATGTTATGTAAATCTTTAAAGAATCTTTATAGTGCATTTGATTACTCTAATTACATTTATATTACAGAATAAGTATAAAGTATAATGTAAATCTTTTATAAAGCTTTACATTACAAAGTAAGTATAACTAGTGAGGGACATTGCCCTTTTTAAGCGAAATAATGTTCTCAATAGACTGCAGTGCGAGAAATATAGAGGCATTCTGAGCAGCAATTTAAATGGAAATGAGATTTCACAATAAACGTTCGCGGTCCTTACTGAAGTTACTCTACATTCATCTTAAAACAAATATATTAATATATCACGTGCAGAAACTCTTTGAGAGTTTACATTCCAACGGAACCCAGAAGTGACATAAGTCGAGTTCTTGAGTAAACATTAGTTTTTTTTCTGTCGTTCTCTCTCTCTCTCTCCATAAGCCTGATCTATTGATTGTCCGCATTAAGCCCATCTGACTGCTATCCAATTTCTGCCGTGACCCAATTCCTTGATGGAGAGAAGAGAAGAAACGCGAACTCTCACAAAGGACAGAAGCCATTTGATAGAACTTCGCCACACAATGGCCATCTGCAACTGCTGACGTCTGTGTGCTACTGAAAGGCCCAGAATTAAAGTCTTTTAAGAAAATTGGGGGAGTTCGTTTCGAACTAATGCATTGCTGTGAATGAACCCATCTATTAAAGGAAGGGGGGAGAGACTAGTTTTCAATACGAAGAATGCAAATATTTTTGTCATAGAACTATTTATATATTCAAAATATAGAATATTTATTCTGCATTAATTGAAGAATGTCTTTGATAATTTTTTGACAAAATTTGTTTTTCTGCCTTTTAAGTTGATCTAGTACTACTACATTTTATAATCTAACGACGCAAAGTGCTTGTTTGATAATCGTATAAGCAGATTAGTGCAAAAGCAAACTTAAACCCTTTCCATACCAAGAAAACAAATTATTTCGATAATAGATTATGGATAGGGGAAAGACTAATTTTCAGTACGAACAATGGACTCATTTTTATCATTTATATCTTCAAAATATAGATTATTTATTCTAAATTAATTCAAGAATGTTTTAAAAATTTTTTTAAAATTTACTCTCCTTCCCTTTAAGCTTAACTAGTACTACTACATTTTATAATCTAACGACTTAAGGTGCTTGTTTGATAATCATATAAGCAGATATTCAAGATTAGTGCAAAAACAAACTTAAACCCTTTCCATACTAAGAAAACAAATCATTTCCATAATAGATTATGGATAGGAAAAAAAACTAGTTTTCAATACGAATAATGCACTCATTTTTATCATTTATATTTTCAAAATATAAATTATTTATTCTAGATTAATTCAAGAATGTATTTCAAAATTTTTTGAAAATATTTATTCTCCTTTTCTTTAAGTTTAATTAGTTCTACTACATTTTATAATCTAATAACGGAAAATGCTTGTTTTTTTAATCATACAAGCAGAAATTCAAGATTAGTGTAAAAACAATATTAAACCCTTTCCATAATAGATTATGGATAGGGAAGAGACTAGTTTTCCATACGAACAATGCACTCATTTTTATCATTTATATTTTCAAAATATAGATTATTTATTCTAGATTAATTCAAAAATGTCTTTCAAAATTTTTTGAAAAAAATTATTCTTCTTTCCTTTAAGTTTAATTAGTACTACTGCATTTTTATAATCTAAGAAGGCAAAGTGCTTGTTTGATAATCATATAAACAGATATTTAAGATCAGTGCAAAAACAAACTTAAACCCTTTCCATACCAAGAAAACAAATTATTTCCATAAAAGATTATGGATAGGGAAAAATACCAACAATGCACTCCTTTTTATCATATATATTTTTAAAACATAGATTATTTATTCTAGACTAATTCAAGAATTTTTTGAAAAACTTTGTTTTCCATTCCCTTAAGTTTAATGAGTACTACTACGTTTTAAAATCTAATAACGCAAAATACTTGTTTGATAATCGTACAAGCAGATATTCCAGATTAGTGCAAAAACAACATTAAACCCTTTCCATAATAAATTGTATATAGGGGAGAGACTAGTGTTCAATACGAAGAATGCAAATATTTTTGTCATAGAACTATTTATATATTCAAAATACAGAATATTTATTCTACATTAATTCAAGAATGTGTTCAAAAATTTTTTTTAAAAATTTATTCTCCTATCCTTTAAGTTTAATTAGTATTACTACATTTTATAATCTAATGACGCAAAGTGATTGTTTAATAATCATAAGCAGATATTCAAAATTAGTGCAAAAATAAACTTATACCCTTTCTATAACAAGATAACAAATCATTTCCAAAATAGATTATGGATAAGGAAGAGACTATTTTTCAATACCAACAATTCACTCATTTTTATCATTTATATTTTCAAAATATTGAATATTTATTCTAGATTAATTCAGGAATGACTTAAAATTTTTTTTGAAAAAAATTTATTCTCCTTTACTTTAAGTTTAATTAGTATTACTACATTTTATAATCTAACGACGCTAAATGCTTGTTTCATAATCATATAAGCAGATATTCAAGATTAGTGCAAAAACAAACTTAAACCATTTCCATACCAAGAAAATAAATCATTTCCATAACAGATTATGAGTAGGGAAAAGACTGGTTTTTAATACGAACAATGCACTTATTTTTATCATCTATATTTTTAAAATATATATTATTTATTCTAGATTAATTCAAAAATGTGTTTAAAAATTTTTTGAAAAAAATTATTCTCCTTTCCTTTAAATTTAATTAGTACTACTACATTTTATAATCTAACAACTCAAAGGGCTTGTTTGAAAATTATATACACAAATATTCAAAATTAGTGCAAAAACAAACTTAAACTCTTTCCATACCAAGAAAACAAATCATTTCCATAATAGATTATTGATAGGGAAGAGACTAGTTTTTAATACCAACAATGAACTCATTTTTTCATTTATATTTTCAAAATATAAATTATTTATTCTAGATTAATTCAAGAATGTGTTTAAAAATTTTTTGAAAAAAATTATTCTCTTTTAAGTTTAATTATTACTACTACATTTTAAAATCAAAAAAAGTAAAATTCTTGTTTGATAATCATAGAAGCAAATATTCAAGATTAGTGCAAAAACAAACTTAAAACCTTTCCATAATAAATTATGGATAGGGAAGAGACTAATTTTCAGTACCAACTATGCACTCATTTTTATCATTTATATTTTCAAAATATAGATTATTTATTCTAGATTAATTCAAGAATGTGTTTAAAATTTTTTTGAAATATTTATTCTCTTTCACTCTAAGTTTAATTAGTACTACTACATTTTATAATCTAATAACGGAAAATGCTTGTTTAATAATCATACAAGCAGATATTCAAGATTAGTGCAAAAACAATATTAAACCCTTTTCAAAATAAATTATGGAAAGGGGAGAGACTAGTGATCAATACGAAGAATGCAAATATTTTTATCATAGAACTATTTATACATTCAAAATATAGAATATTTATTCTAGATTAATTCAAGAATGCCTTTGATAATTTTTTTAAAAAATTTGTACTCCTTCCGCTTAAGTTGAAGAAGTACTACTACATTTTATAATCTAACGAAGGAAAGTGCTTGTTTGATAATCATAAAAGCAGATATTCATGATTAGTGCAAAAACAAACTTAAACTCTTTCCATACCAAGAAAACAAGTCATTTCCATCATAGATTATGGATAGGGAAGAGACTATCTATGTTCTATGATATCTAGACTACCTATGATATTATCTATGACTACATTAAAAAATGAGAATTAATTTTACAGCATACTCGATGTAGATAAAATTAATCGTAAACTGCTCTATCGATGTAGATAAAATAATCTCTAAATGAAGTTTATTTATTTAATAAATAGTAATATTAATAAATAAATATTAATAATATTACCTTAATTAATAATATTACTTAAATTATTTATTAAACATTAAATTAATTCAATCTATTGATTAAATAATATTTAATAGATTGAATTAATTTAATACTTAATTAAACTATTTATTTAATAAATAGTTTTATTTAAATATTAAATTAATTCAATCATTAATATTGATAATTTATTAATAATATAAGTTACCTTAAAAATCGAAATAATTCTTAATAGTTAACCAGAGCCGAATTTCGGTTATTGGGTGCCCAATTTACAAAATCATACAAAAAATGAAAAATTTATATTTACTATATGAAAACATTCTAACAAAATATAAAATGCAGTTTTGTCGTTGTTATTTTATTTATTTACAATAAATTTTACAAACTGAGATGTCACAAATGATATATCACTCGAGTAATATGAATATATAAGAATATATGTAAAATGTTTTATAGTACAAAGTAAAAATATTCACTATATTTACATTTTAATATATTTGCATTATTTTAAAGTATAGTTTTTCAATAATTTATATATTTTGAGTGAAAATATTTGACATTTTAAATACTGGGAATATTTAAAAAAATATTTTTTAAAAATCCGTTCATAATTTTAAAATTTAGCACAATGTTTCACTAGCTTTTTGACGTGGTAGTAGAATTTGGGCAGCAATTCAGCCACCATTTCATTTTACTCTGATTCTATTGAAAACAAAAACAATTCCAAAATTTTTCCTTTAATTAACTTTCTTTTTTAACAAAAACTTTGTCGTTGGGGAAAGAAGTACCTCGATGCATTTGTGAATTTAATTTGGACGTGTTCTTAAGCAAATATCAACTAAATATTTTCATTTATTAATGAAAAGAATTATCTAACTTCCCATTTTATAGTCGCAATCTAAATGTTCTCTAGCATCATGATTTAATCATATGAAAAATTCTTATAATCAAAATAAACTGAAATTTTTTATTCAATTATAAAACAAATTTGAATTTTTTTTCAACTTTGTATTTTGCTGCGTATTATTGCCTGAACTCATTTTGGAAGTAAAAATCACCCATCGAAGCATTTGATATTTTTCAATAAAGAAAATCAAGTCGTAGCTAAAAAATTCTCTCTTTGCGTCTTTTGTTAAAAGCCTTTATATAAGTATTGAATTAATGTAAGCCCTAGTGTTGATTCTTCATTAATATTAATATACGAGTGGTATTTGTCCCTTAATAAAAATAAACCATACCTAAATAAATACTTTGTTCTTGCAGTCTGAGGACTCATTATTTTATTGGCTTATTAATTAGGTGGTGAACTTTTTGTAAATTCAAACTTAACTTTAAAATTTACTTTCATTTATATCGGTTTTCGATGCCGTCATGTTATTATTTTTCTTCCAGTTATTTAAAAAAATCATATATATATATATATATATATATTTCAATTTTAGATCTTGTTTTTTAATATTTCAACTCATGAAGTAAAGATTGCCTATAGAAATGCTTCATATTTTTTTTTCAAACAATTCGCGTCATTTGGAAGAAGCTCCTCTCTACATGTTTTACTAAACGCCTGTAGATAAATAATTTTGAAGTAATTTTGATAAATAATAACTCTAGTGCTGATACTTTGTTAATAATTATATTTATTGATAAAGCAACATTGCTATTAACAGCAGTAGTAAAAGCAATTAACAGAAGTTTACTATTTTTAACTGAGGGTATTTCTTTTAGTACTTTAATTCGATAATAATTTTTTTTAATTCAAACTAATTCTTTAATTATGTATAAAGAAGTACTTCTTTATTTTCGATCACTTTCAGTCATATTATTTTCCAAATTCTAAAGATTTCCTTCCAAAATGGTATATATGCTTAAATATAGTCCTCTCTGCATCCTTTCTTAAACGCCTTAGTTAAATATTGCATTAATCGAAGCACTGGTACTGATAATTCTCTGATATTAATTCATTACTTTTATTTCTTTATAAAAATTAAAGCATACCTAAAATAGCAGTTTACTGTTGTAAATTAAGGGGTCATTATATTACTGGTTTAATAGTTTTTTACTCGTTTGATAATTTTTTAATTGGCACTAATCTTTAAAACTTTTTCTATTAATTATTATATAGAAATATTTATTAATTTAGTCTTTTATTTTTGTTCAGGTTATGTTATAAAATTTCAACACATTTTATGGACTAAGTACTTCTTTACGAACCTCTTAAATATTTTCTCACGATGATTAATTAAAACATTAGTGATTTATCAATAACTATAGCATTATTATTAACGAAGTTACATTGAATTAACAGCAGTAATTAAACCACCAGCAGTGTATAATACAGTGCTATTACTCGTCATTTAGCAAAAAGAAATGATACCTAACGGCAGTTTATTTTGTAAATTAAGGGTGATTATTCACTAATGTTTTTTAAAAATGTGTTAAGAAATATTCTATTTCTTTTTTCGATTTTAGATCCCTGTGCATTATATTAATTTTCAAATGTCCCCTGCCCCCGAAACGGTATATATATATATATATATATATTTATATATTTATATATTATATGTGTGTGTGTGTGTGTGTGTGTGTGTGTGTGTGTATGTGTGTGATATATGTATATATGTGTGTGTATATATATATGTATATATATATATATATATATATATATATGTGTGTATATTTATATATAATATATATATATATATATAGATATATATACACCTCTCTGCATCACTTGTTAAATAATTTTACGTAAATATTGAATTAATGGAAGCACTGGTACTGATAATTCACTGATGATAATACATTGTCCTTATTTCTCATTCAATATATAGAAAGTATACTTAACATAGCAGTCTACTATTTTAAACTAATGGTTAAGTTTAATTAGATGATATTTTAATCGAATTAAATTTTAAATTCTTTTTCTTTAATTATTATACATAAGTATTTTTTCCCCATTTTTGATCTCGTTACGTTATACTTCAACGAATATCTTTTAACTAAGAACTTCTTTCCGAAACGCTTCAATACTATTTCGCATAAAAATCACGTCGTAGTGTAAAAAAAAATCATCCTCCCTGCATCTGCAAATTGAATTTGAGCGTGTTCTTCTGCAAACACCAACAGCAGGCTAGTAGTATATTTTCATTTATTACTCGGCAAATAATTCTAATAGCCTTTCCGCTTTCCGAGGTCGTCTATCTCCAGGCTTTTGTTTCTTATCTTTTACGCCATTGATTGTGTTTGGCTCCCATCGACTTTCGGCTGTGACCCACTTCCTCAAAAGGAGCTCCAGCAAAAGTTGTGGTGCGCGGGGGTGCGTGGAGTCACCAGAGATCGGACACTCCTTGATTAAGGGCGCTCACAATGGACATTTTCTGCTGCCGACGCCGAAATTCTTATAACAAGTAATTGAGTTCTTTAAACTAATTTCGAGTCACGGAGGTGGTTGAAAAGGGAGCTGGTGTGATTACGTTATTAAAAGTTAGTGACAGAATAAAATGGGAAGGAAACCACCGAAGAAGTTTTAGAACTGCTTATTACTTGGGTGGCTACTTTAGAACTAAGAAAATTAATTTTGTATTTTTTTAATAAGTAGTAAAACTTGAGTAAAACGATACTATCTATTATAATTTTTCCTTGGTTACGCGGAATCCTTCATTTACTCAATGGATCAAAAATTAGTAATTGTGCAAGTGTATTATTTTAATAAAATTAAACTCAAATTAAGTACACAATGTATATAAATACTGAATACGCAAATAATCAAATTGTTTTAATGATAAGTTATGTAGCAATATTATTGTAAATTCTAACAACAGTAGTGTACAGTAGTACATACGCCGTCAAATATATATATGTATATATATGTGTATATATATATATATATATATATATAAAGAGAGAGAGAGTCGGTTCTGAGTTCTTGTCAGCCTGCTTGGAAGGTAGTATTTGGCCTACTACTATTAATTCTTACTAGATAGCTTTTGGCCATCCCCTATCAATGCGTAAAGATATTCAATCGTATATATATGTTTTTAGCCATCTGGATGCATATACGCACTGCACACATACTAGACCAGACTCTGACCAAGTTTGTCAGTATATATATATATATATATATATATATATATATATATATATATATATATATATATATATATATATATATATATGTAGTGACAGAATAAAATGGGAAGGATACCACCGAAGAAGTTTTAGAACTGCTTATTACTTGGGTGGCTACTTTAGAACTAAGAAAATTAATTTTGTATTTTTTTTAATAAGTAGTAAAACTTGAGTATAACGATACTATCTGTAATGATTTTTTCCTGTGTGCCGCGGAATCCATTAATCATTTACTCAATGCACCAAAATATTAGTAACTGTGTAAGTATATATAACTAACATTTCAAATTATTTAAATTAAATTAAATTCTCTCTAAGAACACAATGTACATAAGTATTGAATACGCAAGTGATCAAATTGTCTATAATGATAAGTTATCTAGCAATATTATTTTAAATTCCAACAACAATAGTGTATCGTAGAGGAGTGTAAAAGGGCTGTAGCTTTTTTGATCTCCTTTTCTCTCTACGCTATACACGACGTATAGTATAATAGACCGGGTGGTCATAATTAAACTGACAGTGTTCACAGTGTTCTGTAGCGCGATCTATTTGCGAGAATGATTGCCACATTCTGTAGGAAGATTAAACAAGATGGGGGACGGAGGATTCCGCGAAAAAACAAATTAGTTTCAAAAGTCACCACTAAGGGAATATTTGGAGCTGTGTAATAGAAAATAGTGTTAACAAATGCAAATCAATTCAGAAATTAATTTCTTAATTGTGCCAATGGGTGTGACGTGAAATTTGAATGAAAACTTCTGTTGAGCGTGCGTGATATTGCAGATAACGAGCCTTTATCAGTGTTTATGTAGATTTTACGCTTTTTTAAAAGTGTTGCCATATTGCACTTGAATTAAATCAGAAAATGTGCACATCAAAAGGTAATTTTATTCCGTATTAATTTGCATTTGTTAACACTCTATTTTCTATCACACACCGCCAAATATTCCCCTAGCGGTGACTTTTGGAACTTTTGGAACTTTTTTTTTTTTTCGGAATCCTTCGTCCTCCGTCTTGTTTAATCTTCCTACAAAATGTGGCGTCATTCTCGCAAATAGATCGCGCTACAGAACACTGTGAGCACTGTCAGTTTAATTATGGCCACCCGGTATATACATATATGTATATATATGTATATATAGACAGATAGATAGATATATGTATTTAAATATATATATACACACACACAAATATATATATATATATATATATATATATATATATATACATACATATATATATATTTATATATATATATATATACATATATGTATATAAATATATATACATATACATATATATATGTATATAAATATACACACACTCTCTCTGATTAGTTGTGCGCCTGCTTGGAAGGTAGTACATGGCCTCCTACTAATCCCGCGTGCAAAAGTAGTATTTGGCTGCCCCCTATGAATGCATTAATATATTCAATAGGGCGCCTGTATTTATGTTCAGGCCACCTGGATGCACGCACGAACACACACACATATATATATATATATATAATATATATATATATATTATATATATATAGAGAGAGAGAGAGAGAGAGAGAGAGAGATAGGTAGAGAGAGAGCCTTTGTTTTTAATAAAATATAAAAAGGTTCTTTTATTAAAAAGAATTATTTTGTAATGATATTTATTCATCCTCTATATTTAAATGCAAAAGTTAAGTATTTTTTCTTAAATTAGAAAATATTTTACAATTAACATTAATTCAGAAGCATAATTAACAGAACCATATTCGTACTGTATAAAAAAATCTCTAAAAATCCAGATAATTTTTGCGTAGTGATGGGTAATTACAATAATAATAATAAAATAGCCTGAATATTTAATAATATAAAAAATTCAAAATTTAAAAATGTAATGCCATTTTTTTATGTATAAGTTGCAGCATATATGTACTTACATCAGTCCAAAACAGTTCACAGAGCCATTTGGTTTTAAGATAAAACTCTCTAAAAGAAATTTATCTTTTAAATTCTCTGGAAACATGGTGTTAATAATATAAATTGGTTTTGTCGATTCAGCTAATTATTAAAACGTGTAGATATGTTAGCGAACTAAAGCTTTTAGATATTTATGGAATTTAAGATATTTAATAGTTATAAAACTCCTTTAAACCTTTTTCAATGCAAGCTGCTTTTATAGAAATATTTTCCCCAAAGAGTATCAGTGGTTAATCCAATCCAATATGAGCTGTATCCAACCACTTCAAAGTGATGCTTTAAAAGTTATTCTTGTGATGAGTGACAAATATTTTTTAAAACTATTAACTGATTGAAAATTATTACATTATTCACTCACATATTTATTAGTTCTTAGATAGTTATAGAATGATAAATGCAGTTTTGTAATATTCAAATGTAAGATAAATTTCGGAATGATTAGCATCTACGGAAATTTCTATTTCCGGAAAATGTAAAATATAGACGAAGTTTTAAATAATTCCAATAGATGGCGCTGATAACTTAGTTCGAAAGAGGAAATACCAATTCCAATGATCATTTCCATACGTGCATTCAAATGACGATATTTTGAATGCAGTGTTTTTAATGCTACTTTTATCAGTGTCTAATAGTTACTATGTGATCAATAGATATTATGTTACAAAAAAAAAATGATTAAAGCTTATTTATATTCATTATATTATTTGTTATTCTTCGATTTAAATATTTCAGTCATTTATAAAATGTAAATCTTTTTAAAGTACTAACTCATTTATTTTGGGGAAAAAGAAAAAGCTTAAATTTGAGAATAATATATATTTAAAACTAAAATAAATTTGTTAACTTATTAAATTTCGTGTGTATTAATCTCGACTTTTGTATTCTGCTACGATCCTTTATAAATTCTTCAGGCGTTAGTATTATGAATTGTATATTCAAAAAATGACACATCTATCATACATTAGAACATTGTTTCACAGAAACATAAAAGTTAAATTAAAAAATATTTACTTTAGCACTACTAGTAAAGATATAACCTTGGGGATTATAAGTATTTAAAACTATTATAAATTTAATACAAACTTTTTAAATTTCCTGTTCATTAATCTTGAAAATTAGTTTCTGCTACGATCATTTGTAAATTGTTCAGGCGTTTGTATTATGAATGGTTTATTCAAAACACGATGTATTTATTATACATTAGAAAATTGTCTCACAGAAACATAAAGGTTAAATTAAAAACATTTACCTTAGCACTACTAGTAAAGATATAACCTTGGGTATTATAAGTATTTAAAACTATAATAAATTTAATAAAAAGTTTTTAAATTTCCTGTTCATTAATCTCGAGAATTATTTTTTTGTTACGATCATTTGTAAATTGTTCAAGCGTTTGTATTATGAATGCTTTATTCAAAACACGATTTATTTATCATATATTGGAAAATTGTCTCACAGAAACATAAAGGTTAAATTAAAAAAACATTTACCTTAGCACTACTAGTAAAGACATAACCTTGGGGATTATAAGTATTAGAACTATTATAAATTTAATAAAAACTTTTTAAATTTCGTGTTTATTAATCTCGAAAATTATTTTTTCTATAATCATTTGTAAATTGTTCAGGCGCTTGTATTATGAATTTTGTATTCAAAACACGATGTATTTATTATACATTAGAAAATTATCTCATAGAAATATAGAGATTAAATTAAAAAAACATTTATCTTAGCACTACTAGTAAAGATATAACCTTGGGGATTATAAGTATTTAAAGCTATTATAGATTTAATAACAACTTTTTTAATTTTATGTTTATTAATCTCGAAAATCATTTTTTGGTACGATCATTTGTAAATTGTTCAGGCGTTTGTATTATGTATTGTTTATTCAAAACACGATGCATTTATCACACATTAGAAAATTGTATCACCAAAACATAAAAGTTAAACTAAAAAACATTTGCCTTAGCACTACTAGTAAAGATATAATCTTGGATTATAAATATTTAAAATTATTATAAATTTAATAAAATATTTCGATTTCATGTTCATTAATCTAGACAATTACTTTTTGCTGTGATCTTTTGTAAACTGTTCAAGTGTTTGTACAATAAATTGTGTATTTAAAACACGATATATCTATCACACATTAAAAAGTTCTCACAGAAACATAAAAGTAAAATTAAAAAAACACTTTGATTTATCTTCAATCATAAAATATCTAACAAATAAATAAAGAAAAATAAAATATACATGCCTCTATTGAAGTTTGTCAGTGATTTTTGGACCCATTAAATTTCTTCTTTCCTCTGCCAAAAATATCTTCTGCACTGGAACAGGCCGTTAAAATTATGAATCAATTTTAGAATTACACTCCTCTATATCAAAACCTCAGTCGGAATCTAGATGCAAATTCAAAAGAGACGTTATTAAACATAAATACATATAATAATGTATGTTCTTTTAGATTAAAATGTGAAATGCATTAAAAAGGTATATGCAAAATAAATAAATAAATAAATAAATAAAAAAAATTAAGAACTGAAATTATAAACATTAATTTTCTATATATAATTCATAAAATACTATTTTATACAATATGATACAAAATTTTATACCCTGCTTACGAAGATAATGTTAATAATTTACAAGATATTTTTTATAAATTATTAGCATAGTGTTAGAACATATGGTATGCATAATTTTACAATTTTTACTTTGTAGAAATTATTAAGACTTTGTACGCATATTATTGAAGAACAAATAAAAAAAGAATCAATTTAAATTTGTCTAAAAAGAAGTGCAATTTTTAAAAAAATTTTAATAGATTACTTGCTATTTATTTTCTACAACATTCTTATTTGGCACTCCTGATATATATTAGTATAAATATGTGCATACATTTTACATTTCAACTTTATTAGTCGACTATTATTAACTTTCAATTAAATCTCATGAAAGTCTTAATATTTCATACAAATTTAATGAACAGACATTAAGATATTCCTTTAACTTAAACATCAATCAGCAAAATAATACTGGAATATGTTCTATATATATATATATATATATATATATATATATATATATATATATATTACTATATTAATGATCATTGAAAACGAAGATAATAAATTTAAAATTACAGCTCGAGAAAAGTTCCAACAGTTTTAAAATATAACATTTCAATATAACTGATCAATTTTTGAGGTTTTCTAACTTAAAGAGAGTTCTGAATCATTTATCTACAAAAGAAAAAACGTACAAATATATAAATTATTTAATGGCATATACATTTTTGCTTGATAAATAACTGCAATGTAATAGCCGAATATATGTTTATATCTATTTTTTTAAAGTTTTATATACAATTGAGTGAATGATATCATCATATTACAAATGTTTAATTTTAGATCAGAAGTAAATAACATGCCTGTTTAGATAAAATTTAAAACTTGCTATATAGTATTTATTTTCGCTTATATAATCAATATTTCGATCGATTTTTTTTAACCATCTTTAATCGTCTTGGATTTTTATGTGTCTTTACAATGTATTTTGTATTATGAAAATTATTTTTTTTTATTATTTTAGTGTTAAACGTGTCACGGCACATCCACGGCAGTCTAGAAGCACACTAGTGTGCCTCGGCACAGCAATTGCATTGCATTGCTGAGATAATAACTTACAGAAACGCTTTGTAATGGACAATGTTTCTAAGGAACAAAAAAGAGAATATTTCAAAATCCACATTCTGCTTCATGCTTTCTTTTAAACTTATTTCAAAAACACCCAAACGTTTTTTTAAACAGATCCCAATAATTTTTTTTTTAAATCTGTATTTAAAATAAAGTTCATTTCCTTTAAAAAAATTCCATCAAAAAGTAATTAAAAATAGTGATTAAAATAAATCATTTAATCTTTTTTATAAAACGCAAGCAACGTGTTTTTTTTTTACGAAACAACTAATAAATTTTTCTACAATTTTTTTAAATCAGTTGAATTTCCAGTAATAGATTAATTAATTTTTTTCAGTCTTAAAATTAATGCTAAAGATTCTTTTGACTGCATAAAACGGGAAAAAATTAGTTATTTAAATCCCCTTACTACGTAGATAACATTTTTTGATTAAGCCTTTTTTAATAAAATTAAAAAAATGAATACGATTTGAAATTTTAATTAACAATATTCATCAGGCTAATTGCAGGCCTTTCCCGCTGATGGATATTGATGAAAAAGAGTAATTCTGAGAAATGAAAAATGGCGAGGCAACTAAGAATGTGGAGTTGAGAGAGATTAAAACCTCCGTAGAAACAGAAAATTTCATTGTTATTAGGAGAGGGATAGCAATACAAAGTTTAAAAAATATATCGCAATGAATGAAAAAAAATCTTTGAATTTTCGAAAAATAATTTATGCTTTTATTCATCTATTTAACGTCTTGCCAACTTATATAAAAATTAATTAAAAAAAATCAATTTGTGAATTATTATAACGTAAAATGGCAATCTAAATTATGCTTAAAAATAGAAAAAAAGAAAAGAATGGAAATCTATGTGAATACTGCATGACTTTCTAATACACACAATTTTAGATTGAATTATACACAAATTTTGCAAAACATGTACAAAAGATTGAGCACAAATTTTGCTAGTAACTGAATTACGCATTAATTAATTACTGAATTACGCATCATTATTTAAAGATACAAATTTCATCACTTTTGATGCGTATTTTTGAAAAATAAGTATACATTTTAAAGCAAATACCCAAGTTTTACTTTTCCAATCTCTATATGCATTTCATTAAATGATCTTAAATAAATAATATCTTGTGTGACAAAGAAATGTAGTCACAATTTTTTGTTTAATCGGGTCAATAGGTTTTGTATTTTTTTTCAGAATTGTATGAATATTTATTTATTGTTTATATGATTTTGTTTATATTGTAATATAAATACATTTTCTTACTATTGCACTGAAAATGTTTACGTTTATTTATAAGGTAGAATTTTTAAAATTTTAGTGGACATTTAGAATGTATAAGCCATGATATTGGTTTTCAATTATCAAAATTTTTATTTAGTTTGTATTATTCATATTATAAAAAAACAGTATATTCGTTTATGGTTATCAATTAATATAATAAAATAATGCTAAATTATTACTACTCTATAGGTCGAAATAATATGTGTTGTGAGGCTGTTAAATGCTACGGATTGGTTTATGACTAATGTTGGAGAGTATCGATTTACTGTCTGTTAAAATATTTAGAATTTAATAAAAGAACATATATACTCCCTCCATTATTCATTATACTACAGCGTATACAGCAAGAAAGCTCTTCTGTCTTCGTTCATACTTCATAAAATATCACTCATAATTTCATTCATAACTTCAGCATCTGAAACATAAACTTTATTTGCTGTCATATGTTTAATGCATTTGTTCAAATAAATAAAGATGTCAAGTATTATTCCAAATTAACAAGCTTAAAAATCACATTAACAATCAAAACAACATATCAAAAACCTCCGAAACTTAAGGCACATTTTCTATACTAATAAGAGGTTTGGAACGCTACGGTCAACTATTTTGCTACCCGAGGAATAATGAGACCGTTGAGAAGACCGTAGAGCAGGCATGCCCAACCCGCGGCCCATTTAAAACCTTTTTGCGGCCTAATTGAAGCTTTCAACTGTCTATAAAATTTTAGTTATTTTGACTATATACAGTTGAAGAATTTTAGTTCTTAAAGTTTGCAATAATAAATATCACATTATGTACGATAGACTTGATAGTAACCAACGAAAACCTGGACTTTGAGTAGGGTTGGACAGGTTACGTTGAAATTTGAGTGTTCTAGAATATATCTAATAGAATTGCAATCAAACATTGAGCTAAAAGGCCTCTACGAAGGGATTAAGATTGATCATCAAAAATATATCGCCGAAGATAAATTTCCAAATTTAAGACGATTGGCAATGTGCATTATATCAGTATTTGGAACTATTATCGCTGCGAATCATTTTTTTCCAAATTAAACCTGATAAAAACAAAGTGTTGCAGCAGGTTGCTTGATAAACACATGACCAATCGGCTACGATGAGCGTCGGCTATATTATCCGATGATATTAACAAAATCGCTAGCAAAATACAAAAAACAAATCTCACATTAATTTTAAAATAATACATGCGGTAGTGCTTGTGAATAAACTACAATACATATTTATAGTATAAATATAATAATAATATTTTAACCCTCCTGATTAAGGAGGAAGGTAATGTTTTGAAAGTGATTATAAATACAGTATAGTTAATGTTTATTGTCGTTGTAGTTATGATATACGTATATCACAACTTTTATGTACAGTCGTAGCTAGCACTGTAAAAATGCATATTTTGAATATTTCACGATACTAAAACATTTTGAATAATTTGTTGTTTTATTTTTATATGTGCGGCCCACCTCAGTTCAGTAAATTGTTTTTTGGTGCTTAAAAATATTTTAAAACTCTTTGTAGGTACTGTTTTTAATTTTTCTTCTATTACCTTATTATTATTTTTATATTTATTATTATCTTTATTATTATTTTCTTCTTCTATTAGCTTATTATAATTTTTATATTTATTATTACTTTCTTCTATTACCTTTTACCTTATTAATGCTTAAAAATATTTTAAAACTCTTTGTAGGTATTATTTTTAATTTTTCTTCTATTACCTTATTATTATTTTTATATTTATTAGTATATTCATTATTATTTTTTTCTTCTATTACCTTTTACCTTATTGATGCTTAAAAATATTTTAAAACTCTCTGTAGGTTTTGTTTTCAATTTTTCTTCTATTTCATTATTATTATTATTATTATATTCATTATTATTTTTTTCTTCTATTACCTTTTACCTTATTGATGTTTAAAAATATTTTAAAACTCTCTGTAGGTATTATTTTCAATTTTTCTTCTATTACATTATTATTATTATTGTTATTATTATTATTATTTTCTTCTTCTATTACCTTTTACCTTATTAATGCTTAAAAATATTTTTAAACTCTTTGTAGGTATTATTTTGCTAATAAACTAGATAGTTTTTTTGTTTTTTTAAGGGACTATTTTTTATTTGAACGCTTAATTTTTATAGAAAATTTGTGAATTTCTAAATTGAAATTTAGTTTTAAATAACTTTAAAATTTGAAACGAATACCCGGATTTGTATTAAGGCATAATAGGAGTGTTGGGCAAACATTTTGTAAGAATATATAACAAGTTTAGTCTCTAGAAGCATTTTAAAATATAAGAAAATTCATTTTAGAAAAAATCATTTATAAACACATTGGATTTTATAATTAAAAAAAAAAACTGTTTTTCAACTTCTCCTTATTTCTACCAGGGGCGATCTGTTTGAGTGGAAACACTCTATACTAGAGAATACAACTAAATACTTTTCCCTTAATTTCTTAATTACACGACTTAATGACACTGTAACTAATTCAATAAGTCCGGTAGATTTTATCTAAGAGGAAGAGGAGATTCGGTAATTTCCAATATCACAGCTTCTATCGACAATTTTTTTACACCCGTCTATACCCGTAATTTATCGCTTGTTAAACGGTTAATACTCCAGGAAATCGTGCTGTTTGCACACTATTACACCACCGTAATTAACTACGTTGAAGGGACGGGGAGTGCTGGGGGTTCGTCAATTGACGGGCAGCTCACGAACTGTTGAACAATAAACTATAATTCGGACCACGATTATGAACATCCCGCTATTAAACCCTACATCGGAAGCTTCTGCTACTGTATTTTAGCAAAAGCCAGGAGGCGGCGAAATTATTAGCCCGTGGAAAAAATCGACGCCCACCTTTCGGATTATAAATGGACCTTCGGCTCCTAAATTTAATCGAAAATCCCGAAGTGCTAAAGGGTAACACGCCGTGACTAAGTGGCTACACTCTTAACCCTCATTATTTTTGCACCTTTTCCTCTCTGGCTTTTTTTTTTCTTTCGAATTTTTTGGCTCGTAGCGTCAATCTATTGTGTTCTTCACGCGGCTTACCTTTATATGTTGCTGTCACGGAAGTTTTGCTGAAAAGGCACATTTTCTGTGTGGGGAAGGGATGTATGCCATGACGATTTTCTGCTTTTCCCACATCTGTTGGGTTTTGGAATTTAGCAAGTGATGCCTGGCGTACTGTATGTTCGCCTGTAGGGTCAAGTAATGAGTTTGTAATGCCCGTTAGTGCATTTCTATGAATACTGAACATGATCCATAACAAAATATCTCCGTAATACATAATGGCATCGACCCCAGGTTCATTCCAAGATGTTAGGATCCAAAATATAACAGCTGCTAGAGGGTTAATGACAGATAAAAGAAATGTAACATTGCTTAAATTTGAAGACTGCTTATTAATAGAATCATTGTCTATAAAAATATCCAGAAAAAGATAAAAAGTTATATTGCCAATTCTTGTCTTCATAGTGACGTCGTTATGGACTTAACTTAAATCCAAGTAGATTTTCGTTTATTTTAGTTCTGATCTCAGTTCTCATTCATTAGTTCTGATGTGTAGTACCTGGAAAAGATACATAGTTCATTCATTACTAAGTAATATGACAAGAAAAATTACTACAAAATAATGAATAAATATTAAATATTTAGATAAACTATATTATTGATCTGTACTTTACATCAGTGCATCAAAAAATAAAAGTTATTTTACATTAAAATATTCTTGATTTAACTGAATATTTTACTTTAGTTGTAATTAGTGTCTCTACTTATACTTAAAATGGTATAAGTAGAGACTTTAAAATGTATAGTGAAATAATTTAATATGTCTTTTTAAAATGGATAGTGATACTTACTTAGTTTACTAAATTCAGGGCAGAACAATTGCAGTAAGTTAAAGCTACAGTAAGGTACAGTAAAATTATCGTCAAACACTTAATATGTAGAATTGAGAAAAATAAATTAGTCGAGGGGCCCCGAGTGACACTAAGATGCAAACTTTAGAAACCAGTGATATGAAAACTACATTCATACACAATGCTATTTCGACATACCATTGTACCAACATAAGAATTTTTTAAGCTACTACATCGGAACTGACGATGACCGAATCAGAAATAGATATCATTTCTAAATCAGCGGATTCGACGATCATTGCTCGTGTAAGCCGATAGGATTCGAAATTCAGCTATAGTTCCTGATTTAATTAACCCTCACCTAACAAGGAAAAAAAACTGACCTATTGGCCCAAGTCTAACTTATCCGTAACTCTGTCGATTTTTGTCCCAATACCAAGGAACTCCAGTGATGCCACTGAAGTTAAATATAAGTTATAAAATTAAATAATTACCTTCTGGGATTTATTACGTTTGTATGTAATATATATCTTTCTATGTGCTGATAAACGAAGAAGATCGGTGTGTGTTTCTGGTAACACTTTCGTATAGAAAGAAGTTTCCTATGGTTACCAAATTTTTCACACAGACATCTTCACCATATCTAATTGCGGACGAAGCCCCGTCTTTTTTCGATTCTTAGTAACGAAAGAAAAATTTTTTTAATGTGGTTAGCTGTGATGATCTACACCATCTTGTATTTATAGCCTATGTCCGGAGAATAATATACCACTCCGTCTCAAATAAGATTCTCAACCTTTACCATACGTTTACCATTAGCAAAGAGAAGAAATTGATGTTATTCTGTAAATTGTTTTATCAGCTTTTTTATCGGTATAATATGTTATCGTCCAATAAGGTCCAATGTTAATGTCCAATATCGTACAATAACCCAAATAAGTTATCGTCTTATAAACCAGGTCTGGAAATTTTCAATTAACAAAAATTCAATAAAGACGATGATGAATTTGTATCTTTAGAAAACAGAAGTCCTTAATATTATTTTATAGAAAATAGGTGGAACAGCTCTTTCAAAGACCCGTAAACCAATTCGGGTATCACCTTATAAACCAGGCCTGAAAATTTTCAACTAACAAAACTTCAATAAAGACGATGAATGAATTTGTATCTTTGAAAAAAGTAAGCACTTAATATTATTTTGTTGTAAATTGGAGGAATTTCTTTTCCAACGACCCGTAAACCAATTCGGGTAACGCTTTATAAACCATGAATGGAAATTTGCAACTAAAAAAATTCAATAAAGACGATAAATGAGTTTGTATCCTGGCAGACAGAAGTCCTTAATATTATTTTGTAGAAAATTGGTGCAACATCTCTTTCAACGACCCGTAAACCAATTCGGGTATCGCCTTATAAACCAGATCTGGAAATTTTCAACTAAAAAAATTCAATAAAGACGATGAATGAATTTGTATTTTTGAAAAAAGGAAGCACTTAATATTATTTTGTAGTAAATTGGAGGAATTTCTTTTCCAATGGCCCATAAACCAATTCGGGTATCGCCTTATAAACCAGGCTTGGAAATTTTCATTAAAAAAAATTCAATAAAGACGATGAATGAATTTGTATCTTTAGTAAACAGAAGTCCTTAATACTATTTTATAGAAAATTGGTGGAACAGCTCTTTCAACGATCCATAAACCAATTCGGGTATCGCCTTATAAACCAGGCCTGGAAATTTTCATCTAACAAAAATTCAATAAAGACGATGTAGCTTTGCAGACGATTGTATCTTTGAAAAAAGTAAACACTTAATATTATTTTGTAGTAAATTGAAGGAATTTCTTTTCCAAAGAGTCTGAAACTTAATCGTTACACTCATGTAAAACCAGGCCTGTCAAATCGAAATTACTTTGCGGGTCACTTAAAAATGTCATCTTACTCCAATGAGCCGGACTGCGTGTGCTCGCTCATGTGTGTATGTATTATGTTTAGAGTAATCAGTGTGTATTTGTTTGAATTATAAATATCGTGAATTCATATTGTCAGCCTCTCATATAAATTTCAAATTCATTGTAGTGTGATGATAACTGGTAATGTATATTATGATGCAGCATATCCACTTAAACCTAACATCAGTTCATTATACACCTCCTTGAAGTATCCTCCAACAACATTCTATAAATATTGGACACGGTTCAAAAGCGAGAGAGAGAAAGAAAAAAAAAGGATGGCAACATCTGCCAAACGCAGTGGAGAAAAGAAAGTGATGATGGGAATTGGGAAATGAACGAAGTTAGATCTATTTTTGCTGCGCGTGCTGTGCGGGAAGTGTGTGTCAAAAGCGTACTTTTTTTATTATTATTTCTTCTCTCTTTCTTTTTGGTGAAAGGAATGAAAAAAAAGAATGCATGATGCCTTTGCGCTGAACATTTTTTCTCTAAAATGGAATGCATTTATAAACTATTTCCGAATTATGAACCCTATACATTCCGAAATATTCGTCAATCGAATTCGTTTTATGAACATTCCGAAATATTCGTCAATCTGTTTGTTTTGAATTCGTTACTATTTGAGATTCAGTTACGTATTCAAGAGATCATTGTTTTAATTTTCCAAAAAGGTATAGCAATTTTACTCTACAATCAGTCTATCATTCTGTTTGTTTAAAGAAGATGAATCTTAAATAATGATTCACTTCACTTACTACGAATTACTAAAACAACTGAGATTTTCACGCTTTCCGTAGTTACGAATCATATGAGATCCGTAAAAGAGATCGTAAATTGTTTTAATTCTATAGGCCTGAACTTCATTTAAGCTATGCAATTTTACTCTACAATCAGTCTATCAGGGATTCCCAAACTTTTAAACACCGCGACCCACTTTAAAGAAGATGAATCTTAAATAATGATTCACTTCCTTATTACTCTTAGTTCATATTCTGTTTGTTTTAAAAGTTAAGCACTTACTAAAACAAATGAATTTTTCACGCATTCCTGTATTTACGAATCATATGAAATCCGTAAAAGAGATCGTAAATAGATTTCATTTTGTAGGCCTGAACTTCAGTTAATCTATGAAACTTTATTCTACAATCAGTCTATCAGTGATTCCCAAACTTTTAAACACCACTACCAAAAAAAAAAAAAAAAAAAAAAAAAAAACCTATAATAGTAATCCACTTCCTTATTATTGTATTTTTAATTCATATTCTGTTTGTTTTGAAAGTTAAGCACTTGCTACGAACTGCTAAAGCAAATGAAATTATCATGTATTCCATACTTACGAATCTTATGAAATCCATAAAAGAGATCGTAAATTGTTTTCATTTTATAGGCCTGAACTTCATTTAAGCTACAAAACTTTATTCTGTAATCAGTATATCACGGAATTTCAAATTTATAAACACCGCGACCCACTTTAAAAATAATGAATCTTTAATAATGATCCACTTCCTTATTACTGTATTTTTATTTCCTATTCTGTTTGTTTTGAAATGTAAGCACTTTCTACGAATTATTAAAACAAATGAAATTATCATGTATTCCGTAGTTACGAATCTTATGATATTCGTAAAAGAGATCGTAAATTAATTTCATTTTATACACCTGAACTTCATTTAAGCTATGAAAAATCAGTCTATCAGTGATTACCAAACTTTTAAACACCGCGACAAACTTTAAAAAAAATGAATGTATAATAATGATCCACCTCCTTATAGTATTTTTAGTTCATATTATGTTTGTTTTGAAAGTTAAGCACTTACTACAAATTACTAAAACAAATGAAATTTTCACGCATTACGTATTTACGAATCTTATAAAATCCGTAAAAGAGATCGTAGATTTCATTTTATAGGCCTGAACTTCATTTAAGCTATGATACTTTATTCTACAATCAGTCTATCACGGATTTCCAAACTTTTAAACACCATGATCAACAAAAAAATAAAACTATAATAGTGATCCACTTCCTTATTATTGTATTTTTTTGTTCATATTGTGTTTGTTTCCAAAGTTAAGCACTTATTACGAGCTACTAAAACAAATGAAATTATCATGTATTCCGTAGATACGAATCTAATGAAATCCGTAAAAGAGATCGTAAATTATTTTCATTTTATATGCCTAAACTTCATTTAAGCTATGAAATTTTATTCTACAATCAGTCTAACCGGGATTCTCACACTTTTAAACGCCGTTACCAACTTAAAAATGAATCTATAATAATGATCAACATCTTTGTTCTGTATTTTTAGTTCATATTCTGTTTGTTTTGAAAGTACTTACAATGAATTACTAAAACAAATGAAATTATCACGCTTTCCGTAGTTACGAATTTTTTGAAATCCGTAAAAGAGATCTTAAATTGATTTCATTTCATAGACCTGAATATTCCTGTAAGCTATGAAACTTTATTCTACAATCAGTCTATCAGGAATTTCCAAACTTTTAAACACCGTGACCAACTTAAAAAAAAAAAAAAAAAAAAATTTATAATTGTAATCCACTTTCTTATTACTGTATGTTTAGTTCATATTCTGTTTGTTTTGAAAGCACTTGCAACGAATTATTAAAATAAATGAAATTATCTTGTATTCAGTAGTTGCGAATCTTATGAAATCAGTAAAAGATACCGTAAATTGATTTCATTTTATACACTTAAACTTCATTTAAGCCATGAAACTTTATTCTACAATCAGACTATCAGTGATTCCGAAACTTTTAAACACCGCGGACAACTTAAAAAAAAAAAAATGAATGTATAATAATGATCCACCTTCTTATAATATTTTTAGTTCATATTCTGTTTGTTTTGAAAGTTAAGAACTTACTACGAATTACTAAAAAAATGAAATTTTCATGCATTCCGTAGTTACGAATCTTATGAAATCCGTAAAAAAGATCATAAAATGATTACATTTTATAGGCCTGAATTTCATTTAAGCTATGAAACTTTATTCTACAATCAGTCTATCAGTGATTCCCAAATTTTTAAACACCGCGACAAAAAATAAATAAATAAATAAATAAATAAAATAAATAAATAATAAATAAATAAATAAATAAAACTATAATCGTGATCCACTTCCTTATTATTGTATTTTTGTTCATATTGTGTTTGTTTCCAAAGTTAAGCACTTACTCCGAATTACTAAAACAAATAAAATTTTCACGCATTCCGTAGTTACGAATCTTATGAAATCCGTAAAAGAGATCGTAAAATGATTTCATTTTATAGGCCTGAACTTCATTTAAGCTATGAAACTTTATTCTATAATCACTATATCAGGGATTCCCAAAATTTTAAACACCGCGACCAATTTTAAAAAAAATGAATTTATAATAATAATCTATTTTCATATTACTGTATTTTTAGTTCATATTTTGTTTGTTTTGAAAGTTAATCACTTACTATGATTTACTTAAACAGATGAAACTATCATGTATTCCGTAGTTACGAATCTTATGAAATCCGTAAAAGAGATCGTAAATTGATTTTAGTTTATAAGCCTGAACATTCCTGTAAGCTATGAAACTTTATTCTACAGTCAGTCTATCAGGGCTTTCCAAACTTTTAAACACTGTGACCCACTTTAAAAAATACGAATCTTTAATAATGATCCAATTCTTTATTACTATATTCTAAATTCATATTCTGTTTGTTTTGAAAGTTAAGCATTTGTTACGAATTGCTAAAACAAATGAAATTATCATGTATTTCGTAGATACGAATCTTATGAAACCCGTAAAAGAGATGATAAATAGATTTCATTTTATAAGCCTGAACATTCATTTAAGCTATGAAACTTTATTCTACAATCAGTCTATCAGGGATTCCCAAACTTTTAAACACTGCTACCAAGTTAAAAAAAAAAAAAGAATTTATAATAATGATCCACTTCCGTATTACTGTATGTTCTGCTTGTTTTGAAAGTTAAGCATTTGTTACGAATTACTAAAACAAATGAAATTATCACGCATTCCGTAGTTACGAATCTTATGAAATTCGTAAAAGATATCGTAAATTGATTTCATTTTATAATCCTGAACATTCCTTTAAGCTATGAAACTTTATTCTACAGTCAGTATATCAGGGATTTCCAAACTTTAAAACACCGCTACCAACTTTAAAGAAGATGAATTTATAATAATGATCCACTTCCTTATTACTGTAATTTTAGTTCATATTCTGTTTGTTTTAAAAGTTAAGCACTTTCTACGAATTACTAAAACAAATGAAATTTCCACGCATTCCGTAGTTACGAATCTTATGAAATTCGTAAAAGAGATCGTAAATTGAATTCATTTTATAGGTCTGAACTTCATTTAAGCTAAAAAATTTTATTCTACAATTAGTCTATCAGGGATTTCCAAACTTTTAAACACCGCGACGCACTTTTGAAAAAATGAATCTTAAATAATGATCCACTTCCTTATTACTATATTCTTAGTTCCTATTCTGTTTGTTTTGAAAGTTAAGCACTTACTAAAACAAATGAAATTTTCATGCATTTCGTTTCAACTATATTCTCTTTGTGTCTAGTAGTATTATATACTTGTTTTTAACTTTCATATGGGTTTAATTTAAGTTCTTGGTTTAGAATTATTGCCGATTGTACGGAGTTATGGTAATTTAGTTATAAAAAAAATAATTTATTCACTACGCTCACACACATATACATATTTACTAGATTTCAACGTATAGATATAAAAATAATAGCTATAAATTAAAATATATTATCAGTCAACTAAATAATATTCATATACGTTCGAAAATGTGTAAAAATTATGATAAGGTAAAATTAAGAATAAATAATGAAATTAAAACGCAAGAAAAATTCGAGTAAAAGCTACAAAATTTCAAGAAACTAAATTTTTTTCTTAATTCTGACATTAAAAATTTTAAATAATTAATTTAATTAAATTTCACTTTGATCGCAAAGTTTTGCAATTCTAAAGTAATAAATTTCCAAAATGTTTTGTAAAAGGATGTATTTTCCTATTGATGTTTTAAGAAATTTTGGTAAGGTAAGCATAACGAATATCTTATCTTAAGGTATCTTATAAAATAAGGCTTTTGTAGTTTAAAAATAAATTACCTAATGATCATAATGCATATTCTTTAAAATTTAATCGAAGTCTCTTTTTTGTCTAAGGTTTATATGAACGAACTGGATAGAAATTATTTAAAACTTAAATATGAAATAAACAAGGGAATATATTTTTTTCCTGTACTTACATTAAACAATCCCTTAAAAAATATTTTAATAAAAAATAGTTCATTTAAAGTTTATTAACAATTTAAAATATTCTCCAAATGTAAGACTGAAATATATATCTTAAAATGCAAGAATTGTCTCTATAGAGTCTATGAATATATTTTAATATACTTATTTGTCTCTGATTTTTCCTCTTCGCAATAATATTTAAGTATTTCACTTCAGGTTAGAAACTACTCTCTTAAAAATTTTTCATGGGACTTAACGATACGAATGGAACAAGTTTCTATCCAAAGCTTAACATCTTGTGCATTTCGTGTTATTCTAAAAAATTTTGTGCAGTTTAAAAAGAATAGTGTGCAGTAACAAGTTTTTTGTTGGTACTTTTTTGTGTAGATGGAGCCACTATCGCATGAATATTTTGAATTGGAATGATTTTATAATGCCTAGCAAGCGTCGCCATCTGTAGGTTATATACTACATTAATTTACTTTTCACATTTCTTCTTTATGAATCTACAATACATTTATGAGGATGTGTTATACATAAAAAAATTATTAGATATATGAACAAAGCCTTATAACTATATACCTCCACAGATTTTTTTCCAGTATTACATTTAGTCACGCAATAATTTCTAGTGATATCACTAGAAGATATAAATTATTCATTAAAACTGTTAGATTTAACATTTTAGAAGAATTTGAAATATTTAGAAGATTTTAGAAAAATGACATAAGCCCTGGGTCGGGGATTTATTTAATTAAATAATAATTTTAGAATGTAAAAGGCTTTTAAGACAATTATAGTTACTTTTTAAAATTTCAGAATATAAATTTAAGTATAAATATTTAAAAAATATTTTAATTAATGTTTGCAAATATATTAGTCAGTTAAATTTATATTAAATAACACTTTACCATACTATTTAATATTTTATAGATAAATAATTTTTGTTTGATTAACAAAGGATTTGAAATGTGTTACTTTGTCAGTTCTACATTTACAGGAGATTTTAAAATCCGAGTCGGAGTGATTCAAAAAGTCATAATTATTTTAAATAAGAAAATACATGTTAATAATTTATTTCAAATAACTGAAAAAGCTTCTTTAGTTTACATTAAGAATATGAAGATATTTACATGATTTAAAATTATCCAATTCTAGGAAGTTAAGGCTTTTATTTTCACATTTAGGTAAATGTAATTATTCACCAATATGTAGTTATTCACCATTTAAATTTTAGAATTTACTTTAATAATTTTAATAGTTTGAAAATTTTATAATTTGAAATGCATGATCAATTTTGAGTTAGTGGTTGCCATTTGAAAATTGACCTTTAAAGTATCATGTATTTTAAATCTAATAAAGGTTGAAAAAATATATATACATATTTTCTATACTTACAAATATATATATATATATATATATATATATATATATATATATATATATATATATATATATATATATTCGTAAAATTACTACAATCTTAGATGTCAATTTTAGTACAAAATTTGAACATAAAGATACAATCTAATAATATAATAGTATATAGAGTTTAGAGAAAATAACTTTCATCATAAATTTCACCTTACTGAAAAAATTTAGAAAGCCTTTGTGTGTGACATATTGAATTCCATATTTAGTTCTATCCTGCTTCACTGAATACACACACACACACACACACACACACACATATATATATATATATATATATATATATATATATATATATATATATGTATATATATATATATATATATATATATATATACACATATATATACTATATATATATATATATATATATATATATATATATATATATATATATATATACATATACATATATTAAGCAACTGATATTGAATATGATCTCTCTCTTTTACTGATATTATAAGAGATTAAAAAATTGAAATTAATGGGGGAAAAATTTTACTGTAGATTTTTTTCATTACTCAATTTTAATTATTTTTTTGTATTTAAGATCGCTTACATAATAAACGGTTCTGGTAATTCTCTATCGAAATATTCTTACTTTTTTATTACGTAAGTAACAATATGCAATTAACTAATCTCTTCGCTCTCAACCTTCTGTTTGGGTAATTAAGGTTCCCAAATTATAATAAACAACCTTTCTATATAAACCCTCATGTTTTTATATACATTTATTAATATACAATTAACGAATCTCTTCGCGCTCAACCTTAGGTACAGATTATTAGTGTTTCCAAATAAAATTTTAGAATCAATATAACAGAGAAAAAGTGGTAATAAGAATGTTAAATGGATCTTGTGTATTGACCGAATATTGTAGTTTACCAACTATTAATACTAGTAACTAATACACACACATAAATACTTACATACATATACATACACACACACACACACACACACACACACACACACACACACACATATATATATATATATATATATATATATATATATATATATATATATATATATAAACATATATATATATATGACCCTTTCATATTTATGATAGGGTTCTTTTGTTATACACAAATAACTAAGTCTTGGATCATATTAGGATTCATTTTTTTTCACTTCTTCCAACATAGCTCTCATTTTGGTGCTTAACCACTTGCCTGTAAAATGTATTTAAAAAAAAAACGTGCCCAAAATCGAATTTTTTTTGTTATTATCGTCAAAATGTTAGAAATTGATTATTTCTGAAAAAAAAAATTAAACGAAATAACTATTATTTTCAATATTTTCACATATATGAGATATGTTAATGGATTACAGTAATTTTTCCTCAAATTACAGCAAAATAAATCAAATGCCATAATTTTCTGGATAAATATAATAAACTAATACAACGATATTATCTACATGAACTCCATGTTCCTCGGGATCCTTTGAATTTCAGAAATCCTTTACATTCCACACAAATACTTAGTATTCGAGATATAGCGACGTATGGCGCGAAACTGCGAACATTTTTGGTGTAAGTATCGCTATCTATTAGGAAAATGGCAAATTAAATATTACACATTGGACAAACCGATTTTCGGGTTTAGCGGAATTGAAATACCATTTTTTTTCTCTAGCCCAAACTCAGGTCGGGCTTTCTAAAATTGGCGCATTTGCGTTGCCCGAACTGAGTTCGGGCGTCACAGGCAAGGTGTTAAATAACAAAAGCGGGCATTTGACCAAGGGTTCGCTGAGATCTCTATGTGTAGGTTCTGCAGTAAAGTTGGCGCGTAAGACGTTTATATAAATTAGTTCACCCCTAACCAACCCGTGTCATAAACAAATGCAAAGCACACTTTTGCATTTGTTTAATGTTAGAATAGAAGCTTATGTTGTATAAACACGATACACTCTCTCTCTTTCAGACACACACATGTCACATATCAAAATTATTACCCTTAAAATAGATATCTAAAGTTCTCCCTTTTCCCCTTTTTATCTTTTAATACCTAATTTCGCAGCCATAGAATATCAGATAAAGGAGTGATTTTTCAAGCATATCTCAAAACTAACAACAGAATAAATGCTAGTTTTCTTCCACTAGCCTCATTTTTTAGCTGCCCCAAGAAAATGTTTAGTGTTCTGTAATAACGTAAGTTCTGCAGTGTTTTTTGGGCTGGATTAAATGATAAAAGTCCGCCCTTGCCCCCTTCTCCCCAAAATCGCTGAACAATCTGTAGTCTCAGGGGAATAAAATCACATGACTTTCGCTCATTGGTTCAACATTTGTGAAAGATGTTTTACTCATACCATTCGACTCCGAACACTTGCGCTGTTCAGACGGTTGATTGGACCGTTGAATTTCGAATAAATATGAAGTTCTACCTTTTCGAACGTGTTTCTTATGGTGTCACGACTGCAGTTACATTATGAGTTCTTTTTGTCCAGAAACCTCGAGTAAACTAAATAATAAAGTAAATTTCCCATGTAATCGATGAGAAATTTTCACTTATATATGTGTCTATATATATATAAATATATGTATATATATATATGTGTGTGTGTGTGTGTGTGTAAGGAAAATTCTCAGGGGTTTTCAAAACTTAAATCAAGGATAAAAATTCCCGCATCATTTTACATTCCCCTTTTTAACCCCTAACCTAAATTGACTACTGGGGCTACAGGTTACGCCCTCAGAGAAGGGGCCTGGTCAATTATAAACCTACATGGCCCTAGCGGACAATTTAGGAAATTTCTAAATAAAAAGGAGATACACGCTAGAGGAGACAGATTTTTCTAGAGATATTTTCCCACAGATGTTGACACAGGTGTTACGTGTCTTGTACATAGAACTTCATGCTAGCTGACCCTTCAGATTATCCCTATGATGAAGTGGGAACCCGTCCTTCAACGTTATCTTAATATAGGTCTTTAGCTGAAACTGTATCATTTTTATGGTCATGACAGCAACCACCCATTGAGAAGTCCGTCTCATTACACACCACACACACACACACACACACACACACACACACACACACACACACATATATATATATATATATATATATATATATATATATATATATATATATACATACAGAATTAATATCACTTCACGTTAATAATGACCTGTAAATTTATAGTCCCGTTTCAGAAACAGAAATGTTATTAATCAAAGTATATCTGGCTGAAAATAGAGACAAAATCGAGAATGATTTTTTATCTGTGGCATCGTTATTATTATTTATTGCCTCCTCAACTTGTGGCAGACATGTCGAGGAACGGGGCTCGGCACGGTGTCCGGTTTCTTATCAGGGACGTGTCGAGAGGGTATTCCTCCAATTCCAAACTCTGACAGGAAGGGAGTGGGACCGGCTAAGCATGACAGCTCTGACGGAACTCTGACGAAAGACGCACATTCCGCTGCTCTGGTAAAATGGCTTAATGATGATTTAAGGGGCTGTTACTTAGATGAGTTTCCCTAACTGTAGATGCTGTTCTCTCAACAGCTGTTCTCGACAAGTTTCTTGCTTTGGTCAATTTGGGTGTTTAATATTGAACGAGCCAGAGATCCAGCGAGAAATTTTTCACGGGAGAGATTTATCTCCCTTCACCTTATACACCTCAATTCTTATTTTTATTCTCATTCTTTAATATTCCTATATTCTTAATGATGATTTTAAGGGTTGTTAGATGAGTTTCCTTAACTTTAGATACTGTTCTTTCAACAGCTACTCTCGACAAGTTTCTTGCTTTGGTCAATTTAGGTGTTTAATATTAAACGAATCAGAGATTCAGCTAGAAATTTTTCATGGAGAGGAGATTTCTCTCCCTTCACCTTATACCTCAATTCTTATTCTTTAATATTCCTATATTCTTAATGATTATTTAAGGGGCTGTTAGTTAGATGGGTTTCCTTAACTGTAGATGCTGTTCTCTCAACAGCTATTCTCAACAAATTTCTTGTTTTGGTCAATTTGGAGGTTTAATATTAAACTAACCAGAGATCCAACGAGAAATTTTTCATGCTGATGATTTCTCCCCTTCACCTTATATCTCAAAATTAATTCAGCAATATTTACATAAATAATGTATACAGCAATCCTTATGGGGTTAACAACCCTCTTTCCTTCACTGAACCACTGAATTTGATCTGAAGAAACTTCTGCGAAAGGAGAATATTCCACTGGGATTGTAAAGTGGCCTAATGATGATTTAATAGGATGTTACTTAGATGAGTCTCTCTAATTTCAGAAGCTTTTGTTTTTATACCTCTTTTTCGGGAATCCTATTTCATTCTAACTTAAATAACTTTGACGAAAAAATGCATTCTGATGGTCTGGTAAAATGGCTTACTGATGATTTAGGGGGCTGATAGATGAGTTTAACTATAGATTCTGTTCTCTCAACAGTTGTCATCGCAAAAAAAAGTCCAGTTTCTGCCTTGGGTCAATTTGGGTCTTTAATGTTAATCCTGACCAAGGGCTTAGCTAGAAATATTTCATGGTTTCTCTCCATTTAACTCATATCTCAAAATTAATACAGCAATATTTATATAAATAGTGAATGTAATCAAAATCCTTATGGGAGTTTAACAAACCACGCATCCTCCGCTGAACGTGAATACGAAGCTATGCCACTGAACTTGACCTGGTGAAACTTAAACGAAAGAGGAACATTTGACCGAAGAGGGTACTAAAGTGGCCTTTAATGATGATTTAGGAAGTTGTTACTTAGATGAGTTTCCCTAAATTCAAATTCAGCTCTTACAAAATCTTTTGTTCGAGAATACGATTTTTTTCATTGGTCATCCTGACTTAAATAACTGTGCTTAGATTACTTGCTTTGGTCGAACTTTGGCGAAAAACATGCATTCTGTTGGTCTGGTAGAATGGCTTAATGGTGATCTAGTGGACGCTGGTTTCATGAGTTTCCTTAACTTTATATACTATTCTCTCAATAGCTGTCATTGTGATGAAATCCGTTTACTTGCTTTGGTCAGTTTGGGTTTTTAATATTAATCCTGATCTGAGAGAAGAACTCTCTACTGGTCTAATCAAATGGCTTAATGGTGATTTAAAGAAGTGTTAGATGAGCTTTCTCAAGTTCAAATGTTATTCTCTTAACAGCTCTATTTTTTTAAAAAAAATATTTAATTTCTTCCTTTGGTCTTTATGTCTTACATTATTCTTGACTTGATCGAACTTTGACTGAAGACTGGTCTGGTGAAATGGATTATTGATGATTTAAAGGGTACTAGTTACAAGAGTTTCCTTGACTATATATGCTATTCTCTCAATATGGATCTGTTATTGGAAAGAAGTCCGAGTACTTGCTTTCGTCAATTTGGGTTTTTAATACTAAACCCGATATGAAAAAGGAGCACTCTATGGCATGGTAAAATATCTTAATGATGATTTCGAGAGATTATATTAGTTTCCTTAAGTTCAAATGCTGTTCCCACAACAGCTATATTTCAAAATTGTCCGATTTCTTCCTTTTATTATTTTAAGTCATATTACTCTTAACTGGATAGAACTCCTTAAGAAAGACATGCATTCCATTAGTTTGGTAAAGTGGCTTATTGCTGATTTAGGGGCTACAAGTGTCATACTTAGTTATGTTGTTCTCTCAATAGCTGTCTTTGAGAAATCCGATTTTTTTCTTTCGTCATTTTGGAATTGTAATATCAAATCTTGGTATTTTAACAACCCGGAATGTAAAATATTCTTTCATATGTTAAAATATATATAGCAAGCATAAAAATTTTAATATATATATTAAGATATAAAATTTTGTTATAAAAATTATAAATTTGCGTAATAACTTTTTCTGTTTTGTAAATAATTTAAAACTACTTTTAAGGGAAAAGTTCCGACGTCTGGAAATTAACCTGAATATAATTTTTATCTTAAATTAGTAGTACTTACTTTTTTAGAAAATTTTGTATGAAGTTCAGAAGTTTTTATTTTTACTTATAATCGCCCGTGGCATATATGCAATTAAGCAGGGTTGGAAAAAAAATCATGATTTTTTTAAACACATAAAAAAATTAGATTTATTTGATTTAAATCAGATTTATTTGATTTTTTTTTCTTTCTGATTTCTAACTTTAATTATTGTTGTGTTTTTATGTTTTTGCAG
>CM063511.1:119393194-119583194 GCA_032207245.1 Pardosa pseudoannulata
AGCCTAATAATTATGCGTCCTTGATAAGAGATAAGCTTTTTTATGATAAGGAAATAAATTAATTATTTGAGTGAACCACGAATGTTTGAAAATTTTGAGATACGAGCATTCTTACCTTTTATGAGTTAAAATTCAAATTTTCCTTATATATATATATATATATATATATATATATATATATATATATATATATATATATATATATATATATATATATATATATATATATATATATATATATACATATATATAGAAAAGATTCGATTAATTTTTGTTGAGTTTAAATTAAATTTTATTATTCATGATTTATAAATCAATTGCCAAATTTTCATTTCATATGCTGAATTAATCTTTAAGAAAAGTACTTTTAAAGTATTAGCATATGTAATTCACACATGAAAAAAGAAATGCAGATGAAAGGTAGAACGTTTTTTTATTATTATTTTAGTACAAGAGAAATTAATTCGATTGAATTTCCATGCTAGTCTCATAGAAGGAAATATTACTTCCTGAATCTAAAAAATTAAGTATTGTACACCAATAATATATAAAGAATATTTCTTTGAAAATTACACATGGGGAAAGTCATAAACATGCTGTAATTTGATTGGACGGATCTCTGCAATTCTATTGGTCCTCTCGTGGCCATTTGAATTGTCCCAGAATTACAAAACTACTCCATCTCTGGTCGTTGCAGTTCTTTCTTTCTTCAAATACTTTTTAATTTTTCTATTATTTGATGACTATTTTTAAGCACTTGTATGCTTTAAACACATTAATATCTAAGCTAAATACTTTTGTCTGTCTATCACTACAGTTCTCTATGTTTTGGGCTAGTCTCGCTGCATAACAATGTTACTTAAATTATATGCCACTCTTTCTTACTGTAAAATTTTACTTATGCTAAATTTATAATTTTGTTTCTGTACGATTCTTTTATTATCATTGTTTTTTCATTACTTTAGACATTTTTATTTCTTTTTAATCATATTTTCTCACATTTTATCGTATTTAACCGCTTTTGATATTTTTACTTAACGGTTTTCTTCAGTAAAAGCAAATTTACTAAACTGAGAATTTTTGGATTTTGAAAGTGATGAAAATTGAAATTTTTTATCATACCGGCTTGGTATAGCTTAAATTACTGTACACTGCGTGCTGTAAATATATGACCCCTTCGGTCTCATCGAATTAATTCACTGAAACAGATACTTGCATGATAATCTAGTCCCAAATAAATATAATTTTACATTCATTATATTTAGTGTTATATTTGTTTCAATTATAAATGTCGTAAATACCACTGCGGTTTTTGGCCAACTAATGCGGTTTGACCATGTTGTTACCTTGTTGTGCAGCTCTGAAACCAATAGCAATCAAAACATTATATCTACCTCCCTTGATGTTAAACTGTTGAATATTGCATGTCACAAATATTCCACCCCTGTGACCTCATCGAATCAATTAACTGAAACAAATGCATCATAATCTAATACCAAATCAATATAACATTACTTAATAACATTATATTACCTATAATTAGTGAGATATTTCAATTATAAATGCCGTAAATACCAGTTAGGTTTTGCTACCGTCAACTTGAACTAAAACTGCAGAACAAAATATTGTTCAGCTCTGAAACTGATAGAAATCGAAACTCATCTTTACCCCCTCCCTCCCTTGTTGTGTGTTAAACTGTTGTGCATTGCATGTCACAAATATACCACCCCTGCGGCCTCATCGATGTCATTCACTGAAACAGATGTCTGCATCCCAGGAAATCTAATCCCAGCCTTTCTTCTGACAGCGAAAAATGACTTCGCCGGGTTCTAGTCGTATGTCAGGGTTTCGGCTCGGCCAATGGTGGGGGTATGTTTTTGAACTAATTTACTTCTGGAAGGAACCCCGAGTTCTCTACTTATTTTTTTTCCACCATCTCTACGGGACATTCTTCGGAAACTCATGGAAATTGTGGCGACTTGTTGGAAAAAGACGCTGCGGGACACTTGGAGAAAACACCTGCCCTTTATGAGCCAATTAGAGGTGGGGAAAAGTAGGAACAAATGCATTAAGAAGAGAGTTTTTATGTGTGCCGAAATGGGAAGGCAAATTGCCAAATTTGCTTGCAAGGTGAAAACGCTTGAATGTTAGGAGTGAGAAATCGGCTCAGAGTTTGCGGTGATTGTTGGACATCGTGACAGGGATTATGTTAATCGCGTCGGGCTGAGGTGTATCTCTTGCTGGAGACGGAGGAGATCAGGTGAGCGGACGATAAATATTCATGTCGGTTTTCAATCATACAGATTTTTTAGCGCTATTCTTCAGTTAATAATTAAAAAGATTATACATTTATATTTATTTTAATCTATTAACGACTTCATTCAAAAAATTATTTTATTCGAATATAATGTTATATTTCTTTTATGTACATATAGTTTATCATATTTTTTTTCTATTTAAATTAGAAAAAGAAGTTGGCATTATTAACATTTGATACAGGTTAGAATAAGTTTGTTTGAATGGTTTGATATAGTAATACTAATATTACTGGTGTTTCCACTAGAATGTAAAAATACAATACATTTCTATTTAACTGTAGAATATAGTACATGATTTATGAATTGGTATTTTCTCATCGTTGTAAACTAGCATACTAGCCAGTCATATGACGGGATCGGTAAAATTTTTAATTTTCTAGAATTGTAAAGTACTCTACGAGGAAGGTAAAAAAAAAATGGGGGTTTCTTGTGTGTGTTTTGGAAAATTTTCAAAGATATATAGCTTAAACGCTAGATATTTATTAGTCTGTGAAATAGACTCCTAGACTTTTATAAAAGGAATTTTTGTTAACACCTGTGACAAAATTTCCATTGCAACGAAAAATTATCGATGATTAAATTTAAAATTATCACATATGTACCTAATCTATTACTTACGCCAAATATTAAAGAAAATTATTTATGTAATATCTAAGATCAGTGGTAAAACGTATGAAAAAAATGCTGGCTATTATTGCATAGGGGATTGTGAGGTAAGCTACAGCAAAATGTTCGATTTTATGAGCTGAAATTGATTAACTGCATCGGGTAGAATTCATTTAAAAACGTAACTGAATCTTTCATTTCTAATAGTCCCACTAGGGAGAATATCAACACATGTTACAGAACGCTGTAAACATACAAAATAAAATTTAATTTCATAATACGATCATAAGATTTCGTAATTTTCTATGTGTATATTATTTTTACAGTTCTTTCCAAACGATTTCGTGAAGATATATTTATTTTTTACTTTTTTACTTTTAGTGGAATGGCAACGGGCAGGCTCGTTTTTGAGAAACTGCGCTCTTTCAAATATTCTTATGTTTCTTTTTTAGTTATGATTTTTTAGAGTTAAATTTTAAATGGGGAAAATAGATATTTTAAAATGCAACTGCATTCTTGATCGAATTTATTTAATACATTTCATTTATATTCGATTAAAGTTTGTGGGCCTCTTCGAGAAAAAAAATTGTTATCTAATTTGCATAATCACTCGGATTCATATTATAGGGAGATCCTGTTTATGTTCGAACTTTACTTTTTTCACTCAAAATTAATTATTGAATCAATTCAAATAATCGAGTTCAGCGATTTGTTTTACCAAATCAAAATTTTTAACTTTAGGTATTTTATTTTATTTTATTTTATTTTTGTGTGTGTAAACATATACTCATTGTTGTGCCCGAAATTACCGAATTTTTAGAAATTGCAGGCAGAATTTTTTTTTTTTAGTAAAATATTGTAAATTGTGTAAACACAGTGATTTATTTATATGCAGTTGTTTTAATAAGCTTCAGCTGTAAAGTACTTAAATGCTATATAAATACTTAATATATGGAATTTTAATTGTGTGTAGTTTTAATTTTTTTACTAATACCCAAACACCATATATGAAAGCTTATCTGGCAATTCTTAAGGGGGTATAGTATTTTTTGTAACTAAAAATGTTCATAATAACAGACTTTTTCCGAATCATCGTTAGTTTTACTCCTTCTAGAATGAATATTTTACAAGTCTCTTGCTTAACTACACTCTGGCCTTTAAAAATTACTTAGTTTCGTCATTTCAAGTAGAATATTTTTTTTTAAATAACATGTACACTAAAAGAATAAAGTGCTTTTTCACTTGATAAGAAGAATAAAAACAATAATTTAATATGGCTTTTTAATTTAACTTTTTTTTTTGTATACACGTGTATGTATTATTAACTCTATTCAACTACAAATTCAACTGGAAAGAATAATGGTGCCCACTGTCTAACAGAATGAGCTCTTGGGGACAAAAAGGTTGGGGCAGGGGTGATTCTAATCCGAATTTTCCGAAAATATGTGTGAATTTGTTTCATAAATTATAAAAACAGATTTTACCCACCGAAAATTTGTAAAGAATTTTCAAAAAAATTTAATTCTGAAAATTAAAAAAAAAAGTTTTTTAAAACCATCTTCCGCTTTAAATAAAAAAATATATAAATAAATTTTGAAGATTATTAGAAAGTTATCTTTTTTTCACCCTCTCCCCCCCCCTTTTTTTTTTTGACGCGTCTACAAATCTTTTTTCACGGAAGAACAATAATAATGTTATGTGATTTTCTTTTTTTATAACAATGTGTTAAAATTTAAATTTCTGTATTCATATTCAGAAATTGAATTTTTGTTTTCTACCAAACACTTAGATTGATATATTTGTGTTTGTATTATTTTATACAGAACATACTTATAACAGCAACTCTATAATAAGGTGATTTATATTAGAAAATATTAATATATTGATATTTGGTAAACGATAAATCACAATATTAAAATTCAGATATCATCCAACTCTAGTTGTGATACCCAGAAATTAACCTTAATATAGTTTTTATTTTAAATTAGTAACATATACTTTTTCGGAAAATTGTGTAGGCTGTTCAGAAAATATTTTCTTACTTAGAATCACCCATGGGTTATGGACCCCTGTTCTAAGGAATAATATTGGCCACCTATTCTATTAGTACTCTCATATCAAAATAATAACAAATATCCAGGGCTTATTAGTTGCGAATACTATAAAAATAAATGCCCCCGCATTTGAAACTATACAAAATAAATTTTATTTATTTAACCTCTTATTTTCTTTAAATGCAGTAGAAATTTTATGCTATATTAAATCAAAAATCGGCTATTGTGATCAATACTTTTCAGGCCAGAATATATTGTGTCCTCTAAATCACATATTTCATGCAGTTAATATTTTATTCATTCTCATAAAAACTGCTTTGAATATTTTACGTTATTAAATCAAAAATCGGCTATTGTGATCAATACTTTTCAGGCCAGAATATACTGTGTCCTCTAAAGCATACATTTCATGCAGTTAATATTTTATTCATTCTATTAAAAACTGCTTTGAAAATTTTATGTTATATTGAATCAAAAATCAGCTATTGTGATCAATACTTTTCGGGTCAGAATGTAATGTATCCTCTAATTTCATGCAGTTAATATTTTATTCATTCTCATAAAAACTGATTTGTAAAAAATTTATTGTTTCCCAGCAAAGATATCTGACAGAATGAGTTAGCACGTTCGAAACACAGCACCCCTTGTTCTTTAATTCATCATCGCGCATCCGTCCCCATTTAAGGGCTTCATAAATATCTCAAAATAAATAGAATGCTGAAATGCTTTCTGTGCACCGAAAGAGGAACGGGTACATTTCTCTTCATTAAAATTTCAGACACTCCCACTTGCAGCCGGATGTCGTGCATCAATTAGATAAATTTTGCTGCTAAAGTTGATGCGCCATCAAATATCAGATATGACGGGAATTCACCGTCCAAGTAATTATAACTGCTTCATTCATCTTTGTTTCGCAGCTGCTGTGATTCGCGGATGCGTCTGAGAAGTTTCAGTGTGAAGTTACATCCTCCAAAGAAAGCGGAGTTCTCTTGAAAAGCACGAACCAAATTCGAAGACAGGAGGAAAAAAACTGTCCTTTTAAAGAGCCGCTTAGTGGAAATGACAAATAGCTTTAGATAAGCTATAGCAGATCGCTAAGAAAAACGTTATAACAAGCTCACGCTGAGATAGTGACTCATAATAATGATTTCGTCTTAATTTTTGTCTATGCTTGAGGCATACAGCTTTAAAAGTACCTCATGTTAAGAAGTCTGGTTCTTTTTACCTCATACCGCTTAAGGTATAGAAATGTAACACAAAGATCTCGCTATAGTATAATAGCATGCTATTTGATTGATTAATACCGAATTTAAATAAAAAATTGTTTAATTAAAAAAAAGTCTTTTTAAAGAGCTGTAAAACTGCAAATGACAAATAGCCTTAGAAGAACATTCTTACAATCTCAGGTAATCTGAGGTAGTGGCTCATAATAATGATTTCCTCTGAATTACTGTGTATTTTTGAGGTATACAGCTTTGAAGGAATAATTGGTGCCTGCTGTCAAACAGAATGACCTTTTGGGGACAAAAAGGTTAGGGCAAGGGTAAATCTGATCCGAAAATTTCTGTAAATCTGTTCCGAAGTCTGGTTCTTTTTACCTTATATTCCTCATTACCTCAGCTATGGAAATATATCACAAAGAAAAAATATTCAAAGCAACTTAGATAGCATAATAGCATGCTATTTAATTGTTTACTATCAAATTAAATAAAAGAAATTGTTTAATTTTTTTAAAAAAAGTCTTTTTAAAGAACCGTGAAACTGCAAATGACAAATATCCTTAGAACAATGTTAAAATATCGCGCTGAGGTAGTGACTCATAATAATGATTTCGTCTGAATTTCTGTCTACTTTTGAGGTATACGGCTTTCAAAGAATAATTGGTGTAGGCTGTCTAACAGAATGCTTGGGGACAAAAAGGCAGGGGGTTTCTGATCCGAAATTTTCAGAATTTTCAGAAAATATTTGTAAATCTGTTCCGAAGTCTGATTCTTTTTACCTCCTTTTCCTTACGCTATAGAAATATATAACAAAGAAAAATTATTCAAAGCAACTGCAGCGATAGCATGATTGCGTGTTATTTAATTGATTACTAACAAATTTATATAAAAAATTGTTTCATTTTAAAAAGTCTTTTTAAAGAGGTAGTGACTCAAAATAATGATTTAGTCATTTTTGTTTCATTTTAAAAAGTCTTTTTAAAGAGGTAGTGACTCAAAATAATGATTTAGTCTGAATTTCTGTCTCCGTTTGAGGTATACAGCTTTGAAAGTATATCCTATTAGGAGGTGTGGTTCCCTTTACCTCAAACATCTTCAGCTATAGAACTATACCGCAAAGAAGAATTATTCAATGAGACCTAGATAGCATAATAGCATGGAATTCATTGATTAATACCAAATTTAAATAAAAATTGTTTCATTAAAAAATTTAAAGGGACATGGTATTGTAAATGACAAATAACCTTATACAAGCTATTAAGAAAAACCTTATAAAAAGTTCCATTTCTTTATAACGAGTTCACGTTGAGACACTGATTTATAATAATAATTTCGTTTCAGTTTTTGTCTACATTTGAGGTATGTGGCTGTGAAAATGTTTTATCTTATGAGGTATGCATCAGTTTACCGCATAGCTCTTAAGCTCCATAGAAGTGTATCTTACAAGAAATGAAGTATTAATCAATGAAACATAGATAGCATGATAACTAATATAATGCATGGTAATTAATATAAATTTAATATAAAAAAATGTTTAGCTTAAAAAGGCAATTTTTCAAAGAACCGTGGTGCTGGAAATGACAAGGAGCCTTAGATAAGCTATTGCATATCGCTAAGGAAAACATTATAACAAGCTCATGCTGAGATAGTGGCTCATAATAATGATTTCGTCTAATTTTTTGTCTACGTTTGCGGTATACAACTGTGAAAGTGTCTCATGTTAAGAGGTCAGTTAAGCTTTATAAAAATGAAATATCATTTAATGAGACCTAAATAGCATGCTATTTAATTGATCAATACCAAATTTAAATAGAAAAATGTTTGATTTTAAAAACTTTTTTTTAAAGCAGTGGTATTTGTTATTTACAAATGGCAAATAGCCTTAAATAAACTATTAAGATAAACCTTATACAAGCTTAATTTCTTCTTAACAAGTTCCCCCTTTTTAACAAGTTGAGATTGTAACTTATAAAGATTCCATCTCAGTTTTCGTCTTCGTTTGAGGTATATAGTTGTGAAAGCACTTAATCTTAAGAGGTCTAGTTCCTTTTACCACATATTTGTGCAGAAACATTAGCAACACAAGGGCGGTGCTATGCAACCTCAGTACCAGTAAATGTAAAACTCTAGTTATTGTTCTTGTAATTGAATGGAGGCCGAATAGCGGCAATTGCCCCATCATGAATAAATGTCCTGAATAAACACCAAGAGCCGCGGCAACGAAATGATGCGATTTCTTTTCAGTGACATATTACGCATGCACTCGACAAGACCATCTTATAATTGAAGCCACTGATTTCTCATGCACTTTGCACTTAGGTTGAAATTTTATCGTTAGTAAAGCAACGCTTTCTTCACCGATCAAAAGAATCTCTATAACCAAAGTATCAAACTGTATTTTACTCAAACTTTTTTAAATGAATGAATGAGCCGCGGTAGCTCAGTCGGCAAAGTCAAAGCACTCGTAACTAGAGGGTTGTGGGTTTGGAGCCCTAGCCGACCTAAGATCCACCGCATTCGTTAACCTTTTGAGGAAGGGCATATCATATGCAACATATTTTGAATTGAACCAGATGATTCTCCAGTATTTAGATATCTGTAGTAGACAAGTTCACCTGTAACAGACATAGAGCTACCTCTAGTGGCAATAAGAAACACTAATTAAATGTTCGTGGTCACAATGTCCTCCAAGTTCTCAAACAATACTTCTGGGGATGGCAGACTAAGCCTATGGGTCTTCTGCTTGGTCCCTGATTCTAAATTACGACTACCCAGTTGAGCAAAGTCGTTCTTCCACTCTATCGGCGCTCACTGCAAAATCTAATGAAACTGGGAGATACTGCTTAAAGCCGATTTCGAACGGTTACGAAATTCCATGCCATCCGCGAAATTCAAACCCGTGAACTTCAGAACGGAAGAGTAGTGCTCTACCATTCGGCCATCGTTCGGCAAAACCTAGATAGAAATCGGTTAAGTAGTGGTTTTCAAATATTTTGACTAAATATTTCTTAGAAAATCATTGAGTATATTTGTTTTCAGATAGTGTTACTGTTTAACAGAATTTGGTTACATACTCAAAGAACGAGATAATGACTAAATGTAAAAAAATAGGTACTAAATAGGTAAAAAATAGGTAAATTTAACCAAAAAGTAAAGAAAAAAGATTTATAGTGAGAAAAGTGACTTGTGCTGAGTTCTTCCTGTATTACCTTTCACAAAATTATACAGAAAAAAATATCCCAGTAAGTTTTAAAAGAGAGAGAGAAAGAAGAGAAAAGAAATCGAGCCGTGTCTGTGAATAAATCGATAAGTTATCCTGTAACAAGTCTATTTACTGAAGAAAATTTGACTGATCTTCTGCGGAGGGCGCGCGGAGTTGTTATCGCCGAGTTAAATCTTCCTTTACGAGCGAGCTACTCTGTTTTGACTGAGCCCGCATGAGAACAGGGCCGTAATTGGCCGTAAATTTTGGTGAATGGCTCTGGCACGTCGCTGGCGACACATTCTCACATTCTTCTTCTGCAACGGGAAATGGAACGAAAAGAAAGGGTTTCGGAATGGACTTGCACGATGGTAATAAGAATGGTTTCGCTTTCTAATGTTCAATAGCTTGTCTAATTTACATGTATTATTTTATGTAATAAGTCAATACATGAATTATTTTTATTAATAAAATTTTAACTAAAAGCATTCGAAGTGGAAGTGTTATAAAACCTGAATACTTCATCAATCCTCCGACGCCTCTGCAAATTTAGGAGTGTTGGAAAATTACATATGACATTGGACTAATTTTCCATCAAATAACTTCTAAAGAGTGAAGTGCATTTTCTATTTAATTTTTTTTTTTATTTGTGAATACGAAATCGTATATATTCGTATTGATCAGCTATAGGGGAATACACAGCCGTTTTCTCATCCCTCGGACTTTTCCTAGAAATCAAGAGCATTTTCCAAATTTCTTCGTAAAATAATTTCTAAACAGCAAAGTGAATTTTTCTATTTAATTTTTTTTAAATTTATGAATACTAAATAGTATACATTTGTAATGGTCAGCTATTGTGGGATACACAGCCATTTCTTTTACTTCTCGAACTTTTCCTATGAAGCAAGAACATTTTCCAAATTTTTTTCTTAAAATAACTTCTAAACAGCGAAGTGTATTTTCTATTTAATTTTTTTAAATGTGTGAATACGAAATCATATATATTCGTAATGGTCAACTTTTATGGGATACACAGACGTTTTTTCTTTTTTAATTTCTCGAATTTTTCATAAGAACAAAGAACATTTTCCAAATTTCTTTGTAAAATAATTTCTAAACAGCGAAGTGCATTTTCTATTTCATTTTTTCTTTTAATTTGTGAAACGAAATCTTATATATTCGTAATGGTGAACTACTGTGGGATACACAGCCGTTTCTTTTATTTTTTGAACTTTTCCTAGGAACCAAGAACATTTTCCAAATTTCTTCGTAAAATAACTTCTAAACAGCGTAGTGCATTTTCTATTTAATTTTTTAAAATTTGTGAATGCAAAATCACATATATTCGTAATGGTCAACTATTATGGGACACACAGCCGTTTATTTTATTTCTCGAACTTTAACTAGGAACCAAGAACGTTTTCCAAATTTTTTCGTAAAATAATTTCCGAACAGCAAAGTGCATTTTCTGTTTATTTATTTTTTAATTTCTGAATGCGAAATCTTATATATTCGTAATGGTCAACTATTGTGGGACACACAGCCGTTTATTTTGTTTCTCGAACTTTGCTTGGAACCAAGAACATTCTCCAAATTTCTTCGTAAAATAACTTCTAATCAGCAAAATTAATTTTCTATCTATTTTTTTTTTAATTTGTGAATACGAAATCGTATATATTCGTAATGGTCATTTATTGTGGAATACACAGCCGTTTTCTCACTCATCGAACTTTTCCTAGGAACCAAGAACATTTTCCAAATTTCTCCGTAAAATAAGGAATAATCCGTAAATAAGAGTAGGACATTTACTGTTTAAAGAACTTTTCCCTGTGGTCTAATATTTTTCTTTATTTCTTGAAATTAGTGGTAGCTGATGGTTCGTGGCTTGAAATCGAGGGATGCTGTAACTCGAAATCTAGAAATACACCATAAATGTGTGTTTGATAAAAATTTATAAAATACGTTAACACGTAAATTGTTCTTTATTATCAATATATTTATGTTTTGGTAGATCTTACTAGAAAGTAACTTTCCCAAAACAAAACAATTCAATTGATCTTTGCAAGAAGTGCTTTTCCTGTTTCTTTACGTTTAATTACCCTCCCCCCTCTCCTGAAAAAATTTAGTTGGTGATTTTCAAATAATTTGTTATATCTAAGTCTTGGTTTCACCCGTTTAATGATTAAAGAAGCTATATATTATAACACATTCTAGTTTTCTGCTTAATTCGAAGCTACTAAAAAGGTTTCATAATTTTCTAAAACTCTAGCTTTCATTTGACATATTATTTATTGAATTACTGAATCTATATATTATAATATGTTCTAGTTTTCCGCTTAATTCTAAGCTACTAAAGGTTTCATGATTTCTAAAACTTTAGCTTCCATTTGTCAGCTTCTCTCTCTCTCTCTCACTCTTATTGCATGAATACACAAATACATGCTCGCGTACATTCACTCATTCAAAATGCTTGAGTAAAGCACAGTTTGATACAGTTGGACTAGAGATTCGTTTGATCGGAGACGAAAGCGTTACCTTACTAATGACAAAACTTCAGTCCGTGCTAGAGCATGTGAAATTAGCGGCTTCAATTCAAACATGAGATGGTCTAGTGCATGCATAATATGTCGCCAAACAAATCAATTGCATCAATTGAAAATCGGTTGCCTTGGTAACGGACAATACGGAGGTAACGCAGGTTTTGGTGGAAACAATCGAATGTCTTACTATGTTACACTCAAGAGAGATGGGAGGCTGATTTTGAGTGATATTCTTTTAAACTAATTTTTGTGTTCTTTTCATCTTAATAAAGCAGAAATCTAATTTGTTTGGAAATGAGATAAGACGATTTTGCTACATTTAAGAAAGATATAAGATTAATTTTGAGTGATATTCTTTTAAACTAATTTTAGTGTTTTTCTTTACATTTTAATAAAGCAGAAATCTGATTTGGTAATGAGATAGGACGCACTTTGCTACATTCATGAAAGATATAAGATTAATTTCAGTGATATTCTTTTAAACTCATTTTAGTGTATTTCTTTACATCTTAATAAAGTAGAAATCTAATTAGTTGGTAATGAGATCAGACGACTTTGCTACATTCAAGAAAGATAAGATTAATTTTGAGAGATATTCTTTTAAACTCATTTTAGTGTATTTCTTTACACCTTAATAAAGCAGAAATCTAATTTGTCTGGTAATGAGATAGGACGTACTTTGCTACAATCAAAGAACATATAAGATTAATTTTGAGTGATATTCTTTTAAACTCATTTTAGTGTATTTCTTTACATCTTAGTAAAGCAGAAATCTAATTTGTTTGATAATGAGATAGGAAGCACTTTGCTACATTCAATATTGATATAAGATTAATTTTGAGTGATATTCAAAATTAAATGAGTTTAAAAACTCATTTTAGTGTATTTCTTTACATCTTAATAAAGCAGAAATCTAACTAGTTTGGCAATGAGATTGGACGCACTTTACTACATTCAAGAAAGATATAAAATTAATTTTGAGGGATATTCTTTTAAACTAATTTTTGTGTTCTTATCATCTTAATAAAGCAGAAATCTAATTTGTTTGGAAATGAGATAAGACGATTTTGCTATATTTAAGAAAGATATAAGATTAATTTTGAGTGATATTCTTTTAAACTAATTTTAGTGTTTTTCTTTACATTTTAATAAAGCAGAAATCTGATTTGGTAATGAGATAGGAAGCACTTTGCTACATTCATGAAAGATATAAGATTAATTTCAGTGATATTCTTTTAAACTCATTTTAGTGTATTTCTTTACATCTTAATAAAGTAGAAATCTAATTAGTTGGTAATGAGATCAGACGACTTTGCTACATTCAAGAAAGATATAAGATTAATTTTGAGTGATATTCTTTTAAACTCATTTTAGTGTATTTCTTTACACCTTAATAAAGCAGAAATCTAATTTGTCTGGTAATGAGATAGGACGTACTTTGCTGCATTCTAGAAAGATATAAGATTAATTTTGGGTGATATTCTTTTAAACTCATTTTAGTGCATTTCTTTACATCTTAATAAAGCAGAAATCTAATTTGTCTGGTAATGAGATAGGACGTACTTTGCTGCATTCTAGAAAGATATAAGATTAATTTTGGGTGATATTCTTTTAAACTCATTTCAGTGTATTTCGTTACACATTAATGAAATATAAAATTCATTTATTTCATACGGAGGTAGGACTTCGTTACATACTACGAAGATATGGGATTAATTTAGGGTGATATTCTTTAAAATTTACTTTAGTACATTTTTTATACCTAAATGCAAAATGATTCTTCTTTGATATTGAGATAGGAAAATATCCCTTGATATAATTTATCTTTTATTGTTCCAAACTATCAAAGGAAGGAAATGTTAAAATAACTTTATTGGTACCTTTCATTTGTACTGAGAATATCTAATGTGACACCAACTGCATTATAAATGTTCCTGTAAAGAATTGATCTCGAAGATGTTTACTTAGTTTGGAGCGCTTCTTAGAACTGAAGAGCAAAGACCTACTTATCCAGTTGTTGGTGTTTAGACACGTTTCTAGCCGCAATTTGGTAAATACTTCTTGAATTTAATTCGTTAAACTATGAATCTCGAAAATATAAATTAGACACGTAAATTCAATGAAAAAATTTATAGCACCGAACAAATATGTGACATATTTACCATTTATTAAAACCTTACTAAACCGAAAGACTGTTTAAATATAAAGGTATTTCCATCTTGTGATCTCGAATATTGCACTAAGATTTATTTTTAAATAGAAGTAAAAAGGATATACAACAAAACTTTATATTCTACAATTAATATTTGTACACCTGAAATAAGTACTAAAACCGCATTTTTCATATATACATAATGTTTTCCAAAATATAGATTATTTACTGTAAAATACTTTATATTTTTATTTTATATTTAATATTTGAAGTCGTGAAAAATATTTAGATGATGAAATGACATCGTGAATAATAGAAGTGTTTGTCTATAACTATAAACTTCTTTATAACGATATTTTCTTTTATCTTCTATCCCTTATTTACTTAATGCAAAACCACAAGATGCTAATAATTGTGCTATAAATAATTACATCAAATAAAAGTAACTTGTCTCTAAATGCAGTTTAAGATATTATATGGTTTGGTTTTGGAGAGCTAAGGTATACTTTTTGCAACACTAGGGCTAATGAGACCAGGACCTACTGCTTAAAGCCGATTCCGAACGGCTACGAACATCCATGCCATAGGGGGATACGAACTCCGGTTCCGAAGGACAGCACCCTAACCATTCGGCTCCTGTTCGGCAAGATATTATATTAAAAAATATGATATTATATGAGTACTAAGTACTTGAGTATTGAATGTATAAATGATTACTCTCTAACAATGAACTTGTTTAACGATATTTTATTTAGCCCATCGGAATTTCTTATTTACTCAATACAAAATTACCAAAACCAAACGTATTATAAATATTTACAGTTAAAATTAAATTAAATTAGATTTTTAAATATATTCTAAAATATTAAATGCACACTACGGACATAAGCATAGGATATGTAAATGCTCCTTCTCCAATGATAGTCTTTCTATAGCAATTTTTTTTCTAGATCCCTACATTATCGTTATAGACAGGTTTTGCTATATTCATAAACAAAAATAAACTTTTGTTTCACTGCAGCTGTGTTTTGTCCTCCATAGTTGTTCCTTTTCGTGACAGAACCTCCAAAGTTAAAAGTCGTACTTTTAACCGAAAAGTGGCAGTTCTTGTTCATAATAATATGTTAATAGATAAATTCTGCTTTTGTACAAAGTTGCTCTTTCCGGTAGTGGTTTTTTAGGCAACAGGGGAAATTTTCTCCTATTGCAACATAAGACTAAAATTAAGATGCACTTATACCTTACAAACTTACCATTACACGTCAATTTGTCCCTACTCCTACTAATTTATGCGTCGCGTGGAGTTTTTCCTTTTGAAGAAAGATGATAACGCTGGGTAGCTTAAGACTATTAGTTGAGGCGAAAGCTTAGGGGGACATTTCGTTTCTGAAAATGTTTTGACCTGTATGATGGTAACTGTAAAGGGATTAAAACATGACTATCACATACTTTTACCTTATGCATAATTTATGCATACAGATCCTAAAGCGAAGAAGAATTTAACTTAGTGATTCTCAACCTTTTTTAAGTTACCGACCTCCTACGGAGCAGAAATATGTTCAATGCCCCCCATCCTTTGAAAAAAATCCCATAATTTAATCCCGTAGTGTAAGGTAGGAGAAGTACTCAATTATAAGAGGCAATATGTTTAAGTAATTTTCTTCAATTGAGTTCCAAATAAAATTTTTCAAACTGAGACACGCTGAAACAACGCTTAATCGAATGCTATAACCGAATGGTTAGGGCGCTGACCTTCGTTTCCGGAGTTCGTGGGTTCGAATCCCAATAACGCATAAATGATCGGCTTTAAGTAGTAGGTCCCGGTCTCAGTAGCCCTCGTGTTCCAAAAGAGTAGACTGTACCGCTCCAAACTAAACGAATGATGTTGATTAAATATATTTTTCTGAATGTAGACCCAATTTCCAGTAGAACACAACGAATGAAAATAACTGATTTCTGAACCACCGAGTAAATTTGTTTTATTACTTCTAAAAATTGTATACATTAGATGATTAATGTTATAAATTTACTTAGTATTTTTAAAATTAAGTTTGAAAGCCCAAACTTGCTTACATCATTGCTCTACCGCCCGAAACAAGGCCACTGCCCCCCAGCATCGTCCTACAGTCCCCCGGGGGATGGTATCATTCCCGTTGAAAATCACTTATTTAAGCTTTGAACCATTCCGTACAAAAAAAAAAAAAAAAAAAAAAAAAAATGATCGTATTCTTTATATATATATATATATATATATATATATATATATATATATATATATATATATATATATATATAGTTATGTAGTCTTTACATATTATAGTCGACATCCAAAAGATAAGTGTTAAAGTATTTCACTTTACATTACAAAAAATAGTTAACCGGAAAATAGCTCAAGAAATAAATTATTTTTTTACCATCTTTTGTTTAGAAAATAGTCTAATTATGAAACATATAAATTGTAACAGTATTCATAACAGTTGCGAATACACAAAAGAATTTTATTTTAGATATTAACGGTGTAAATAGTTCTTAGTTATTTTTAGTTTGTAAAAACTGCGTTTCCTAAATGCATTGGTGAATTTCTTAAGTATTCCATCACTGACGTCTCATTACAAAGTTCTTGGACGTTTAAATTCTATGACTATCATTTGTTAAAATTTAGATAATTTTCGAATTAATGCAGAAATACCGTTACGAATTTTTTTTTCATAATTTAGTTTAACAATTTTGCACCTCTCGATCTTTCCTATGTACATACTAACAGAGTATTCGACCGGCTGTGCCTAAAGAATAATCCCAATGAATGACCAGTAATCCATGGTGAACACTTTGAAAAATGGTCGCCTTTCTTTCTGTTAATACCATTCATGCGTCAAGAAGCAAATATTACAAAACTAGCTAAGCGGCCTCCGTTTTGTCCGATTCCATTACTAGTTGAACACCAAGCATTCCCGTTAGGGCAATACAATGGCATTTCCCTCTTCAAAAGACTTCTTGCCTGGGTGCCAAAAGCAAATGCACCAAAGACGGCGGTAACCGTTCTATGGCATTTTGTTTTCTTTCTCGGAATCGGGATGGCAATTAGGTATTGTTCAGCTAAAGCACCGGTAGTGTAACGTGAGCTCTCCTTTGTATCACTGATAGATTAGTGGCGACAAGTCTTAAAGATTTTTTAGCAGGTTTCTGACAGTTTCTTTTCTTCCGGTGGGAACAAAGAATATAATTATTTGTAAAGGTTGAAAAATAATGCACTGGGCAAATGTTGAATTATTCAGTGACTATCTATTGCGTTTTTCATCTTTATTTACAAAGATTACAATATTTCCCAAGACCGAAATTTTAACCCATTAATTCTCAAGTCATTTCCGCCGAATACATATTGATGCATATCTTAGGTGGACCCAGTGCTCCAGCTATGGGCAAAATATCGAAATTAATTTAATACTTTAAATAATTCTTTGAATCTCTCTACGAACTCATGAAAACTTTGAAATTTATGGTTGTAAAGGTTGAAAAATAATGCACCGTGCAAATGCTGAATTATGCAGTGTCTATCTATTGCGTTTTTCATCTTTATTCATAAAAATTACAATATTTCCGAAGATTGAAATTTTAACCCATTAATTCTCAAGTCATTTCGGCCGAATACATATTGATGCATATCTTAGGTGGACCCAGTGCTCCAGCTATGGCCAAAATATCGAAATTATTTAATACTTTAAATAATTCTTTGCATCTTTCTACACACTCATGCAACCTTTGAAATTTATGGTTGTAAAGGTTGAAAAATCATGCTCTGTGCAAATGCTGAATTATGCAATGGGTATCTACTGTATTTTTAATCTTTATAGTCATAAATACTACAATATTTTAAATCATTCGAGCTTTTAATTCATTAATGTTCTACTCATTTCTGCTGTATGTACTGAGGAATATCTTAAGTGGATACGGTACCCAATATGGTAAAACAATAGAAATTATCTTTGTACTTTAAAATTAATCTTCAAATCTTTCTACATACTTTTGCAACATTTGAAATCTAGGTTTGCAAAGGTTGAAAAATAAATGCGTTATGCAAATGTTGAATTATGCAGCGGCGATCGATTGCATTTCTCATCTTTATTTACAAAGGCTCAAATTTTTCCCATTTAATGACCCATTAATTCTCCAGACATTTCGGTCGAATACATATAGATGAATACCTCAAGTGGACCCCATATCCCAAATGTGTGAAAATATAGAAATTATTTTAATACTTTAAATAATTCTTCGAATCTTTCTAAGTATTTATAATTTAGGCTTGTAAAGGTTTAAAAAAAATGCAGTATGGAAAACTTTAATAATGCAGTGTGTGTCTACTGCGTTTCTCCTCTTTATCTACAAAGGCTCCAATATTTCCCAGCGTTCGAGTTTTTAACCCTAAGTGGATAAGGTTACCCCAAAATGGTGAAAATATCGAAATTATTCTAATATTTTAGAAAAGTCTTGGAATCTTACTACACACTCATACAATACTTAAATTCTAGGGTTGTAAAGGTTGATAATTCTCTAAGCAAATGTTGAATTATGCAGTGGGTATCTATTGCGTTTCTAATCTTTATTTTCAAATACAAAAAGAACCAAATCTAAAAATTCCTAGTTTTTCTCTCAGAAATTACCTTGACTATTAGTCTATTATACTCACTACAGTTTATTGCATCTAAAAAAAATTTTAATGCATAAATATTACGTCTTGAACATTAACCTTTTGACTGCTTAATTTGTAAACCAAGATCTCTTTAAAAATTGCGTTTTTTTTTTTTTTTTTTTTTTTTTTTTTTTTTTTTTTTTTTTTTTGGCATAGTTTAAGTATATATATAAATTGGAAAATTGAAATACTAATTTTTTTTTTTCTAGAATATATTTTTTATATTGACTTTTGTCATGAGAAACTAACCTTTCAGAAAAACTAACTTCAGATGTTATCACATAATTAATTTATTTTTTTTAATATTTAATTTCTATTTATAAGTATACTATCTATGTATTTAAGATACGAGTGTTAAATTTTTAAAAATATTTTCTACAGTGCATAGAATCAACAATCAATTCTTATTTTTTTTTATTTACAAATAACAGAAAAAAATGAACAATTTTTATTTAATTTAAAAAAAATTTTTTTTTAATCGTAAGTGTGAATAAAATAAATTTTATAAAATAATTTTAGCGATAACGAAATATCCATGCACAGTAGTTTGTTTCATTTCATTCATATAATATATATATATATATATATATATATATATATATATATGTGTGTGTGTGTGTGTGTGTGTGTGTGTGTGTGTGTGCGCGCGCGCTAAGACAATAGATATATTAAGTGAAAAGAATGCAAAATTCGAAAAGAATTTTCGGAAAAAAAAATCTGTTGTTTATAATATTCAGAACTAACCCGCAGAAATTTTCTGAAATATAGGAAAATTTCGGATCAGAATCACCCCTGGTACAATCCCACTGCTGGCATGGCTCAATCGCCGATTGTAATCATCTCAATCAGATCGGGGTATTATTAGCACACATGATGAAGAATATAAATGAAGATCTAAACAAATGTGTAGTTCTTCAAACTATACAAATTTTACCGATTTTCTGATTCACTCATCTTAATTGCATTTTATTTAGCTAGCTCATTAAGCTACATCTACATTATAATGATTTGCCTCTACTTTTATGTACTATGCTAATATTTTATTAAAAAGATGAATTCATTAATAGTTGATAAGTTGGTAAAGGTTAGTTGACATAGAACTGACTTAAATTATTCTTTTACGAATAAAAATTTCTACAATTTATTCAAAATTACATATTTGTCATACTTCAGCTTTTATAACATTTTTATTAACTTTTATTAACATTTTAATGGATTTTACTATAGTTTATTTACTATTTTTAGTCTTATTGATATTCTAGAAATTGTAAAAAATATTCAGTTATATTAATAAAATGATAAAAAAATTATATTGATAAAATGGCAGTGATCCATTCCGCTCAGATGAGAAGTTCCATTCAATTTAATCGAGATTAAGTACGTGTAGCACTTTATCAAGTTTCATAATTTTAGTAACAAATAAATTGTGTAATGTTATAAGTAATTTTATTCGAATACTGAAAATTATAAAATTATATTAAAACAATGGTGCGGGCTTACAATGCGTTTTGGTTTGGCTTGGAGCCGTAAGGTCAAACTTTGGTACACTAGGACTAATAAGACAAATACGCCAATTGCGTAAAGACGATTCCGAACGTCAACGAACATCCATGCCAGAAGTGGGATTCAAACCTATTGATTCCTTAAAAAAATAGGGTATAATAGTAAAACCAGTAAAAAAATTATAATGATGTGGACACAAAATGACTTCCTTGTAAGACAATTAAATTATACACATTGTTTTATTTGAATGTATGATATGTCCTCAGAATTATCTTAATAATTTCAGAATTATTACGTAACATATTATATATATTTTATTACTGAAAACAGCTGTTATAAGGCTTGCTACCCACCTTTTTTTAAGCCCTAAAAACCCCAAATGTATTTTTGAGGGTGGGATGGAAGAATGCTTTAGAAATGGGCCAAAAATGGGGTTAATTTTTATATTTTATTTTTTTTGGGTTATTTTTGCTTCTTATCACATTGTTAATATAAACATCAAAAATGTTATTACATATTTTTTAAACATTAAAGTATTAGCAAATATTAAATTGTTATCAAATAGAGGTCTGCAACTATTTCTCTACCTTAGACCTTTCTTCTTATCTAATAAATTAAAAGAATCATAAAATTTATGACATTTTTGTTGACCATTCTGTCTGTTAAAGTAGGATATATATATATATATATATATATATATATATATATATATATATATATATATATATATATATATATATATATATATATATATATATATATATATATATATATATATATATATACATACACACACACATATATATTTAATAGTAAGTCTTGTTTACACTTATACACATGTGTTTAGACTTGTAGATACATAATTGATTTTTAATGTGTATATTAAAAATGTCTTATATACCTATAAATATATATTAATATAAACTTTATATAACCATAAACTACACTTAGTATTATTAATTACACAGTAATTAGTTTAAAATAAACCTCAATAAACCTCCCCTAAAACCCAAAACGCCCCGTCTAAGCATATATATATATATATATATATATATATATATATATATATATATTTAATAGTAAGCCTTGTTCAGATTTACATACATATATGTGTTTAAACTTGTAGATATATAATTGTTTTTTAATATATATATATATATATATATATATATATATATATTATATATATATATATATATATATTAATATATATATTTATATTATATATACATATTTATTTATCATACATATATAAAATATATATACAAAAATATATTATACATACATATATATATAATATATATATATATATATATATTTATATATATATATATATATATATATAAGCCTTGTTTAGATTTACATACATATATGTGTTTAAACTTGTATATATATAATTGATTTTTATATATATATATATATATATATATATATATATATATATATATATATATATATATATATATACATATTTATTTATATACATATATATATATATATATATATATATATATATATATATATATATATATATATATGTAAAGCCTTGCCCTGATATAGCTCATACGTTCAATATTCCCTTTGAGTAATTTCACAAATAAAACAAATACGATTACAGTGATAGTGAAATTAGGTCAGAATAAGATAAGAAACAAACCCAAAGTGCATCAATACAATTCTGATTAAAATATAATGACTTACCCCGTAAATTTTATAATCCTTTACATTTAATCCTGTGAGAAAGTTTACTCCTGTGAGAAATAACCCAGAAAACCCGACCACACGTGAGGTATACCACCACATATCTGCAGGCATGGTCAAAGTGGAGATGGGAACTTTGAAGCCGGCTGGCCTTTGTGTGATGTCGCCAGAGCTTGTTAATAGTTTTTCGCGCCCTGGGGATTAGGTAACAAGTGTCCTCCCCTTTCGCTTTGTCCGTCAAACCCACTACCGAGAAGATCAGTGTGTGGTAAGATCCAAGTCCACTCTAATACAATTGAGAACGCTCTAGGCAATGTTTTTGGAAATGGGGAGAAAAAAAGACGATAAGGAAATGGATATCTTTTGCTGGTTTTTGAGAGAAACACAAGTCTTTCAAGTGAAAAAAAAATCACATCCAAGATATGCCCCCAAAGAAGGTCGGAAAAACAAAACGATGGGGTTGAGAAAATTTAAGTTAGACACATATGCATATATGTATATATATAATGGGTAGATATGCCAAAATCTTCGAAATTTCTACCAAGGATGATTCTTATCCGATAATTTCCGAAAATTTGTGTGAGTTTGTTCCTAAAATTATGCAAAACAGATTTTTTTTTCCAGAAAAATTTGCTTCTGAAAATTTAAAAAAAAGTTTTTTTAAACCATCTTCCGCTTTATATATATATATATATATATATATATATATATATATATATATATATATATATATATATATATATATATATATATATATATATATTTTTTTTTTTTTTGACGCGTCCACAAAAGTTTTTTTCTACCGAAGAACAGTAGTAATATGTTATGTGATTTTCTTTTTAAAAGCAATATGTTAAAATTTAGATTTAAGTATTCAGATTAAGAAATTGAATTTTTGTTTTCTAGATAACCAGATTTTCTAGAGAATTAGTGGAGTTTTATATCTTTTCTCACCTTTTTTATCTTTTTTGAGGCTTCCACAAATCTTTTTTCTACCGAAGAACAGTAATAATATGTTATGTTATTTTTTATTTTAAAGCAATTTGTTAAAAATTTAAATTTATGTATTGAGATTAAGAAATTGAATTTTTCTTTTCTAGATAACCAAGTTTTCTAGATAATTAGAAAGCTTTATATCTTTTCTCACCCTTTTTTCTGTTTTGAGGCTTCCACAAATCTTTTTTCTACCGAAGAACAGTAATAATATGTTGTGTGATTTTCTTTTTTAAAGCAATATGTTAAAATTTAAATTTATGTATTCAGATTAAGAAATTGAATTTTAGTTTTCTAGATAACCAACACACATATTGATGTATGCGTGTTTGTATTACTTTATACAGAACACACTTATATTTGCAAGTCTAATAAGGTGATATAAGAACATATTAATATATGGATATTTGGTAAACGATAAATCACAATAATAAAATTCAGATATCATCCAGCTCTAGTTTTGGTATCCAGAAATTAACCTTAATATACTTTTTATTTTAGATTAGTAGCTTATACAATTTTAGAAAATTTTGTAGGATATTCAGAAACTATTTTCTCACTTAGAACCACCCATGGTTTCTACACATCGAATGACAATGTTTGAAATGACCAGATGAAAACATTAGAGGCAGTTCGGGATTTGATTTGTTTAAAGGGGAGGTTATGAATTTTAATCATTTGACATTTGGGATTTCCTTGGCCAGCATTTTTATCCACTGGCAACTTTTCTGCAAAAGCTAATTAATTTGTATGGCCTATAAGATCACCTCCCAGACTTAATGTAGAAAAAAAAATTCGTGATTTGTTAATATTGTATCATGTGTTTTAAATATGTGTATTATCCTATTAATATGTATATAGTTTAGATACCAAGTAGACAATTTTCGTTTTTAAAATGCCGCAGAAACGAAATGTCGTTTCGTTGCGAAAACGTGATGAATAAATTCTCATAAATTTGTCATTAGAGACGCTATTTTACAATTCTTTAAGATAGTTGCAAAGACATTGCTTTACTCCATTTAGAAGAAGAAGAGTAATGTGTTTTTAGCGATTTTGCAGTTAATAAGATTATAGCGTATTTTCTTATATTTTGCAATGGATTAAGGTTTTAATTTTATTTTGATGGTTACACCATATTTGTTAAAATCTTAAATATTTTAGCTATTAAATTACATAAAATAATATAAGCATTCTAATAATTGATATCACAATTACATATTTACGTCATTTCAGTTTATAAATTAATATTTATAAACATAAAAATATACGTATTATACTAAACACTATACTTACTACTTATATGTACGTTTTACCATATGACACATTATACTTAACACTAAACGTATCAACATTTAATGCATACCTATTTCTTTTATTTCTTTTCTTTTAACTATTTATTTTATTCACTTAATGCATACCTATTTCTTTCATTTCTATTTTAATTCATTATCCATCACATTTTTTAGATATACATTATCAGTCATTTGGCCGATTATGGTATGTTTATTGTTAACATTTAAGTTTTTAAATTAATAACATTACTTAACTTCGAAGATTTAAGTTTAAAAATAAATGTTGTAATATGCTTTTGTCCCTCAGTGCTACATTCTTATGTGAGTTTTACTATTTATTAAATCAAAAGATGAAAGAGTGATCAGTTCAACGCTGATCACTCTTTGTTACTACTAGAGCAAAATCTTTCACCAAGATTTGATTTAGTATTAATCTATTTTGATTTTTAAAAAATGATGATAAAGGGACTCTGTCTCATTAAAACGCCGTATTTTATCATTTAATTCTTTATTGATTTTAATTCTATGTATTTGAAGTAAATCCTTAAACAACTATTTTCGATATACATAGTTTACTTAAAAAAAAAAATCCTGTTTATGGGAAAATATTTATTTTTATATAGTTATTTTATGCTTAGTGCCAATTGTCACAAAAATAGATTCAAATATAGAAAAAGGGGGTCATGAATGAAACAGTTTTTATTTAAGTCCTAGCTTAAATAATATTACACAGATTTTAAAAGTATATAATGCAAACTTTATGTTCCTACAATGATTATGTTAGAAGATATAGTAGCCCTCGTTATATCCTGTCGGGGAGAGGGGAGGGGCACGCAAAATGCTTGATTTATCTGGGGAAGGAGGGTGATATGGTGAAAATTTTGCTTGTGTTAATATGTGCACTTTTGTAAAAAGTTTTGCTACACATTTACTTTAAAGTGGTAACAGAAAACAATTACTCTGCTTCAATCAAACAACTTCAGTGAGCCAAATTGTAAAAGATTAACTATTCAACGTTTTCAGTTAAATTGGCTGTCCACTATTGACAGTGCCATTTAATACATGGAATATATCTATATCAGGTGTGGGGATTGAAAAAGGGTCACTTAAATAGAGATGTGCCTTTTTCGGAGGCGTCCATTATAGAAGTTTTACTCTAAAAGAAAAAAAAAATACATCTATGCATCAGACATTTCCTAAATTCTGTAATCGATTTAATAAAGAGTATTAGCCAATACTCAAAAACTTCTTACAAAGTAAAGGCTTTCATATTAAGAGTACTAAAATTTATCATTTAGATCTTATACAACGCAACTTCGTTGTTCCAAAAATTTTCCTTCTTAGACGAAATGACTACTCAAAATATCAGTTTCAAAAAGTCTAAGTTTTTTTTTTATTACTAATAATGCTTTCTCAAGGGTTTACGATTTTACTAAAGTATTAAAAATAAAAACTGTAAATGGAAATAAAATACATCTACACTGGTCATGCGTATGAAGGACATCCAGAACATTTTTTGACCATTTGTAATGCCTTCTTCATGTTTGAAAGGTTTCTTTCCTTATTAGCCCCACGTGACCTTGTATAATCTTGACTATTCATCTGTTCCTCTAAAATTGAAACGTGTGAGACTAAAGAGATAATCTGACATGTATTTATGTATGTATGTATATTTGTGCGTGTATTAATGTAATTATGCGGAATGGAAGTGACTTCGCTTGGTTGAAGCTGACAGATATTTCTTATTATCTTTATAGGTGTTGAAGAATCAATGCAACCAGTTCTTGTTTATGCCTCGTGTGATACTCATCAGAATCCGTACAAGACTTTCCAGCTAGAGCTTCGTTACTAACTTTTTTTATTTTCCGCGGGAGGATACTGAAAAGAAACTCTTTTCAATGTCGTCTACCATGACATCATATTATAACACTCCTGGTCCTTACTTGACCGACATGCGCAACGGAAGCAACGATCCATCTCAACATTACAACCCACCGTCAATCCAGAATGGCGACTCTTGTGATCAACGGCAGTATATGCAACCACAATATGCATCCTCGCCTGTACAAGGAGCAACATACCCTCGTTTCCCACCGTTCGATAGGTTTGAAATACGCCCCATCAATGCCCATTCCGATGACTCGCAAAGCCCACCGGGACATTATTACACCCAGTGCAGTGAATCTCAGAACAACTTACCACAGCCAGCTCATCAAGCACAGCAGCCACAGCAACTGTCGCATCCAAACGCATATGTACCACAAGACGGCGTACAACAGAACTGCAGGGGATCTCCGGTGGAGAATCAAAACATGGTGCCCCAACAGTTCCCAAGCTGCAAAATGCAGCAGCAGAATCCTCCAGCAATGATGCAGGACCACAATGGCGGCGTTCACAGGCCGGTGAATCCAGACTGTGCGGGCAATAACATGCACCCTCAGCACTGTCAAAGCCCTGTGCATTCGCCCCAACAAATGTACCCACCAAATCATGTGCCACAGCAACCACCGAATCAGAATGTCAACCAAGTTCAATCTCCGAGTGGAGGACCCAGTCCACTATATCCGTGGATGAGGAGTCAGTTCGGTAAGTGTTTTCTTTTAATGGTTGATGATATATAACTTAAAACAACGGTATATAGAAAAGCTGTGTTTCTAAACAGATATCAGAAATTTTATCTTTCCTACTGTATAACAGAAAACTTAAAAGTTTTCTGTAGGTGAAAATATCCAGAGGTGGTATTTGCAATCAGGAAACTTTCCCTGCATGAGTTGGTGCGCACCTTTGCACTTATTCGGTGGATTTCACAGTATAATATAATTGATTAAAATTACCGATTAGAAATTTAAAGAATTTGTGATATAACTTAAAAAAAAAACTAGTTTAAAAAGAAGTAATATATTAAATGAGAGGGGATGCTAATCCGTTACCGTCATATAAATTTTCTCTGCAGTAATAAGTTATTTACTATGAGTGGAAACAGTCAAAAATGGAAATCGCAGTTGCTTGCATCCAATGCTGCAGAGATTTTGGTGATTCTTTTCCCCAGCAGCATTATAGTGGTATAAATCAGAGCAACATTTTGTACCTGGCAATTCCTTCTTATAGTTCCTCTCATCCACAAATAGTCTGTAAGGTCATGGCGTCTCATGGGATAGACCTGGTTAGTTGCAGCAACATTTTGTAACTTCATCCTAAAAATTGCTCTTGCCCACATTAAAAGAAAAAGAAATAGAATTTTTTTTTCTTATAGCCTAACATGGTTACTCTAGGATAGTAGAATAGCTTGTAGAATAATTGCCTTATGAAATAAGGCCTTTAGTCACCGTAAAAATGCTGTTTCCATTGTTAACCTCTTCAGCGAGCAATGAGTAATGAACGGATTTCTTTTAAACATGATTTAATTAGTTTATGTAAATCATCCCCAAACCAAAATGATCTCAGGAATGGTCAAACCAAAAAGGATTACCAATTTATTTATTGTTTCACTTTATTTTACTGTATACTAAACGCTTATTTTAGTGATCAGATTTCCGTTGAAATCTGATCACTAAAATTTTTCGGGATTACATCACTTCGTAGTTCTCACAAGGAAATATAAGGAATTACTAATCGAGAAAAACTTTTACAAGTTTAATTCATTAGCAGTGAGAGATAATATTTTTGTTTCTGTAACAGCAAACTAACGTAGCTTTCAGTACAATTATGGGAGAAACTAATTTCGTCACAGTTTCGTCTCGAGGTTAAGAAGGATGGAACTTGTCAACAACTCCAGAGCGGAAGTTCTAGGATTAGGATGCTTTTGAAAGAAGGAGAGCCGTTCTTGTCGTCATTTCATCTCACAGAAATTCTGGGAAAGTTCTGTTTGCGGCTTATTTTTGATGCTTCAATGTTTGTTTAAAATGTTTTCACAGATAACAAGGAGGGAAAAAAAGTCGAATTTTAAATTTTTATTTTGCTTACAATTTACTTTGAGCAATTTTTTTTTATTATTATTATTTCATTCATCAGGATCACTAATCATCAAACTTAATATTGTATGGATATATAAAACCAAAATTAAACCAAATTAAATATCAGAAAGTATTTAACGGTTATCAGCTTCTTATATTACTTGAATATCTATGGAAAAATCTTTAAAATTTAGTAGTTTTATTAATTAGTAAAAGTCAAAAACAAAATTTTTTGGGATATCAATCAGTTTTCACAGATCAAAAAAGTTATAAGCAGTGGAATTTTAAACTTTTATTCTGCTTTACATCTACTTGAGCAATTCTTTTTTTATAATATTATTTCATTCATCAGGATCACTAATCATCAAACTTAATATTGTATGGAAATATAATTTAGTAATTAGTGAACCAAATTAAAAATCTTTAGTCAGAAAGTAGTTAGCAGTTATCAGGTCTTATATTACTTGCTATCTATGAAAAAACTTTAGAATTTAGTAGCCGTTTTGTTAATTAGTAAGAGTCAAAACAAAAGTTCTGTTTGCGGCTTATTTTTGATGCTTCAATGTTTGTTTAAAATGTTTTCACAGATAACAAGGAGGGAAAAAAAGTCGAATTTTAAATTTTTATTTTGCTTACAATTTACTTTAAGTAATTTTTTTATTATTATTATTTCATTCATCAGGATCACTAATCATCAAACTTAATATTGTATGGAAATATAAAACCAAAATTAAACCAAATTAAAATTCAGAAAGTTTTTAAGCAGTTGTCAGCTTCTTATATTACTTGCGGATATCTATGGAAAAATCTTTAAAATTTAGTAGTTTTTATTAATTAGTAAGAAGTCAAAAACAAAATTATGTTTTGGGCTCCAATGTTCACAGATCTAACAAAAAAGTTATAAGCAGTGGAATTTTAAACTTTTATTCTGCTTACAAACTACTTTGGGCAATTCTTTTTTTTTTATGATTTCATTCATCAGAATCACTAATAATTAAACTTGATATTGTATGAAAATATAAATTTCTAGTAATTAGTAAACCAAATTAAAAATCTTTAGTCAGAAAGTATTTAAATGGTTATCAGCGACTTATATTACTTGCGAATATCTATGGAAAAATCTTTAAAATTTAGTAGTTTTTGTTAATTAGTAAAATTATGTTTTGGGCCTATTGTTGATGCTCCAATGTTTTCTTAAACTGTTTTCACGGATAACAAAAAAAGTTATAAGCAGTGGAATTTTAAACTTTTATTCTGCTTACAATCTACTTTGAGCAATTCTTTATATTATTGTTATTATTTCATTCATCAGGATCACTAATCATCAAATTAAATATTGTATGGAAATATAAAATCCTAATGATTAGTGAACCAAATTTAAAATCTTTAGTCAGGAAGTATTTAAGTGGTTATCAGCTTCTTATATTACTTGCGATTATCTATGGAAAAATCTTTAGAATTTAGTAGGCTTTGTTAATTAGTAAGAAATCAAAAACAAAATTATGTTTTGGGCTTACTTTTAATGCTCCAATATTTTCTTAAACTGTTTTCAGAGATTTAACAAGAAAGTTATAAGAAGTGAAATTTTAAACTTTTATTCTGCTTATAAACTACTTTGAACAATTCTTTTTTTCTTCTTTTCTTTTTCTTTTTTTGTGATTTTATTCATCAGGATCACTAATAATCAAATTTAATATTGTATAGAAATATAAATCCTAGTGTTTAGTGGACCAAATTTAAAATATTTAGCTAGGATGTATTGAAGTGGTTTTCAGCTTCTTATATTACTTGCGAATATCTATGGAAAAATCTTTAAAATTTGGTAGTTTTTGTTAATTAGTAAGAATACTATGTGAAATTATTAGTAATAATGCTATGTGTATAATACTATGTGAAAACAAATGCTGCTTTCAGAAACTGTTGTTTGTTTGTTTGTTGCTAATATAATTTCTAAAATAGTTGCTTGTTTTAGTCAAAGTTCATGACAGAATAAATACTTAGCTCTAATTATTCTTAATAGTTGAATTTTTTTATTCTTCGGTGATAATCAATCAATTGTTGGATATAATTCAGCTTTTGTTTCTTTAAAAATTTCACTTCAGATCACAATATAAAATATTTTTAAATATAAAGTTTAAGATGGCTAAATTTAATTTTTTTTTTCTCTGAAATAAGCAAAAATTGAAATGGTTTTATATAGGACAGAAACCTCTATATTTCCACCACAATTAAAATGCTATAAAAGTTATTTACAGCTTTCATTAGGTAATACAACGAGTACTTTTCTAAATTTTTTAACAAAATAGCTACTAAATAAAATTACAATTTTCTTAATATTTTTGAAGATCAACAAAGGGTCAAAATATGAGACAGAATTTGAACTTCCTGCTGATAAGATACAAGTCACGTTTTCTCTAATTCAAAGCATTTGTTTTTATTTTCATGCAAATGAAATATCTGTGTTTTCCGGCACATTCTTGGCTTCTCTAGGGTAATGCTAGAAGAGATTACGGCTGAGTTGCCAGCTTCTTAGCAAAGTAGGTGAGACTAGATTTATTACATTTCTGTGGTGTCGACGTATAAATTTAAGTTTCTCATGAATGCGTGAAATATTATAGTACACTAACATGGAAGGAATGATTGTCAATCTCTGATAGAAAAAGATTTATTTTTATTTTTTTTTTAGTGTCTTTTGCTGTTCTGTTTTTCGGCACTCTATAGCATGCTTGGATACACTAGACTCTTTTCCATCTAATTAGATTAGTGTGTATGTAATCTTTGACTTCACTTTTTGGAAAGTATGTAGAAAAAATTTATTTCAGTCTGTAGTGAGACAAAGATGTTATTTTGTGTCTTTCTTGAATGTGGCTGTTTTTCGAACATATAATAGGTACTTGGTGCCGCAGACTTCTATAGTTAGATCAGTATGTATTCTAGAACAACTTCTATTTCTGGAAAGGTATATACCTGGAAAAAAAAATATGTGTTTTTATTTGTAGTTTTCTATTTCTTGTCTTTATATTTGTGGCTGTTTTTCGTGACACTCTATAGCAGGTACTTGGGTGCTGCAGACCCTTTACCCAAATAGATAAGTTCTGCTTGTATCTGTTCTAGATCTTTGACTTCTACTTCCTTTTTGGAATTGTATGTACCTGGAAAAAATATCTGGGCTTTGCGCAGTCTGTAGGGAGACAAAGATGTTATTTTTTTCGCGTCTTTCTTGAATGTGGCTGTTTTTTGAGACACCCTATAATAGGTACTTGGGTGCCGCAGACTTCTTTCCCCATCTCTAATTAGATCAGTATGTATTCTAGAACAACTTCTACTTCCTTTTTGGAAAGGTATATACCTGGAAAAAAAACATCTGTGTTGGCTTAGTTTGTAGTGAGAAAAAGATAGTTTCTTGTCTGTTATATTTGTGGCTGTTTTCTGAAATATACTTCGGAATCGCTTTAAGCTATGTTCTATTACTCGTGAATGTGTGTTCCCCTATAACAGTATTTGTGTGCCCAGAATTTTCATGTCAATTAGATAAGTTCTGCTTGTACCTATTCTAGATATTTGACTTCTACTTCAATTTTGGAATTGGATGTACCTGAAAAAAATATCTGGGTCTGTAGTGAGAAAAAGATGTTATTTTTTTTCTTGTCAATCGTGCATGTGGATGTTTTTCGAAACACCCTATAATAGGGCCTTGGTTACCGCATATTCCTTTCCCCATGTCCAATTAGATCAGTTTGTATATATCCTAGAACAACTTCTACTTAATTTTTGAAAATTAATATACCTGGGAAAAAATATCTTGTTTGCTTAGTTTGTAGTTAGAAAAAGATATTTTCTTCTTGTCTGTTACGTTTGTGGCTGTTTTCTGAGACACCCTATAACAGGGGTTCGGAATCGCTAAGCAGTATGTTTTCATTTTGTCTGCAATCGTGGATGTTTTTCGAAACACCCTATAATAGGGCCTTGGGTGCCACATATTCCTTTCCCCATCCCCAATTTGATCAGTTTGTATGTATTCTAGAACAACTTCTGCTTCATTTTTGAAAAGGAATATACCTGGGGAAAATATCTGTGTTTGCTTAGTATGTAGTGAGAAAAAGGTGATATTTTCTTCCTGTCTGTTACGTTTGTGGCTGTGTTTCGAGACACCCTGCAATAGGTACTTGGGTGCCGCAGATTCCTTTCTCCATCCCCGAATAGATCAGTCTGCATGTATTTTAGAACAACTTCTACTTCCTTTTTGGAAAGATAGATATCTGGGGAAAAACATCTGTGTTTGCGTAGTTTGTACTCAGAAAAGGATATTTTCTTCTTGTCTGTCACATTTATGGCTGTTTTCTGAGACACCTTAGAACAAGTACTTGACCATTTATCCTAGGCCCAAATAGATAAGTTCTGCTTGTACCTATTTTAGATCTCTGACTTCTACTTCAATTTTGGGATTGTAAGAACCTGAAAAAAATATTTTGGTCTGTAGTGAGACGAAGATGTTGTTTTTTTCGTGTCTTTCTTGAATGTGGTTATTTTTCGAGGCACCCTATAATAGGTCTTTGGGTGCCGCATATTCCTTTTCCCATGTCCAATTAGATCAGTTTGTATGTATCCTAGAACAACTTCTACTTCATTTTTGAAAAGGAATATATCTGGGGAAAAATATCTGTGTTTGCGTAGTTTGTAGTGAGAAAAAGGTGTTATTTTCTTCTTGTCTATTACTTTTGTGGCTCTTTTCTGAGACACCCTATAACAGGTACTTAGGTGCACCAGACCCTTTTTCCTAGGCCCAAATAGATAAATTCTGCCTATACCTATTTTAGATCTTTGACTTCTACTTCCTTTTTGGAAAGGTATGTACTCATGAAATATCACTAGTATCTACCTTTGTTTAGTTTATAAGATTGCTTAGTTAAAAGATGTTTTTTCTTACTTTATTTATCCTTACTTAGATATTTTTTCCAAGTGCATACCTTTTCAAAGCCAGTGTGTGGAAGTTGAAACTATAACTATATATACATGTAATATTTAAAAACGTTTTTATATATCACTAATAATTAAAAAGTGTCACAATAGTTAAGATCTCTATTTAATACAAAGTTTACAGTGGCTAAATAAATTGTTTTAAAGCATCACCGACCAATTCTAAATATTGCTTTAAAATATTTCTTCAGATTTCTATTCTTATAATTTAAAGCATCACCGACCAATTCTAAATATTGCTTTAAAATATTTCTTCAGATTTTTATTCTTATAATTTAAAGCATCACCGACCAATTCTAAACATTGCTTTAAAATATTTCTTCAGATTTCTATTCTTATAATTTTAAAATTGTATACTGAGCGAAGCTAATATAATTCACCAAAGTGATGCAAAATATCATATAACATGAGATTATAACTGAAATGAAATTAAAATTGAACTTCACTTCAGTGGTATGTAGTATGCATTCAACCAACGAACAAATCCTTTTCATCATTTCTTCCAAAACTTCCATGAATTAATATATGATGTTACTTTTCCAGTATTTACAATACATAAATACAGGAACGTGTATCCATTCGGGATGTATTAAAAAATATAATTCGCAAAATAATAAATTTTTGGAGGTTGAGGTCTCAAAAACGTTTTTGACAGATACAATTGTTGTTATTATTATTATTATTATAAGAGATAGTGCTATGTGAGCTAACTATATGAAAAGAAGGTGCCGTGACCGTCAATAAGTTAAAATGCTACTTTTACCATAGACTATAAAATGAATATAGTTTTTCATATATTTTATGCAGGACATACAGCCTTTAAAACGCTCTTTCTCTGAATCATAATGATATATAAGATACACTTCCCGAATCGGTAGTACAATGCAATTCGGTACTGAGTTCATAGGTTCAAAATCCACTTTTGGCATGTACGTCCGAAATCGGCTTGAATCAGTAGATCCCGGTCTTATGCCCTCGATTAGCAAAATAGTAGACCGTAGTCCAGGCTCAAGAGATCAAGTTTAGAACTATATAATTTATATAATGAACCTGACATAATAAATTTCATCAAAGTGCAAAGAATAAAGTGGACAGGACATCTAAGCAGAAATGGACAATGATCGATCAACAAAAAGGGTCTTCGATGCAAAATTTACAGGAACGCGAAGACGAGGGAGACCCAACCTGAGATGGACAGACTGCCTGGAAAGAGACCTTCAGGTACTTCTGGAAGAATTTGGCCTCCAGAAGGATGTCTTGGAAAAATTTTATTGAGAAGGCCAAGGCCCATCCGGTGCTGTCATGCCACTGAAGAAGAAGTAGACCGTAGTACTCTAAACCAATCAACACTCATAAGCACTAACGAGGGTCCATAATTTCCCCGAGTTCGAAATTGATATTGCGGTTAGTTATAGTTAGTGTCAATGATTGGTTTCAGATGTCCTTAAAATTTATCTTCCGGGAGACAGTGATTTATACCAATCTTAGAAGCTATTTTGGGATTACCAGAGAGCAGGAAATATGTTATTTTCAGTTATTAGGAAAAATATTTGGGCAAGAAAACAATCAATAAAATTTGTAAGAATACTTCTATTATCAAGTGGCATAAACGCTAAATGAAGAAGATGCAGTTTCCACAGTCCCTTTTTCTTAATCGCTGTAATATGAGGATCATCCAGAAAATAGGTGTCTCGCTGAGCATAAAAAGTAGCAAAACGTAATTAGGCGAAAGTCTTATCGAGAAATATGCAACAATACTTCAGCTGTATCTCATCATAATAATTACCGGGATACCGTACCATGGGTTAAGATTTTGTCACAGGTATCAGCAGGTATTCAGCTGTAAAAAAGAGATGACGGGCAGAAATTTCTTCAGGTGGAAGAAGAGATGGAAGTTTTGCAAAATTCATTGTTGATGTAGCAGAGTATTCTACTAATAAAGGTAGTGTTATCGGCGAGTCCAACATGGAGGATGGAAATTTCAGCCGTAGCGCTGTTTGTCAAGCACACTTTACCTTCCTGGGGAAAAATCCTGATACCAATAACGAACCATCTGCTAGCTTGATTCATCTAGTAATATACACAAAATAAAATGGACTATAGATTTTGATTTTTGGAAGTTTCTGAGAGTTCAAAAACTTTATCATAGACCACACCATAAGTCAGCTGGAGAAGAAACGAGAACCGGCATCTTCGCATTACAACGACGCTGATGTACTTGATCTGGAAGTTACAATTTTCGCATACGACAAACACATCTTGAACTTTCCTGGCTTGTGCCTTCAAGTTTCATGTCTTTTGCATTGCTATGTTTCTACGATATGAAATACTCTCTAAATGACTCCAGTTGCTAGGACGTATTGAAAAATTACGAGTCCAGCGTGTCCCAGAATTCGGGACTTGTGTTGCAGATAGTAAACACGTGCGTCGAAGCTTGACTTCAGATGTTCTTCATATGTACAGTGTAAAAATTAGTAGTTTTTATGAATCTTACAAGCTTTTTTGTGGTTAACGGGGAGCTAGAAACAACCCAGTTGCTGGTCATAGGAAAACTTTTCGAGGGAGATTTAGGTCGAGGATTTAGTTTCGAGGGAGGGTTATTTTGCATTGCTAATTCTATTATCAAGTGACATGCAGAATGTTGAGTGTTTCTAGGTTGTAACGTGATACTGCATATAAATATGTAGAGTTGTATAAACTAAGACTGTTATGGAAATACTTTATATTCCGGTGCATTGTTGCATTGTTGAAAAGTTTCGGTTTACAATAAAAAATCTATATAAAGAAAAACTCAATATAACATTGTTAATGTTGCAGGTCGCAGCCAGATGGCAGTGTTCTACTCAGGCATTACCGTTATCTTCAGTATCAAAACTAAATTTGAATAATGAAGTGAGTGTGCAAATCATATTTCTATTACCCCTCATACAGTCAAAATTATAAAAAAAAAAAATTATATAATTTAATATGCGTACAAGAAGGTCATGTATACACTTAAGTAATAATAGTATATTCTTAAATAATAATAAGGTAAAATTAAGATAAAAATTTAGAATCAAATAACATAAAGCATTTCAAAAATTAATAAAATTTTTAAAAGAACATATTAGAAGTTTTTTATAAAAATATTTATGATTGATTTAGTTACACTTCCATTTGTATGTGTGTAAACAGCATATTATAACTACGTTAATGGCTGTCACAAGCGCCTTTTAATATTCGCCGTTCTTTTAAAAAGTTGGCTTTCAGTCAAAATTTAAAATTACGGTGATATATTTATTCAGCATGAATTATCAAATGTTTCGTTGTATTTGACTACTATTAAACTAGTATTCTATTCCTATGGTACTTAAAATCGACACCATGACTATTTTTTTTTTTTTTTTTTTTTTTTTTGTATAAAGTTCATTATTTTCCTAAAAACTACTCATTATTTACAGTTATTAAAAATTTATTAAATTAAAGTAAAACGAAATAGAAATTTTTCTAAAAAGGAAAATTTAATCTTGGGGTAATTCTATTCATTAACAGAAATATCATTTACTTTCTAACGAATGGTGTTAAAATGAATCATTTTGTATACTAGACATTAATACAATTAATATGCTTTCATTTTCAGCAATTATTAAAAATAAAGTATTAAAGATTTATTAAAAATAAAGTAAGATGAAATAGAAACTTTTCTAAAAGGACAATTTAGTCTTTCTGTAATCCTGTTCAATTAGAAACACCAACTATTTTTTTAAATAATGATGTTAAAATAGATCATTTTGTACACTTTACTTTAACACAAATGTTTTACTTTGATTTTTATGAATTATAAAAAAATTAAATATTCAAAATTTATAAAAAATAAAGTAAAATGAAATAGAAACATTTCTAAAAGAACAATTTAACCTTCCAGTAATATTGTTCGTTAATAGAAAAATCATTTGCTTTCTTTTTAATGAATGATGTTGAAACGAATGATTTTGTAAGTAACACAAATGTTTTGTTTTCACTTTTATTAATTAATTTATCGATATTCTTCGAAAAATACACAAGAAATAAGTACATTCAATGTGATCATCGATAATTTTTTTTTCACCTAGTTAATGTAATATCAGTCAGTTAATACTTTGCAATTCTCATTGTTTTCAACGGCAAATCAATGAAACGAGCAATTTTCCACTAGAGTTGAGAGAAAAAAATGCTGTGCTTCTTTTTCAGCATCTAATCGAACCGGTTAAGCTCTTTAGCTGCTACACTGATCACAATCTTGGGTAGATTCCAAATATTTCGGGAATTTAGCCAACACCGGCTTCAATACCGTACTAGCATGTGCTGCCCTCTGTTATGTAACCTAAGAACAAATTGTGCTTTTGTAATTTTCTTTTCTTTTCGCATTGTAGGTCATAGATCTCAAACCAGCAGGTTTCGTATTAGGTTATTGATTGATGACTAGTTATTTGTTCTGTTATTTAATTACGAAAAATTTCATAATTTGTTTTGCTTGTCTGGTATTAAATTCCAATAAAAACAAGGAAATAACATGTAAAAAAATATATATTAAAATAGTAAAGACAAATTGAATAAAGAAATAGATCACGCAGAAATAAGAAAATATATCAATTAGCTAAATTAGAAATTAAGTTATAATATGTTTGCTTTCAGGCCATAATTCATGTATCAATTGACAATATTTTCACGTTGTTTCTCTATTAATAAAAATGTAAAGATTAACATCCATTAAAACATCACATAAAATTAAAAGCAATAAACAAAAATATATTGTTCAATATGAGAATATTTATTTTCAGACGCGTGGTTTTTTTTTATACGAAGTACATATTATTGAGGATTGAGGCCTTAAAACTCAGAACGATAATTCACAAACCGTATTGATCTATCTACAGAAAACGAAAGTTAAAAATTATATTCACTAAATCTTTTGTACAGACTAGTTTATATTGAAAAACCCTTTGATGAACCCAGTAACTGAGGCTGTGTTTTCAAAATATTTTAGTGACTTTTTCCTTTCTAAATACATAATTAAGATTACTATCAACTATTAAAATTTTTTTATAGACCTAAAGTTAAATAAACAAATACATTCAGTTAATCATGGGTATATTTGATTTTTTGAAGTATAATATACCCATGATTAACTGAAGTAATAATTTAATAATTATAAGTATATTAATTATATTAAAAATTATGATTATAAATAATATTTTTTTATTTAAAGTGCATATTATTGGTATTAAAACCTTAAAAATAGTAATAGAAATGGTATTTCATAAACAGTATTAATCTATCTATTATATTCTACTGTCAAATTAGTGTTATTACCCCTCATGTATGGGAAAAACACTTGATCGTGACTTTTAAGATCAACCAATCAACTACTCTCATTAATTGGAAAAATTAAATCTTTACACGTAGTCTTTCTGTATTATCTGTTTTATGCTTTTTCGTTAAACTGATAACTAAGGCTTTGTTTCAAATTATTTTATACAGACACACACATGTTTATGTATATATATATATATATATATATATATATATATATATATATATATATATTGTGTGTGTGTGTGTGTGTGTGTGTGTGTGTGTGTGTGTGTGTGTGTGTGAATTGAAAATGAAGAATTTTTAAGAAGAATTTTTAATGGTCAAACATGAATAATGTATATAAGTAAAGAAACCCACGAAATAGTTACTTTATTTATGTCCAGCAAAGCACAGAAAGCAAGACTTGCCCAGTCAATATTGTTCAGTTCAGTTAATAAATTTTATATTTAGTATGAAACCCATTAGGAAAAACCCAAATTCATCAAGAGGGTGGTGACTTGTACCTTGTTTATTATTTTTAAATTTGTTTAAAAAATCTCAAAATACAACCGAATTGTTACATGAATCCTGTGCATAGAAAAATTTAATGCGCAAATACTAAAAGCCTCTATAACGGTTATTTGTATATAACAACCTTTTTCTAGGTTCGAACACTATCGTTATTGTTATCTTTTTTACCAAAAACTATTTAAAATTTAACTTAGTAAATAGAATTATGTGGGTGGTTCAAAAATAAGGCTTAAGTTTAAGAAAAAAATATTTGTTTATTTACTTTAATCATCTCGAAACTAAACTAAAAAGCCCTCTAAGTAAAGAAAAAATGCATACTACGTACATTGACTTAGTAACCTCATGCCACAACTTGGCAGAACTTGGCAGTCTGTCATCCTTAAACTAAAAACCAACAGCATAATTGCTGATGAAACTAATTCAAATATCACATCAACATGTACTCTGTTCATCGACAGTAAGCACTGCATGAGACAGAGAGAAAATATGTTGTATGTCTAACAGTTATAAAAAGGTTTCACTGCATTATAGAAATTTCCTTTAACCATTTTCAATCTTTTATCCAAATTTTCTCAGATACAGTAAAACAGGTTAGTCTGCATTTTAATTGAGACACTTAAAGGAACGCACCCACATGTCAATGCATTTTACACACTCCCAGAACATCTGTAAAAAAATTTTCTTTTTTAATATTTCGGGTAATGACCGTGTAAGGAATTTTCAATTATGTTTTTCCTATTGAAAAATTTCTAAATAATTTTTCCCATATAGTTTCTTAAACGAATCTGTCCTTTATGACTGAATACAATTTAGTCTCTCGGTTGGGTACCACAGGCCCCTGTTGCGAATAATGTACCTCCTGTAGAGACATACAGATGATATTTTTTGCTTCCCCAACCTCTAGGTTACAGCAAAATTATTACACGAAAGCAAATATCCTTTTGCGTAAATCCAACTTTTCTTTTTTTGCGAAATCCAGAAATTATATTGTTATGCACATAATTATAATTTTCCTACTTCTACTTTTTGTAGATTATAAATAAATTTAATTTTTACAGATTGTAACTTCTTTAAACTTCGCAATCGTGTGTACCTCTATATTCTTTCATTATTATCTAAGATACTGATAACCTGATGTCATTTTTTAAAATAAAATGTTTATAATTTTCATTAACCTTGATGACTAGTATTGTTGGATAATATATCTAATTATTAAAATAGAAATCTGACTTTTCTTTTCTTTTTTTGAGAAATCCAGAAACTATGTTATATACATAATTATAATTTTCCTACTTCTTATTATATTTTTGTAGAGTATAAATAAATTTAATTTTTACAGATTTTAATCGTATGTCTGTATATTCTTTAATTATTATCTAAGATATTGATGACCTGATGTCATTTATTTTTATAAAATGTTTATAAAACTAAAGCTTTCATTAACCTTGATGACTAGTATTGTTAGTTAATATATCTATTTTAAATTATTAAAGTAGAAATCCGACTTTTCTTTTATGTTTTGCGAAATCCAGAAATTATGTTATGAGCAGAATTATAATTTTCCTACTTCTTACTATATTTTTTGTAGATTATAAATAAATTTAATTTTTACAGATTGCAACTTTTTTTAATTTCGCAATCGTATGCCTGTATATTCTTTCATTATTATCTAAGATACTGATAACCTGATGTCATTTTTTTTATAAAATGTTTATAAAACTTTCATTAACCTTCATGACTAGTATTGTTGGTTAATACATCTAATTATTAAAATGAAAATGTAACACACACGCACACTTCACACAAAAAGGAAAAAAAACATATGTGTACTTGTAATAAAAATCAAAAGCCATTTTGTTTAAAGCTTTGAATTCTATTTCTCTTTCAATGTTTGCCTTAACTATAGCCTCTTATAGGGCTTTATGAAGGATTAAAGCTACACAGACTTGAAATATGATAGATATCCTCAATATTAATTATTTTCATGGTAGTTTTGAATGAAACTTGTCTTTATTATTACCTCTATTCAGAAACCAACGTCCTGAGTGACCAATTATTTTTTTTATGGTCCATTGGGTAATCTCTGTTGTGAGATTTCTAGTCTACGCACCAATGATCTGAAACTGTGATCTTCAATCTCTGAAGATTCACCGCACCTTTTGAGTAACATAAACTTTTGGCGGAAGCCCGTGTCTTTCTACAAAAGTATACGTAAGTTAGATGATAGTTACATTATATAGGTGCTGGTAGTAGTAATGAAAATAAAGTAAGGAGGCTGAATTTAAAGTTTGCATAATGCATTTCCATAATGAATTAAAATTTCCACATGTGTGTAGGTGTCATCTGACTACCTCTATAAGAACATGTTTCTAAAAAGTATCGATTCAGCTATAAAAAGTTTTACCGAGCCACTGGCCGAAAATTTAACGTTTTCCCTTTATTCTGCTATATTTGCCTTACCTAGTTAGTTTTTGCCTTTTCTCGTTTGTTATCAAATCGTTTTAATTATTTAAGTTAAAATTAGATAATTGTCATACCTCATCTATGTCTTTATACCTTTAACAGTCCCTTTCTTCTTTGGTCCTCTGCAGAAAACTATTTTTGGCTACGGTCTTGACTGATTTAGTGCAACGATTGTCAAACCTTTTTATAAAAATCTTTTTACCCACTGGCCCATACTTTCTTTGCCATAACTACTCCTCAAAAATAAACAAATAAAAATAACTATACAACTATATAATAGCATAATTACAATTTTACTTTGATTTTTTTAGTAATAGCGTAAAGATAAAATATAAATAAAGCAAATTGATACTTAAAGATTATTTCAAATTTTAACAAAATAACTGGACTTGTTTAATGTAATATTTGTTGATATCATTACTGTATTGAATGATAAAAACATTATTTTTCATTAAGCTTCGATAGTGCATTCAGTATTGACAATCAGCAAGCAATTCTTGACCTCAATTTAAGGGAAAAGCCATAGTATAAGGCTACCAATTTATTTGCTGCTATTTTTTTAATCTTAGTAGAAATTAAAATAAATCAAAAATATTTTACTATATATTAAACACTTATTGAACCCCGAACGTTGACCACGCATCCACAAATTAATTATTATGTATCACGTACCCTGTCAACCTTACACGAACCCCATGTGGTATGTAGGACCCAAAGATCTAGAAGGATCGAGAATTCAGAGGGGATGATCGTAAAGTGGTGTCCTCTAGCGGGTGGAATCCACTTCCGATTTTTTTCTTCTGTTTTATACCTATAATAAAACCTGTTTTATACCTATAATATATTGTACCTATAATATCTTTTTTAAAGGTTATATTTTCAGTACATTCTTTAATCAGTTTTAGTAGCAATTATACTACTATAATACCTTTAATGCATGCTATCAATTGAATTTCCAAAGCACTTTACAGAGTTTTACTGAATTCTTTATATGTAAAATTTGTCTTTGTAAAAACTATATTGTTCTTTAAAAAATTCTTTTGGTTCTCTATATGATATTTAAAAAGTATTCCTCGTCAAATAGCTAACTTTTGTAATAAAATTTATCAGTAATTATTAAATATAGTTCACCGAAATTATTAAATATATATTTTCCATATAATACCGATTCAAAAACGGAAACTAATTATACATAAATTAATTAATTTTAATAATTTTTAATTAAAGTAATAACGTAATATAAATGTAAATTAATTACTAGAACCTGTAATAATGTTCATCCGTAATTATTAAATATATTTTCAATATAATATCAATTCAAAAACTTAAGCTGAATATAATAAGCTTCACCTTTTAAATCCCACAGAAACCTAAGTGTGCTAAGCGACATTTATCTTTACTTAAAGAAAGAAATGAGGAAAGTATTAAAAATAAATGTACGACATCTATTTATATATATTCTTTTATTTCTTCAGCATTCGGAACTATGTCATTAAACCAATAGATCCAACCTTCCCAGAATTATAAATTTCTAAGAAATAATATGTTTTATTACCCTTAAATTATGAGTTGTAAAGAAGTAATCGATTATTACCTTTATCGGTTATTATATCAAATATTAGATATTTGTAAATGGTATATTACCTCCAATTTTGTGGAAGAAATCAGCACAGATTAACAATAGGACAAAACTGATTTAAAAAAAAAATTATTAATGAAAATTATAGAAGAAATTTCATGGATTCAAATCCCACTGTTTGCATGGATATCCGCAAATGTTCTGAATGGGCTTTGAGGAATAGGTCCCAGTCTCTTAAGCCATTTCCTAGCATTGAAGAAGATTCCCAGTCTCTTAAGCCATTTCCTAGCATTGAAGAAGGTAGATCATAGCACTTTAAATAACAAAATCTAAACAAATGTTGAAAAGTCCAACACCGAAACCTTATAAGTAGCGTTAATTATTTTTAACATTTTCCTATTTCAACGAACGGGAAAAAATTAAAAATGAAAATACAAGATTTTCTCTCTGTTTTACTTTATTCTCCCAGGTGAAGCATTCCTCACTACATCCTTATGCTATTAAATCTGGCCTTTTTCAGAATTATCACTTCCCCAGAAATAAAATCATAATTTATTATAATTACATTCTAGAAATTATAATAATTTTAAAATATAGTATTATTTGGTTATAATTTATATTTTTCTACTATCGCTTTTTTAGAAGAACTTTCTAATTTTTCATAAGAGCAATAATTTTTTAACAAAAAATATTACAGAGGAAAATTAAATAAATTTATAATTATTCTCTAAAGAGAATGAGTACTATTTTGCTATCAGAAATACTACATTCGATTTGAGTGTTCGTGAACTCAAAAATAAATAATGTGTCTCTCGATTAATATTTGATGCTCTTTGTCTTGTGTTGTGATACCTGTAATAAAGTTGAACCAAAATTATTGATTATATATTCAGGTTAATTCCTATTTGTAAAAATATATTATTTCGTTTCAATTCACATTTCTCTACCATAATGTTTTTAGAAAAAAACCCTCTAAATATTTTATTCGAAATTATCAAAAGACAATTATTTTAATAAAACGCATTGCAGGATAAATTAAATAAATCATAAATTATACTCTAAAAAAAAAGTACTCTCTTGCTAATGAAAATGGCTGCATTCGATTTGAGTCTTCGAGAATAAATAATGTGCCCCAAGATTAATGTTTGGGGCTCTTGGTCCTGATATGAGACACCTGTAACAAAAATTATTAAATATATTTTCAGGATAATTTCTATTTCCAAACAGATTATAAGAAGCATTACGTTTCAAATCCTGCACCGATGCCATACGCGAAGCGGCATTTATCTTTATTTAAAAAGAGGAATAAAAAAAAGGATAATATTAAAAATAAACGTCTGAGATTTTCTCTTTTTTTAAAAAAAATTATTTATTTCTCCGAAGTAAGACTATATCACGCTAATAAATCCGGCCTTTTCAGAATTATCTATTCTCCAGAAAGATATGTCGAATAATAATTTATTATAATTAATTTATAGGACTTATATTGAAATAAAAATATACTATTTAGTTTCAACCATCGCGTTTTTAGAAGAAACTACTAATCTTTTATTCGGAATTATCAAAAGACAATTATTTTAATAAAACGCATTACAGGATAAATTAAATAAATCATAAATTATACTTAAAAAAAGAGTACTGTCTTGCTAAGGAAAATGGCTGCATTCGGTTTGAGTGTTCGAGAATAAATAATGTGCACCTAGATTAATGTTTGGGGCTCATGTTCGTGTTATGAGACACCTGTAACAAAAATTATTAAATATATTTTCAGGATAATTTCTATTTCCAAACGAATTATAAGAAGCAATAAGTCATCAAGCCAGTAAATCCGGCTTTTTCAGAATTATCTGTTCTCTAGAAAGCTATGTCTAATAATTTATTATCAATAATTTATGGGATTTACGTTGAAATGAAAAATATATTATTTTGTTTCAATTCATATTTCTCTACCACCGCGTTTTCAGAAGAAACTACTAAATCTTTTATTCGAAATTATCAAAAGATAATTATTTTAATAAAACTCATTGCAGTATAAATTAAATAAATCATAAATTATACTTAAAAAATAAAGAGTACTAATTTGCTAATAAAAATGGCTGCATTCGGTTTGAGTTTTCGAGAATAAATAATGTGCCCCTAGATTAATGTTTGGGGCTCATGTTCGTGTTATGAGACACCTGTAACAAAAATTATTAAATATATTTCCAGGATAATTCCTATTTCCAAACAGATTATAAGAAGCATTACGTTTCAAATCCTGCATCGATGCCATACGCGAAGCGGTATTTATCTTTATTTAAAAAGAAAGAAAAAAAAGAGGAAAATATTAAAAATAAACGTCCGAGATTTTCATTTTTTTTTTTATTTCTCCGAAGTAAGACATTCCGCACTATATCATCAAGCCAATAAATCCGGCCTTTTCAGAATTATCTATTCCCCAGAAAGATTTGTCGCGTCATTGAGATAAACTCCTATCAAAAAGTTGACACAATAATCAGGATCGCCGTTTGTCACCCAGGGCTGCGGAGTAAACAACGTGCGCAGTCCATGTTTGCGCACGTGCTTCCGTATGCAGGTTCTGCCGGCTCGTAAACCACGCCTTTGACATTTTATTGGCTGTTTTAAAAGCCCCCTCGGCCATCTGTCTTCCCTGGATTAAAAGGACTTATCACGGGCTGACAGCTCAAACATTTTGCTCAACCTCCTGACATCCGTGAATCAAATAGGGAAACGTGTATATATTTGGCACGGGAGCGTTTCGGGATGACACTGCTCAAGCTGCCAATATATATACTTTTTTTTTGTCTTCACCTTTGATATTTTGACGCTGTGATTTTGGGTTTCCGTAATCTGTTGTGATGATTACGATTCAGTTTTCAGTAATTAATCATAATTTATTTCGGTGCCGCCGACCCGTATTTGGTTTGGGGCTTTATCCGAATATCCTCTTCGGTTTACTTTTATAAGGGGAATTTTTTTTTAGCTGTATCATTGCTCGACTAGGATAAAGGAATTTTTTTCCTTCGATTTTTGTCATGTTGCTTAAATGCTACCAGTTTTATTCTAATTATTAAAGTATCTATACTGTACTAATCTAATTTGTAGCATTAAAAATTTATAAATCGTGTTAAAGAAGTTTCACTGTTAAGTACATATACACACGTAAATGACTGAATTGAATAAATAATACTGTATTGCCCAATATTTAATCAATTATTGTAATTATTCTTTAATTTCATAAAATTTGAAACCACAGCAATTGTAGTTTTAAGTTATTCAATAATTCAAAACTCTTATTTAATTGGATTTTCGAACCATTATTCGAACAATTAGTCCATTGTTCGGGAATTTTTTTCTAACTGTATTATTGCTCGACAAGGATAATGGAATTATTTTTTTTCCTTCGATTTTTGTCAATGTTGGTTAAATGCTACCAATTTTATTCTAATTATTAAAGTATCTATACTGTAGCATTAAAAATTAATTAATCGTGTTAAAAAATCTGTGATTTGTCAGATACATATATATTATTGAATTGAATATATAATATTGAATTTAACATTATATATTCAAATATAATTATTGATATGTATACTGAGATATAATTATGGTAAGATAATTCTTTAGTTTTTTTTTAAATATGAAACCGCAACAATTGTGGTTCAATAATTCAATTCAATAATTCATAACTCTTATTTAATAAAATCTTCGAACAGTTTTGTAGTCGCTTGTTCCAAATTCAACCTTTTTTTTTGGTTTGGGACTTTATCCAAATATACTCTGCGGTTTACTTTTATAAGGGGTATTTTTTTTTTTTATTATTTTTTTTAACTACACCGTTGCTCGACTAGGATAACGGAATTATTTTTTATCCTTCGATTTTTGTCAATATTGGTTAAATACTACCAATTTTATTCTAATTATTAAAGTATCTATACTGTAGCTTTAAAAATGAATTAATCGTGTTTCGTCAGATATATATATATATATATATATATATATATATATATATATAGTATGGAATTGAATATATAATACTGAATTTAACATTATATATTCATATATAATTATTGATAAATATATTCAGATATAATTATGGTAAAATAATTTTATAGTTTATTAAAATTTGAAACCGCAACAATTGTAGTTTTAATAGTTATTTAATATACTTTTATAAGGGGAAATACTTTTATAAGGAGAATTTTTTTCTAACTATTATTGTTCAGCTAGGATGAAATTTTTTTTCTCGCGTATTTTTTCAATATTGGTTAAATGCTACCAATATTTATAATTATTACAGTATCCGTTTTGTAGTCTTAAAAATTAATTAATCTTGATAAAGAAATTTCACTGTTACATACACATAAATTATGGAATTGAATATAAAATATTGTATTCAATATTATATATTCAATTATTATAATTATTCAATTTGGTAAAATTAATCTTTAGTCTATTTAAAATAGAAAATCACGACAATTTTAGTTTTAGCAGTTATTTATTAATTGATAATTCCTATTTATATGGATTTTCGAATTGTTTCGTAGTCTTTTACACCTCATTCAATTTGAAACTTTTTATATATTGAAAACATTTTTAGAATGAATAATAATTATTTATAGGACAAAGAAAAAAATTATAGGCAACCATGGGAAAAAATAAAATAATAATTAAAGTTAAAAGTTTAAAAAAATATTATCCAATATAATCGCCCTTTTCTTTGTCTCTCTCTTTTACTCTTTATTACTCTTTAGTTTGTTGGGCCTTCTCCAAGACTAAATCTTGGTTACGCATATACCTAAAGCTACATTTCGTATTGCTATTTGGCCATGCTACAGCATCTCCTAGTATGTATTCCAAATGAATATTCCCTCTTACTTACCAAATATTCAACCTTGTCGAAGAAATGGTTGCATATATTTGAATCGCTGCCTCGTTCTGGACTCGGGACGTCTATGGGGGAAAATATTAAAAAGCTAGACATGAGATTATTGATTTAAAGACGCATGTTTTGCTGTTCTTTCTTTCTCTCTTTCACCCACTCTTTTATATTTTGTTGTTATTGAATGAGATGAAAAGAAATACCATTTTATTATCAGGAGATTGAACTAAATATTATATAACTCCTCTGACCAGCTTTTATTTTGTTTCTAAGACGTGAAATAACTCTAAAAATATTCCGTAATTATTCATTAATCAAAACGAAAGATTTGCTTCAGTTTTACGGATATTAAAATAGATACAATGCTTAAAAATCTGTAGTTTATTGACCTCTGCTAAGACTAAATCTTGGTTGCTCATATACCTATAGCTACATTTCATATTGCTATTTGGCCTTGCTACCGCATCTCCTGATATCTATTCCAAATCAATATCCGCTCTTACTTACCAAATATTCAACATTGACGAAGAAATGGTTGCATATATGTGAATTACTGCCTTATTCTGGACTTGGGACGTATATGGGGGAAAATATTGGAAAGCTAGACCCAAGTTTATTGATTTACTGACTATGTTTTGCTGTTCTTTCTTTCTCTTTCTCCCTCTCTCTCTCTCTTTCTTCCAGTCTTTTATAGTTTGTTGTTATTGAATAAGAAGAAAATAAATACCAGTTTATTATCAAGAGATTACACTAAACATCACATCACTTCTGACCAGCTTTTGTTTTGTTTCTGAGACGTGAAATAACCCTAAAAATAATCAGTAAATAGTTCATTAATCAAATCGAAAGATTTACTTCAGTTTTACGGATATTAAAATAGATACAATGATGATGAGCAAATAAACTTTATTAAAGGTCTTTACAAAGTATGAAATAGTGACCCCTAAGACCTAGCTAAAGTACTTTCTTCAACGTACAAAGACGTGAAGCACGTCTAAAAACTAAAATAGTCTTTAGTAGTTCATTAATTCACTCCGCTGCTGAACTCGTGATGCTTATTAATTAAAGTCATAGCAACCTCCATTCATCTTTGTAGGAGAGGAGAGGTTATTGTCAGCATACTTTAAAAGGTTCCGGTTGTGATACATGACAAGCATGTTCCTCTAAAAAATGTTTGGAAATTAATAATATTGTTACTCTTTAGTTTTTGGGGCCTCTCCCAAGACTAAATCTTGGTTGAGTATATGCCTGTAGCTACATATCGTATTGCTATTTAGGCCATGCTACCGCATCTTCTAGTACCTATTCCAAATCAGTATCCACTTTTCTTAACAAATATTCAGCCTTGTCGAAGAAATGGTTGCATATATTTGAAACGGTGTCTCGTTCTGGACTCGGGACGTCTGTGGGAGAAAATATTGGGAAGCTAGACACGAGATTATTGATTTACAGACACGTTTTGCTATTCTTTCTTTCTCTCTCTCTCTCTCTCTCTCTCTCCCACTCTTATATTTTGTCGTTATTGAATCAGAAGAAAAGAAATACCACTTTATTATCAGGAGATTGCACTATATATCATATAAGAACTTCCCTGACCAGGTTTTGTTTTGTTTCTGAGACGTGAAATAACTCTAAAATAATCAGTAAATAGTTCATTATTCAAATCGAAAGATTTGCTTCAGTTTTACGGATATTAAAACAGATACAATGCTGATGAGCAAATAAACCTCATAAAAGGTCTTTACAAATTATGAAATAGTGACCCCTAAGACCTACCTAAAGTACTTTCTACAACGTACAAAGACGTGAAGCACGTCTAAAAATTAAAATAGTCTTTAGTAGTTCATTAATTCACTCCGCTGGTGAACGCGTGATGCTTATTAATCAAGGTCATGGCAAGCTCCATTCATCTTTGTAGGAGAGGAGAGGTTATTGTCAGCATGCTTTAAAAGGTTCCGGTTGTGATACATGACAAGCATGTTCCTCTGAAAAAATGTTTGCAAATTAAAAATTAACTGCGGTTTTCTGTTGTCAGTATTGCTTCGTTCTTCTGTGAGAATTCGTACATGTACTAGCCCATATCTATCATTTATCCATTATCTGTATGATGGGTAAAATGAAAGTTGTGTAAACATTGTAAAAACTCAAATTTAAATTTGCTTACTGAATATAAAATAAAAACATTTGCTATTTGGGGATTTAGATTGGGCAATGTTCTTTCTTTTGACATATTATTTCTTCAACTGCTATACAGATCTACAAAAGGGAACTATAGCACAAAAATAATAGATAGATGAGGACTTCTTTACTCCTGTCTAAGGAGTGTTGTAGTTCTTATAAACAAAATTATACAAATGTATAAGATATATACTATCCAATGTATTTAGAAATTTGTGTATTATCTCTCAAAAGAATATTACATTATTTGGTGTACCGATTGTCAGTTATTAACACTTTGAGGGACACTTGCGTCTATAGCCGTCAAAGCGAAGTTCACTATGTGGCATGACGGAAATAGCCGTCAAAAACGAAACGGTAGTCTTTAGACACTACGGTTATAGCGGCACAAATGTGCCTTAACCAGCGTACAAGTAGAAGCCTAGTGTCATGTTTTGGAAACAATTTTTTAAGTTGAATTTCGTTTCCCACGCCGAAAATAATGTGTAATATTATAAAATTATAGCAATTTTTTTGTCATTTATTTATTTTTGTTTGATTACGAACTAACATTTCGTGTAAAACTCCCAAAAATACTTTGTTGCACACAAAAAATTGCTTATTTGAGTCATTAAACCTGTCATTTACGTTTTTAAATTTTTGTCGTTATAGCCGCCATCGTCCCATTACTCAGTGTCTACAGTCCGCTGGCGCCATGACGGTTATAGCCGCAACCTAATTAAAGGTGCTGAATTAATTAAAATTAAGTTTATTTAAGCAGAAAGAGTAAAACTATACTTCTAATATTCTAAAAATTTCAAAAACATATAGTGTCAATTTTCGAAATTCACTTGTTCGTACTGTCCGTCAATGTGTTAATAAGTGGATAAATCATACAGCGCCGTAACTAGGGCATGGCAAAGGTGGCATTTGCCATGGGCGCAATATTCTTAGAGGCACCGTACCGTGAAGAAAATGGGGTCTGTAAGAGGATGATTCGCTCCAAGTAGAAAAAAAGGAAATGTTAGAAAAAAAAATTTTATTACAAAATCCAATGTGTTTAAAAAATATTTTTCATGAATTTTCTTATTTTTTAAAATGTTTCTAGAGACTAAATCTGTTATAGATTCTTACAAAATGTTTACCAAACACTCCTAATGTGCCTTAATAAAATTTCGGCTATTAGTTTTAAATCTTGAATTTAATAAACTTATTAAAGCTAAATTTATATTTAGAAATTTGCAAATTTTTTATGAAAATTCAACATCTAAATAAAAAATAACCTTCTCAAATAAACTGTTCAGTTTATCAACAAAATAATACTCCCAATGTATTCAAAAATATTTTTAAGTATTAATAAGAAAAAACAGAAAAAAAATTAAAAATTAATATGCTAGGAAGATTTTAAGAATTAACGAAATATTTTGTGTGATCATTCTGAATATATGGTATATATATACATATATATATATATACATACATATATATATATATATATATATATATATATATATATATATATATATATACATACATTATATATATATATATATATATATATATATTTGTATATATATGTATGTATGTATATATATATATGTGTGTGTGTGTGTGTGTGTGTATATATGTATATGTATATATGTGTGTATATGTATATGCATATATGTGTGTATATATATATATATATATATATATGTGTGTGTGTGTGTGTGTGTGTGTGTGTGTGTGTTTTCTCACTATATTTGGTGGGAGGGGCGCAGATCAATTTTTTGCCACGGGCGTTAAAGAATCTAGTTACGGCTCTGAAGTCATGTCTGAATTCTTTCACAAGAGAATACAGCTAAAACGTTCCCTAATTCATTAAACCTGATTTTTTGTTTCAATCTGTCTCAAAAACTTCTATAGGGAATATTTGAATAGCTACAATTAACAGTTAACCATTTGAACAATCGTATTGTATTTTTTTTTCGTTCATTATCCGAAATATGTGCTATCTGTAGATACGTCGCGACTGGAAATAGAAATTTTGAAAACTTACAATGTGTTACATTGGAAATTCCTTTATTCTCGATTGTATACTAGCATCACAGATAAAACGAACGCATTCATTTACTTTTTATTTGCATGGAATCACCATTTTATAACACATAACAAAAGCTAAATTGCTTACAATACAGAGCGAAGTGCTAATACGCTGCTCCCCGTTTAATTAATGGTCGAATTGCTGGGCTTTGATGGCCTTTTGAATTTAGCTCGACTTCTGTGGTTAGCATGGAGAGTATGCTGTAGCCATATGAAAGGAAATTTAAACTGATGGTTTAAGTGTATATATGTGGTATTGCAAAAGATTATAACTCTACGAAAACCACCTAATCAGTTCCCTGTAAACGATTCTGAAAATTGAATTGAACTTACTTTATCGTTAAAATTAAAGGTGTATAATCTCCTTATATATTAACACGTTGAATGCCAGGACAATTTTCAGAAATCTGGCCTAAAATGAAAATTTGATTTAATCACATTATATTATTCTTGGAATAATTATATTTTTTGTTAATTTTTTAATAAATTTTCTGTACATGCAAACCGTCATTGATTTTTTGTTCTTTCTCAGAAGCCATCTATCGATATTAGAACTAATATACTACGAGTTTATTCGTAGCTGCACAAAAATGGCAATTTGATTTGATCACATTATATTATTTTTGAAATAATTACATATTTTTGTTCGTTTTTTTAATAAATTTTCTGTTCTTGCAAACCAGTTCGATTTTTTGTTCTCTTCACAGAAGCTATCTATCGATATGAGCACTGATATACTACGAGTTTATTCGTAGCTGCACAAAAATGACAAGTAGGCCCAGTACAAGATCAGAGTCGTAACTAGGGAGTGGCAAAGGTGGCATCTGCCATGAGCACATCAGACATAGGGGCACTGCACTGTGAGGAAAATGGGGTCCGAAAGAGGACGGTTCGCCCAAGTAGAAATAAGAAAAATTTGAAAAAAAAAAACAAAAAAAAAAAAACTTTTTTTATTATAAAATCTAATGTGTTTAAAAATAATTATTTATAAATTTTCTTAATTTTAAAAATTCTTCTAGGGACTAAAATATGCTTTAATATAATTCCGAGTATTCGTTTTAAATTTGAATTTATCAAAATTATTAAAACTAAATTTATATTCAGAAATTTGCCAATTTTTTATGAAAATTTAAAGCCTAAATAAAAAATATTCCCCTCAAACAAATTGTATAGTTTATCAGCAAAGTTATACCCTCAAAGCATTCCAAAATATTTTTAAGTGAAAAAAAGAAGGAAAAACAAAAAAAAATTAAAATTAATATTCTAGGAACATTTTAAAAACTAACAAAATATTTTGTAAGTTCATTTCGAATATATATATATATATATATATATATATATATATATATATATATATATATATATATATATATATATATATACATATATACAACATGCTTATGTATTTTTGGACTATATTTGGTGGCAGAGACGCAGACAAGTTTTTGCCACGGGTCTAAAGGACCTAGTTACAGCCCTGTACGAGATAACTCGTAGTTGCGTTCTAGAAAAGAACGCAATATACGAGTGATCTCGTAGTAGGCAGTCAACGTGTTAACAAGGAAAAGAACAATAATTAATAAGGAATCTGATTAGTTTTTATAGGTAGTATATGCATTTATTAAATAAGAAATGAATTTTTGATTAAAATATTTTTACAAGTTTTTAAACTAAATTGTTTTTTATTAGCTGAAATTATTCATCTGAAAAATAATTTCAGTTAAATTAAGTTTATTGCTAATCAACAATTCCAGCATGCATTTATACAATGAAAAAAAAAGTACGTATAATGAAATTTATTCCTATGGTAAGATTATTATTTATGAAAGCCAGAACACATGAAATTATGCTTCTCTTGGCACGAACGGAGTACAGTAACATCTAACCAAACATAATTATGCAATTATTTAATTTATAGGGCACTATCTCTTCTATAATTAAACCCGCAGAAACAGACGCTAATTGGCTAACAAATCTCCATGCACCATAACTCTGCAAAAACCACCAACCCCTGCATGAGATCTCAGACTTCCGAGCTACGCCCGAATTTTTCTGCCCATGCGAGCCCGGTGATACCTCCTTCTAATTCAATTAGAGGAATAATCATATCTTGCGGCCGAAGACATACAGCCCTCGCCTTCGATTCTATGCTTGCTTTCACCGTCTTCAGATATATTTTAATCTGGACTTAATTTAAGATATCTTCGTCCTCGTTACTCAGGAAAGAAACTTCTGCGGGTTATTTATTACAGTCACGTTTCACCATGCCTTGGTTAAGCACCAAGTTGGAGGCCCGCCAAAAAGCCTCCGACTTGAAAGGATGTAAATAGAAGTCTTCTTCAGGGGACTTCCGAATAAATTTCCTATGTCTTCTTTAAACTATTTCTTCTTTGGGAGAACTTTTCCAGCATTTTTTTTTTCCTTTCCTTTTTCCCCCGTCTTATTTTTCTGGCTGCTTCTTCCCGAAGAGTCTGACTTGAATTTAAATGACTTTGTAGCCTGATGGATATTAAGCGAATGAAGATTGGGTGCAAGCGTTTTTGGATGCTGGATGTGTGATGGTGTGTACACAAACTTGCGGGTGGATGTGGGTTGAATATCATTTCGTTGAACTTGCATAATAAGTTTCGTGCGATGGCTCCGTTGAAAATCCAGTTTTAATCGAAACGCGAAGAAAAATTGGATTTCAATGTAAATGACTTGTGTTCACTTTAGTCCGTCTTCTTTCGTAGACGTGATAGGGATGAATGTGGGCCTAGATGTTTATGCTGTTATTGTTATATTTTTTCTTATCTAAAACCTCCCAGTGAATGCAACTTTATATATTCACCCGCAAATGATATTTCCTTACATTAGAGCCGTCTATGAAAGCCATTGTCACGTCTTTGAATATTCTTTTTATAAATGATTATTAAAGCCCAAAACCATGGTTAAAACATGTAACTCATTAGCTTTAAGAAGGCCTCTGTCGGATTTTCCTTTTGAGATGAAATTCTCGACAGATATATCCCATCAAATTGGCCTTTCAGTACTACAGAAGTGAAGTTGGACAACTAAATTTGTACACCATTGTGAAAGATTAAAAAAAATATTGAATGGCATCTGGCTACGAACCATTATAAGTGTGATATTATATTACGTGTTCTGCTAAAACAGTAGGCACAAAATTGGTCTTACCCCTATCTAAATGTAGCTATCTGATAACATTACTTTCCATAGAGGTTCAGATCTATTAATAATTCTACTAGTCCATACATCGAGAACGGCCATCAGATGGATATCTTAGACTTTTTACAAATATACTAACATGAATGGCATATAGAGAGAATGTATACTTCAACGCATCTATAAATGTCAAACATAATATATTTTTAGACAATAATTACTGTAGAAATATACGCTTAGTTTCAGCGTACAAGAAAAATCAAGCTTTGAGTAATTTGAAATCGTATGCGATTCCTCTGATTATGTCTATCAGAATTATTATATGAGGGATTGGATCTATCGGATCTGAACTTCTATAGAAAGTAATTTTAGCTAAAAGAAAAAACTCGGACCAAGGAACCATGGATAAAATACATCAAGAGGTTTTGTGTCTACAGGTCTGGCAATTCTTGTCATATAATGATAGATTCAAAATGGTTTGTTATAGCACTAGGTATATTTCTCAGACAATTATTGCATTTTGTTTATTTTGATCTACAGCTCAGTACCAATTATACAGATTCACTTACGAGAAAGATGATTTTCAAAAAAGCTTCATTTGTTTGTCTTGTTTGTCAGCAGAAAAGTTGCCATTTTTGAATGATTTTTCCGCTGTTTGACAAACACTGTAGTTGAATGCATATATTACATCCAATTTTAAAATTCCTTATTCATTGGCGTATCCCCTTCTCCTCTGAAGTATACTTTCTTGGTCTGGTAACTTGATAATTACATCCTAATTTTTTCTGAACAAAAGTAATCGGTTTATGAATTTAACGAGAGAATGTCTGAAAAGTCACAATGGAAATTTTCCTCAATATTAACCATCTTCAGGGAAGAGGAATTTCTCTCGTGATTCCCTACATATCTAATACTTGTCAACCTCCAGCAAAAGAATATTCAAACCTTTATTCTCCAAGTTCTGTGGGTGGACAAGGATTGTGAGAAGACCACAGAGGTTAACCATGGACCTTGGGTGTTTAATGCGCATGCCAGGCTTGAATCGGGTAGCCCAACATGCTGACAACCAGGTTATCTCATGCCCACCATATCAGAGCTATAAGCTAGTAGCAATTTTGATACTAATTTATACTTTCGTATCAAACGTTTATTTTCCGATTAAGTAGTGTTACTGGAAAAACCATCCAAAGTGGAAGTTTTGTTTTGAAAGAGTTTTTTTCAAAATCACTTTGTTTATTAATCGTCTAAAATATTCCAATGCTTAAACAAAAAGATTTTTAGAAGTTCCACGTTTACCAAAATGGAATTAATTCTACCAATATTATTATTTGAAATGTTCATTTCAATAATTAATGGAAACTTAAACACCATGCAGTTTCTCGCCTTAAAAGTAGATGTTTTGAGGCTAACAGAGGAAAATTGTCAAAAGCTTTTAGTAATATTCAAGATTAAATCTTAAATCCTGCATAAAATTGGATACTTAGTCTATCTGATAATGGATAGTTTATGTGTTAATCGTCATCGTCTAATTAGTTTTTTAATTAGTGAATTACAAGATCGTACCTTACGAAATTTTAAGACACATATGTGTACAAAAGATTAGCACGTTCTCAAAAGGGCGCAAGATGGACTAGTGTTCAGAGTGCTGCATTAGAATGATGGGTTGCCGAGTTTGCAGACGTATTAAACATTTTCCTGTGTATTAAAAGAATATAACTAATAAATATAGGGCAGTAGGTGGAAGAGAAGTACAGAATTAGAATTTTAAAAAAAACTCCTTCTCTAGGGGTTTATCACAGTTGAGGGGAATTACAATTGTGACGTCACGAACACTTTACACCCTTCGTGATAGACGGTGCGATTCGAAGTATGTTCTTTAACCCTTTGCACTCCAGCTAATTTCGATCTTTATCTCCGTTGTTGCAATATTTGCAACAATGGAGTGCAAAGAGTTAAATACAATTTTATTTATGTTCCGAATTTTTATCTTTAAATTGAATTTTGTACCTTCATTGTGGCCATTTATTAAAAATAAGAAAGTAAGAGATTTAGCAATATTAGTGGAGTCATATTTTGGAGACATGTGTTTAAAGCTAAAAATGAACGAATGAGTTAAAATCCTTTATTTTTTCCTAGAGTTGGTATTCGTTAATTGTTTTTTGTTGTTATATTCTGTAAACTATTTAGATGATTGTGTTATGACATTATCAATTAAAAAAATTGGTATAATTAGGCTATATTAAAGATTTATCACACAGAAGCATAAAATCGGATAACTCTCCACGAAGTCTTTCTCCTGTCTACAGCCTTTGTTTATCGTGTTGAATTAATTATATTTTTAAGGTGATAAAATTCTGTTGAAAGAGTAGCTAAGTGTAGTCATTCTCCTCCGCTATTTAGAAGTGTTATGTCCCAATACATTTGAAGTTTTGTTATTCATTTTATGCTACTGTTTTCACCTCGTTCCTTAAATAGAATTATAAAAAAAAAAACTTCCGCAACAAAAACAAATTTAAGACGGGAACAAATATATTTTAAATGCAAATAGGGCGAAACGTTTAAAAACCGTTTATATATATATTATTTTTCTTTTTTTTTACGGGTAACTTATCGTCTTTGAAAAATACATGAGAGTAGCATGAAACAATGCTGGGGGGAAAATTTGAATACCCTACGGCTGAAAAGGTGCTTTATAGGTCCTGCCCTCTGTTGGCGATAAAATTCAAGGGTTGTAAGGATTAGAGGATTCCGCCGAAATCGCCAAATATGGAGAATTTTTTTATTATTACTCTTATGGAACGTTCCTCGATTGCGCATGCTCATGTAAAAGTTTTGCGAACAATTCGAAAAGTTTTGTTCCTTTCTCTTGTCCAAGATTATTAATTATGTGAAACGTGCATTTGAGAGTTATTAAATTGAGAATTTTTAGAATGGTAAAACTGCTTATCCCATTTTTAATATGAGGTTGATTAGCGTCTCAATAGTCAATAGTGTTACAATAAATAAAGTATTAATATTTTTTTTATTAAATTTTGTTTAAGATTTTAGTGAGTGATTTTTCATTTTTCTAAAAATTACTTTTGTAAGAGTACAGCTTCAATTAACTTCTTTAAAGAACTTTCTCTGTTGTAAAGAAGGACAGGACTTTCCCCATTTTTACTGTTTTGTGGATATATTTTAAAAGTAATGCATATGAAAATTCTCCAGTTCAGTCTTTCACATGTATGATATTCTTTGGTAGACATTTGTTTTTTAAAATGAGAAAATATCTATTAACAACTCTTAGGTGAAATGCATATATTCTATAAGAGGATTGTCCAGTTTGGTAAACAACAGGTGTCTACGTGTTTACAGATTTGAGGTACAGTCTGTATTCAGATATATATCTATAAATACATACAAAGCGGTTGTGGGGTATTAACTTCCATTGTGGTCCGCCCCCTATTCCAGCGTGCAAAATAGTATTTGACCTCCCTTATCAGTGTGTATATCTAGTTGATATTCTATGGGCCGCCTTACAAATTTGGCTGTCTGCGTGCATACAGAAACTGCATCCCTACTAGCTAGGCCTTGCATACATATATACTTTACATGTATTTTTAGCGAGAGGATGTTCAAACTAGTGGATTTGGCCTATTTTTTTATTATATTACACAAGGATATATTTCGGGCACGTGCCCAATTTTTGGGCTTAAATACATCTTGCCGGCATTCTAGCACTGCATGGTAACCAATTGATCAAATCCAGTTTTGTGCAACTTGAAGCATAACTCTTTTGTACTCTTGGGGCTCATATCTTGTCGAATAAGGTCAAGTTTGTATTTATATGTTTGAGATTTGAACACTGAGTCTGTATTATTATTACCCATCGGTAGAATAGGCAAAACCATCGATTGGAATGTGTTTAATACAACAGCAACTTTGAACAAGTTGGGGAATTTCGGTATCAGAATTCGTCCGTTTAAATACCAGTACTGGTATGGATCTTCGAAATCGATAGAAATTTGTTTATACAGTCGGTATCATCCTGGAGGTTGCAAAGAGTTGGCCATAATGATGCATTTAGACAGCTTAGATTAACGTCCTGGAATAGAATCTTCGAGACATAAGATATAGCCTTGCAGGTATTTAAAATATCTCTCTGTACAAGCATAGAGACTGCAAGGTAAATCTGTTACTATGAATGTTGTTTCTGATTTGAAACTTATTCCTCCTGATCTAGTTTTAGTCTAGAACAAGGTCAAAAGATCGTACATCTTGAAAAAATCATATATCAGGTTCAGGATATTGGTCAGATGTTTATTGTCTAGTCCCATAGAAAAATTCAGGATGTGGTAAAGACAGGACTCTACAGACATTTGGTGCAAGACCAAAATAAATCCCCCCCCCCACACACACGTTTCTTTTCAGGAGTAAGGCTTTTAATATGTCTATTATCAGACCTAGAAATAATGGTTTACAGATACTATATGTGAATTGGAGGGTGTTTTTATGTAATTAAAAATTAGAAATTTTCACATTTAATTAGCTGTCAAAGAAGTGACGGACAGCATCTTTCAGATGTTGGCAGGTAAGAGAAGCATGGAATCAAGAGAGAAAACTTCCATGTCCCAAGGGGGATCCCAATCAAGGGATAAAGGAAACCTTAATCTATCCTGTGTTGCTACAATTTTCTACAACCTGATTTTTGAAAATCCGGATTTTCTCGGCTTTAACCAGTATTTTTTTTTTTTAAACCTTAAATCTGGATTACAAAAGGAAAGATATATGAGATTTATGTAATGGTACATATGGCATCTACACATATGTCTGTGAGTGAGAAAAGCATATCTTAGGACTTTAATATGAGGTCCATTTGTTTCCTGGCTCACATGTTTTGAGGCAAATAATATGTCCCGTCATATTCTATTTGGGCACACGTTAAATATTTAAAACGTAGTTAAATAATTGAGACCCATTTTCATTTTTATGAAAATTAAAATAAATAGCTACAAAATAGTTGACATTTTTCTATCGTTCATTTATTTTATTCACTTCCTATCACTTGCAGAGTCGAAACAATGGCTAGAATGGGACACACAGGCATTATCTCGACTGCTATTCGGATCCTGTTACCTCCTCCCCTCATTTCTATAACAACATGTTTCTCATTTTCTAATAACACTCTCAGGTTTTTCTTCCTTTAACTTACAAGCATTGTTACACCAAACATAAATATTGCAGTGTTTCTAGAAAAAAATGTGTGTATTGCTTGATCTTAATCTAACTGTTTGCCTCTGTAATTACAAGGAAATTTTTTTTTTTTGAACTAATGTAGTGGGTAAAATAGCTTAGACTTAATCTGGTTTCTGTATATTTGTGAATTCCTTCATCATTGACGAATCCCACTATTTTTTAGTAATTACAGTTATGTGTGGAATAAATTTATAATTTTAAATTACTAAAAAAATATTGTCCACTATTACCGTACTTATTTATCAATTATTTCTCCATTCCATGAACAGTTGTTATGATCTAGAGGTCTACACCCAGGTACCAAACTGTCTGGTTTTCTGTGTGGAGAATAAATAATTTCGTTTGAATGCATCAGGCTTATACTAACTTCATCAGTTACATTTAAAAATAATATAATTTCAAACACAAGGTATAATTTCTGTAGATTTTGTATTCAATGTTTAAAGTTTTATTTATATTTCATTTTTATGTTACTATTCAGGGCCTGATTAAAGCACGGGACAAGTGGACCTAGGCCCTGGGCCCCCTAAAATTTGGTACTTAATTATTAAATTTTAAATAATTTAACAAATATTGAATTTTATTATTTTTTTTCTCTTATTATTTTTGTCTTAAAATCTATGAATAGCTATTATTTGTTAATCTTATCTATGCTATTTTATTGTTTATGTAAAACTTAATTGCAAGTGTTACAGTTTACATCCTTGAGGATATACAGATTTTTGGCATTCGAATGTACTACAACGGTATGTAAACATAAAAAAATAATATAAACTTTCCTCCAAAAATATTCGTTTGTATCCTCTTTTATAAATTAACTTTTTTTTGCTTTGAAAAGAGGATAGGGGGGGGGCGAAAGACTACCAGATCCTGGGTTCAACTTTGCCTTGATCGGGCCCTGTTACTATTAAAAATATCAAATTTGAAATTATTATTGTATAATTGTATAATTGTTGTGTATTTATGTAAAGTAATTTCGTTGGGGATTTGATGATAAGATGTTTGCAATGAGAAGGGGCCGTGGGTGTATGAAGTTTGGGAACTCGTTTTCTAGACTGTGCCGTGAGTAAAACGTATCCTGGGGCTTCACTCTGAGGTCAATCTTTATCCTGGCGCGGACGTTTTGACGCAAAACGTTCACGCTCCGCGACGAGTCAAGTACCTCGCCAAGGCCGGAGCAGAAATATCGCCAAAAAGAATGCCTAACTCAATTCCGGACGGAGAGGTGTCGCTTGGCGCGCATGTGCCAATAATGGCGCATCATTTTGTAGCTCTTGCTTTATTTCATTTTTGTCGCAGTGCTCCAAAAGAAGAAAGAAAAAAAAAAAGGTTCGAGTTTTATCGTTCCACATTTGACATGCAACGGCACATCCACGGGATAAAATAAAAATTCCGCTTACGCCCTTCTCTCTCCTCCTCTTTTTGAAAATCCCTTCTTGCCTCATGTTTTGGCTTTAATGTATGCCACGATGTAAAGGAAGGACTTGCGAAAAAGAATCGCCGGCATGACAGCTAAATCTTGGAGAGATGCGGCAAAGGGAACGAGAGAGAGGGAAAAAAATAAAGAAAAACTTTTAAAATATGTGCATTTATCTAAGTTTTATCCCCCTTACATAGGCGGCCAAGATGGATGGCCGTGCTTTTCTTTCGGGGGAGTGGGGGAGGGGGGAGGAGCTGGGCGGGAAAATAGTAAGAGAAAAATTCCGGCCTTCCTATTCACGATCTTACATCTCTTCGAGATCGCGAGATTATGGGGTTTGGATTTTTCCAGCTGCGTATAGCTAACCGAATTTTTAATAGAAAACGTGGAAAAATAGACAAATTAATTCTTCTCTGGGTGATTTTAAGGGTGGCGAACTACTGCAGCCTGTTAATTTTAACGTTACAGGCATTTTACTATCGTTTCCTATCAAGTATGGATTATACATTCATCTTTGTATGTTACATATATATATAAATAGTGAATATCATAGTATGGTTTATATCAAATTCTCCTTCTGAGTTTATATTAATTTATACAGATAAATTTTAATAATTAGAAGGTTTATAAAAAAATCCCCATATTTTAAATATTTTTAAAAAAATTTCATAAGTGACTGAGTTAATATTGCTTTTAGATCAATCCTAATTATCCAATTTTTCCAGCTGCGTATAGCTAATCGAATTTTTAATAGAAAACGTGGAAAATAGATAAATTAATTCTTCTCTGGGTGATTTTAAGGGTTGCGAACTACTGGAGCCTGTTAATTTTAACGTTAAAGGCATTTTACTGTCGTTTCCTATCAAGTATGGATTATACATTCATCTTTGTATGTTATAGAAATATATAAATAGTGAATATCATAGTGGGGTTTATATCAAATTCTCCTTCTGCGTTTATATTAATTTATACAGATAAATTTTAATTATTAGATGCTTTGAAAAAACTCCTCATATTTTAAAAAAAGTTTCCAGAAATGTCTGAATTAATTTTGTTTTTAGATCAATCATAATTATTCAATTTTTCCAGCTGCGTATAGCTAATCGAATTTTTAATGGAAAACGTGGAAAATAAACAAATTAATTCTTCTCTGTTTCGGGTGATTTTAAGGGTTTGTGAATTATTGAAGCCTTTGAATTTTAACGTTAGACATTTTACTATAGTTTCCTATCAAGTATGGATTATACATTTTTCTTTGTATGTTACAGATATATATTAATAGTGAATATCATAGTGTGGCTTATATTAAATTCCCCTTCTATGTTTATATTAATTTATACAGATAAGTTTTAATAATTAGACGCTTTGAAAAAAATCCCCATATTTTAAATATTTTCAAAAATTTTCCACAAATGACCGAGATAATTTTGATTTTAGATCAATCCTAATTATCCATTTTTTTATAGCTGCGTATAGCTAATAGAATTTTTAATGGAAAACGTGGAAAATAGGCAAATTAATCTTCTCCGTTTAAGGGGATTTTAAGGGTTTGTGAATTATTAGAGCCTGTTAATTTTAAAATTAAGGGCATTTTACTATAATTTCCTATCAAGAATAGATTATACATTCCTTTAAATATATAAATAGTGAATATTATAGAGTGGTTTATATCCAATTCGCCTTCTGAGTATATATTAATTTATACAGATGAATTTTAATAATTAGATGCTTTGAAAAAACTCCTCATATTTTAGAAATTTTTCCAGAAATGACTGAATTAATTTTGCTTTTAGATCAATTATAATTATCCAATTTTTCCAGCTGCATATAGCTAATCGAATTTTTAATGGAAAACGTGGAAAATAAACAAATTAATTCTTATCTGTTTCGGGTGATTTTAAGGGTTTGTGAATTATTGAAGCCTTTTAATTTTAACGTTAGACATTTTACTACCGTTTCCTATCAAGTATGGATTATACATTTCTCTTTGTATGTTACAGATATATATTAATAGTGAATATCATAGTGTGGTTTATATCGAATTCGCCTTCTGAGTATATATTAATTTATACAGATGAATTTTAATAATTAGATGCTTTAAAAAAAATCCCCATATTTTAGAAATTTTTCCAGAAATAACTGAGTTAATTTTCTTTTAGATCAATCATAATTATTCAATTTTTCCAGCTACGTATAGCTAATAAAATTTGTAATGGAAAACGTGGAAACTAGACAAATTAATTGTTCTCTGTTTAGGGGGATTTTAAGGGTTTGTGAATTATTGGAGCCTGTTAATTTTAACGTTAAAAGCATGTTACTGTGATTTCACATCAAGTATGGGATATGTATTCCTATTTATATTCTATAGAAATATATAAATAGTGAGTATTATATCTTGGGGTGGTTTATATCCAGCTCGCTGTCTCAGTTTATATTAATTTAAATAGATACATTTTATTATCCTACTTGTGGTAACCGGTTGCGAAAGAATAGTCCTAATGTTGCTCATGCATGATGTACGAGGTGGTACCCAATACCAGGGGTAGGGTACCCTGCCCCTGGGTATTATATCAAAGGGCTGGTCCTCCGGATACCCTGTCCCTGGTTATTATATCAGAGGACTGGTCCTCCAGATTGGGAGTTGGGCGTAAGGTTGGTTGTACCTTACCCCATAAAATATATCAGTTCAAAAACGGTAACAAAGTACTAAAACTGGTTGAATTCTACCCAGACAACTCGGAGAAGAAAAGGAAAAATCACTAATTCGAGAAGAGACGCTAATGATAGAAGACTCTGGAGGGATGACGTGTGTGAGGTAGCCAAGGCCTGTAAATATAAAGGGCTGTTGTGTTTGTAAAGAAGAAAGAAAGAGAAATTTTATTACTTAAATGCTTTGAAAAAAGTTTTCGGATTTCGAATATCCAGCATTATTTTTCAAAAATAACTGCATTAATTTTACTTTTAAACTAATCATATTTATCCAATTTCATCCTATCTTCGCGCATTCTGATATTCTGTATGGGTTCTAGCACCTAATTCAAAATTTCACTCACATAATTTATTTTATCAAAATGCTTTTATCATAATAATTTCTTTTTAGCAATATTATATTCATCACTGTCCTTTGGGCAATGCCATAGTAATGATAATAACAAAAAGGAGCACTTATAGGAAGCTTTTCAATATTCTTCAGACAAGCCCATGCTGAATAAAACATAACTGATTGCAAGAAGGAGTTAGTTAACATAACTTAGTTCTGCATCGCTGAGAAATAACTAGTAGTGCATTTTAATCAATGTTTCAGATAGAAATCTTTCTCTAAGCAGATGTATAGACAGAGAATACGAAGAAAACTTCACTTCTAAAAATACTTCCTAAGAAGACTTTATTGAGATAAATTTGTGAAGAACTTAACTTTTATACTGTATGAGTAAGCTAAAATTTTCTGGTTACGGAACTTCTTGATACCTTAAAGTGTCAAGTCAGCACTATGTTGTTCTTGCTGTAATCATCTGTGCCGTCCTGAGAATTAACAGAGATATGTAATGACAAAGATTCGCTTACCTTTATACTTTACATTTTCTAACATTTTATATTCGTACATTTATATTATTTTAAAAAGCATATACGCCTTCCTCCAAAAATTTCCACTATTTTCTTTACTGTAGATGCTATTTCTAATTCAGGAGAAACCAAAGCATTTTGAAATGATACTGAGATAGAGGTATCAGAAAAAAATTACGTAAGATCTTCAAGGGAGAATTTCCACATATATTTCAGGACTGTTGTCTTTTTAAGGCTTTTGAGCATATCAGACAATCTAAGGAACCTCGCAAGGAAATCTTGCAGAGAAAAGTAATATTTTGATCATAACTTTTTATTAGATGTTACGTATCAATCAAAAGTCTTTTTTTCTTGTGACATAGTGATTTAGGGGAATTTAAATAATGTGTATGGAGAATTTTAATGAAAATTTTGCTTGTGGAGAAAACGTTTCTTAAATCTTAGATCAACAACTAGGTGATATGATACAGTCTATAGCAATATTTAATTGAAACATAAATCAACTTGTAACTGATATGTCGATATTTGACTATTTAATAATCATTTCAATGGAAAATTTAATTTTTATTTTTATTATGATTCATAGCTACGTACTGTTAGGGAAGTAGAGAGAAATTTTCCTTGGGGAGGGAAGGAGAATTCTTCCACTATAACTCATATATCTAAATTAATCAGTAATCCTTATATGTATAATATATTCATACAGCAGTTTTTATGGGGGATAGCAACGCCTACATGCCCTCACTAAGATTGTGTATTGTTAATAGAAAATCTGATGCAGCCTTCGCTTTTTGCTATCTGTTAATAACATAAACCACAAATATACTACTATTAACAACAATAATAATAATAATATAAATAATAAACTCAACTAGTTTTAATTATAATCCTAATGTTACTATCCATGTTTTCTAACTCGCAAAACACTCGATTAAAATTTAATCGGGGTAATGCGAAATCCGTATTTCAATTAACAAGTAACAATGAGATTAACTGAATATCACAGGTCGGGCGACATTTACGTAATAAGCACCCTTTGCCGAGCAAGGAAACGTTCATTAACATTTATCTTGGGAAAGATCAATTTCCCGAAAGAAGCATTGATTGAATGCGTTGAAAACATAGCCTCGTCCCAGCTCCAGGAGTACATTCATTAAACGTAAAGGAGGCTAATAAAGCGTGAGGGCAGCTCATTGACTAGTAGATTTAGCCAGGCTTTTCTTCGCCCTGTGAAATATGCGATGGCGCTTTCGGCCCATATCTCACGGTCCATTTCCGGCACTGCAGGATGTCTAATCAATCCTGCATTAAAAGCCCGTTTTCTCGGACGCCATTCTTGTTGACCCCAGACAAACACTGTCGACAAATTGCCAACCTCTTCTCCACTCTTTTTCTAATAATAACAGTAGCATCACCAATCAAAAAATAGGGACACTCACTTTTTGTTTCCGCTAACCAAACACTCTTTATTTTATAGCACTTTAAGGAGGCGTTAAAATCTATTGTTTTTGGCCGAGTCTCAAACCGCCGTTATGAGGATGTCATTTATAAAGGAGTTCTGCAAAATACGTTAAGCTTTCTGATGGTTTATTGATTTTTGCATATGTGTGGTTTGGATTTTCGGGAGGCCATTGATCCGTCGGAGAGGCAATAAATTTCTTCTGAAGATTTTAGACGAAAGCGTTCTGACTAATCTTTCATTTACACCTTTTCTCTGGTGACTTGGCATTGCCAGTAAAATGCATGGAAGTCACAGTTCGAATTTTATCCAAACCTTACGATGTTTCAAGTATTTTTATAGCATGCTCTCATACGTCTTTCAGAATAAATATTTTCCTGCAAGAAAATGTTCTCCACTACCGGGTAAAATATGCTACCAAATTATCCCTCTAAAAATTATAAAAAAATATTATGTATTTAATGCATACACATGATAGAAAAATGGACTAATTTCATAGATAATTGATTAATTTCAACTAAAGTGTTATTTTATTGATTGGGCGTGAAATTAATGCATGAGATACAAATCATGGTTGGTCTACCACGCATTCCCATAAATTAACGACTTAGAGTGAGGTTAATTTATGGTAATTAGCTTCTTTTTAGTACGACCCAATAGTAAATGTAGGATTTAGCTTTAAATATAGCCAGGGAAGAACCCGAATGGCAAAATGATACACGGCACGTGGGCGTACAAATTAATGGCAGTGAAAGGATTATCAACCAACGCATAACCCTTCAAGCACAAGGCTTGTAAAAAAGTGTCCCATTTTAATTTGCTCGTGAACTTCAAAGACTTAGGACCGGTATTAAACCTGGTCAACAGTTATGATCCCTGGCGGAAAGAAGAGTTCCTCCTGACCCCTACTCCACTTGTGGTCTTCCCAGTGAAGGGACTTTCAAACCCATGTATATAGATCTTCCTCCTGGAAGAATCTTTCTATATTCTATCACGTTTCACGCATACAGTCCTGAATAATAACTCGAATTCTAACCAACCCACACACCTCAGGACTTTCTTTAGCATCTAAATTTTCGTTTAATATTGCAATAGCTAGAAGGATGACAGTATGTTGGTTTGAATCTCTATTAATGGACATTTTCATTCTTTTGGATTGATTTTTGGCACTAGTACTTGGTTTATCTGCAGAAGCATACAACTCCGATCTTACTTTCAATTGTATCTTTCAATCTTTGAACCGTAAAATGTTAGGACAAGTAGTAAGTTCGAAGAAGCAACAAGTTTATCAATGATTTTCCTGATGACCATACTTATTTTAATAATGGTCTTGTAGATCTTAAAGTTTATTTACCTGCCTTAAGAGTATTTTTCAGGAAGACAAGCATTTTTAAGTTTGGCTCTATGTATTACAGATAGTACATATTCAGAGAAATCATAGATTGTAATATCTTAGTTCATAGTTCGTGAGGTAAACTGACCACAATGAGTAAAAGAACTGATCACATTTGTTTATTCGATGATAAGTAGATGATAATAGTCAAGAAGCGAAGTCATTTTCGTGAATATTTTTGCGTGTGAGACACTTTACTTGGGTATCCATGTAACTTAGTATTGTGCTCAAAATAGTATTTAAGTAATATAGCTTATACAGTATATAATGATAAATTGAGCAAGTCAAGTGTCTTAAACTCATAACATTATCTACAACAAAAGTGCTGTGAGAAAATTTAAATTAGTTTCACACTTGACCAATCTACCGATTAACTCATGAATAAAGGTACCATTGTTAGAATTAATTTTAATTCCATTAATTATCTTCCATATACGTAAGAAAAAATTGGCAATTTCCTTTATGTATATATATATATATATATATATATATATATATATATATATATATATATATATATATATATATATATATATATATATATATATATATATATATATATATTTCAAGCTCCTATTCAGGTAATAAATAATAAATGCATGGTTTAAATGCCAGGCAGCTAGCAACCTAGCAAGTGAAATCACTTGACTTTTTGATATCCATTCACTTCGTCAGAGATTCGATTCTTAACCAAATCGCTGAATACGGCTCTCCTGGTTTTCCTCAAGTGTAGCAAAAATGTGAGTTTGTTAGGGGATATTCTCCCCAAACGGAAGAATTGTAGATTTACCTCTGTGTGTTAGCCGGGGATTACAGAAAGTTGGTAGGAGAACACAAAGTCTTGATGTGATTATTAAATAGTTATTTGTCGAGAATATCTTTTCATTTTATCTAGCTTAAGAAAAAACAGTGTCATAATGTTACAGAGGTTTTTAACAACTAATTATGTTTTCACAATTATCCTTAAGGCATACAGTTTTACACTTTTTAAAAGTGTAAAAGTTTTAAAAGTCAGTCAATCAACAAAATGTAAATTTGTTGATCATCTCTTTTCCTACTTATGGTACCAAGAGGAGAAAAAAATACAAAATATTTCAAAGTATTAATGCTTTAGGCAAAAAAAATTTTCTCTATGAAAAATGGATATTGCACAATTTTATGATACACGTAATTTATATATTCCTAGCAAAACTATCATAAAATTTTCAAAATAAGTCAGTGCCTGAAGTCTGATCATGTTAACCATGAGATATTTTTTTCTGTGTATTTCGCAATATATTTTATCAAAGATGTGTTGTAACATTATTTGATTGTCAGATTATTGCATCTCGATATCTTACTAATATACTCAAGATAATAAATATGGTTTTATTTAGAAATAACTCTCATTTCTGGAACAGATAATCCTTCAAAACATAAAATAAAAATCAATGAAATTTCAAGTTTTTTTGCTATATTTCGAAATTAAAAGGAACTGTTGTTATCAGACATACAACTTTTACGGTGCAATGGATATTTTGACTAAAGAAAGACTAGTGTAAAAGTAATGTTGGTTTCAGAAAATTCATATTTTATGTCCGAAATATTGTAGAATGGTTGAACAGCAGAATTATATGTAAACCAAACAGTCCATTTATTATTAATAATTTGTTAAGTTAGTGAACGTTAAAGGAAAATAATTTTATTACATTTGAATCAACGAAGCTGTTCAGATAATTTTGAATATTTAATCATTATAATTAAATATTTAATTAAGTAAATGTATAGTTCATTATAATTAACTATGTATCTAATTCGTTATAACTAAATATTTAATTGTTATGTTTTTTAATGTACATTTATTCATTAGGACTTTTTGGAAACAGTTAAAATTTCAAAAATAGGTGAATATATGAGGTAATTTTAGGTAATTGTATCTTATTATTAGAAAGACAACAGCCATTCGTTTTTAATTGAAATAATGCAGTTACGTTCCAAATGCTTTTGTCGAAGAATCCAATCTTATCCATTTTTCTTTGATGCCCAGAGTGATGTCAACAGCATCTATAATGGATTGATGATGTGTCTACTTGAATAATATATATTAATGTTCTGATATTCTAGCAGTTCTTTTATATGATGTATTCAGAAGGTTAATGGAACAGAACAGTAGCTGAACTGGGCTGCTAATTCAAATATAATTCTTCTAGACAAACGCCATTTGTATATTTAGCAGAAGAGTTATGAGTCCTTCTCCTTGTCATGTTACTAACACAAACAGAATTATCATATGTTTTCCCTTATTTTTGTGCAGTTTTGGAAGGCATCATACTGCTTGTAGGCGGATATTTATTCATGAAGCAGTTAAAACAATTCTTATTGTTTAATATAGAATTGTTAGACAAAAACCTTCCTAAGGATAAATAAATAATTCTGTCCTTACGATGTTCCAGGGTGTTGGGCTCGAGAGCACTGAACATCTTGAATACTCAGAGTATATGCAGGATTAATCTTTCTATCTGGGAAGTCAATAGTAAAAATAGAGGTACAGAATCAAGGGCAGACAAACCGCTCCCTTGATGGGAATGATTAAAATAGATGGGTATCTCCAGCTTGGCTTTGTCAATACCCTGAAATCGTCATGATGAAACGGCCTATTGAAAGTTTATAAAGTATCATGATGGCTTAATGGTAAGTCTCCGGGGCTCGAGCTCTTTTCCTATGGGAGATCAAAATTGAAGAGAATCCACAGCATGGTATCATGAATGTTCTACAATCATCAGGGTAGGCAGCACATTGAGAGTTTTTAGTCTCATGATAGTCTAATGGTAAGTCTCTCGGGCTCGAAGCCGGTATCCACTTTCCAAAGGATGATCAAAACTGAAAAGAATCTCCAGTACGTTATCATGAAAGCCTTAGACTCATAAGGGTAGGAGACACATTGGCAGCTATCAAAGCCTCGTGATGGTCTAATGGTAAATCTCCCATGTTCTAGCTCGGCAGAACATAGTCTGAAACATATACATGTATGCTTATAGAACGTACAGAAAGATTACGTGAGTTTGAACATTTTATCACTGGGAGCACTCACGATCTTCTCACAAATATTGGGAATCACACCTGAAAAGTCATGTAATTATGTCGGGTTGGTGTGTAAATATCCTTTCGCTGGAAAGTCACCAATTCCTCCTCGAGGTGATTCTCCACCATGGTGGCCCGGAACCCTCACGCCAATAAGGATATGTTGAAGACGATCAGGAGATACCGAATCAAATTAAATAAATAAATAACTCTTCGTGTTCGAGTATCAAACTTTAGACATGTGTCTCAAAATTATGTTCTTTTCTAAAGAGGAGAAGATACAACTAGCCTGTAATGTTTAAAATTGATAAAAAAGCTTTTTAAGATTTAAGTTCTTTAATCTTAAAAAGAACTCTCTTTTTATTTAAGATCTTTATTATGATGGAAAATTCCCTAAATATAATTTAATTGCAGTGTAATTATTTTACAGAAATTCAAACACTATACAATACTACCAAGCTTCTATTACATCATACTGCTTTTATGGATGTTCATAGCTATTCGAAATCAGCTTTAAGTTGTAGGTCCCCAAGTGTAACAAATAAATAAATAAATAAATAAGATAGAGAGAGAGAGAAAGAAAAGAGGAAACCGTGGCATTTTGAATTAAACCAAACTAACCAAGTCCGAATAAAGCTGACTTGTAATAAGTCATAAATGGAATATCAATGTTTTCTAGAGGAACATTGGAATGAAGAAGCATAACGTGATCGTAGCATAAACATACATACCTAATTTTTAATAATCATAATGTTTTTTCTTACGGCATAATTTTTTTTTATCATCATTGAATAATCTATTCAGAAAAACTGCTTAAATAATTTTACATACGTAAGAGACCATTCCAAAGATAAAAGTCAAAGAAAAGTCCTAAAATCTTTTAACATAGTGATTCTAATTTTAGTATGCTGAGATAATAAGACTGGAAATAGAAACTTAAGTGCATGAAATTGAAATAAATAGCTTTCTTGAGTAGAATTACTTGTTACCACCTTGTTTTCATTCTTCCATTTTATCTTTGCTATTATTTTGTCTTGTTTGTAACATCACAGGTGCCATCCCTAGAGACTGTGTAGCAAAGACAAGTGTGCTTAGAGAAAGTTTCTATTTCACCCTTAAATAGTTTTATCAGATTATTTTTAAAAGCTATTTTAACATTTAACACGATTGCAAAATACATTTTGCAATTACTTTTTACACAATTTCATTTCAGTCTAATTCATGGTGAGCAAACGTCTAAAAATCAATTTAAAAGATTAAGGAACTTGAGAAAGTAACTATTTTGAGGAGTTTAGAACTCCTTCACTTGGGTAGTTCTCAGAGTACTCAGAGCTCTTAAAGAAAGTTTCTGTTTCACCCTTAAATAGTTTTATAAGATTATTTTTAAAAGCTATTTTAACATTTAACACGATTGCAAAATACATTTTGCAATTACTTTTTACACAATATCTTTTCAGTCTAATTCATGGTGAGCAAACGTCTAAAAATCAATTTAAAAGATTAAGGAATTAAAGATTAAGGAACTCGAGAAAATAACTATTTTGAGGAGTGTAGAACTCCTTAACCTGGGTAGTTCTCAGAGTACTCAGAGCTCTTAAAGAAAGTTTCTATTTCACCCTTAAATAGTTTTATAAGATTATTTTTAAAAGCTATTTTAGCATTTAATAACCCAGTTGCAAAATATATTTTGCAATTACTTTTTACACAATTTCTTTTCAGTCTAATTCATGGTGAGCAAACGTCTAAAAATCCATTTAAAAGATTAAGGAATTAAAGATTAAGGAACTCGAAAAAATAAATCATTTGAATAGTCTAGAACTTCTTCACTTGGGTAGCTCTCACCATAGCCGAACGATCGCCGATTGGTTAAGGTGCTGGCCTTCGGTACCGGAGTTCGTGTGTTCGAATCCCACTGTGACATGGATGTTCGTAGCAGTTCGGAGTCGGCTTTAAGCTGTAGGTCCCGGTCTCATTAACCCTCGTTTTGCAAAAGTAGACCGTAGCACTCCAAACCAGACCAAACCATTAAAATCTCACCAAATATTAAGCAGTGAAATGGTTGATATTATTTTGGGGTATTATACTTTTTGGTAGTTATTGATCCCCTGGATAGATACTATCGCCCCTCTTATTTTGTAAAAAACAATTTAGACTCTCCCGGTATAAGTTTCATTAAGTATCTAAATGATAATATACCTATAGAAGACAGGAAAGTATCAATATTTAAAAGAGATTTTAGCTCTCTTGAAAGTCTATTAAAAATGTCTTTTTATTAAGAAGTGATAGTTAAGAAATAAAATTTAAAATAGTTTCTGAGAAAGCAATTTTTTTAAAGAAATGAATATGAAAGGGTCTAATATTATTTCCGAAAAATTCCATTAGGAAATAAACTTCCTATGAAATGTTATAACTTTTTACAAGTCCCATTTTCACAGATTCTACTTTTTTATATTTTGCCGCATATGGGGAATAACTTGTTATTGAAATTGGAATTCTCCTTCAGAAATAACAAGCTATTTGAATCCTCCCTGAGCTGAGCATTTTATCTCATATTAGTGAACTTCCGGCCGGAATGACAACTTTAACATATCGAATATAAATAAACGATTGAAATCCGAGTCCCATCGCGAACGTTAAAAAATTTCCCGGCGTACAAGCTAAAAAATACATGTTGTTGTACCCTAACAATGTTCATTAGCGAGTCCTCAGTCGAATAAACTGCTTCGATGCCATCCTGTAAAATATATATAACCTTCTTACAACCATGTAAAATTAATAAAATTCTATTTGCTTTTTCTCGGTAAGCTGAGAGTGGTGGGGAATTCCTATTTCAATATTAAAGAACGTTTATAGATCATGGATGTTGGAGCAAAAGATTTGTTTATAAATTATAAAAACAGCTAACAGCGTTCCCCCAGATTATGTTCCTGTGAGCGTTTAATCTTGACTAACTAAGGAGATAGGCAAGATTTGTTTTAATCAGCGCAACTTTCAGTGTGAGGAGCCGTATAACTGTTGCTTCCCTATCCGGTTGTATTAATATATATTGCGCTGAGGCAAAACTCCGTAATAAAAAGGAAAATTCGCTTGCAGGCCCCAGCGAAAAGGTAAAACTTGTTTTCGAAAAGTAAGAAGGCCTGGAGACACGGTTCATTAACAGGGCCCGGGAAAAAGAAAATTTTCCTTTTCGCCGAACTCTCGGGGGAAGGTGCCAGATCTAAATGAGTTCGAGAAAAGAACGTGCCATGTTCTTACACTAATGTAATCCTAATCCATAGGCCCCGGCCAAAAGGCGAAGACTGGAGGGTTAACGATGCTAGGGCCCATTTATTTCCCTGTGTCGGCTAATGGCTCCAAAGAAGGATTGCCGGCTTAGAAGCCTGCCGCACAGAAAACATACAAAATCCTTTTTCCCCAGCTAGCCAAAGCTGCGTATTTTTTTCTTCTTGTGCTTTCAATCTGTTTGCTTCTTTTTCGGCGCCTCCTCGACCAATACGAAAAAGGCGAAGCTGAAAAAAAAAAATTATTGGAAAAAAAAAACTTCGGAGCGTTGAAAAAATTCTTTGGATCGAAGGTGTTTTATGAGAGCGGCTGGTGCAATCATTTGAGCCCTGGAAACAGGAGTAGCATAAAAAGATGCTTTGCTTGTATTTTTTTATTCTTTATTCGTTTCTATTGCAAATGTGACAACTAGGGAAGAAGAGAACATCTGTTATTTTCACCCTCCCCCGATTCCTGTTTTTTTCCTTCTTTTTTTTTATCCTCATGCTCCTTGTAACGGGAGAATCCCTTGTAAATTTGTTGTTAGTTCTGTGTGTGATTGATTCCACTACCCCTTTCTCTAAAAGCCCCATTTCCCTCTGAATTCATTCAAATGATCCATCACCAGCTTTCGTTTGAGCGTGTTTAATGGCACATCAAAATTATGATATATTTTTTGTATTTCCAGCTTCAATAATTCTTCCGGGGAAACAAAGATCCGAGATGAAACCCGTCCGTTGTTTTCGTTTCTTTCACGGAATCTGCAGACGCGCTTCCGCACTCTCAACAGTTTAAGAGACATTTCATGACGACGCTCTGTGATAATTTAAAAGAGGGACATGGAGTGCAAATGCAAAGAATAGCAGTTACTACACACTAGTATTTCTCTTCATCTTTCTTCTTTTTTTTCGCAGTGTTGTTTTATTTTACATCACGCAAATGGAAACTTTTATTTATAACTTCAAAATGCTTGATGAATACAATGTTTTTTTTCGTGAGAGATTCCGCTAAAGTTACCTTTAGAATGATGTTCTAAAGGTGCATTTAAATCTCTCTTTTTGTGTGACATTAAAAAAAGCTTTTGGAGGCTCACTTTTTAAAAATAGAACTCGGGTTTTCGTGGGAAGACTGCCTTAAATAAGTTGTTTTAGTTTGAGTTATATTAGACTTATATTTTTATTTTTTTTGACTAGTGAAACTTATTACATTTTTACCGTTCTTCAATAATAAACTGCTGATGAAGTCATACAACGTAGTTAATGAATGTCAAAGAACAAGAAAACGCATATTTATCTTTCATTAAATTGCAGGAGTAAATTTAAAGGTGATTGAGGCACGTAAAATTTGTTCGTGGTCAAAATGTCCTCCAAGTTCTCAATCAATACCTCTGGGGGTATCAGACCAAGCCTATGGGTCTTCTGTTTGGGGGTCTGCTTCAAAATTACGAGGACCCACTTAAGCTTAAGTCACAATGCAAATGCAAAGAATAACAGTTACTACACACTAGTATTTCTCTCCATTTTTCGTTTTTTTCCCTAGTGTTATTTTATTTTACATCCCGCAAATGGAAACTTTTATTTATAACTTCAAAATGCTTGATGAATACAATGTTTTTTTTTCCGGGAGAGATTCCGCTAACGTTACCTTTAGAATGATGTTCTAAAGGTGCATTTAAATCTCTCTTTTTGTGTGACATTAAAAAAAGATTTTGGGGGCTCACTTTTTAAAATAGAACTCGGGTTTTCGTGGGAAGACTACCTTAAATAAGTTGTTTTGTTTGAGTTATATTAGCCTTATATTTTTCTTTATTATTAGTGAAACTTTTTTACAACCTTTTGTGTGTCATGTAACAATCTAAATTATTTTTACCTTTCTCCAATAATACAGAATTGTTGAAGTCATACAACGTAGTTAATGAATGTCAAAGAACAAGAAAACGCATATTTATCTTTCATTAAATTGCAGGAGTAAATTTAAAGGTGATTGAGGCACGTAAAATTTGTTCGTGGTCAAAATGTCCTCCAAGTTCTCAATCAATACCTCTGGGGGTATCAGACCAAGCCTATGGGTCTTCTGTTTGGGGGTCTGCTTCAAAATTACGAGGACCCACTTAAGCTTAAGTCACAATGCAAATGCAAAGAATAACAGTTACTACACACTAGTATTTCTCTCCATTTTTCGTTTTTTTCCCTAGTGTTATTTTATTTTACATCCCGCAAATGGAAACTTTTATTTATAACTTCAAAATGCTTGATGAATACAATGTTTTTTTTTCCGGGAGAGATTCCGCTAACGTTACCTTTAGAATGATGTTCTAAAGGTGCATTTAAATCTCTCTTTTTGTGTGACATTAAAAAAAGATTTTGGGGGCTCACTTTTTAAAATAGAACTCGGGTTTTCGTGGGAAGACTACCTTAAATAAGTTGTTTTGTTTGAGTTATATTAGCCTTATATCTTTTTTTTTCTTTTTTTTTTTGACTAGTGAAACTTATTACAACATTTTGTGTGCCATGTAACAATCTAAAACATTTTTACCGTTCTTCAATAGTACAGAAATATTGAAGTCATACAACGTAGTTAATGTATGTCAAAGAACAAGAAAATGCATATTTATCTTTCATTAAATTGCAGGAGTAAATTTAAAGGTGACTAGGGTACCTAAAATTTGTTCGTGATCACAATGTCCTCCAAGTTCTTAATCAATACTCTGGGGGTGGCAGGCCAAGACTAATTCATTATTTAAGTCTATGTAATTTTGACTGAGTTCTTAATAATGTTTGGAAATATGGATTACATATTTTGAAGCGATTATGCATGCCCACCTCTTCACCGATGCAGAAAATCGTTATAAAGATAAAATATACGATTAAGAAATTTAATAATTAAAGTTTTACCGTCTAAGGATTTTATTATATATCTATCTATATACCTAAACGAAGTGGTTGAGCCTTTTTTTTTACAGATCTGATAGTTGGAAGTAGATTAAGGACAGTCCATTGATAGTAAAGGTGATAAAAGTAGGTAAAAAGGGAGACGGGGGGGTGGCAGGCCAAGCCTATGGTCTTCTGCTTGGTCCCTGCTTCAAAATTACGAGGTCCTACTGGAGCTTAAGTCGTGCTTTCACCTTTGAGGTGCTCGTCGAAACGAAAGGCTCACCCCCTTGCCTTAATACGAGTATCCTTAGACTCAATTGTGCTTAGTTAGACCAAGTAGCGTATGCAACAACAATAACAACAACAGGAGTAAATTACGCTACTGGACAAGTGAGGGCAATTAATCTGATGAAACAAAAGCAATATGTTGCTTCATATTAAGGTTTATTGTCATATTTGGAGCACTATGGTCAACAATATGCTATACGGCGAAAACTAAACCGCGATTTACTGTTTAAAGTTTGTTCCCATCATCCATGCCATCAGTGGCATTCAAACCAATAAATACTGTATCTAAATTTACTTTTTAAAGAAACATTTCAAATTTCAAATTTTTTTCTACTTTTTAAACTTTTAAATTTTGTTTTCAAATTGCCAAACATTTCCTGAAACACATTACACAGGATTGTGCATCGAATTTTAGATATATGTAATAATAATTTTCATATTATTTAGTATTAATATTAAATGTTGTATACTTTTTTTAACTTAATTTTATGGTTTCTTTACTTGATGATATGCATGATTTGCACAATGGTTAACAAACCCACTGTATTGTATAGACCAAAGTTAGATAAATGTTTTTATCATTAGAGAACATATGTAAATTAAAAAGTGGTCTTTGAGAAATTATCATAGTTTTATTGATTTTTTACAATTTACATTATATAATTTTTTTTTAAAAGCATCAAGTAATTTATTATTTAACATTACATTGCAACATAAAATATTTTTCTATCCATGTAAGTAAAGTGAGTAGTAATTTATTATAACAATTAACGCGACTTATTTTTTAATAAATAACTACATTTTTTAAATACCCCTTTAGATAAAAAATGAAAGTATAAGCATTATAAATTAAATTTAATACTTTATAAAGCAATACAATAGAAGGCTGGTTTGGTTTGGAGTGCTACGGTCTACTTTTTGCAACACGAGGGATAATGAGACCAGGACCTACAGCTTAAAGTCGATTTCGTAAGGCTACGAACATCCCTGCCACAGTGGGATTCGAACCCGGTACGGAAGGCCTGCATCAAAAATAGAAAAATAATATTAAGTCGTAAAAACCTAGCATAGTAACAATACAATTTTATTAATTTTCAAATTGCCACAGTCATACAATTAAATATTGAATGATATTTTTATGAAGGCCTCAAAAGAAGCTCATGGAGGTTTCACGTGTTCCGTATTAAAGAATAGTTAAAATAATAATAATAATAATAATAATAATTAGCAACCTCCACCCCTCCCCGAAAGGAAATCCTGTCCATGGCCCAGGTGTACAACATTTTGTTCACTATTTAAGACTATTAAAATATGAAGCAATGTACCGACATTTTAAAATATCATTTTTTATCTCAAGTTAAAATTTTATCTTTTATATCAGTTGTATCTCAATTTCTAAGTCTTGATGAAATAAATCATCTTCAGAAGTTGGACACATTTCACTGACTGGATGATTAAATTTTGTGAAATATCCATTTATGAACTGCGTTTTTAATATGTTACCGAAATAACACTTACAAGCATTCCTTTTGGACCTTTATTTATTTTATTTCCCCATTTTTAATTTTCCCTCCTAAATTCTTTTTCCTTTACTTTTCATTTAACTTTTATACCCTTTCATTCTAGAATTTTATCAGAAAAGAGGGATTTTTTTCCCCCATGCTCTTACCTTCTAGCGAAAAAAATTAATTGAATAAGTTTGGAACCAACTCCGGGTTATTTTATTTTATATAGTATACGTCATGTACTTACCAAACCCTTATGCTTTTCTTTTCACAGAAGTAGAGTCTTTACCTAAAGTTTCTTTTTCAAAAGTGTAAGAATACTTCATGTTCGTCATTTCTAGAAAGATATTTTTTCCCCCTTCATCTCGAGTCCTTTTCTTTAATTTTTCAGGGGAGATGGATTTCTTTTAAAACGAACTAAAAGTTTTCTTTCTCTTTTTTTTTAAAACAACTTTTTACCGAAAGTACCGTAGCGTAGAATTTTTCTTTTTTCACAAAACGATTTATCATATTAATGAGTTTTTACAACAATTTACTTTCTGTTTTTCAGTTTTAAACTTGTTTTTGTAATGCTTAATAACATAAATGAGTGTCGACACTTAAAGGAACTTTTATTTTTGATTACTGTAAATTTTCTATATGTATCTTCAGCTTGGATTTCGATTGCCTTTGAATAAATAGTTCATTCCTACCTTAAGAACGAGACAAGAATGTTCAACCTTTTTACTTGCTACTCTAAAAAAAAAATGTTCATAACTATCAAAATAGTTAAGCAATTTTAAATGGAGGTGAATGCTGAGAAATAACCAAATTACATGAAAATAATTTATTAACCGTTGAGCGTAAAATTTTAAGTGTATAGTCCATGAGATCAATAGCTGGAGATCCTTATTTAACTTTGAAATTTACCAAAGGTACAAGCAACCTCATATTGTTAAAGTTGTGAAATACAATAGAATACGATGTCTCGGACATTTGTTTCTATCTGATTATGTAAATCCAGTGAAAAAGCTCTCTTTTACTAATCCTATGGGAAACAAAAGACGAGGAAGATCACCAATTAGGTTTTCCTGTATAGATAGGAAATATTTACCCCTGTATAGATAGGAAGATTCCCAAGATAGGAAATATTTCCTATCTTGTAAACATAGGAAATTGGAGGAACCTCGCTATGGATAGGACCAGATGGAAAGGACTATAGGGACAGCCTTGGTCTGTAACAGGCTGTAGTGTCTTGAAAAAAGAAGAAATAATTTTAAATAATATTTTGTTATAGAAATTCTACTGCTTCTCAAGCACTACAGCCGATTTCCAGCCAAGGACTTCTCAGTCAGTCACTTCCATTTTGATCTGCCTGTAGCTGTAGTATTCCATCTATTAACTCCAATATTTCTCAGCTATTGTTCCACATGTTTTTCAGTGCTCCACTCTTAAAGAGTCTGCCAACATTCTATATTTCAATTTTCAATTCCTTTTTCATTCCAAGTTGTCTACAAGAGATGAGTGAGACAGACCTATAAGGGAGGTTTTTCTGTCAGAAACTTCTCAACCAGTTGTTTTTCTAGGAGGAGGTACTTAGCGTCATGCCTAATTCCCAGCCTGGAGGGCCCGTCCTGTGAAACCCCATGGCAGAGTTCCCGGCTGTACCCCTCACTACTCCCGAAATGAATTACAAATACGTACATCAATCTTGCAACCGAGGGTTAAACATTCAAAACATTGCAACATTTTTCTATACTACTGTAATAGTTCAAGTTGCGCTCAATGACTATGCCACCCTACGGGAGGTTGACTGCAACCCGCAGGGTGTTACATGTTACATTAGTAATAGTTTTTATACCCATAGATGATATTTGATGAAAATATATTAAAAGAATGCGTTGAGATTATGAGGGAAGTAATACGCATGAGTTATAATACAAATTCTTGTTTTTCAGGATTTCATATTTTGATGATTAAAATTGTTCTGTTAAACTTAAACCTTACAAAGCGTTTGTGAAAATTCAATGATGGCGATATAAATAAAAAAATTAAGTATATACTTGTAACATTACCTAGACGGTCACGTAATCAGCGAAGAAATGAGCATGTCAATCATGGGCTGTTAAGATTACTGTTGCAAGAATCATGAAAGTATATAAAATTTGCTCAGGCACCTTGGTGACGCTACGTCACGTATCCTATTATCATACATCTTAACTAACATGATTATATAGATTTTAGCAGCCTTTATAAAACTTCTACAAAGGTTCATATTCTATTAATGAATTAAAGTTTAAACTTTGATAATTTCTAAAATGATATTTTTAATCTATTTATTAGTGTGTAAGGTTGGTATAATTTCTAAATCTCAAACCAACATCTACATCTCTAAATCTCAAACAAATATTAAGTTAACAAAAATATTAGATGCTCGTACAATACAGTATTTTCCTTAAGTTTCCAATATTATAATTGAAAAAAAAATTAATAGAATAAAGAATATATATATCTATGCTTTCCATTTGTGCTTACATGGCAGGTTACAATTTTACGACTAGTTTTATTACTTATATGACTTACCTCTCTTAATTCAGTTTGCCAATATTTGAATCATAAAATGCTTTTAAGGATAATTTTTTAAACACATTATAGCCGAACATATTTGTTAATAAATGTTAAGTTATAAAGTTAGTATCATTTGGTCTAACTTGTTTTATATAAAAAATGATATTAGCTATGCAACAAAGAAAATATTTATGGTCCTTTATATTACGAGTTATCATTCAAATTGGATTTGGGAATACTTTTGATATATTATTACAGTTTCATTATCCATTTGTATCTGTTACTTATATAGATTGGGTTTCGCTTTTTTTCCACTTTCAACATGTTGAATTGAATATACTGATTCCGTTCTTACACTGATTCATGATATTGCATCTACTCTGTAAATACCCAAAGTTTTAACCAAATCAGCAAGAAAACTTGAAAGACACAGAAAAGATTACCATTAACAAATTTTAACATGATCAATGTGGTCTCAGCAAGTTTTAACGCAGAGTTACTTAACAACTATTACACATTAATCATATAAAAAGCGGTTAACAAGATGAATGTGCAAGTCATCTTCTTGACAAAAAGGAAAGATCACTTCAAAGTGCAGCTGCTAGCAACACCCAAACGTGAAAAAATTGAAGAGAATACTGCATTCCTTTTTGGTAGTTTTTCCTTTTCAAAGGGCTATTTTTAGACCAGACACTGACCACAACGATTAACAACCCCCTGTCTTCGAACTGTGCTTTGTTGAGAAAGGGAAACGTCCAAGAGTTGCATTAGTGTTGCAACGTGACATCACCGTCACAAAGGGAGAACGGGAGTCCTTAGAAATCCTGTCCCCTCAGTGACACCCACCTCAATAAATCACTCTGCGTTACCTCCCCACGTCTGACAGTAACTAGAGATCTTTTTGCTATGACACTCCCTAAACCCGTGGAGGGAAAGAGTTTTCAGACGTAACCTTGAAAGGGATTTGACGTAAAAGAATTTTCTCATATGTTCTTCAAGAACAAATAGTTGTATGAATAACGTGTTTTTAGAACTGTGTAAGGTAACATTGTTACAAGCAGGCTATCTCCTTGATATTTGCGTATTCATTCCTTATACTTACAATGTGCATATAATACTTCTGACTGTATTTATATATCTAATTTAAAATGCAAAATATCCATAACACAATTACTAACTACTCCTTGATTTTGCTTTGCGAAAATGAAGAATAAAATAAATTAACAGGAAACTCTGCAGAACCAAAGGAAGTATCATTACAGACTGGTTTTAAACTCATTTTACATCAAGACCATGCAGTTCGCCGAAAGTAAAATCAAGTTCTGGACGCATCAATTTTTGAAAATTTTTCCTTCATTACAAAGTTTATCACCTTATAGAACTTAAACGATGTAAAGCAAAATAAATTCATCACTAAAAGAAGCCTATATAGAGATATATATCAGCATGCAGTCCATGGACTATCAGTTTAATACCCATGATAGACGGTATTGTTATAGAATACACTTTTATATAACAATTCATTCATGAGACAGAAAAACACTTTTCGTAGGACAGACAGAAGTATTCTAAGAAACAGACAAAGAACAGTCAATTTGGTCTTTGTCGCGGACACAAAACAAAATAAGTTGGGGGATATATCTTAATTTGCAAAAATTCGTTAATTTTAAAATGGGCTGTTAAAAGTTTGTAAAAAAGAAAATTCATAAAAAATAGTTTTTAAACACATTGGATTTTATAATAAAAATATTTTTAATTTTTCCTTATTTCTACTCAGGACGGTTTGTTTTCTTTCGGACCCCATTTTTCTTACGGTGCGGCGTCCTTATGGCTGATGTGCCCATGTCAAACGCTACCTTTGCCACGTTCTAGTTACGGCCCTGTCTAGCATACCGCAATACTAAATTCGTAATACAGAAAAAAACAGCAAAATCACCAAGTTTTCTGTATACTCTACAGATGTTGTATGTGCACCCATATCTCTCATATTTACACATGCAATGCTTTTTAATATATAGCGTTATAAAAATGAATCATTTATAGTTGCTCTGTATTATAGAACTGGAGAAATTTCAAATTCTTTATATATGTTCCTTTGTAGTTTTTTAGATGATTGAACAAAAATAGATTTTGTTGCAGGGTTTGTTAATGATCTATTCATACATCATGTAACAAAACTAAAATTGGCTGGACATTAGAAATTAATTATATTAATTAATTTATATTAAGCTAATTAACTTGATTTCTTATGTTCTTCTCTTTTTTTAATAATTTCACATTTTTTATCAAATAGATTAGATTGCACAGACATTACTGTGTTTATTTTATAATAGTTGTAAGAAATGATCTGTTATGCATCATGTAATAAAAATAAAATCGGCAGATTTCTTAAAATTCTTTAAATCATTTATAAAACTAAGCTGATTTTATATATTTTCTTAGTTATCATTTTATAAATTTCCATTTCTTTTTCATGCAGATCTGATTACTCTGACACAATATTACTATCTTGAAATCTATGTCTTAAATAAATTGAACTTATAATGCATCTTTCAATTAAATATTAATAAAAATTCAAGGAAATATTAGTAAGATACATAATTATTGTAAGTTTATAACATTTGTATTTCAGTCACTCTGTTATCTTCAAGGGTGATTCTGATCCGAAAATTTCTGAATTTTTAAAAAATTTGTGAGAGTCTGTTCCGAAAATTATAAAAAAGTTTTTTTCCGGAAATTTGAAAAGAATTTTCTTAAAAAACTGCTTCTGAAAATTAAAAGTTTTTCAAAATCATCTTCCGCTTCAAATAAAAAAATATATAAATGAATTTTGAAGATAATCAGAAAGTTATATCTTCTCACCATTTTTTCTTTATTGTCGAGTCCACATATCTGTTTTCTACCGAAGAGCAATTACAAGATGCTATGTGATTTTCTTTTTAAAGATTAAAATGGGCCGGACACCTAGTTCGACTTAATGACAATAGATCCACAAAAAAAGTTTTTACGGCCAAACCAATAGGAACACGAATGAGAGGATGACCAAAACTTAGATGGTTAGACTGCATTGAGAAAGACATAAGATCCTTGAAAATTTCAAATTGGAAATCCAGAGCCAAAGATAGGACTGCCTGGTATGGAATTCTAGAGAAGGCTAAGGCCCATCCTGGGCTGTCATGCCACTGAGGAAGGAAGGATGTGATTTTCTTTATAAAAACAATATGTTAAAATTTAAATTTATGCATTCAGATTAAGAAATTGAAATTTTGTTTTCTAGATAACCAACACACGCATTGATATATGTGTGTTTTTTATATATAACACACTTATATTTGCAACTCTATAATAAGATGATATATATTGGAACATGTAAAATTTTATGATTTATTTGAATAGTTCTATCTGTTAAAAAATTATTTTCAAGATTTTCTGCAATTATAAATTCTCCTTATACACACAATCACACATACACACATATACATATACATACATACATACATATATATATATATATATATATATATATATATATATATATATGTGTGTGTGTGTGTGTGTATGTATGTATATATATGTATATATATATGTATACATATGTATGTATATATATATATATATATATATATATATATATATATATATATATATATATATGTATGTATATTTGTATATATATATATATGTATATATATATATATATATATATATATATATATATATATATATATATATATATATATATATATATATATATATATATATATGGCAGGCTTTGTGCCGAACGATGGCTGAATGGTGAGGGTCCTGGCCTTCGGAACCGGAGTTCGTGGGTTCGAATCCCACTATGGCATGGATGTTCGTAGCCGTTCGGAATCGACTTTAAGCAGTAGGTCCCGGTCTCATTAACCCTCGTGTTGCAAAAAGTAGACCGTAGCATTCCAAAACCAAACCAACTCAAATGGCAGGCTTTGTAGCCATATTGTGAGTCAGATAGCCAATGATGTCTTAATAATGCCTTTATTCATGCATTTTGAGCAGTTTAAAGCCAACCATCAAACATGGCACTTGGATACCGTCCACATTCCAACATAGGAGCACCACCCAGCCAGGGTTCATGCAGCAACCCTTTCTCAAGACGCTCTATCTCAATCCTTACGCGTTAAGTGCTTTTATAATGAGTTATTACAAGATTCATGAGCCTCCATTAAAAGAGTGAGCTGTGTTTCCTGCTCTCAGAACCGTAAATTATTAATTTTACGTTTTTAAATCTGATATATATTAATATATTAATATAATAATATATTGATATTTAATAAACAATAAATCACAGTATTTAAATTCAGATAACGTGTATCTCTAGTTTTGACATCCAGAAATTAACCTTAATGTAGTTTTTATCCCCTATATAATAATAGTCTAAGTTATCTATCTGTCCGTCTGTCCTCGAATTTATGAAGCGGTTAGACCTGAAATGGATAAGGGCATCCATATTGTATTCCTGATGAGCTAGGGTTAGCAAAATTCAAAGAGATTTTTTATAACTTTCGAAATCCACTCTTTCCCCCCTTTTCGAGCGTTTAATGCCATTATATCAAGCCCTATTTTCCGTTAAGAGCAGACGATTAAATCTATCAATTTATCTCAAAATAAATGTATAAAAATAACATTTTTTTCTAGCATTATGACGTCATTCCTTTAACCATCTCATTCAATCATTTTTTATTTTAAATTATTTAAATATCATCTGCATGATTTTCATACGTTTTATCACTGAACTTACATATTACGTAAATAATTTTCTGTGATTTATGGCGTAAACAATAGATTAGGTACATATGTGATCATTTTAAATTTAATCATCGATTATTTTTTGTTGCAATGAAAATTTTTTCATCGGTATTAACAACAAGTTCTTTTCATAAAAGTTCAAGAGTCTATTTCACGGACTAATAAATATCTAGTGTTCAAGTTATATATTTTTGAAAATTAAGAAGTTTGTTCCTTTGTGTTTTTGTTTTTTATACCTAACTACATTGTTTCTCTAAATGAATTCAACTTGATTCTAAACTGCATTCACAGTATCGACAGATTTTAGAGGAGTATGAAGAAAAACAAATTATTGAGTTTGTATCGAATAATTTTTGCCGAATGATGGCTGAATGGTTAGGGTGCTGGCCTTCGGTACCGGAGTTCGAGGGTTCGAATCCCACAATGGCACGGATGTTCGTAGCCGTTCGGAATCGGCTTTAAGCAGTAGGTCCCGGTCTCATTATCCCTCGTGTTGCAAAAAGTAGACCGTAGCGTTCCAAACCAAACCAAAACAAATCAGATAATTCTCAGGCAAAAAAACCACATATTTTACCTGCCTCATGGGGTACTTTACAATTCTCGAAAGCCAAAAGTTTTACTAATCCCGTCATATGACGGGCTATATGCTAGTTTTAAAAGAATAGCTTATACTTTTAAAGAAAATTTTGTTTTATTTAGAATCATTCATGGTTATTTTAAAGAATATGCGGATTGTTTGTATGCATCTCGTCATATAAACCTCACTAATATAACCTAAATTTAATTTTACTTTGAGACTTTGAGAAAAACTCTATTAATTTTACATTTAAATAGTTTCTAAAGAGCCACCATGAGTTTCCAGTCTTTACAGTGTCATAAAGTATCTCTTCATACTCTTTAAGCACTTAACTTTCAAAGCGTTTAAGAGCTGCCGAGTGTGTACTCAAAATGACTACTAATTGAAGCCCTTCAAGTTGAATGGTGCCTTTTTTTCCTCGGCTCTCTCCCTTATTCAAACGAGCATGTCAGAAGTGCTTAAAGCTGCGTTGGTATGTATACGGCTTTCATACGTTAGCGGAATATGATCCCAGCATTCCAGCAAACTTTCCTTTTTCGCTTTTCCACTCTGCATGCATAGGGGCGAAATACCTTTCTAGTCTGGCACAAAGTTTTATGAAATCCTGCGTGATATTATACTCCCAGAGTCGGAATTCGCTTCAATGTTTCTTTGATAATTCCACCAGAGAGAAAGAGAGGCGCAATTTTTTCTATTCTTTTATTATTTTGTCGTCGGTAGAAACATTCCGAAGCCCTTTCCCCCGGCATTTTTTCCTGCCGTCTGGGGTAAAAAAAATAACGGTGTTGTATGAATATGAATAAATAACAGCATTCTGTGCGATTTTACCCTGCTACGTGCTTACTTATTCATATCAATTGCGTTGTGGCCACAAATGTTCAATTTCATAAAACTACCGCATAGTTTCTTCAACTCCCTTCCCACACCCCCCGGTCTCACACAGGCTGTGGTATTTTGTTTTCGTGTATTTCTTTGTATGTGTATGTGTGTATGTCGAGATGCGAATATTTTATTTATTCTGAGTAGCTATAGCTTTCTTTTTTTTCTTTACTTTGCTATCTTTTTTTTTTCTCGTGTTTTTTGGACACAGATGTGGAGGGTTCGTTCCTCCACGTAAAAACGAGGTGCAGTTGTTTCGAAGCTTTGGAGAGCAATCAAAAATTCTATGCTGGCTTGTATTTCGAATTTCTTTATATTTGTTTGGTTATTTTTCGAAATAACTAATTTTTATTTTATCGGTTATTTTCTGGTATTTTTTTTTCTGTCTGTTGCTGTAATGTGAAAAACTGCGAAAGATTTTCCCCCAATATAAAAAGAATCGAATATACTTTGAGTTATTGTTTTTTTTATATATTTTCAAGTAAAATTCAATCTATCTTTCGGGAAAAAACTACGTGTTGGAAATTTATTCCTTTGCTTTAATGGATGAACTGACTACTTTAGATAGCAATTATAGGCTACCTTCTATTTCAGTATTTATGCAGTGTGAAATAAACTACTTTAGATAGCAATTATAGGCTATCGTCTAATTCCGTATTTATGCAGTGTGAAAGAAATTCAAAGAAAATATTACTATTAAATGTTTTTTTAGTGGTTATACATATGACTTAATATATAACACTAATTTCTAACGAATAAATTTAAATATAAGACTCGTATCATAGTTTAAGAACTTAAATAACAGTTACATAGTATTAATTATAACCTCTTCACTTCCAGTCGAGGTCCACATATGTGGACCTCGACTCTTTCGTCTGAAAAATAATCCTGTTGAAAATAATGGTAGTTAACAACTTAGGTACACATGCGAGGATGCCTAAGCTTCTGACTGATACCAATAAATTGCAACAGTAATCAGAAGTTCTTCTGGAATATTTGTTATTCTGAAGCGATTCGTAAGAAATTGCGTCGAAGCAGTGTGCTCGTAATAATAATTAAATTTCATTTGTTTTTAATGGTTTTTAAGTCCTATAATTAATGTGTTCTAATTAAAAATTGTTTAAAATTTGTGTTAAAATAGTTTTTTAGATTTAAACGTGCATTTTGTGCATTTGAGAGGGATACTTATATAGGTCCACGTAGGAAAAAAAATTATATTTATGCAATTTTTATATAGCTGGTAGTGAAGAGGATAAATATAATATGCTGCCGTAATATGAACAATTTTCCGAAATATAAAAAGAAGGGAGTAAATTTTTGAAGGTTAATATTTATGTATTTTGAATTAAATTCAACCTATTTTTTTTTTTAGAAAAACTATAACGTATTAATCTTTTATTCTTTTGCTTTAATGGATAAACTGACTACTTTCCAGTTAGATAGCCTTTGTAGGCTATCTTTCATTATTTCATGAATCACTTTATCCAAGAATTAATTTTTATAATATATATTTTTACAGGGTCATTTATTCTTGGAAATGACTAATAATTATTTTATAAGTTGTTTTGTGCGGATGTTTTTATGTTTCTTCGATATAAAAATTAGGGGATAGATTTTTGTGCGTTATTTATGTATTTACATGAGTATTTTACGTATATATTAGTACCATTTTATGCATTAAATATTCTTTGCTTTTTATGGATGAACTGACTCCTTTACAATTAGATAGCATCTGTAGGCTATCGACAAGTATTTTATCCCAAATTTTTATCACCGTGAATGATTTTATTCACGAATATGGTATATATTAGGTTTATTTAGTGATAACTGCCATTTGAACTATTTTGATAGCAGTAATCATGTTTGGATCTGAACTGATAATGGAGTAACGCAGCTTTTCTCATACAAAGACTTAATCCGACTGTCTCTGTTATAAAGCGAAGGAATAGTAACTTGCGATATTACAGCCCAGTTCCTATAGCATTATCATAATTTCACCATTTCGATGTCTTCAGTCTTAGAACTAATACTATTACAATAACAGCTGTGATTTAATAAACAATTGATACAGAATTCTATGCATGTAATTTCTAGTCTCTTTAAGTATTGTGTTGTTTTTGGTAACTTGACTCAGGACACAGAGGAACACTTAATTTGTCACAGTTCCTGTGGATACCTAAATTAATAATCACTTCAAGTATCTAATAAACAAAAATTACACAATTCAATAATATCCAAGTCAAATTTTAGATATTCTTGAATACAGATAAATTAAAAAGTGTCTTGTATAAGTTTCAAAATAAAATTAATATTTAATGGGTTGTTTGTTGATTTAGTCTAAATCTCACGCTAGCTTTTATATTATTTTCAAGGCACTTGTGTTTCTCTTATTTCTAACTTCAATGAACTGCTAAAGAAATAAGCATAAATAATTAAATTGTGGTTTTAATCCTATAAAATACTTATTATTTTTAAGCATTTTTAAAAATTCTTAATAGTTATAATAACATCATTATACACAAATTTAAATTCTATATAGTATATTTATTTTAAATTCTGTAAAAAAGTGTTTTAATTACCTATTTTATAGAATTAAATAAATCTGTATACTTTTACAGTGTGTGTAGAATTAAAAAAAAATATATATATATAAACATATTCATTTCTCCGGGTCGAACGATGGCCGATTGGTTAGGGTGCTGGCCTTCGGTACCGGAGTTCGTAGGTTCGAATCCCACAGTGGCATGGATGGTCGTAGCTGTTCGGAATCGGCTTTAAGCTGTAGGTCCCGGTCTCATTAGCCCTCGTGTTGCAAAAAGTAGACCGTAGCACTCCAAACCAAACCAAACCAATCATTTCTCCGGAAGAGAAAAAAAAATCCATTACTAGGAATTTTGAAAATATAAATATTTAATGTTCTTTTCTCTCTTTCTCTCATTTTTTAAAGAATATTTAATAGTATTACAGTAAGTTTAGAAATTTAAAAAATATAAATATTTATTAGGTTTTCAAAGTTAAAAAGTTTATCATAGTTAAAGAATATCTATTGCTATTACACTGTTTAGTGATTTAGAAAATTAAATATTTTTTATTCTTTTCTCTATCTCTCATTTTTTAAGAATATTCAATACTGTTAAAGTATATTTAGAATTCTAAAAAAATATAAATAGTTATTCATTGTTCAAATGTTTTATTTAATGAATATATAATAATATTACAGTATTTTAGAATTTTAGAAAAATATAATTATAATCTCTGAAGTCTGCCGAATTGAAGATTTCGTAAATTTTTATTATTTCTTCTTTAGCTTACATATAAATATTTAATACTATTTAAGAATATTTAATTTTGTTACAGTAAGCTTAGAATTGTAGAAAAATATAAATATTTATTTATTGTTCAAATGTTTTATTCAAAAAATATCTAATATTATTACAGTGTGTTTAGAAGACACAAATGTTTATTTATTTATTACTTCTCAAGTGTTTTTATGTAAATAAAAAAGGAAATGACTGTCCAAGAATTTATTTCCCTTCCCGACATTGCTTACATCTCTGAAGTCTACCGAATTGAAGATTTCGTTAATTTTACATTATTTGTTCATTAGCTTATATATAAATATTTAATAGTATTACAGTATGCTTATAATTTTAGAAAAATATAAATATTTATTCATTGTTAAAATTTTATAGTTAAAGAATATTTAATAATATTACAGTAAGTATACAATTTTAGAAAAATATAAATATTTATTTATTGTTCAAATGCTTTATTTAAACAATATCTTATACAATTACAGATGTTTAGAAAACACAAATATCTATTTATTCATTGTTCCTCAAGTAGTTTTATTCAAAAAATCACTTAAAAATGAAATGTCTTTCTCAAAAGTTATTGTTTATATCTCAGAAGTCTACCGAATTGAAAATTTCGTACTTTTACATTATATCTTCATTGATTTATATATAAATATTTAGTGGTATCACATTATACTTAGAATTTTAGAAAAATATAAATATTTGTTCATTGTTCAAATGTATTATTTAAAGAATATTTAATAATATTACAGTATATGTAGAATTTTAGAATAATATAAATATTTATTTATTGTTCAAATGTTTTAATTAAACAATATCTAATATTATTACAGTTTGTTTAGAAAACACAAATATTTATTTATTCATCGTTCCTTAAGTGTTTTAATCCAAAGAATCACTTTAAAATGAAATATCTTTCTCTGAATTTATTTCCCTTCTTGCAGTTTATATATCAAAAGTCTACCGAGTTAAAAATTTCGTACTTTTACATTATTTCTTCATTGGTTTATATATAAAAATTTAATACTATTACAGTATGCTTAGAATTTTAGAAAAAAATAAATATTTATTCATTGTTCAAATGATTTATTTAAAATATATTTAATAATATTACAGTGTGTGTAGAATTTTAGAAAAATATATATATTCATTGTTCAAATCTTTTAGTTAAAGGATATTTAATAATATTATAGTAGTTAGAATTTTAGAAAAATATAAATATTTATTCATTGTTCAAATGATTTATTTAAACAATATCTAATACTATTGCAGTATGTTTAACAAAAAGAAAATTGCATCTTCTGAGACACTAAAGACACAATAATGTAATCTACACAATCATTTAATTAATCATTAAATTTACACATACTAAAATTCTACACATACTGAAATATTATTAATTATTTAAATAAAACATTTGAACAATAAATATTTATATTTTTCTAAAATTCTACACATATTGTAATAATAAATATTCTTTAAATAAAACATTCGAAGAATGAATATTTATATTTTTCTAAAATTCTAAGCATACTGTAATAATATGTATGAAAACACAATATTTATTTATTCATTGTTCCTCAAGTGTTTTAATCGAAAAAAATCACTTTAAAATGAAATGTCTTTCTCATAATTTATTTCACTTCCTGCCGTTGTTTATACCTCCGAAGTCTACCGAATTGAAAATTTCTTACTTTTACATTATTTCTTCATTGGCTTATATATAAATATTCAAATACTATTACAGTATGCTTATAATTTTAGAAAAATATAAATATTTATTTATTGTTCAATTGTTTATTTAAAGAATATTTAATAATATTACAGTATGTTAGAATTTTAGAAAATATAAATATTCTTTGTTCAAATCATTTATTTAAAGAATAATTAATAATATTACAGTAGTTTTATTTAAAAAATCACTTAAAAATGAAATGTCTTTCTCAAAATTTATTTCTCTTCCTGCCATTGTTTATATCTCAGAAGTCTACCGAATTGAAGATTTCGAACTTTTACATTGTTTCTTCATTATTTTATATATAAAAATTTAACACTATTACAGTATGCTTAGAATTTTAGAAAAATATAAATATTTATTCATTGTTCAAATGTTTTATTTATAGAATATTTAAAAATATTATGGTATGTTTAGAAAATACAAATATTTATTTATTTATCGTTCCTCAAGTGTTTCATAAAAACAAAAATCACTTTAAAATGAAATGTCTTTCTCAGAATTTATTTCCCTTCCTGCCGTTGTTTATATCTCCGAAGTCTACGGAATTGAAGATTTCGTACTTTTACATTATTTCTTCATTGGCTTATAATGGATGATTTATTTCCACGGCAGCGGAGGGGATCACGCTAATAAAAGATCACTCCACCTTGACGCCGAGAATAAGAAAGTAAATCATTTTTCGAGGTAACATGATGCGTGAGAAGCAAGATGGCGTGAGAAGCTATAACACGAAATTCTTCATTTTGGTACCTCGGCGGACACTACACTAACTCTCACGCGATATGGTGTGAAGTTTTCAGGATGATAGGTAGCTGTGCAACATACAATTTTTTTTTATTCTTTCGGTAGGCAGAAGTTAAAAGCAAAGTATAATTTTTATTTAGTGGTCGTACATTAAATGTCTTTAAAGTGCGAGTTTCTTCCGGCTATTACTTTCGTTTAAGATGACGTGGTAGAATTCTATGATCATTATTTTCCCAAATTTTAAAGTAGAGAACAATAAGGGAGAGAATTTTCTTTGTGGAATAGGAGGACATTTAAGCGAATTTGGTAGATTACTATATTTTGTAGATTACATTATTGTACATTATTATCTCTGAATATGCAATTTTCTGTTTTTAACAAATGTATATTCAAGCTTGAAATCTTCAAAGAAAAGTGAAATCTTGATTGTGAATGTACAATACCAAACAGCAAAAATGTGACACACATGACGAAATCAGTTAATCTTTTATTTAGATGCTATTTATATGTCACCATTTACGACACTTTTCAAAATTTTGGTTCCTTCAAATTAAGCTATAGTTAAAAGTATTACAGTATGTTTGGAAAACACAGATATTTATTTATTCATTGTTCTTCAAGTGTTTTAATACAAAAAATCACTAGTCTATCGAGTTGAAAATTTCGTACTTTTACAGTATTTCTTCATTGCTTATATATAAAAATTTAATACTATTACACTATGCATAGAATTTTAGAAAAATATAAATAGTTATTGTTCAAATGTTTTATTTAAAGAATAATTAATATTACAGTACTTGTAGAATTTTAGTATGTGTAAATTTAATGATTAATTAAATGATTTTGTAGATTACATTATTGCACATTATTGTCTCTGAATATGCAATTATTTTTTTTAATAAATGTGTATTCAAGCTTGAAATCTTCAAAGAAAAGTGAAATCTTGATTATGACTGTACAACACCAAACAGTAAATTCTATAACAGCAAAAATGTGACACACATGACTAAATCAGTTAATCTTTTATTTAAATGTTATTTATACGTCACCGTCATGACAATTTTCAAAATTCTAGTCCCTTCAAATTAAGCTATAGCTAGAAATATTACAGTATGTTTAGAAAACACACATTTATTTATTCATTGTTCCTCAAGTGTTTTAATCCAAAAAAAATCACTAGTCTACCCAGTTTAAAATTTCGTCCTTTTACAGTATTTCTTCATTGCTTATATATAAAAATTTAATACTATTACACTATGCATAGAATTTTAGAAAAATATAAATAGTTATTGTTCAAATGTTTTATTTAAAGAATAATTAATATTTTAGTACGTGTAGAATTTTAGTAAGTGTAAATTTAATGATTAATTAAATGATTTTGTAGATTACATTATTGTACATTATAGTCTCTGAATATGCAATTTTCTTTTTTAAGAAATGTGTATTCAAGCTTGAAATCTTCAAAGAAAAGTGAAATCTTGATTATGACTGTACAACACCAAACAGTAATTTCTATAACAGCAAAATTGTGACACACATGACGAAATCAGTTAATCTTTTATTTATATGTTATTTATATGTCACCATTTACGACACTTTTCAAAATTCTGGTGCCTTCAAATTAAGCTATAGCTAGAAATATTACAGTATGTTTAGAAAACACAAATATTTATTTATTCACTGTTCCTCAAGTGTTTTAATCCAAAAAAATCACTAGTCTACCAAGTTGAAAATTTCGTACTTTTACAGTATTTCTTCATTGGCTTAGATATAAAAATTTAATATTATTACACTATGCATAGAAATTTAGTAAAATATAAATATTCCTTATTCAAATGTTTTATTTAAAGAATATTTAATAATACTACAGTACGTGTAGAATTTTAGAAAAAAAATATTTATTGTTCAAATTTTTTATTTAAAGAATATATAATAATATTACAGTATGTGTAGAATTTTAGAAAAATATAATTTTTTATTGTTCAAATGTTTTATTTAAAGAATAATTAATATTACAGTACGTGTAGAATTTTAGCATATGTAAGTTTAATGATTAATTAAATGATTTTGTAGATTATATTATTGTACATTATTGTCTCTGAATGTGCAATTTTCTTTTTTAAGAAATGTATTTTCAAGCTTGAAATCTTCAAAGAGAAGTGAGATCTTGATTATAACTGTACAACACCAAACAGTTATTCTGTAATAGCAACAATGTGACACACATGACTAAATCAGTTAATCTTTTATTTAAATGTTGTTTATATGTCACCGTTTACGGCACTTTTCAAAATTCTGGTCCCTTCAGATTAAGCAATAGCTAGAAATATTACAGTATGTTTAGAAAACACATATTTATTTATTCATTGTTCCTCAAGTGTTTTAATCCAAAAAAAATCACTAGTCTACCCAGTTTAAAATTTCGTACTTTTACATTATTTCTTCATTGGCTTATATATAAATATTTAATAACATTACAGTATGCTTATAATTTTAGAAAAATATAAATATTTATTCATTATTCAAATGATTTATTTAAAGGATATTTAATAATATTACAGTATGTGTAGAATTTTAGCATATGTAAATTTAATGATTAATTAAATGATTTTGTAGATTACATTATTGTACATTATGTCTCGAATATGCAATTTTCTTTTTTAACAAATGTGTATTCGAGCTTGAAATCTTCAAAGAGAAGTGAGAGATCTTGATTATAACTGCACATCACCAAAAAGTAATTTCTGTAACAGCAAAAATAAAATAGTTAATCTTTTATTTAAATGTTACTTATATGTCACCATTTAGAACACATTTCAAAATTTTGGTTCCTTCAAATTAAGCTATAGTTAAAAGTATTACAGTGTGTTTAGAAAACACAAATATTTATTTATTCATTGTTCCACAAGTGTTTTAATCCAAAAAATCACTTTAAAATGAAATGTTTATATCCATAAAGTCTACTGAGTGGAGTTGAAAATTTCGTAATTTTAAATTATTTCTTCTTTGGTTTATATATAAATATTTAATATTTTTACAGTATGTTTAGAATTTTAGAAAAATATAAATATTTATTCATTGTTGAAATGTTTTATTTAAAGAATAATTAATATTTTAGTACGTGTAGAAGTTTAGCATGTGTTAATTTAATGATTAATTACATGATTTTGTAGATTACACTATTGTACATTATTGTCTCTGACTATGCAATTTTCTTTTTTTAAGAAATGTATTTTCAAGCTTGAAATCTTCAAAGAGAAGTGAGATCTTGATTATAACTGTACAATATCAAACAGTAATTTCTGTAACAGCAAAAATGTGACACACATGACTAAATCAGTTAATCTTTTATTTAAATGTTGTTTATATGTCACCGTTTACGGCACTTTTCAAAATTCTGGTCCCTTCAGATTAAGCAATAGCTAGAAATATTACAGTATGTTTAGAAAACACATATTTATTTAGTCATTGTTCAAGTGTTTTAATCCAAAAAATTACTTTAAAATGAAATGTCTTTCTCAGAATTTAATCTTGTTAATCTTGTATTTAAATGTTACATGTCACCATTTACGGCACTTTTCAAAAATTCTGGTCCCTTCAAATTAAGTTATAGTGGTTTGTTGGTATAGAAAATTTCAGATTTCTAGAGCTACGGTTTTGGATGAGGGCAAATATAATAATTTCTGTAAAAGTGAATACTATTACATGGAATTTCATAAATACTGAAAGATACTGAAATTGAGTGTCTTTGTGAAGATGCATAACCATAGAAATTAGAAATCTTCAACATAAAGTGAGATCTTGATAATAATTCTTCTTAAACAACCTGCATTTTTATGTTGTTGTCGGCGGGGATAATACCTCTTGAACGAACCAAAGACTTGAGCCAAAGGTTTCTGGATATAAGGCGAAGGGATGCTCCTATCGTTTGATGAGCACCACAAAGGTTAAAGAACTACTTTGCTCAAGTAGGTCTTCATAATTTAAATGCAGGAACCGATCTGAAGAACCCCATGCTTGGCCTGTTACCCCCAGAGGTATCATTTGGGTGCTTTGAGGACATTCCATGAACCTATTATATGTCCACTATCAGCTATTAATGAACACGGTGTATCTTGGCAGTCTTGAGCCTTAAATTTGCACCCCTGTGATTAGAGGTCATTGCATCTGCCAACTGGGCTATTGTGGCTTCTTTTTATAATAGAAAAATAAGTATGATATGACACATGAATAAATTAGTTAATCTTGATGTCGAATATCGTTTGTGTGGCATACAAAAGACTCTTTTTAGATGTATAGGTTCCTCCAGATTTATTAAAAAAAATATAAGTGTTTTTTTGACATAGAAAGTTTTAGACACGACATACGAAATAAATAGTGTTAAGAAAAATAACTATAATAAAGCCTTATAAGAAAAAAAGTTTAAGCTAAAAATGTATTTAAAATTATGCATTCAAAAGCAGGCCAAGATAATTTATCATCCTCATATTATTTATAATAATTGCAATAGATTAAATTTCAAACTGAATGTTTTGAATTCAGAATATCATTAACCTTATATCAAAATTTGTTTTTCGAAGTAGAGTAAATAGTTTTAAATAACGCGAAATTATGACAATTATTATTAATCATTACACCGAAAAAAATTTTTCCCTTTGTATTAAAGAAAAATCTAAAGCTTTCATAGAATGAGTAATGCTGATTCCCACTTTGAAAACTTCAAACATTGTTTTGCATTATGCATAAGTTTTTGCAAAGTCTTTGAAGTTCAAAGGTATTATCCGCGTGTTATCTTCTGACATCAAAATCTCTACTTCACAGTCAAACTTTGCTGACAAAACATCTCTGAATATTTTCCTTCCCTTTGTGCGATGTTCTAAATTCGTCAACAATAATCATTTACTCAACTGAATTTTTTAAACATCTTTTCTATACTCCTACAACAATTCCGAGTCTACCAAAACATCAACTTTCTTTGTCGTTAAATCTCGCCTCCTCCTCGCTTAACGATCACTCCGGATGATGACAACGATGAAAACCTCCTTAGAAATTAATCTTCTTTCGGGCTGAACGATCGAGTCCTTCCTTATTTTTTTTCTATCTCCTTTGACAGTTTTTGGATTTCTTAGGCAAATGCAGTGAATGGCCATCAGCTTTGATATATGGCTTTCCATAATTCGAGTGGGTTTCTGCATTAATGAGTTGCTCGGCAATTGTAAAGGAATCAAGGCAGAAGTCAGTTTAAATCCTTCTCTCTTTCCCTCTCTGATGAAGCTGAGGACAGTGATTGGTGGACTCATTCCAATGTCTGCTTGCTGACCGACTCCCTTATTAGAATGCGAGCCAAATCACATTAAGATGGGGGACTATCTGCTCAATGAACCAGCGTCTTTGACGATTCATTCCTTTTATTCCTCGGGACATTTTCATGTATTGTAGATCTGAGGTTTATTTATCGTCGATTGGTGGTATTCCCAAACCATATAAATCAACAAACTATTTTCATCTGCTATGCCGATTTTGTGTAAACTTTTATCGCGACCCCCGAATAGAAAAAAGTTCTAGTTTTATAAATAAAATAATTTTATTTCACTATTTTACTAGTACCTGTTACTTGTCGGAGAAAAGCCTTATATACATATTTTCAAATTTCTTTAAAGTTAATGGTCTATAAAATTTTTCTTGGGACCCCTCTGGGGATGGAACCCACAGTTTGAGCACCCCACCAATAAATAATAATACTTCTCTGCTTTTGCTTGTTAAATAGAGCAGTCCGTCGATGTATCGCTCGTTTTGATATCGTGCTTTAATGTCTCGTAATTTTTTTTAAAATTTGTTGAGTGAAAGTATGAATGTGTCTAAATAATCATATTTCTCTGCCTTTGCTTGTTGTAAGTAAGTCAGCCGGTCGATGTATCGTTCATTTGGATATCGTTTTTCTATGTCTCGCAATTTTTTGTATTTTATTTTTTGAGTGAAAGTATGAATGCGTCTAAATAATCACACTTCTCTGCCGTTGCATGTTGTAAATAAACTACCTGATGTATCGCTCATTTGGATATCGTGATTTAATGTCTCGCAATTTTTTTTTTAAATTTTTTGAGTGAAAGTATGAATGTGTCTAAATAATTACACTTCTCTGTCTTTGCATGTTGTAAATAAGTAGACCATCGATGTATCGCTCATTTAGCTATCGTGCTTTTATGTATCTATATTTTAAAATATATTGAGTGAAAAGTATGAATGTATATACATAATCACATTTTTCTGCTGTTACATGTTGTAAATACATCATTATATCGTTCAAATGTTTCATATGTTTAGCCTATGTCGCATATCATTATATCGTGCGTATCATACGTTGTAGCCCATCATTATAAAATGCTTTTAGATATATCGCGTTCTTTCTATGTATTATATCGTGAAAATGTTTCATATATATAGTAGATGTCGCGTATCATTACATCGTGCGTATTATATTTTGTTGCCCATCATTATAAAAGGCATTTGAATATATCACATTTTTTCTATGTATCCCATTTTTTCTGTTGAGTGGAAGCATGAATATATATGTGTATAAATAATACTTCTTTGCTATTGCATGTTAATAATAAAGAAGCCCCTCGTTATACCGTGTCTCGATATATCGCGCTTTTTCTATACTTCCCGACTTTTTTTCTGTTTGATAGAAAGTGTGAATACCGTGTGTGGTGACACATAAAATTAAAAAGGTAAATAAAACTTATCTACCATTGTTATTTAAAGCATTATTTTCTGTTACTGCAGTTTTACAACTATGTTAATATATTTTGAATGCATATACACCTAGAAGTAAAATGTTTACTATATCACCTCTCCACCCTTGGATATAACTAGTTCTTGAATATATTACACATTTTGCTTGTCCCCAATAAGCGGAATATAACGGGAGGCTACTGTAGTAAGTGTATATTCGGTTACATTTCTACATAAGTTAACTCATTTCTAAACCTCTCCTAATATAATACGGTCTAGCTATTTACAGAGTTTTATGGCGGATGTATTGCTTGTATATTATATGGCAAAATACAGTTTGGGGGATTCTGAGATTGTATTGAGGCTTGTAATATAAATATGATGATCATAATTAAATATAAATTATTAGACCGATGAAAACAGGATTTTGGCATTGCTATATATACTTAACAAATCTTAACTGAAAAGAAACCAAACGAAGTAATTTATGGAAATAATTATACCATATAAATGATAATAATAGAATACCAATGCTCTACTTTAATAATGTAATTTCTTTGTAATAACCAGGTAAATTAGCTAATTAGAGTCAGATATGAATTTTATCAAGTATGGATATATCTAGACTAAATTTTGTTTCTTACAAAATGAGAAGACCAGATATGTTTGAGATATATATACAGTTCAATATAATGCGATTTGGTCGTAATCATAATATTTTCGTTTTAGCAGTTTTATCGGGAAGTAGTATTTAACTATAGCGATAAGATTTGGGTAGTAAATCTGCTAATAGTTAATATTTTATGAGTATCAGAATGTGTAAAATAAATAAAAGGACTATTTGAGACACATTCCAAATTTCATTAGTTACTAAAAACTACTCGTTTACTAAAAATTTTACATCATTTTATGTTGAAAATGTATTGTGACTTTATATATTGGATTATTTTTTAATTTAAATCTATTTTATCCAGTTTTAGTTATTTTTTAAATAAATATTTTTATGAATAAGATATTTAAGATTGTATTAGGTGTCATAAAATTTTTACAGTGCAATATTTAAGTATACATTGAAAAGCGTAATACAATATTTAAGATTGTTTTAGGTGTCATATTAATACATAAACAAAATAGGTGTCACATTAATAAATAAAATTTTCCAGAGTTAATGTTATAATTGGAGTGAAGGTGAGGATTTAGGTATATCGAAAAGTAATTATAATAAATCTATATGCAGAAAAGGTATGCGGCTCCAAAATCAACGCTATTTATACTATCCAAATGGCAGTAGTTGTAATGACCAAATGTAAACATTAGAGGCAGCTCGCGATTTGCTTGCGTTAATAGTAATCCTGTGTTTAAAGTTGAATTGTATGTAACAAATAGTTTAGATGCTTTATTGGAAAGTTGAATAATATTTATGAATACTTAGTGGTTACTAAGTTTATATACCACGAAAATTTTGCGTCATATTAATAATGTCAATGAAATGAATAATGTCAATAATGAAATCATCAATATTACCATGTGTCAAATTTAATTTCTTATTGGAAAATTCTAATAAGATCTTATCTACTGATACAATCTGTTCCGGACTGAACTAAAATGTTAGCAATCTGAAATTCAAAATGTAGGGATTAGAGCTTTTAAATTATGGGTACATAAAATAGTTGGGTCATTGGTTCTTCAAATGGTGCCGATAGAGCTAACATCGTCATGAAAGTAGAAACTTGCCATTTTATATTTCGGACAACAGATGTTTTTTTAATCAAACTTTCATAACACTGCAAAGTGCTTTTTTGTTTTTAAAATGATTTGTGATTGGACATTTTAGGGAAGTGCAAAATAAGGGTAGCTGGATGATATCTTAACAAGTAAAGAACTAAATTTTGGTACCAGAATTCGTGTTGAAATCTCAGCACTGAAATTTTTCAAGACTACAATAATCCATCTTAACCAGTTTAAATGGGACCAGGGTTAAATCAGTTAATTCCGGTTAAAACAAAGAATGAAAAATTATTTAATTAATTCAAATGCTTATTATTATAATTGAAGTAAGCATTAAACGTACAAATTTATTATAAAAATTTATATACAATTGTTAAGAATGTTTTTTTTTTAAATGCAGTGTTTTCTGCTGATGGTTTATAGAAATTTCTTAAAATGAAGTTTAGTACAAACAGAGAAACTGGAAATTAATCATTCTGTAAATCTACTCTTAAACAAATGTTGGCGTCTTGCTAAATCTAAAAACATCACACATGCGTGTATCAAAGATACCAAGTTGTACGAGGTAGTAAGCGGATAAGTGACTGTAAATATTACCAATACATTAATCATCGTTTTGACCTTGTATGCATTGTTTTTAGAAATTTGGCAGTAAAAAAATAATAAATAGTTTGGGAACTACTTTAAAATTTTTTTTAAATAATGCTTAGTATAGATACCTTGAATTTTAAAACGATAAAGTATAAACTGTACAATCTATAAATCCACTGTAAAATAAATATTGGCTATCAGCAGAACCTAAATAGACCGCGCATGCGCGTATCAAGAAGACTAAGTTGTATTAGGCCGTAAACGGACAAGCCACCATAAATAGCATTAACACATTAAGTATGCCTTTTGCATTGTAATCTCGTCATATTTCCATCCTATTTCGCGAGGATCAAGGATCGTTAACTTGCACTCTGTTCTGTTCATTGAGCAGTTGACCTGTGGCAGAATGCACCCGAATTGATTGGAAGGCCCCCCTAACACCCAGTGGCAAATGCCCGTGATTTCCTCGGGGTAATGCGATTTTCATTAGACGTAGTTCGCTCATTAATCTACAACAGCATTAGCTCACATGGAAGAGGTTAATTCGGGGACTATGCAAAACGCATTTTAAATGTTTACTTTCCCCTTCCCCTCGCGGAGCCCTGATAAAGCACCTAAAAACAGAAAAAGGCAGTTTTTCAATTCTGCGATTTTAATTAAATTCTAAGCACTCTAAACTCGCAATTTAATTTAAATTCTGCAGTTGGAATACTCTCCATTTCTTTTATTTGTTTACTTTTATTCTTTATTTTTTTTTATTTTGTATCTAGGAAGAAAAATTTTCTGATTTAATTTTCTTTTGGAGATTAAGACGCCTTAATTTTTGTTTTTCTTTGTAAATCACTTTCTCTCTCGCCAAATTCATCTCTTTTTTATCACTCGCTACAATATCTTATTTTTTCCCCTGGAGTATACATTACATAAATAATTCTCGTGTTATTTTATTTTGTGTAAAACGCATTCTCGCACAGTAAGGTAGAATAATGCTTTTGCACTTTAAACTGAAAAGAATTTCCGCCTTTTTTTTTGTTTGAAAATTGAAAATTCAGCATATTTTAACAGCTTTATATATGATTCATTTTCCTTTAAAATAAAATTTTCCCTCTCTTCCTTTATCCGGCACGCAATCTTGTGTTTATACATTAGATACCCGGATTTCTAAAAATTTTCAATTAAAAAAATGAAAATGTTCACACCTCATTCGTTTTGCAATGTGTGGCAATTCTTTTTAAAAATATTCATTAAAAAATTTTAAAATATTATTTTCTGGGTTACTTTAAAGAATGATAAAATAATTTACATTTGTGTGCTTTAAATGTGGTGGAACAATAATTATTCAATACTAATATTTAATTTGCAAAGAGTTTCAAAAAGATATTAAGTATGTTTGAAAATTAAACAAGAAAAGAATTTCTACTTTTTTTACCTTTTATTGACTTAAAAATGGAAAATTGAGAATGTTTTCACATCAATATATATATCATTATTTTTCTTTAAAAAAATTTTTTTGTCATCCTTCATTCTTTCTGAATATTATGCAATTTCTAATTTTTTTTTTTTACTTTTTATTGGTTTAGAAATTGAAAATTGAGCTTGTTTTAACACTTTTATATATCATTATTTTCCTTTAAAAATATTTTTTTGTCATCCTTTATTCGTTTCTGAATCTTATGTTTATGTAATGAGTAAATTAAAAAATATTAAAAAATAATTTAAAATTTAATTTTTAAATAGTAATTAGTAATTTTAAAAGTAATTAGTAATTTAAAAAATATTCAATTAAAAAATACAAAAATATTATCTGAGTGTACTTCAAATAACGATAATATAATTTTATCTAGGTGCATTAAATATGGTGGTACATTAATGATTCAATAGTTCTAATTTTTGATATGCAACGGATTTTAAAACTGTATTATTAAGTGTATACGAATAAGGCAAAATAAACAAGAAAAGAATTTCTACTTTTTTACTTTTTATTGGTTTAAAAATGGAAAATTGAGCATGTTTTAACACCAATATATAACATTATTTTTCTTTAAAAAAATTTTTCTCACCATTTTTCGCTTCTGAATCTTATGTTTATGCAATGCGTGTCAATTTTTTTAAAAATATTCAATTAAAAAAATATTATCTGAAGTTACTTCAAATAATGATAATATAATTTTATTTAGGTGCATTAAAAATAGAGGTACAGTAATGATTCAATTGTTCTAATTTTTGATATGCAATGGATTTTAAAAATGTATTATTAAGTGTATATGAATAAGGCAAAATAAACAAGAAATTTTCTACTTTTTTTTACTTTTTATTGGCTTAAAAATGGAAAATTGAGCGTGTTTTAACACTTTTATATATCATTATTTTTCTTTAAAATTTTTTCTTATCATCCTTTATTCGTTTCTGAATCTTATGTTCATGCAATGCGTGTCAATTTTTTAAAAAATATTCAATTAAAAAGTACAAAAATATTATGAGTTACTTCAAATAATGATAATATAATTTTGTTTGGGGGCATTAAATATGGTGATACATTAATGATTCAACTGTTCTAATTTTTAATATGCAATAGATTTTAAAAAGATATTATTAAGTGTATATAAATAAGGCAAAATAGACAAGAAAAGATCTTCTACTTTTATTTTTTTGATTTTTTAATGGTTTAGAAATTGAAAATTGAGCACGTTTTAACACCAATATATATCTTTATTTTTCTTTAAAAAAATTTTTGTACTTCTTTATTCGTTTCTGAATTTTATGCTGATGTAATGCGTGTTAAAATTTTTAAAAATAGTCAATTAAAAAATGCAAAAATATTATCTGAGTTACTTCAAATAATGATAATATAATTTTATTTAGGCGCATTAAATATGGTGGCACATTAATAATTCAATTGTTCTAATTTTTGCTATGCAATGGATTTTAAAAATGTATTATTAAGTGTATATGAATAAGGCAAAATAAACAAGAAAATAATTTCTACTTTTTTTACTTTTTATTGGTTTAAAAAGGAAAAACTGAGAATGTTTTAACACTAATATATATCATTATTTTTCTTTAAAAAATTTCTTTTGTCATCCTTTATTCGTTTCAGAATCTTATGCTGATGCAACGAGCGTCAAATTTTTTAAAAATATTCAATTAAAAAATACAAAAATATTATCTGAGTTATTTCAAAATATAATATAACTTTACCTGGGTGCATTAAATATGGTGGTACATTAATGATTCAATTGTTCTAATTTTTAATATGCAACGGATTTTAAAAAGGTATTTTTAAGTGTACATCAATAAAGCAAAATATACAAAGTAAGAATTTCTACTTTTTATTGTTTAAAGCATAAAGCAGTATAAAATATTTCCTGATTTAAATAGATACATGGATTATTTAGCTTTTGTTTAGGGATTGGGAAATTAAAAAAAACACGTGTTATTTGGTATATTGTTAGATTAAAAGAGATGGATACATACAAAGAATCTTCTTTAAAACTATTTGCATGATTATGTCTAGTACGTCATTTAAGTCAATTTAAGTTAAGGGTTAAGAATTCCTTGGACATATAGTTATGTTTTATGAGAATGCTACGATCAATTATTTTGGTATAAAAATGTAAGGATTTTCAAAGGGGCTTTCTGTTTTAATGGATTCTTATCTATCAGTTAGTCTCCCGTTAAACACTTTAATCAGTACATGGGCTAAAATATCCTTTCCTTAAGGGGTATAGTCTATTCGAAATTCGAGAGGAAAAGACAGTTCCCCAAACGAACTAGCTTTGATTATATACAATTAACTGAAATAACGAGCTAGATTCATAGTGCCTGAGTTCGGACTAAGTGCGCCATAATAATTGAACTGAAGGCGCCATGCAATAATACAGTACAGCAACTATTATGTGCCATCCTTTGTGTGTGTGTGTATATACATATCTATCTATCTATATATATATATACTTATACATATGTTAATAAATATTATACACACACACACACACACACACACATATATATATATATATATATATATATATATATATATATACACACACACATAATAAATTACTGTCATTTTTACATTCATATCAGAAAAACTGTATAGCGAAAATGGAAAGCAAGTGAGTATCATATAACCTGTAAAAGGCACTAAATCATTAAACTGGGTGATATAAATGCACCCTGTCAATGAAATAAATGTAATATAAAGGGAGAAGAATTAAAAAAATACTTAATTGTGTTTATATTTGTGTATATATGAGTACAAGCTTTAAAGTTTTTTATAGTGTATACAATAAAACTACGTATACAATTAATTTTTTTTATATACAAATATATAGAAGAAACTGCCAGATAAATTGTTTTTCAGGGCCGTAACAGGGGTATGGCAAAGGTGGCATTTGCCACAGGCACATCAGTCTTAGGGGTGCCGCACCGAGAAATGGGGTCCGAATGAGGACGGTTCGTCCCGAGTAGAAATAAAGAAAATTTGAAAAATTAGATTTTTTATTTATAAAATACAATGTGTTTAAAAATTGACTTTTTCAATGAATTTTCTTATTTTTTAAAATGCTTCTAGAAACTAATCTTGTGATAGATTCTTATAAAATGTTTACCAAACACCACTATTATGCTTTAATATAAATCTGAGAATTCATTTTAAGTTTTGAATTTATTGAAGTTACTAAAACTAAATTTAAATTTAAATATTCGCCATTTTTTTATGAAAATTCAACGTTCAAATAAAAAATATTCTCCCCAAATATACTATTCAGTTTATCAGTAAAATAATATCTTCAGAATGTTCAAAATTATCTTTTTGAACGTATGTATAGGTGTATGTGCGTGAATGTAACAATTATTAAGAAGGTAAAAACAGAAGAAAAAGTTAAAAATTAATACAATGGGAACATTCTAAGAATTGACAAATTATTTGTATTTCATTCTGAATATATATGGCATAAAAAACACATGTTTATATATTTTCTAACAACATTTGGTGTAAAGAAGCAGACCAGTTTTTTGCCACGGGCGCTAGAGGATCTAGTTACGGCCCTGTTGTTTTTCATTGTATATTTCAGTAAAATAATTTTCTGAAATATAATTGTAGAGGTATCTCAAAGTCCAGTTACCTTCATGAGTAAATAATTTTTAATAATTTCAAAAAGCTAACTTGGTGAAAAAAATATTAATATTTGAAAAATTATAAAAATTTGAATAAACTTCAAATAAATTTAAAGTTTTAAATTTTAGTCAAATAAAATGTCAGACATTTCTTTCCTGGAATATGTTTTAAACTTTTAATAAAATACAAAAAAATTACAGTTTTTGCTGTATACTTAAAATGAAAAAAAAAATTGAAAGGCTACTGTATCTTTTAAAGCAAATAATTTTATATGCAGTTGATTGATTATAACAATTTTATATAAGGTTTAGGTCACGAGATACCCTGGTTGACAGTATGTGGCGCTGCTATCTCGGGATACTGATTCCAGTCTAGCAAACACACGAAACAAGCATACAGAAATTTTATCCAAAGAATGCGCAGGATAATTCTAGGTTTTGGGTGTGTATTATACATACAGATAACCTGTGTAGTTTTAGCCGTGTGCCTTGTTAGTGGTTCACAGTACTTAAAATCTGAATTATCGACCAAAATGTTTTGTTTACCCGGGGACCAAAATTATCATTAGAGAGTCCGAAAATATAAACTAAAAAATGAGTTTACACGAACAAAGACTTTTCTGGCAAGAAAAAACTTTCATTAATACAACGTGTAACACTTAAAAATTTGTCAGTCAGCTTTTAATCAATTATTATTACATGTAACTACGTACTTACTATTAAATACACACACACACACACACACACACACACACATATATATATATATATATATATATATACATAATTTATGACTACCATTTTTACGTTCACCTGTATCAGAAGAACTGTATAACGAAAATGGGAACGGAAGTGAGTATCATATAACCTGAAAAAGGTACCAAATCATTAAACTGGGCGGTGTAAATGCACCCTGTGGATGAAATAAGTGTAAAAAATGCATAATATATATGTATATATATATGTGTACAAGAGATAAGGTTTTTATACAAGTTTTCTACAGTATATAGAATAAAACTACGTATGGGTTTAATTTTCTTTTTATATACAAATATATAGAAGAAAGTGCCAAATTCCATTGTTTCTCATTCTACATTTCAGTAAAATAATATAATTGTAGAGATATCTGAAAATTCCATTACATTCTTGTATAAAATATTTTAATAAATCTCATTTGGTGGCAAAATTATTAATATTTGAAAAAATTATAAAAAATTTAAAGTTTTAAATTTTAGTAAAAAAAAAAAGTCAGAAATTATTTTTCTGATTATGTTTTACAATGTTACTAAAACACAAACAATTATAGTGTTTAATGTAATACTTTGGTAAAAAAAAATGAAAGGATATTGTATCTTTTTAAGCAAATAATTTTACATGTAGTTGATTGATTATAATAATTTTATATAAGGTTTAAGTCACGAGATACCCTGGTTGTCAGTATGTGGCGCTGCTATCCCGGGAAACTGATTCTAGCCTATCAAACACACAATCTCACAGGAAAAATTAACAACAGAACTCCCTCTAGTTCTGATATTGTTAATAATGGTATTTGCTTTAGACTACTGAAATTGAGTTGGCATGACAATCATATAGAACAAGCATATAGAAAATTTATCCAAAGAACGCGCAGAAAATTTCTGGGATTTGGGTGTACATTATATATAAACACACATTATATATAAAGTTGTTTTAGCCGTGTGCCTTGTTAGTGGTCCACAGTTCGTAAAATTTGATAGAGAGTCCAAAAGTTTTTGTTTACCCGGGGCCCAAAATTATCGTTAGATGGTCAGAATATTCATACTTAAAAATGAGTTTACAGGAACAAAGACTTTCCTGGCAAAATAACTTTCATTTATACAACGTGTAACATCTAAAAATTTGTTAGTCAGCTTTTAATCAATTATCATTACTTGCAACTACGTACTTGTAAACTACGTATGGAATATTACATATACATACATACATACATATATATATACACACACATTATTTATGATTGCCATTTTTACGTTCACCTCTATCAGAAGAACTGTATAACGAAAATGGGAACGGAAGTGAGTATCATATAACCTGGAAAAGGCACTAAATCATTAATCTAGGGGCTATAAATGACTCTGTGGATGAAATAAGTGTAATATAAAAGGATAAAAATAAAAAATACCTAATATATATGTATATATGTGTGTGAAAGTGTTAAAGTTTTTATAAAAGTTATCTACAATATATAGAATAAAATTACGAATTCCATTGTTTCTCACTCCACATATCAGTAAAATAATTTTCTAAAATATAATTGAAGAGATATCTGAAGATTCTGGGTGTACGTTATGCATACAGATAACCTGTGTGGTTTTAGTGGTGTGCCTTGTTAGTGGTCCACAGTTCGTAGAATCTAAAATAGGCCCCAAAAGTTTTTGTTTACCCGGGGACCAAAATTATCGTTAGAGGGTCCGAATATTCATACTTAAAAATGAGTTTACACGAACAAAGACTTTTCTGGCAAAATAACTTTCATTAACATCTAAAAATTTGTTAGTCAGCTTTTAATCAATTATCATTACTTGTGCTGCAAAGTGAGAAAAGAGGGGGAAATGATTTATTTAAAAATTCTTTCATCTCTTCTCATTATACGAAAATTTTGATGTAATTGCATTCTCATTGTGTTTTGCACCATTAATTTTAAAGGTATACGTGAGGACTATTTTTTAAGCTTCTCTTTGTTCTCCTCCAAGTAATCCGAAATACCATCCCTCCGCTTGCAAAAACACTCGAATTGTATAATTATAAAATAAGACTTGATAATGACTCCGCATATCTGGGCCGACAATGAAATACGAGCCTGATGAGTCGCTCATAATAAAACTCCCGCTTGAAGCCCGAATATTTCCCCGTCTTTTCCCGCTCGCACCAAAAAATGTTTCATTTTCGTTGTCCCTTGAATTTTTCCTTAATTAAAATCAATTAAGAAATACCACCGCGGCTGCGAGGCCTGTTTTCATTTTTCCCCTATTAAAAAGGGGAACTCTTTCCCAACAAACAAACAGAACTTTTGTGCTTCGGCGAGCATTCTGCGCATACTTCGCGGAGTGAGAGCCGAGTGGAGTTTTCCCCGGGTAAAGAAGAAGGGAGTATAAGAAAAAATAACCAGAACAATAAGTCCCCTCCCCTTCCTCGCCGTCATTTGTAAGTTTCTGGTATTCGTGGAATGCGAGTTTTCTTCCAGACCTGTCTTTGATAGATAGGGTGCGAGGGACTTATTTGCGTGCAACCGTGCGAAAAACGGACCCTCTACACCTCATTTGCCGCACTCCGCACGCAATGGCTTATACGAATTTTCGGCGGGAAAGGTAGGAGGTGAATCATTTTTGATGAAGAGGATTGGAGCAGCGATGGAAAAGTTGTGGGTTTGCAGAGATGCTTCCGCAAATAAGTGATATTTATTATACGTTCCCCACACCCTCTCACGCCCTCAAATATAGTGATAGTCCCCGCGATGTTATTTATGCACCACACTGGACACAGGCACTTTATGACCCACTCAGTTCACTTTTCAAGAGAGTACCTGTATGCATAAATATCTATCTATCCATCTAGCTACATAGTATATGTATACTTACACACACTCATATATATATATATATATATATATATATATATATATATATATATATACATATATATATATATATATATATATATATATATATATATATATATATATATATATATATATATATATATATATCTGTGTGTGTAACTTTTTTATAACACGCAACGCAAGCTTAAAAAATAGTGCAAAAAATAAAGATACGTGTTATACATATAATGAATACATACGGTATACATGCATATGTATAAATGTATGTATGCCGTATTTAAATTTGTATAGAGCTCAACGCCCACTTAAACAAATAAGGCAAAATCTGATGATACGCGTTATACACGAAATGGATACATATGTATACCTATTTACTTTTGAATAATGCACAACACACCCTAAAAGAAAAGAGCAAAAACTGTACGTATGTGTTTTATGCAGAATAATATTTAGTGCTCTCTGTAATCATCCAATTAGATCTGTGAATCTTTCAGCAAAAGAATATCCATATGCGCAGGTGCCTGCATGCTCGCTGGGTGTATAGAGAGAAACATTGTGCATCTGTCAGACCCTATACCGTATCTGTATACCGTATTTACTTTTGTATAATGCACAACACACACTCAAAAAATAGGGCAAAAACTGTACGTATGTGTTTTACATACAATAATATTTGCTGCATTCTGTAATCAGTCAGTTGGATCTGGTTCCGTAGATCTCTCCCAACTGTGAATCTTTCAGCAAAAGAATAACCATATGTGCAGGTGCTTGCATGCTTGCTGGGTGTATAGAAAGAAACATTGTGCATTTGTCAGACTTAGCCCATAACCCCTCGATTTTAGTCTAATACACTGACCAGTAAGTCATTTGGGCTGGGCTAAAACTTCTACTGACTGAAAATGGCTGTGAACATCTATGATAACAAAGAGATTCAAATCCACCAACTATGATATCTGTTAGTCATTTTATGTTGGCAGCACATAATATATATGGAAATTACACGTCTTTCGATAAACCAATAAGAACTACTGTTTAGTTAATATAAATGTGTATATATACGTGTGTACTTTATATCACAAAAATGGGAGGATGGACTTATTTTTATTTTTGCCTCTATGTTTTGTGTTTATTATTTTAGTTATAAATATAAATGTGTTAAAAAGAATAAGTTGTCTCCTAATGATTGCCCACCCGTAAACAAAAGGTAGCGCCCCACATTCTTAGTCACTGCTTATTAGACTTCTAAGGGGAGATTTGTTCTGTGTCTTTGATTTTAATATTTTTGGCTAGGAAAGTCAGTATGAGTAAAAGAGCGAGAATTGGGAGAATCTTCAAGGATTTTGGAGCAGTAAATCTGGTATATTATACACACATATATATGTAATGATATTTTTAACAAAAAAAAAAAATAAAAAAAAACCAACTTAAGTTTATTTTTTAAGGTAATTCTATTCTTTTATGGCAAAACTTGGCTGCTGTCTTTTGTGCTTTCTATCGATTTGGAGAATCCGAAAATGCCAAAATTAATTCCTGCTGACCCCGCTTCTTATATAACGCTTTATATAATTAGTTTCGCTCCGAGTCATTACAGTGTTAATCATTAAAACACTGATTGGCTGGGTCACATACGTATAAACTTCAATGTACTGGTTTTTCAGAACTGAGACCTTCGTGAGATTCTGCATTTCTCCTCATCTAAAATTCTTTGTTTTCTCATTCGGATACGTTTTTACTTACGATTGCACAGCAGCCAATGTGGATTCTCTTAACTTAGTGATTGGCGATAACGCTATATAATTAGTTTCGCTCCGAGTCATCATAGGGTTAATCATTAAAACATTGATTGGCTAGCTCACATACGTATATATTTCCATATACTGGTTTTTCAGCAAAGAAACTTTCGTGAGATTCTGCAAAATTCATCCAAAATTCTTTGTTTTCTCATTCGGATACGTTTTTACTTACGATTACACCCCAGTCAATGTGGATTCTCTTAACTTAGTGATTGGCGAAATTGCTCGTTGCAGACATACACACAGGGCCTGATTTCCGACAGGGTAAACGGGACAAGCGCCCGGCCCCTAGTCAAAAGAGGTTTTCCAAACTAACTGCCATTTCAAGTTAAAAATATGATGCGTATGTCTAAAATTCACTTTAAATTATCGTAATTCTTTTAGTTTTTGACTTATTCAGTATCATTAGAGAGCTTGTTCACAAATGTAAGTGTTGGCAAAAAATATAGAACACGCAGCTACGTCTGTTTTAGGCAGGAAAATTCCTTGGGTAAGGATTTAGAAAATTTTAATATACGCTTTACTTTCCATGATTTTTTTTTAAACTCATTTTATAATTTTACTTATTCCGTAATTTTTCTTTTTATTTTAAACTAATATAGTTTTACTAACTACTTTGGTGAGACAACTTTAAAGGCTCAGCGGGCCATAGTTTAAGCATCACTACATATAACAATCAGCCCGTTGCCACCACATGTGTGCAGCAGAGTGAGAGGGGCCCCCGAATGAATGGGTTTGCCCTGGGCCCCCATTTCTGTAAGTTGGGCCCTGCACACACACACACACACACACACACACACACATATATATATATATTTAAAATTTGTCCTATAATTATAAATTGTCTTACTTTGAAAAAAAAGATTTGAATCGATTTTTTGAGTACTCCGTTTCCAAATTTTGTCGAAATCAAGAATTTCCCTGCCTGTCTTTAAGGGACATAAGATTTCCATATATGTAGGATTCACTTATATCTTTAATATTTTGCTTGGGAAATGTATTGAGGTAAAGGAATAATTTGAGAATTTAGGGTGGAAAATTAATGTATGCAATATATAAATATAAAATATATATAAATCTATTAAATTTTCATTTTTCTGCCTTATGACATTTACAGATTTCCGACTGTGAAATGTACTTTTCGGATACGAATGTAGATAATATATTTTTTTCTTCATTCCCCGGAAAAATACCGACCCTTACGCCTTTGGAAGAAGTCTTGATAACTTCATTTAAATCTTCCATTTCTTCATTTATTATTGAACATCCGAAATACAAATGAGCATTCACATGCCGCGGAACCAATACAGAAGATGTATGCAGCAAACCGCAAAAATACTTTCATATTCGTGGCCTGATAAGGGAAGAAGTACAAAATATGCCTTGCGAAATGAAGCCAAGATGCACATGCATTTTAAAGTGGGTAAACTTTTTGGCGCAGATGATGGAATGAATAAAAGATCGCAGTCTTGGCTTCATTTCCTTGGCTTCCCGCTCCCGTTCCTGCTTGGATTTCGTATGCATGAAACTTAACTGACCCGCACGCCAGATATATATTTCTTTTCTAAATTTTCATTTCTGTACGCGATATTGCTCAGTGTGAGTTTTCTTCGTCTGAAAAAATTTTCTCCCTTAAATGCACGTCATAAAAAAGATAAATAACTTACATTTGCGGCTTTGTTTGTTTGCGGCGCAGCTGAGTGATGCGTTTGTTTTCGCCTCATATTTTCTTTGAATAATAATGAGTGTGTTATCACTTATGATACGCTGTTGTCTGGAACTTCCGTCAATGGCTTAATTTGAATACGAGATCTGAAGTTTAATTTCAACGTTGATGACAGAGTAAATACTCCGCTGTAGCTATTCTTAATACCTGGATATCTCTTTTCTATCTCTCTCTTCGTCTTCGATAGGTAGTTAGATTGTTGAATATTATTCAACAGTTGTTTCCTTAAATATTTTAATTGGAATCTAAAAAAATATGTTTATTTCATATGCAAATTATAATACTATTTGTAAACAAATCAGAAATTGCTGTTTGCTTGGTGCTAATATAATTTCTAGTATAGTTGCCTGCTTTAGCCAACGTTGCTGACAATAAATATTTAGCTGTAATTATTCTTAAAAGCTGAACACTTTTTTTTATTTCTTCGATATTCAGTCAGTTGTTTCCATAAGTATTTTAATTAAAATCACAACATAAAATGTTCTAAAAAAATATGTTTGCTACATATACAAACTATAATACTATGGGTAAACAATTCAGAAATTGCTGTTTGCTTGGTGCTAGTTTAATTCCTAGTATGATGCCTGCTTTAGCCAACGTTGCTGACAATAAATATTTAGCTGTAATTATTCTTAAAATCTGAACATTTTTTTTTCTTTTACCTCTTCGATATTCCGTCAACTGATGAATATTGCCTAGTGTTTGTTTTTTTAAATATTTTACTTGGGATCACAACATAAAATATTTTTAAATATGTATTATTTTCCTACACAAACTAAAATACTATGATTAAACAATTTAGAAATTGCTGTTTGCATGGTGCTAGCATAATTCTTAATATAGTTGCCTATTTTAGCCAACGTTGCTGACAATATATATTTAGCTGTAATTATTCTTAAAAGCTGAACATTTTTTTTCTTACTTCTTCGATATTGAGTCACCTGATGAATACTGTCTAACGTTTCTTTAAACATCTTACTTGGGATCCCAACATAAAATATTTTTAAATATGTATTTTTTTTACACAAACTATAATACCATGGCTAAACAATTCAGAAATTGCTGTTTGCTTGGTGCTAGTATAATTCGTAGTATAGTTGCCTGTTTTAGCCAACGTTGATGACAATAAATATTTAGCTGTAGTTGTTCTTAAAAGCTGAACATTTTCTTTTACTTCTTTGATATTCAATTAGCTGATAAATATTGTCTAGTGTTTGTTTCTTTAAATATTTTACTTGGGATCCCAACATAGTGCCTATTATACTATGTGAAAACAAATGCTACTTTCAGAAATTGTTGTTTGTTTGTTTGTTGTTAATATAATTTCTAGAATAATTGCTTGTTTTAGTCAAAGTTCAGGACAGAATAAATACTCTCTAATCATTTTTAATAGTTGAACAGTTTATTCTTCAGTGATAATCAGTTGTTCAGTGATAATCCGTTAATTCAGCGTTTGTTTCTTTAAATATTTGACTTTAGATCATAATATAACATATTTTTAAATCTATATTTAAATATGTTGTAGTTCATTAAATACAATAAAAATGCAGACCAATTAATAAGAAATTTAAAATTATATGTCATATGATGATACTTAAGGTTTAAGAATATTTACTAAGATAAATTGATATTTTTCTCTGCGTATATATAGTTGCATTACCTATTGAAAGTAATATCATTCAGATAATTAAACATTTCTGTTACTCTTAGTGGCTAATTAGTTAAAATTTCCTTCTACTTAACAAATTTATAGAAGTTTTTCAACTTTCCATATATAAAATATTTGTATATTCCATAGAATACAGATTTGATATTTCTCTAATTTTAGTTTTTCTGTGGATAACAATATAATATAACTCCATTTTTAAAAAATGTAACATAATTAAAATAATTCTATTTCAATTGCTGTATATTTTTAACGATTTCGTGATTTCATAAGAACTAAAACAGGTCATAAATGTTTCATAATTTCTGTTAAATTTTATTAAGTGTAAAACGTTTTATGAACTAACGAAACAGATACATTTCAGCAACAGATACATGCTGGATTGTACAGTGATCCCTCGTTTTTCGCAGTTAATGGGGACCAGAACTTTCCGCAAAAGCTGAAAAATGTCAAAGTAGGATTTGCACCTAGGAATTTTCGTGTATGCGGGTACACGAATGTTTTAAATATGTAAACAGTATTTATACTTGACACATTTAAAACAAAAGTTACACCAGCATAGTATTTACTTAAACGTTTTAGTGCTAATTAATTAGGTTGATTACAGAACCTTATAGAGTAACAAACATTAATCAATATTGTTTTCTGAGAGAGGTGAAGAGTCTTGTGTTGATGGCGAAGGAGAGGCTCTCACTTGACTTTTAGAAGCTTTAGACTCACTCGAAGACTTATCTGCTGGAGACACTGACATTAGAGCCGGGGGCTTTACCTTTGGATAGAAACATGTTGAGGGGTAGTTGTTGTCTTTGTTTTTTCTCTCATTGGCCGATGTCGCACCGGAAACCAATCACATGCCTTTATAAGAGCCCGTGGCATGTACTGTGAGTCTTTGTTTGACATGCAAAGATCCTCAATATGAAACAACGCTCCTTTTCCCCAATGTGGCTGCCGACATAGTTGTATTTTTTCATTTTTATTTTTTAATGGATATTTTGGAAAAACCCGCGAAGCACTGAAGCCGCAAAACAAGAAGCGCGAAGGGGCGAGGGAACACTGTATCTGTTTTCTAAAGAAATTCTGGTAAAGGATATCTTTAGAAACTATGAGGCTGTTTAAGAGTCTTAGTCATTTATCCCCCTACTAGTTCACTGGAATACAACGAGTGGCTTCATTAAAATATTGGATTCTTTTTATCCCCAATTATCACCAATTCCATTTTTTTTCGTTCATGTTCTCTACATTAATTATTCTACATTTTTTCACTATAACAAATTAAGACGAATTATATCATGTTTTATATAACAGTGGAAACCACTATTAAACGTCTTAAAATTTTGGTTTAATTTAATTGAGTACATAAATGTTTATGGGCTATCGAATACTACTTTCAATCTGCACCAAGGTCCTCCATAGATTGTAAGCATTCAATCCACCTAATAGTCTTAATCATTTATCACTCCAACTAGTTCACTTGGAATACAATGGTCCACTTCATTGAAATACAGCATTCTTTTTACCAATCTTCTCCCATCCATTTCTTTCGTTCAGCTTCCCCTTTTAAGCACCCAGAGAAAGCTTCCTCTAAATAAACATAGGCCGGAGACAAACGCAATAATAGCAGAACGTGAAGTCATTTCTTACAATGCAGCTCTACCGCAAGAAAATCCCCCTTCTCTTTTTTTCCCTGGAAAAACTATCCCTCCCCGAAGTGGACAGCTGTAAACACAGAAGATTTATGGCCTCGAGTAACCGTAGTGGAAAGTTAGAACACTGGAGACAAAGTGACAATTACATTCAAATTTCGAACGCATCCGCTCTCCCCAGGGTGCCGTAGCTTACGCATTCTGGGAGTGTCTGGTGTCTTCGTAAGAAATGACGAAAGAGAGGGATGATGTCGAAAGAGTTGGGTTGGAAGGCCTTTTTTAAGACAACCGTGAAGGACGATTATGGGCTGGAGGAACCATCCCTGCGGTCACGAGTGATCGGAAGATTGTTGGCGATTTGAGAGAGCGTTGATACATTTTACGGAGACGTTTTCAGCCTTTCGGAGGTCGTGCGTGTGGCTTTGTATACGGTTACAACAGGGCCCGATAAAGGCAAAGTTGGGCCCAGGGCCTGGTAATCTTTCGGGCCCTCCCCTCCACTCCTTTCAAGGCAAAAAAAAAATGTAATTTATAAAAGATAATACAAACAAATATTTTTGGAGGAAAGTTTATATTAATTTTTTTAGGTTTACATACTTTAGTAGTACAGTTGAATGCCAAAAATCTGTATATCCTCAAGGATGTAAGCTGTAACACTTGCAATTAAGTTTTTATATATATAATAAAATAAAAAAAAACTAGTTTATAAAAGAGGAAGCTAACGAATATTTTTGGAGGAAAGTTTATATTAATTTTTTTTTTGTTTACATACCTTTGTAGTACAGCTAAATGCCAAAATTCTGTATATCCTCAAGGATGTAAACTGTAACACTTGCAATTAACTTTTTATATAAAAAATAAAATAAAATAAATTAGTTTATAAAAGAGGATACAAACGAAAATTTTTGGAGGAAAGTTTATATTAATTTTTCTTTTGTTTACATACCTTTGTAGTACAGTTGAATGCCAAAATTCTGTATATCCTCAAGGATGTAAACTGTAACACTTGCAATTAAGTTTATATATTAAAAAATAAAATAAAATAAAATAAAAACTAGTTTATAAAAGTGGATACAAACAAAGATTTTTGTAAAGTTCATATTAATTTTTTTTTGTTTACATACCTTTGTAGTACAGCTAAATGCCAAAAATCTGTATATCCTCAAGGATGTAAACTGTAACACTTGCAATTAAGTTTATATATAAAAAATAAAAAAAACTAGTTTATAAAAGAGGATACAAACGAATATTTTTGGAGGAAAGTTTATATTAATTTTTTTATGTTTACATACCTTTGTAGTACAGTTGACTGCCAAAAATCTGTATATCCTCAAGGATGTAAACTGTAACACTTGCAATTGAGTTTTTATATAAAAAAATAAAAATAAATAAAAATAAAAACTAGTTTATAAAAGAGGATACAAACGAATATTTTTGGAGGAAAGTTTATATTAATTTTATTTTTATGTTTACATACCTTTGTAGTACAGTGGAATGCCAAAAATCTGTATATCCTCAAGGATGTAAACTGTAACACTTGCAATTAAGTTATTATATTAAAAAATAAAATAAAATAAACTAGTTTATAAAAGTGGATACAAACAAAGATTTTTGGAGGAAAGTTTATATTAATTTTTTTTTGTTTACATACCTTTGTAGTACAGCTAAATGCCAAAAATCTGTATATCCTCAAGGATGTAAACTGTAACACTTGCAATTAAGTTTATATATAAAAAATAAAATAAAATAAAATAAAAACTAGTTTATAAAAGAGGATGCAAACGAGTATTTTTGGAGGAAAGTTTATATTATTTTTTTTGTTTACATACCTTTGTTGTACAGCTGAATGACAAAAATCTGTGTAATATCAAGGATGTAAACTGTAACACTTGCAATTAAGTTTTTATATAAAAAAATAAAATAAAATAGCATAGGTAAGATTAAAAAATAATAGCTATTCGTAGATTTTAAGACCAAATTAATAAGAGAAAAAGTAATAAAATAATAAAAATCTTAAGCAAATAACAATTGTATCTAAGTAAAAAATGCTAATATTTCTTTATAACTGGCTGAAATGTTTAATTTATTATTAATTTATATTATATAATATATAAGATAAATGCTATATATAAGATAAATAAAAAAAGTGGAGTGTGTTTTAAATAAAATTGTCAACATTTTAACTGTTTTTATTTCATTTCTGAATAAGGTTTCATGAAATATTACTTGAAGAATTAACAAAAAACATTTTCAAATTTTAAATTAAATTGTTTTAAATTTAATAATTAAGTACCAAATTTTAGGGGCCCCAGGGCCTAGGCCCAGTCGGCCCGTGCTTTAATCAGGCCCTGGTTACAGTTATGACTTTGATGAAGTTTTACCATTTCCTTATAATTTGTGTCAAGAAGTATTTCCTGATAGATAAAAAGAGCATAAAAAATGTCTATAAGTATATTTCTTATACAGGGGCGTAATTTGGCAGTTTCAACTGAGGGGGCAAAAGTCAAATAAGAAAATTAAAATATGAATAAAACCTCAAATTGGACGGGCTAAGCAGAAAAATTGAGCCTCTTCTAAAAATTCTGGAGGGGGAATACGACCCCCTTGACCCTCCTAAAATACGTACGTGTTCTTTAAAAATGCTTTTTGTTTCTAACATTGTTCTCACTTCTTTTTACTATTACTAAAATAGATATTATGTTCAAATAGTCATAGGATACAATTATGATTAGTTTCAATTTGTACTCAGACAAATTTGAACTCAATCAAGGGTACAAAATCGACTATTATCATTCTTTGTTGAATGCAGTAAAAATATAGAACAATTATTGTAAAAGAATTTCAAATTATATATTGTTAACAATGCGTTAGCTATAAGAAATTGCTCTCGATAGATAGGATTATTTTGTTTACCATACCTTATAAAGCCAAACAATGGCCGAAAGATTAGGGCGCTGTTCTTCGGCACCACAGTTCATGGGTTAGAATCTTACTGTGGCATGGGTGCGTCGTAACTGTTCGGATTCGAATTTAAGCAGTAGGTCCTGGTCTCATTAGCTCTTGTGTCGCAAAAGTAGCCCGTAGCGCTCAAAACTAACCAAAATATACCTTCTACTGTTCTTGGTATATCCTCGACATTGAAAATGTCGAAGATGTACAAATGAAAATGACAAATGAAATGTACAAATGAAATTGAAAATGTACAAATCGACATTTTCAGTGTCGATTTGTACTTTTGATGAAGCTGTATCAACTTAATAATAGGAAGGTCGTTTGATAAGCAAATTGACTTTTTGATGCTAACGGCTATTCCATTGAAAAGGGTGTGGCACATTGAACTACTTTTTATGCCTTTTTTTTATAAAAAAATATAATGTTTCAAATGCGTTTTTTTTTTTTTTTTTTTTTTTTGTGAAGCAATTATAACAGCTAAGGAAGAATTTTGCCACAAATAAAGAATTTCCATTTATTCCGTACGTTTTTAAAAAATTATAAATATGCTGTTACGGGTGTGACAGTTATAACTGTCACACCCGTAATAGCATATTTATATTTTTTAAACATGTAAAGAAACAGAAAATCTTTATTTTTCTAAAAACCCTTCCTTAGGTGTTATAATTGCTTCACAAAAATATACATTTGAAATATTATATTCTTTATAGAAAAAGTGATAAAAAGTAGTTCAATGTGTCACACCCGTTCCTGTGGAAGGTCCGGTAACGAAAGTTGACGCATCTTTTAATAGCTTTAAAACATTCGAAACATTACCATGCAATAAGGTACCAGATATTACCACGATTTTAAATTTTATAATATCACAAGCGATTTTAATAGCCATGAATGGGAAATTCATGACTTCTATATGTTTATAATAGAGATAGCTGTAATATGGAAATGTAGTTTATACGGTGTTCACATACTAAACTAGATAACATAATAAATGCGTCGAAATAAGGTAATGTTGTCAGAACACATTTCCTGTTTTACTAGAGTGAAAAAATATCTATATGTAGTAAAATATTTTTCATACCATGTTGAGCATTGTTAGATTTTAGATTTTAAACTATCGATGAGAAGCTGAGTTAAGTCTAGAATATGACCAGATGATTTTTTAAGCCATAATTGAAAAAATACTGCAGAAACATGAATTCAGGGGTTTTATTTTATTTGATTATTAAGGTTCTGTAAAGTCATTAGTTGAATATAAGTGCATGCATTTACATCCCCTTCTAATCGGTATAATCCATAACCGTATGAGGATGACATACTGTGAAATTGCGAATTTCATCATGTAACTTAATCAATCTTGCAGCGTCACTGATAATCTATCAGCATACGATCTGTTAGATAAACGGAATTCTGTTTACTATCGTACGCTTTAGTATGAACTATAGACTCCCACAACTACGGGATCTGTGCCTAGATTTCACGAATAGCTAGTTACAGGGGGAATAGGATTATGAAATCACTCATGTCTAGCGAACGCGTTTCCGAATTTCTCGTTGTAAGCGTGCTGAGAGACCTGTTGGCGTACGCACGCCCTAAACATTCATGCACACGCTTTAGGCTTTCCGTTTGCCGTCAGAGCTATATTAATATCTGGTCGTATGAATTACTAACTTCCTTTGCTAATACGTTGTCCCGCTGAGTTATATAACTCATTTGTATGCCTAGTCGATGGATAATCTAATTAGAGGCCGCGTGCATAATCTGGCGTGACAGAACGTAGAGTATTGTTTGAGCGTGTAATTCTACGTGGGAAATGTATACGTGGCTGTTGTACTTATGAGACTTGATGTATTCGAGTGTGAAAACTGATGTAGTCGGGTATAAAAGGGTATATTAGTCGATCCGCTGTAAAGAATACATGTTGTTCCGATACGTCCGGAAATTAATTTTTCTGAAATGGAGTAATATTTATCACTTTATGAATTGTTTTTTTTTTTTACCCCAGCTGTATGTTTAAGTTAGACGGCGCATTTTTAGTTTCCAAAGAAAGTGATTAATGCGAAGCAATTTATAAATTTACGGATGAGAGATGCTTACGCTGGAGAAAATAATAAATTTCTTTTTGAGGAGGATATCTTTAACAATGTTATTATGTTCTAGTTAATTTCTTTTATTTTTTTCTCGAATGATCCTTTGACGAGCCAAACTCGTGAGCAAGAGGCTGCTCTATTTAAGGGGAGGTGTTATGTTTTTAATCTTGAAGAACACTGTTAGCGTGAAAAAAGACTATTTAGCTTAAAGTAGGTCCTCATAATTACGAAAGAGGGACAAAGCTAAACACACTCAGGCTGGGCCTACCATCTCCAGAGGTATAGTTTGAACTTGGAGGACATTCCAAACATGAACAAATTTTACGAACCCCAGTCGTCTTTAATGAACACAACGGTTTTTGACTAGTTCGGGCCTTGAACTTACAACCTTCCGATTATGAATTGATACATTTGTCAACGTAGCAACCACGGCAGTTTTTTTTAACATCTGATATCAAATAACAGAAATACTGAAAAACGAAGTTTATTGAAAACGTAATATTTGGGATTTTGTCTTGCGTAATGTCTAACATCTATAGAATTTAATTATAATTTTTCAAAGCTTAATGTTTGCTTAGAAAATTAATCAGATGTTTGTAACTACTGCTTGACCATAATGTCTAGAGATAGTTTTACATGTCAACGTGTATAAAGAGCTTATTCATACCAACAATAGAAAAAAAAACATTTGACTGTGAAAGATCATATGTTTATGATGAAATTCGTCATAAACGTCTTCGTCATAAAGTGTTAGGACATATAAATTCGTCATAAAGTGTTACGCAAAAAGTAACGTGACATTTTACCTTTCATCATAAATGTAAAGTATTTGTAATCATAATAATAACTGGTCTTGAAACTAGCTTATATGTTATTATGTATGTCTTTTATTTTCTTCATCTAAATATATATATATATATATATATATATATATATATATATATATGTATATATATATATATATATATATACTATCTTGAAGATTTTATTATAACATTAATAGTTATATTAAACATATTTAGGGAGTGGTTAGTGGAGTTGGATAATAGTTATATTAAACATATTTAGTTAGGTTAATTTGAAACACACTTTGAAACTTCTATTTATCACGAATTATTTCTGTGTCTGATAGTAGTATTTTAGTTCTAATTTTGAATGTTTTAAGAATTGTTTAAAACACAAATAATTGTTTGCTCTACGAAAAATTATTCCTGGATGCATCCCAAACAGCTCTTCTTTTTATATAAAATTCTAAGTCGATACTAACTAAAAGCTTGGGATTATCTTAAAGACCATTTTATATGTGTATTATTGATATAGCTTTCAGTCAAAATGTGACGTTAAATTTATAATTATTTACTCAACAAATGTACACCTTAAACACAATGGTATTTTATGGGAGCAAACCATTTCACAGTATAGCAATCAATTCATTCTATTACATCAAGATTCTTATTGCAAGTGTGAAATTTAGAGGGAATTAACTGGTTCTAGCTAACATTCAGTATAGCATAGGGTCGTTCAGCTAACTTACTTGTAAACACTTAAACTCATAGACTGAGGTATCAGTTACATTACGAAAAAATTGATTAATCGTAAGTCAATATTATGGATTAATTGTATTTGAAAGCTACGAAATAATGAAAGTAGTAAGACATTTTAAAATATGTAGAATCATGAGTTTTAGCTGCCATATCTTTAAATAATAGTTACCTTACTACACTCTTAGGGTTTTATAAGAAATGTTTGCTTTTTTACTTGTTGTTAGTAGTGAAGTCCCAAATTATACCTGCCAGCATAATGTTATAACTTTTCCGTATAATTAATAAAACAAGAATACCAGAATATGTGTCTACAATATTCTAGTCTCAATTCATAACAATCTGGGCCCTGGGCATAGATCCACTTGGGGATCCACCTTAACTTATTGGAATGTTTACTTATTGGAATTTTATTGGAATTGAAGTAGGGGCAAAAGGCGAAAGGAAATAATAGTTTGATCCTTAACCCCTTCTAGGCTGAAGTTCCATTTGAAACGTTTGGTATTTTCGGGGCTTTTGAATTTTTCAAGTATATGATGAATTTTTAACTTTAATTTATTTACACTGTTTGTAACCAAGAATTTTTCTTCATAAAGATAGCAAAATAGTCATCCTTAAATGATTCCAAAGTGGTTTTTTTACCTTCTCGTGACAAGAAACATAGTAATGTTGTTTCCACTGCCCAGTTATTAACCCCTTAACGTGCACTCTCGAGTTAACTCGAGCGCGCTAGACTGGCCAAACTGTGAACACTCGATAATTCGAGCGGCGTTGTACTTTATGTTGCTATAATTTTTCACACTAGAATACAATAGAGAATTGAAAATAGCAATGTGAAAGAAAAAAATCGTTTTATTGATATTTATCATTTACATGGGATTGTAAGCTATAACACTTACTTATTCAAGTATAAAAAATATATGTATTTTTTCTAAATTCAACGTTCTAAATTATGTTTTTACATTAAAAAATGATTTTTTTGGCTGACCTTTTTTTTTTAAAAAAAAACTGTGCATTAAGGGGTTAAACCACTTTTACAAACTTTTTTTTGAATAATTCTTTTTATACAGATATTTATCCTAAATTCCTCAAACAGATTTGATAATTATATTACCATAAAATGCTTTTAAACATAAACTTGGGTTTATTGCAAAGAAAACTGGAGATGGACTAAAGGAATATCACATGTAGGACTCCCCACCCCCTCCCTGAAGTACGTAAAGCAAAGAACTGCCTAATAACAAAATATTTTGTATTTTCCTACTGAGAATAGAATATATTAATTTTCATCAGTTAAAAAATGCTTTTCATTTTTGATCGGGAATTTGAAAAAATCCGACAAATAAACGGTTAATTTCTTTCCGTTAAGCAATTTTTTTTCTTTTTTATTTACATCTTAGACTTTTTATAAAAATGATTATTTTAATTTATAGTTTTCTGTTTAGATTAGAGATAAAGCAGTGTACAACTAAGGGAATTTTTTTCTCTTGGAGAGTTTGGAAAATAATTTCTTTTTTTTTTTTAATTCCTTCATGAATATATTGTTCTTATTTTTAGTACAATATAAATATTAAGTAACATAGCAATAATTTAGTACAGTAGAATATTAATGCGGCATACATGGTTTCTAGTGCAGTTTGCTGGTTAAAATTTTTCCTAAAATATTTTGTAGCAAATGTGAAGATTTGGAGCTCCCTATTATAATAGAATTCCTGAGCAAAGTACAGATTTGCGCATGCGAGAAAAAGGTGCCGAGAGTATTGAGATTTATATGTCATATATTTTTTATTTGTGATTCTGGACTACATTTCACAAGGTTAAGTGTCTTTAATAAAGCAGTGCTGAAATGATAATATATTTACTATTCCTCAGCAATCGGAACTTACTAATATATAGATAAGGATAGATAGGTAATATTATCTGTATACCTTATATAGAGGAATAATGCTTATAGCTACCACAAATCAGTTGCACAAACTATAGGTAATTATCTAAAAGCGATTAACTTTTCACATTTGTTTCTTTCGGTTTTTCAAATACTTGTTAAGGTGAATAGATTGTTAAGGCAACTGAAACAGTATAGATTGCACCCCCGCTCTATCGTAATCATTTATTTAAAGGATGGCTAATTTGCATACTATAACACATCTGTCATAGATAACAAGTGAGCGATTCTAATGATAAATCGTGAGGAAATGATACAGCGAACTAATTTGTTAGCACCACGTAGCGTAAAATCAGGTGATTGATCAAAGCAGCTTTTTTCACCTTTGGGTTAGTGTGATCGAATATCTTTTTTGATATTCCACTTTACGTGATCATACACTTTACAGTTTGTTTCACTCTGATAACTTTAATAAAAGTGGAGATAGATGTTTTTATTAAGTTATTGTATTTATGTTAACAGCTGTAGGAAATGATGTTAGTTTTGAAATCCACGGTTGACAAATAGTTTTTGTGAAGACTATAATTTCAAATTCTGATAGATTGTTTTATAAATAAGTTATATAGTGTACTTCAGTTATATAAGTTTCAGATGGCATTTTACTCATTTAAGAAATCAAAACCTGAATTATTTTTGCTGAATATATTTTGTTGAATATCTTAAATCTAAGTTACTGTGGACTTAGTATAACAAACAAAACAAAACAAAAATTCAAGCCCCACTTATGTGTGGATGGGCTGTAATTTTAAATGCCACACAGAGTTATTTATAAAACGAACAATTTAGAGACAACATATTTATTTATAATATGAAGCAAACACAATACTATTTAGTAAAATTTTAAATTGGACGTAATTGTCCAGATTTTAGTTAGTGTAGACAAGCAAAAATCCCATTGATATGCGAGTATTGGAAGACCGTAAAATGTAGATTCAAATCTATCAAAAAATATAAACAGAAAGTATGTTAAATTTTGTGGAATGTCTTTAAGTAAGAAAGCTGGGAGTTAATGGATTTTCTTTTTTAAAGATTACAAAGGAATTAACTTGGTACAACAGTCCAAAGCTTCTCCAAATATGTTCATTCCCTTAAATATGCTTTGTGGAATAATTTTAAGTAAGAAAACTGGGAGCTAATAGATTTTCTTTTTTGAAGCTTCCAAAGGAGTTAACTTGGTACAACAGTCCAAAGCTTCTCAAAATATGTTCATTCCCTTAAATATGCTTTGTGGAATATCTTTAAGTAAGAAAACTGGGCGTTAATGGATTTTCTTTTTTTAAAGCTACCAAATGAGTTAACTTGGTACAACAGTCCAAAGCTTCTCAAAATATGTTCATTCCCTTAAATAAGCTTTGTGGAATATCTTTAAGTAAGAAAACTGGGAGTTAATGGATTTTCTTTTTTAAAGCTACCAAATGAGTTAACTTGGTACAACAGTCCAAAGCTTCTCAAAATATGTTCATTCCCTTAAATGTGGAGATTTAATAAATAATAATAGTAAGAAACGTGGCAAGTGTAGGTAATTTTAAACTCTGTTCCTTTCTTTCTTCTTTTCAGTTCTTCCATGTTCATTCATTAGAGTACAAAAAAGGTGTTGACACATGATTCGAGACATTTTGTTATTGACCTTGTACTTCAAATGCACTCATACCATTTTTTTTTCTTTCTTTCTTTTTAGAAAGGAAAAGAGGGCGGCAAACTTACACTCGTTACCAGACTCTAGAGTTAGAAAAAGAATTCCACTTCAACCGTTATCTTACACGTAGACGTCGAATCGAAATAGCACACGCCCTTTGCCTCACCGAGCGCCAGATCAAGATATGGTTCCAGAACAGGAGGATGAAGTGGAAGAAAGAAAACAAAGCTAAAGAGCCCGGAGCTGGATTCATTATGGGAACAGAACTGGTTCATCACCTGGACAGACCCCCCATGACCTCAGTCTGACCGCATCCTCAGCATTTCATAGAACAGCAGACATAGTATTCATTACCGGTATTCATCGGCAGCCATTGACCAAAGTGGAGGGCAAATTAGGGTACGAAACCAGACATATATTTTGAAAGCATGCCACAAATTTGATTCATTACATGCATTTGTGTACCTTCCCATATGTATGTATATAAAAGTGTATATATGTGTTCATGTACGCACGTATGGGAGTGAGCTAGGTGTATGCTAACAATTGAACAGCATGCACAAAAAATTCTTTGTGTAATTGAAAGTAAGAAGCATTAATTCAAAATTACCATGACATAAAAGTTGTTAGTAAAATTTACTCTTAGTTACTCTAAATTGCTCTCCACGAGGTTTAATGGTGAAATAGACAATTCGACTTCTATTTAATTGGACTCGTAGGAGAACTTGATGGACCACCGATTAAACTGAAACCTGAATACAGTTAGGGAAAAGGTATCAAATGTATAAGTAGACCTTTAGTAGACGAATGCTGATGGGCAGTTATATTAATGAGAAGAAGTGTTATCAGTATTCAGGACATTAAGGAAATCCATGAAATTCTAAATAATCTTATCAGATTTTTCAGTTATGATAAAAGTATATCGTGGTATATTTAAATAAGGTTTTCTGTATATTTTGAGTGAAGTATTAATACGACTTGTCAAAAAAAGTTTAATCTGTACAGAAATTTAAAAAAGTTAAAAAAAAATTCTGGAAAGCATTTTTATTTACATTGTTTAAATGTTTGTATATTTCAATATTTTTTTTATAAGATTAAGCGAAGTATTGCGTAAGATATATTAGTTCTATATATTGATGAAAATGGAAACTACAGTATACCAATTGTCAGAAGTTGGGGAAAATAATTCAATTATATAAACGGTGATTTAATTTTTATAAAGATTCAGCAATAAAGCAGACTGGTTTGCTAATGTTCACCTGGTTGTATAATGTTTGCTCCAGTTCTGTCCAGTTGAGGCATAACCAGATCAATTTTCTAAACATAAAATTCTACGGCAGTACTTTTTTCTTCGAGAGAAATTTGTAGGCTTGAAATCATTGTAGTGTTGAAAGAAATGTGTCATGCAGAAAACAAAAAAAGCCTTACACTCACATTTTTATAAAAGACATTCTGTGCTGCCCGATGATCTCAAAAATTTGAAATTTAAGTAGCAGTTTCACATTTGTATTTCTTACATATACAGTGCCCCGATGACGCTGTTCATTACATAAAAGAGCCAGTACTCAACCTTATATAAATTAAAGAATGAACCGTCTGGGAAGAACCAGTGTCGAGCGAGGTTCTGCTTCATAAATCAAATTCGGATTTGCTCAGTCCAGTGTTCACCAACTAAATGGATTCTACAGACCCCCCTCTGTTCTGCCTCTAATGTGCGCTTTCGATCAGAGGAACAGGGAGACGAAATCTGGAATGAAAAGAGAATATTTCGACTCCGGATCTTCGAACCCCGGAAAAAAAAAAGCGAGGGGAGGGGGCAAAAGAACACTGTGGGTGCGAGTCCAGCTGCGGAACTGGGCCCCTCCCCCCTGAGAATCTTTTCAAGCAAGACCCCTTCGCCCGAATCTCAGAACTGCAAGATATAATGCGGTGAAGACAACTAAGTCATTTTTTCAGTGTTCTTGAGAACTCATGGATTACCGCTATTTCTTTCTTCTTGTGAAATTTTCTTGTACAGAAGTGACTCTGTTTTAGTCCGGATAGCTTCAAACGAGATGTACTTGTAAGTCTTATGTTTTGATCCTCCATCTCCCCGATTTTGTGTCTTTGAATTGTGATTTTTCAGGAAACTGTACGTTCTTAAATCAAGTGTTGTTGTCGAATGCTGTTGTGACTGTGAATTCCTCGTGCCATTCACTTCTTTGCCACCAGGGGTGTTGATGATTGCCTTGGTACGTCACAATTCAAAATAAACCCAACTCAGCCCTTTCTTTTCCTGAATCTTTAATTACGGAATTCAATTCTGCTTCAGACACTTTTGATGTTCATCCGAATTTAAAACTAAACAGCTAAATATTTAACAGTGATGAATAATATATTTAAAAAATTTATTAATATGTTTCAGTTTCTATCTAATTGAAATTTAACAAAATAAGTAATTTTGACTTTACAATTTTATACCTTTAATCCTTAATGATATCTAAATGATATATCATTTAATCTTTACTTATTTTACTAAAAAGATTTTAAAAATATAGAAAAATTTGGCTGTTTTAATTAAAAATAGAAAGGAAAAAATGGATTAAGAAACATTTTTAAAAGGCTTAAGTGAAGAATATATTTATTAGAACTATTTAGTAAGTACTAAGTTCGCTTAATTAAGTACTACTTTGTTGAATTCTGAGATATTCAGTTTTGGACATAAGTAGACACTAATCGATATTATAAGGTGTTACTTTTGTAAGACAAAAAAAGATCCATATATTATACTCATAAAGGTAAATTATTAACTATTCAGTAAACACTTAGTTCGTTGAATTCTGAATTATTCAGTTTTGGACTTAAATAGTCACTAATCGATCTTATCAAGTTGTTACTTTTGTAGGAAAAAAAATCCATAGTATGCTCATAAAGGTAAATTATTAATTATTCAGTAAATACTTATTTCGGTGAATTCTAAAATATTCAGTTTTCGACTTAAGTAATTACTAATCTTATCTCAAGGTATTACTTTTGTAAGACAAAAAAGACCGATATTATGTGTTATACTCATAAAGGTAAATAATACTGTATCAATATCAAGCAGTTTCTAAGTTCTTTTGTGGATATAGTTATTAAAATTCTGAACATTTTCAGATAGGTTTTCTATTTAGGATGTTAATGGTGTCTTATTATTTTCTTCAATCTTTTATTTTAAGAGGACTAGTATCTTCAAGTGTTAAAGTCTTCATTAGAACAGCTTCTTTTCTATTTATCAAAAAATAAAAAGTTCTGCTCCTAATAGAATAAAATTTTTTGCTATGAATAATGCTTTAGCTTTAAAAATATCATTTAGTTTTGTTATTTCAAATAGTATGTTTTTAAAAGCAATGAAAGATTTCAATGCAAGCAAAAACAATGTAATGCATACTAAATTATAAAAGTGAAATTCATTTACCAGCAAGATGAGTTTTGAAATATATATGCTGAAAACTAAATTTTTATATCAAACTGAAGTAAACTATCAGTTTTATACTGTAAGACGAAAGTTTAAAGGTGTTTGACATTTCAAAAATAAAAAGAAACTAAAAACTGTGAAGAAAATAAAAACTTTAAAAAGCCATGCTTTAAAATAAAGCTTTGTTTTTATTAATATAATTAAGGTTCACAGGATAACAAGATAGTTAGCTATTTGATATAAAAATTTAATTTTTAATTTATAAGAAGTTATTTTGTGGATAAGTTTACCTATTTTTTTTTTAAACTTGGTGCTCTTATGCTCTTTAAAATTGTGTTGCTTTATATAACGAAACTAAATAGGATTTTTATAGTTAGATTAAAGTTGCTTATTAATAGCCTATGAAGGATTTTATTCTAAACAGAGCAGAACATTTTATTTTATACTTAAAAATAGGTTGATAGGATGAAGCCTTTTAAAATCGAAAGGTACTATGTCTCCTTACTCTATTTGTGGCGTTAAGGACCACGTTAAAAATGAGTTAATAGTGCCATATAAGTACTACCTCATTTGTTTGTTCATTTCTAAAAACAATTATAGTCATAAATTGTCTAAAATTAAGTTAACGAGTACTACCTCATTTAATAAATTGTTTTATAAATTAATATTCACTTATCTAGTGTTCCTTGTAATCATTGATGAGAAATATTTTCCCAATTTTATGCTTTCAATTTTTTTATGCCAGAAAAATATTTTATTTCTGCTTTTAAAACATTTAGTGATGTTTTTACGTTTTTATTGTTTTTACAAGTATTTGTTGAATGTGATGTTTTACTTACAGTATTGTGTTTATATGTTTGTTCTGATTGAGTCCTTTTAAACAGATTTGATTTATATTGTTTATATTGATTATACGGTATACTGTTAGGTACAAAATTACGATAAAAATGTTTTTAGAAGGGTGTTTTTAATTATGTAGTTATTTATTATCAATCACATTACGACAGCATTCGACTTGGTGTAGTTATTGGAAACACTATTTTGCATTATATTGTAAGTATTGACATTGTACGAAGTTCAGGAAAATGTACATATGATAAACAAGACAGTAAAAAGAATTATGAGTTTGAAAACGTTGTTTTTATTTCTTTCATTTGAGTTTTTTTATTTTGTTTTGCTTTGTAAACGTCAAAATAATCCTTTAAAGTACATAAAGGCAGAATATTTTAAAACTCCACGATCAATAATTCAAGTGATCTGAAGAAATTATATAAATGGTGACGATTACATGTTTGGACAAAAATGTTATAAATAGATAATTGATAATATTTATAATATGAGTAAGAATATTTTGATCAAGTTTTTTGTTTTGCTTTGTAAACGTCAAAATAATCCTTTAAAGTACATAAAGGCAGAATATTTTAAAACTCCACGATCAATAATTCAAGTGATCTGAAGAAATTATATAAAAAGGGGACTAATACAAGTTTGAACACAAGTTATAAATAGGTAATTTATAATATTTATAATATGAGTAAGAATATTTTGATCAAGTTTTTGGGTGATGATATTTATTCTGATGTTTGGAAATAAATTTGGAAGGAAATATTCCAATTTAAATCTTTTTAAACTATGTACCAGTAGTCATCTCAAATTCTTTAAAACACTAAGCTTGGTAGTATTGTCAGTAACGGAACAGTTGCCAACAATACAGTTAATGAACTGCAAAAATTATTATCTTTTAAGCTGAATATCCTCAAAACAGTTTTGTGATAATAAATCTCTTCAATTATTTCAAACCTGACGCATATATGTAAAGACAAGTTATAGGTAGGTGATTGATAATATTTATAATATGTGTAAGAATATTTTGATTAAATTTTTGGGTGATGATATTTATTCTGCTGTTTGGAAATAAATTTGAAAGGAAATATCGCAATTTAAAAATTTTTTTGACTATATACCAGTAGTCAATAAACTAAGGCACTAAGCTTGGTAGTAGTGTCAGTAACATAACAGTTGCCAACAATACAGTTAAAGAATTGCAAAAATTATTATCTTTGAAGCTGAATATCTTTAAGACAGTTTCGTAGTAATAAATCTTTTCAAGTATTTCGAACTTGACAGATATATATATATATATATATATATATAATATATATATATATATATATATATATATATATAATCTTAGTAATATAGGATTAATATTTTAATCAAGTTTCTGGGTAATGATTTTTTTCTGTTGCCTGCAGACAAATTTGAAAGGAAATAAAACAATTTAAAACTACTTTAACTAAATAATAATTATCCTTAAATGTTTTACTATGAAAATCTTAGTAGTATTGAGGGTAATAGAACAGTTACCAATAATACAACTATTGATTAGTAAAAAATTATTGTCTTAAATTGAATATTTTAAAACTCCACGATCAATAATTCAATTGATCTGAAGAAATTATATAAAATAGGTGACAATTACATGTTTGAACAAGTTATAAATAGGTAATTGATAATATATGTAATATCAGTAAGAATATTTTGATCAAGTTTTTGGGTGATGATCTTTATTCTGATGTTTGGAAACAAATTTGGAAGGAAATATCGCAATTTAATTTTTTTTAACTATATACCAGCAGTCAACAAATTATTTAAGACATTAAGCTTGGTAGTATTGTCAGTAACAGAACAATTACCAATTAATGAATTTAAAAAATTATCTTTTAAGCTGAATATCAAGACAGTTTTGTGGTAATAAATCTTTTCAAGTATTTCGAACCTGACAGTTATATATATATATATATATATATATATATATATATATAATATATATATATATATATATAATATATATATATATATATTATATATATATATATATATATATATATTATATATATATATATATTGCTGTTGCTTGCAGACAAATTTAGAAGAAAATAAGACAATTGAATAACATTGAAGACAATAATATTACATATTAAATATTCATGTAATATTTAATATGTAATATTATTTAATAATTATTTATTCATCTAATTATTTAATTATTTATTCATGTAATATTTAACTAAATAGTAATTATCCTTAAATGCTTTACGATGAAAAGCTTAGTAGTATTGCCGGTAACAGAACAGTTACCAACAATACAACTATTGATTAGTAAAAATTATTGCCTTAAATTGAATATTTTCAAGACAGTTTTATGGTTATAATCTTTTCTAGTATTTTTAATCTGACAGTTATGCATATATATGTGTGTAATGAGGACCTGAAACCCAAAACATATTTTCCTTAAAAATTCTAAGAGAATTGTGAATGACTAAAAATGGGGACCATTCTATCTAACTTAATATAAACTTTCTGCCCGAGTTTAAAGGCTCTCAAAACGCTATTGTGTTTCCTCAAATTTCACAAATTTCAGAGATTAATCATTTTTTGCATTTGATTCAATGCTCCATAAATAAGTAAGATTTAATTCAAGAGTCTCATTCTTATTTTATTAAGGTTTATGATTTCTCTAATTTAAATAAATTATTATCAATATACGGTTTACACAATTATTGGATTGATGTAAATCAAGATACATTTTTATGTGTCATTGTGGACATTCAAACTGTTAACTAAAGAATTTCTACGAAATATTTGCCCCTGATTTTAGCTTTGAACTGAATTTATTATGAGTTCGAAAAATTTACGACCAAATATTTCTAAAAAGAATTTTATCAAAGGGTATTCAGCACAGCATTCTGAATTTAAGATATGAAGTCAGAAACTGAATTCTTGTCAAACGCACTCAGAGAATGATTTATAGTGGACTCTAAGCTTAAGTCCTGTTTTGGTGCCAAGTAAAACTATAATCTTAGAAATAAATAGTTTTAGATAAATATTTGATGAAAATATAGTTTTTACACAAAGATTTCATGTTCATTTTAGGACATAACAGGAATCTGATTTTCTGTATCGGAATGTATAAAGTATCTATCTTGCAATTTTATTATTAACATTAACTTTTGTTTTAGTAAGAGAAATTCACCCCGTAATTTTTCCTTAAACTTGAGCCATAATATTTGAAGATCTTAAATATTAAATAGCTATTTTTTATTTAAGGATTAAATAAAAAATTATTAAATTTTTTTAGTTAATTCCAAAGTTTTATTTATATTTTTTTATTTTCTATAATTATACTTATACATAAATAATAATAACACACGGAGTTAGATTATTACATTATCCCTTTTTTAATATATTTTTAGACTTCAGTACATTAAGATGTAGTACATAAAGTTAGAATTACATAAAATGTATATAGTTTATAAAAAATATTTCTGATAAAATTCTATTAAAATCAGCAAAATTTTCAGCATTTTGTAAATTAAAAAGGATTATTTAAAAAGGAAATTTGTGCTTTCTTTGTTTATATGGTATAAACAATTTCTGGAACAAATTCTAAGAAAATCAGCAAAATTTTCTTTATGTTCAACATTTTGTAACTTAAAAGTTATTTATTTAAAAATGAAATTTTTGCTTTGTTTATATGGTATAAACAATTTTTCTAGATTTCAATGAACTAAAAAGTTTTAATTTTTTTAATGGTTTCTAATTTTTTTTAAAGAAATCTGAGTTTTAGCATTGCGTACAACATTTTTCGTTTATTTTTCTGTTATATGTTTATTATATGAAGACCATATTATATTTCTTTCATAGTTCTTCATAAAAAACTCACATTATATTGCTTTGGTTTCAATTAAAAAATATTGAAACTTTGACACCGTTTTGTTAAATCTCAAGTTTTTGATGTCCCATAATCAAGCGAAAAGAATAATTTAATGTTCAATAAAATAGCCTCTTTATAGATAAATAACATAAGATTGGTAATGATGAACAATTACATATACATAATTGAAGATGGATGAATAATTTTGAGATAAATTAACTCTGAAAATAACGTTGATTTTGTCACCATTTACAGCAGGTTCTAGATTGCATTTGTCAGTAGGTTCTAGATAACTAGTTGGTGAGTTAAAACATATTTTTAACTTATGATTATATTATGATGATAATTATGATGGCATTATGAACTATTTTGTGATAAGAAATTACTAAAAGAAAACTGCTATTGTTATTTATTTCTACATATTAAAATAGTAACTAACGTACTAGATTATTACAACACTAATTACAATGGATCACAGTAGCACATTAAGGATATGTCAGTGGACATTTTATCAAAAAAAAATTTTACACAACTGTAATTTTTTTATTATCAAATTACATTTTGACTGCTACTAAAATGTATTAAATTATTTTTATTTGTGTGGCAACAATGAGAAATGCCTTCTTTTCAATGCCTTTCAAGCAAACATAACTGAGTTACAACGTTTCGTGCATGTATAATTTATTTCCTGTGGTATTTGCATCCCTGTGGCATTTTTTACGAGAATTCATGAATAATATATTATAAAAGATAAGCCGTTAAAATACGCTGTCCTTAAAAAAGAACCCTGCCTTCCGTTTTTATGGGATTTATTCTTAAAAATTAATGAAAGGTAGGATAATGTCCTAATGTGTTCTCCAAACTTTATTTTCACACCTATGTATAATGTATAACCAACAAAAGAACTGGTGTTTCTTTTTAAGGGCACATAGTACTTTTCAAGCTGAAAAAGTTTCATTGAAACAATAAATTTTTGATTCAGTTTAAAATAAAATATTTTGTTCTGTTCAGAATAAATATTTTCTGAATCATTTATAAAGGTCTAACTTTATAAAAAAATATTTGGTTTTTTTATATGAAGCAATACATTAAAAACATAAAATTAATATCAACCTACCCATATAATAAATTTTGAAATTTATTTATTCAAAATTATTTTTTATATCAAATAGAAGCTAATTATCTTTTATATATTGTGGACTTCAATTATATCAATGACAGGAATATATTTGATTTTATAGAATGCTAAAGTGTAATTTTTCTTTTTATGTTTTTAATTGTGTTATATACATGCAAAGTTTTGGTTTACAGCATAAAGCACATGTTTTATCTCAATTTAATTAAAATAATTATTTTTATATACATGTTTAAAAATTTATATTTGGGGTAAATGAATGTAATTTTTTTAATATACCTTTATGTTATAAAAAATATTGCATGAAATTACAAAACTAAATGATATTTTTAAGACTGGAACTTCTGGAACCTAGCTACTTGCTGTTGCAAAGAATGTCGATTGGTATGTGTGTGTGTATATGTATGTATATATATATATATATATATATATATATATATATATATATATATATATATATATATATATATATATATATATATATATATATATATATATAGATAGATAGATAGATAGAGAGAGAGAGAGATAAATACATACACATATACATACATATACAGATATATACACACAGAAAAGTCGTATGAATTTATTTTTCATATTCTAGTGAGACATCCGGACTATTAAAAGCTCAGTCATGTATTAATATATTATTTATTAGAGAATATGTTTGCTTTATATTTATTAGTAATGTGTTATTGTGTACACACACACACACACACACACACATATATATATATATATATATATATATATATATATATATATATATATATATATATATATATATATATATATATATATATATATATATATATATATATATATATATATATATATATATATATATATATATATATGATTGTGTGTGTATGTATACATATCGAGTATATGTTGTGTATAATATAGTGATATACATACATATACACGACTGGATTTTCTAAAACAATGTGCATACTTATTGAATTTAGGTCCGAATGGTTCTATTTGACATTCTAGTGTTAAAGATAGAATGTTATTAAAGAACACGTCAAAAATCTTTCAGCAAGTAATAGAATATATATATATATATATATATATATATATATATATATATATATATATATATATATATATATATGATTGTGTGTGTGTATGTATACATATCGAGTATATGTGTGTGCATAATCCAGCGATATTCACACGCATACACGACTGGATTTTCTAATACAACGTGCATGGTTATTGACTTTAGGTCCGAATGATTCTATTTGACATTCTAGTGTTAAAGATAGAATGTTATTAAAGAACATGTCAAAAATCTTTCAGCAAGTAATAGAACATTTTATTTTATTATGAATCAAAAACATTCTGTTAGAATGATGTTTTTTAATCTTGGAAAGTATTATATGCCCTTAGTATAACATAAAATGAAAGAAAGATATGTGCATGTTTAGCTGAGATGAAAATATCTCCTAAGTACATATTTATAATCTAGAGTTATATATTTAATTTAGAAGGCTAAAATTGAAACTTAGATGAATATTTTAAACTTGTTCATTGTTTCTGTAGTACACTATGCTAAATGAAAATAGGATAGTAATTTTTTAGACAAAAAATTCGATAATTCCAATCATTATGGGAGCGGTTTGTTCAACCAGAGATACATTAAATGCACGCTAAAAACATATCTACTGTCACCACTTGAAATACAGCAAAATGACAGAATTGATTAGTTTGCGGTGTTTCGCTTCATATGTATTTCAATCGATTGCAACTGATGATAGTTTCACAAGGATGAAATAGCGTCCAATAACGAAATGTCACTAATACTCCAGTTCGGCCATTTTCTTGCCGTTTTTGATTCATGAACTTCGTCTAAAGTATTTTCTTTGGACGTAAATGCTCTAAAAATAATGCTTCATTTCATTGAGAGTACATTTTTAAATGATACTCAGAAATCGTCCAAGAAGTTTTCGTTTCGAAGTTTTGCTTTCATATATTTGGGTGAATTGCCCCTGCATATCAAGCAATAACAAAATGAAGATCGAATAAATATGAATATAAAAATATATATTGATTAAAACTTGGAAGTATAGTTATGTAAATCAAAATGCTATCAAAAATTAATTTCTACTCTCGGATTTAGTGAAAAAGTTCCTGCATATAAAACAGTAATAAAATAAAGTTGAAATAAAACTATGTAAGGTATTATAAAAAAGTATATTGATTAAAATCTGAAAATTTGGTAACGTAAATCAAAACGCTATCAAAAATAAATTACAACTCTCGTGGGATTTAGTGAAATGTTCCTGCATATAAAACAGTTACAAAATAAAGTTGAAATAAAATTATATAAGGTATTATAAAAAAGTATATTGATTAAAATCTGAAAATTTAGTAATGTAAATCAAAATGCTATCAAAAATAAATTACAACTCTCGGGATTTAGTGAAAAAGTTCCTGCATATAAAACAGTAATAAAATAAAGTTGAAATAAAACTATGTAAGGTATTATAAAAAAGTATATTGATTAAAATCTGAAAATTTGGTAACGTAAATCAAAACGCTATCAAAAATAAATTACAACTCTCGTGGGATTTAGTGAAATGTTCCTGCATATAAAACAGTTACAAAATAAAGTTGAAATAAAATTATATAAGGTATTATAAAAAATTATAATGATTAAAATCTGAAAATTTAGTAATGTAAATCAAATTGCTATCAAAAATAAATTTCTGCTATCGTGTGATTTGCTGAAATGTTCCTAACAAAATAAAGTTGAAATAAAACTATATAAGGTATTATAAAAAAGTATATTGATTAAAATCTGGAAATTTGGTAATGTAAATCAAAATGCTATCAAAAATAAATTTCTACTCTCGTGGGATTTAGTGAAATGTTCATGCATATAAAACAGTAATGAAATAAAGTTGAAATAAAACTATATAAGTATTATAAAAAAGTATATTGATTAAAATCTGAAAATGTAGTAATGTAAATCAAAATGCTATCAAATTTCTGCTTCCATGTGTTTAAGTGAAATCCTGCATATAAAGAATTTACAAAATAATGATGAAATAAATCTATGTAAGGTATTATAAAAAAGTATATTGATTAAAATCTGGAAGTTAAGTAATGTAGGTTTTCGTTTAGAATGTTTGCCCTCATATATTTGGGTGAATTGTACCTGCATATCAAGCAAAAACAAAATGAAGATCGAAAAAAATTATATCAGTCATTATTATAAAAAGGTATATTGATTAAAACCTGGAAGTTTAGTTATGTAAATCAAAATGACATAAAAAATAAATTTCTGCTCTCGTGTTCCTGCATATAAAACAGTTACAAAATAAAGTTGATATAAAACTATATAAGGTATTATAAAAAAGTATATTGATTAAAATCTGAAAATTTAGTAATGTAAATCAAAACGCTATCAAATTTCTACTCCTATGTATTTCAGTGAAATCCTGCATATAAACCATTTACAAAATAATGATGAAATAAATCTATGTAAGTTATTATATAGAAAATTATATTGATTAAAATCTGGAAATTAAGTAATGTAAATCAAACTATTATCCAAATCAAATTTCTGCTCTCGCGTGTTTGAGGGAAATGCTACTGCATATAAAACGGCTACAAGATAAAGAGTAAATAAAACTATATCAAGTATTGTAAAAAAGGCATATTAAATTCTGGAAGTGCGGTAATGTAAATCATAATACTATTCAAATAAAATTTTTTCTATCGTGCGTTTAAGCTAAATGCTCCTTCATATACATTAGTTACAGAGTAAAGAGGAAAATAAAATTATATTAGTTATTTGTATACTGTAACAAACTATATCAGTTATTATTATAGAATAGATATTGATTAAAATTGGAAGTTTAAAAGCATAAATCAAAATGCTATACAAGTCAATTTTCTGCTCTCGTGTGTTTGAGTGGAATGTGCCTGCATATAAAACAGTTGCAAAATAAAGATGAAACAAAACTATATCAAGTGTTATAAAAAATTATATTGACTAAAATAGGGAAATTTAGTAATGTAAATAAAAATACAATCAAAATCAAATTTCTGCTCTCGTGTTTTTGAGGGGAATGTCCCTGCATATAAAGCTGTTACAAAATAAAGAGGAAATAAAACTATATCAGTTATTATTATAAAATAAATATTCATTAAAATTTGGGAATTTAGTAACACAAATCAAAATGCTATCAAAATCAAATTTCTGTTCTCATGTATTTAGGTGAAATGCTTCTGCCTGTAAAACAGTACAAATTTAAGATGTAAACAAAATAATATTAGTTATAACAAATAAAAAAATACATTAAAATATGGAAGTAAGATGTTGAATCTACGCACTGATTATCTCACTAAGGCAAATGATTTTTAATCCATTGAAACTCTGATTAAAAAGTAAAAATGTAAACAAATCTAAATCAATTGTTAATGTAAAAAAGGGATATTGATCGAAATACGAACTTATGGTTTAATAAATCAATTTTTTTAAAACCTGGATTTAAATTTTAGGGTTTGGTTTGGAGTACTACGGTCTACTTTTTGCAACACGAGGGCTAATGAGACCGGGACCTACAGCTTAAAGCCGATTCCATACGGCTACGAACATCCATGCCACTGTGGGATTCGAACCCACGAACTCCGGTACCGAAGGCCAGCACCCTAACCAATCGGTCATCGTTCGGGTTAAATTTCAGGGAAAATTATATTTTAGGTTCATATTAAAATGCATTTTTACTCATTACAAAGAAAAAAAAAGGAAGTTCTTAATACTGAAATCATATTTTTTTCATCTTCGGTGAGAAAACTGCTTTACACCTCATAGTTAATATTTTACCGTTCTTTTAATTTTATTATAAAAAATGATCTGAGATATTTTTAGGCAAGTAAAAGATGTTACACTTTCCCATATAATAAAGAAAATTAGAAAACACTTTTAAATATCTCACTTGTTTCGCTGCATCTGCTCTGAAAGCTTTCCAGGCTCGTTTACAAAGCTAAGTGAGAATCATTTCAATCTGAGCATTGATTATCTTACTATGGCAAAAGATGTTTTATTCTCTGAGACATCTAAATGGGCTGTTTTCACCCTTTGTCTGACAAACTGTCTGCTAAATAATTGCTTCAGCTCTGGAACTGCACTTGAAGATATGAGAAGTCTGCTGGTGCTGTTAGAGGCACCTTAAGAATTGCATTTACAACTTTTCTGAAGCCTTCTCTCCTATACTGCAGATTGTATAAGTTGATTAGCATTAATTTGTAATAAAAATATCTCTAAATTTTTTATTATGCGCTTGAAACGGTTAGTAATGGAAAAAGCTAATGTTTTATTTAGGATTTATTAAATTTAGTGATAAGTGTTTAGATAATTATTTAAATATTTTTATAACATGCGAAGAATGCATGCTGATTTATTTCTTACCACTGATAATAAATATTTTGTTGCATTTGCATGAGAAGCCTTCTACGCTCGAATACAAAGTTAAAGTGAGAATCATTTTAACGTTAGCACAGATTATCTGACAGTGATAAACGACATTCTTAAGTCTTAAAATACTTTCATAACGCGCGAATAATTCATCACTGATAATTGATATTTTGTTGCATTTGCTTGAGAAGCTTTCTAGGCTCGTACATAAAATTAAAGTGAGAATCATTTTAATATTAGCACAGATTATCTGACTATGATAAACGGCATTCTTAAGTATTAAAATATTTTTATAACGCTTGAAGAATGCATCTTGATTTATTTCTTACCACTGACAATAAATATTTTGTTGCATTTGCTTGAGAAGCTTTTTAGGCTCATATGCAAAGTTAAAGTGAGAATCATTTTAATATTAGCACAGATATTAAAATGACTATGATTGACTATGATAAACGACATTTTTAATTATTAAAATATTTTTATAACGCAGGAAGAATGCATCTTGATTTATGTCTTACCACTGATAATAAATATTTTGTTGCATTTGCTTGAGAAGCTTTTTAGTCTCGTATGCAAAGTTAAAGTGAGAATTATTTTATTATTAACACAGATTATCTGACTATGATAAACGACATTTTTAATTATTAAAATATTTTTATACCGTGTGAAGAATGCATGCTGATTTATTTCTTACCACTGATAATAAATATTTTGTTGCATTTGCTTGAGAAGCTTTCTAGACTCATATACAAAGTTAAAATGAGAATAATTTTAATATTAGCACAGATTATCTGACTATGATAAATTACATTTTTAATTATTAAAATATTTTTATAACATGTGAAGAAGGGATGCTGATTTATTTCTTACCACTGATAATAAATATTTTGTTGCATTTGCTTGAGAAGCTTTCCAATCTCGTTTAAAAAGTGAAAGTGAGAATCAATTAAATTTTAGAACTGATTATCTTACTAAGATAAACGACATCTATTGAGACTTTAGATTAGAAAATAAAGATGAAAATAAAACTATATCAGTTATTATTGTAAAAAAGCGATATTGATTAAAAATGACAGTTTGGTATTATAAATCAAAATACTTTTTTCATCGAAATTTAAAATATATATAAAAAAACAAATTTTAGGTTCACATTAAACATTTTTTTTTAGTTCAAATATAACTAAAATAAGAACGAGCTTAAAATATAATAAAATCCTAGCTTTCAATTTTCACTGGGAAAGCGATACAGGTGCAAATTTTAAGAATCCATTTATAAAACTTGTATTACTAAAACAAATATAACTAAAACAAATATAACTAAAATAAATATAACTAAAATAAGAACGAGCTTAAAATATAATAAAATCCTAGCTTTCCATTTTCGCTGTAAAAGCGATACAGGTGCAGATTTTAAGAATACATTTATAAATCTTGTTATTGGGTAAAAAATGTATGAAATTGCACGAGAATAAAATTATTAAAATTTTAATAAATATCAATAACTAAATCAATTAGGTTTTGTAAAAGCAAATTCTTTGAAAATTCCGGTCTCTAATATATGCAATTTATTTTCACTTTTGAAAGTTTGAAAACAAAGAATTCATTTTTATATTTTAAGTAAACTATGAATTACATAATAAACACTTCTAAGAGTCATTATTTATTTTAAATTACTCTCTCCAAATCTTCTGAATTAATCATTATATATTTAATTATATTTTTCTTTCATTTCTCATTAAATACAAGGAACTAGAGATATAAAAGCTGTTAATCGCCCTGTTTTCTGCTTCTCAAGCAACTAAATCTAAACTTCGATTAGAAAGGTTAATCGTTATCGCTCTATGACGCCATTTTCTTCAGGACTCCAGGAGGTTCAACCCTCCATTCATTTTGTATCGCTAAATCGTATTTCAAAGTGCCTTTCAATTTATGGGGGGCCGTAATTAACGAGCCCCCTAAGTGACCGATTCTTTCACGTTACAGAGAGGCGAGCAGTTAAAGAAAATATATATATATATCTATATGTATAAGAAACTTCGATATCTTGATACTGCTTAAGCTTGCCTATAAATAACGTCGCTATTTATTTTTAGCGACGTTAATTTCCCCCAGAACTTCCAAATGGCGTCTTGTTATCTACCAAACTTTCAATCCTGATTAAAAAAAGGGGGCGGTTGGAATAATAAAAAAAAAGGCCTGGTTATCAACAACACATACCAGCATGCATCAATCCCTACATTTTTTCCCCTTTTATCCTCTATTTCTTAGCATTTTTTGGGGGCGTTTGGCAGGAAGGAATTTTCCAGATATTTTAAGCGTTCGATCAGCGATTGTGAAAAATAGTGGGTTTAGCGGACTTATTAGTCAGAAGGATGGTGGAGGGATACACAGGTCTTAGCGGTTGACGTTGAAAAACGGCGCCAGCTCCGGGGCCTGGGCTCTAGACCTAGGAGTCATACGTCACTGGAGCCGTTGGTTCGCCGGAGGATTTAAAATGTAAAGCCATAAAACCTGCGGCGTCTAAATCTCGGGGATGCCTTCATCGATCCTTTTACTGTTAATGGCTCAATAATACCACAGGACTTTTCGCAGTGGCGCCCCTTAGCATGGATTACTCGGAGTAATCCTTTTTACAACAAGCACATAAAGGATAAATGAGAGAAAATGTTTGAAAATTTTTTTTTCAACTTCGTCCGAGCAGGAATTCTTTTGTTTTTAAGTTGTATGCTTTAGTTTGAATTTGTATTGGTTAATTTTAGTAGGCTTAATTTTGGGCTATGCAAATTCGAGGAGCTGCGCATTAATATTTCGGATGGATTTTTATTATTATTATTATTTATTTATTTTTGTAAAAGTCTTTTCGAATATTTTTTTATCCGACTCGAGCAATGCTGATTTTAGAGAAAAGTTATCGTTTAATTTATGCAATCTGTAATTTTACAATATCAATTGATGCTATGAAGAATCTAAATTCTGGTGAGAAGAAATAACCAGCGAATGCATGGCTTTTATAATAAAGTTTTTCAACTTAAAGAAAAACATAAATTTAAACTAAAAGCTCCAAAAATTTTTTTCTCCTTATTGTCAATATTAATGTTGATAATGATATAAATATAATTTATATCATAAGTATGAATGCTTCCCCTTATTGTAAAATCTTTAATACTTTTTTGACAGTTTTCCAATTTTATTGCATTTTAAAGTTAATAGAAAATATATATTTGTTAATAATTAGTACTTTTCAAGTAGTTCTTTATTCCTTTCGAATACCTAGAAATATAAACCTGTTAATAATAAATAATTTATTAGACTTTTAGAGACCCTGTTGTAATATCTAAAAAAGGAAATTTATATATTTTTTTCTCCTGTATGTGTACATTTCAAAATGTCATTAAAAAATTTTTTAGAGAATGATATTTATCTTTGAGTCATTGTTAACATTTTAAGTGAAATTTTTTTCAGGATTTTAAATTTCAGTAATAAAAAAGTGTTTTGAGTGTTTATGTAAAGTAAATAAAAAATGTCTTCAAAGCATTCTTATAGTAGATTATTATAAAAACATTCTTAAAAGTAATGAAAAATAATAAAATGTTTTTTAAATGATTTTTTTAAGTTTATTCTATTCCATGCATTATAAAATAATGGAAAATATTTTAGGTGAATTTGAAAATTTAGGCGCCTTAGAATTATTTAATTAACGATTCTCGGACAAAAATTAATAGAAATGAGACCTTTAGCAATAAAAAAAAATATTTAAAAAGACTTATTTTTAATTGGTATTGTTAGCTTTTATGTGTATTGAAATATACAGTTTTCATCAAAATACCTATAATCATAAATTAAAAATTATTAATGATCATTAATGCTCATTAATTAAAAAAAATAATTCTGTACTGATCTTTTAAAAATTTTCTGTGCGAAACGTAAGTTTTGGGTACAAAATATAAATATTTTACACTTCTAATACAATTTTTTTCACAAATGTAATTGATGATATTGTATCTTTAAAATGCATTACTTAACATCCAGAGGAAAATTATTTATTTCTATGTAAAACTGTGTCAATGTTTTAAAATGAAAACAGCCTTAAATTTTATATTATATTTGTAAAATTTAAAAATATACTGACAATAATTAAATTTACTTGATGTATATGTCGTATTATATATGTACTTAGATAAGTTATCGCAATTTTATGAAGTTATTGGAAATAATTTTAAGCTATCCTGTGCACAAACTTAAGAATTGAAATAATAAGAAAAATATTTTAAAGTCGAAATTATGTATGAACATGAAATATGTAAATTGTTTGATTCGTATAACTTTCTTCCCATTTGAGGTATAGCAAAAGTAACAGTGTAAAAAAATGGAGAGGTGTTCGCAGTTCAGTGCATAATAAAATTTTAAATATCGAAAATGTCGAAGCTTTAATATACCTGAGACCTCTCAAGGTTAAACGCTAAACTCTATTAAAGTATCAAATAATTATGCTCGAAATAGCTTCCCATAGGTCGTAAAGGTATAACCTAGATGAATACATTATTGATTTGTAATAGCTGCAATTATAATTAATGGCTAATTATGAACCTGTAATGGGTAACCATTGATACAATTCACTTCAACTCAAAATTATTATTCGAAACTTTTCAGGTCAAGTGATAAAGGGATTGATATAGCAACTGGTTCTTTGTAAATACATTGGAAGAGATAAAAAAATTATTAATTTTGATAACTCTATAATTCGGAAAATTTAATGTTACATTGGCCTTGCAACTTGGTCGAATCGCAACAAATTTGTAAAACTTCTTAAACTCATTTTAATTGTTTAATAGCTCTTTTAATTTTATCTCATTTATAACAGTTTTATTTTGCTAAATGGATTTAATCCTATTTATTTCAAAAGTTAAATTTTGTATTAGGAAAATAATTCTTAAAGCTAATTTATAGCTGAGAGTAGAAGTGAGTTAGGACTGGTTTAGTTGATTCCTATTTAAAATTTTAAGATATTTTTCTGAATAAAGTATTATGTATAGAGTAATTATATATTATGTTGTTGTAAGTAAATGGCACGTAATGTGTCATTAAATATGAATAATTGAAGTTTAAATATATATATATATATATATATATATATATATATATATATATATATATATATATATATATATATATATATATATATATATATATATATAAGTATATTGTTACGAAATATCTGAAGGACATCATACGTTAAGAAAATATATAAAATACTATAATAATGAATAATTAGTAGAGTAAATTTTTATAATTTATCTATCGCATTTTCTTATAAATAAATACCTTCTATATTATTTCAAAATTTAATCTCATGCATTTATATATTTGTTTTTACATACTACATAAATGCAGTAATGTTATAAATAGTTTTTCGAGATTCACTGTATACATTACAAAATATGTCTTAGATCAGATATGAGGGAAATAATTAAAAAATCATAAATTTTCTATTATGGTATACTAAATTTAGAAAAAAGGAATTTTGCTTATCCTATGTTTTTATTTGTGTTCCTAAATTGTTTCCATGGAAATAAGTAGCCCTGATAAGTGTTTATCGATATGTTTAAAGGACAGGAAAAAAGATTTCAGTTTACTGCGTTTTAAAATGAGACAAATTAGATACTACCTCTCTGACTTGATTACTTTATAATCTATGCCCTTAGTATCCTAACTATCTAAAAAGGATTTGTTTTCACAATATCCTTTTATTATTTTATTTTCTTTTAATATCCCTTCAGACTAACCAATAATTCTAAAAATTCACAGGTTCAGTTCCACATGCTTGGTTAATCCTGGATGTCATATTGATATTGACTAGATTGTGGATGTGAAATGGATGTTTAATTGAGCATGTGGGCTTTAATTAAAGCATTCTATAATTTATCAATAATATGATTCAATAACTATTTTATAATGCTTGTCATTCCTATTAGAATCATTTGAAGGTCATACATTTCGAAAAATTCTTTATTTTCTTTCAGAATAATCAATAATAGTATCCTATACTTTACAAAAAAAAATTATGTCTTGATGAAATGACTATTTATAATTGATGTCATATGCCTTCAAATTATTTTAAAGTCATACAGGATGGGGATTTGGTTTCTGAAATTCTTCCCATTTTCCTTCAGAATAATCGATAATAGTACCCTATATTCAACCAATAAAAAATATACTTGACCATTAACAAAATGAGGATAAGTATATAATTTATTATTTATAGTTAAATGAGACACAGTTTAAAGGCTATTCTTAAAGAAAACAGAATGTAGAACTCTTTACTGAAGCATAAACTTATAAACATTTGAACAAGCAAAGCACATACTTTATCCTAATTGATTTGTTTTCATCATATTATTGAAGCGTTTTTATTATAAATTCTTGAACTATAATTTTATACAGTTAAAGTATAAAGTAAAATTCGATATGCATTTTAATTCATGAAGCAATGATTTAATATATGGAGATGTTAAAATGTTCTACTAATACCTAAACTCAAATACTCATTGACACCTATACATTTTAGTAACGATTTAAATTTTTTTTAATGCAAGTGGAATATAATTAGAATCTGAATTTTAAGTGTAAATTCCCATTTCAAACATAAAACGAATCATTATTAGTGAAAGAAATGAATCTTGACTATGCATAGTATACTTAGTATATATGCATAGTAATTGTGCCCTATACTTTATTAATAAAAAATATGTCTTGATGATTTGACTATTTATAAATCATGTCAAACCTGTGTAACTCATTTCAAAATTCATACAAATTTGGTTTCGGGAAATTCTTCCTACTTTCCTTCAGAATTATCAACAATATACCCTATATTCAACTAAAAAAATTATACTTTACATTAATAAAATGCAATTAAGTATACAATTTATCCTTTATAGTTGAATGAAACACACTTTAATGGTTATTCTTAAAGAAAAAAGAATGCAGAACTGTTGACTGATGTTGCCTTATAAACATTTGAACAAGAATAGCATATACTTTCTCTATCAAAATTGATTTCTTTTCATCATATTATTGAAGTGTTTGTATTAAAAATTCTTGAACTATAATTTTATATAGTTGAAATATAATGTAAACTTCGATATGCTTTTTTAGTTCATGGAACAATAATATAATATTTGGGAATGCTAAAATGTTTTATTAATACGCAAACTCAAGTATTCATTGACAACAATACTTCTCAGTAAAGATTTTTTTAACCCTTAATTTGGCTAAGTCTGGCCGCTACACCGGACATGTATATTTATAACTACTATATAACATAATTGTCAGTGTTCGCCACATTAATTATCTCAAAAATGGAAAATGATATATTTTTTTGTTTATTTTACAGAGATCCTAATGTCGATACAGACATGGGAAAATAACAGAAATTAAAAAATATTTGAAAAAACATCTTGCCAAATTAAGGGATTAAATGTGTTGTAAATAGAATGCAATTAATATCTTAATTTTAAGTACAAATTCACCTTTCATTATTTTCTTTTGTAGCATGACACTGTTTTCAACAATTTTCAAATTAAATGTAAGGAAAATATTGAAAATCAAATAAATATGCTAAATCACATGTCATATGATATTGATTGGCCGAATATAAAATAAATCATTATGAGAAGAGGAAATAAATACTCTTGGTTATGTATAATAATAACTAATAATAAATCTTTGCATTATGGAACGAAGTGAATATAAAAATAATATCCCCTTAATGATGAATCTACAAGAAAAAATTTGCAGGTGAAGTTTTTTTTAACCGTTACTATCTTCATTTGTGTATAATGATAAACCAGATAGCTTTGTTGATCTTAGTTGCTGCTTTTAGTTTTAGCTATTATTAATAGTCATGTGATCAAATCATATGTAAATTAAGCAGTAATAAACTAAATTGCCAAAAGAATTAGTGATGGCAGTGTAGTTAAATGAAACTATTGTGCAATTATAGAAAAATGTTATGTTCTGAAGGATGTTGAATTTAATTGCATTTAAAAAATACAATGTTGTAAATATATTTTAAATTATGAAGTTTATAATATTGAACATCCCGTTGCAACATAAGGGAAATATTCATTTCATTCCTATGATTTATATTATAAATATAGTTTAATAAAGAATTTCGATATGTTACACCACAATTGCGTTATTTTGATAATTATTTCCAATGACAACCGTTTGTATTTAATAACTAAAATTTGCTTCTTTTACTATCTTTAAACCCAGGAAATTTTAATTCTGTAAAGAAAATCTGTTTTGTATAACAATTAAATAACTTCGTATACAAATAGAGGAATTTTACCTAATTTCCTCTAATCCCATTTCAACTCATTCAGAATTAGATCTTGCGGATAAAGGAAAACATGACTTCTTAAAGCGGATATTTGTCGCGTTCAAAGCAAACCAGACAAAGGAAAGCTATAACTGTGAAGTTATCATCACACAAGAAGGAATTAGGGTTGATAATAATATGAAATTTCCTCCTATATCTTCAGATAATAAGGCTAAAAAGATTTAATGAGATTCATTTAATTAAAATTAGATTAATCTAAATTAAACCCAAAATTTAAACCAATTAATTCGTTCTGGATACACACGGAATTGCTATGGGAATAGGGAAAATTCTATTGCCTGCTAAGTAACTTTAATATCCACTGCGATAGCTCGCCTTTCCCTCAATATTCCCTGTAACAATACTCCATTTGTTTCATTGTTATCTCTAAGCACTACCAATCGCTCTTAATTAACTGAAAATAGTCTTATCTTTCCTAAATATCGCATAACGCAATATGTATTAAGTACACAATTTCGTTGGACGCCGACGGCTGCCGGAGTTCCTCCCTGCCGCAGACGTCCGCATAGCAAACGCGCCATTTCCCGTCTCTCTTCCGACGTTGGCTCACCGTTCTCTTCGGCCGGACGAGGACTGTTTAAGCCCCGACAGTTTTATGAGCGTTTCATACGACACTTAAATACGCTCCTAAATTTTATTGCCCACTTACTTCAATGCTTTTCCATTCTTCCAGCATCTCGTAAACTTCGTTTTAGATGGAGTGGAACTTGCCTGTTTTGTATGGAAGGGGGACTAACAGGTTGTTTATGATTATTTTACCAAATGATTTCTTTTATTATTATTATTATTATCCGTTTCCTTTCAAGAGGTTTTTTTTTCGGATTCAGTGTGGTGAGTGGTTGTAATAGGACTAGAACCGCATGCGCGTGCAGTGAGATGTTTTATAGTCGTGGGAGGTGGGTTTCATGTATCCCTTTATTATAATCTTTAAGGATTTGGTTTAAATTGTTCTAAATTTTAGCTCTGTTTGGTTAAATAACCACAATTAAAAAGGTTGCTGACCGGAAATAATGTAGTTCTATCTATGAAAAGTTTCTTGGAAATTTAGTAAGTTCAAAACTGAATAGGAAATAAGTTACACGATGATGCCATGGCAGTTTATGATTACCTTAAAAAATATTATTATTATTATTATTATTACTATTATTATTATTTGTTTTCTTTCATGAGATTTTTCTCTGATATTGTGAGTTGTAATAGGAATTAAACTACATGCGGAGATTTGAGTTTTTTAATAGTAAAGGGAGTCTTATGACATGTCTTCTTTACAGTAATTACTAGGTATTTACCTTAAAAATTTTATGACATGTCTTCTTTACAGTAATTACTTGGTATTTATCTTAAATTATTCTAAATTTCTGTCCTTTTTGATTAAATAACTACAATTAAAAACAATTGCTGACCGGAAGTAATGTAGTTCTATCTATGAAAAGTTTCTTGGAAATTTAGTAAGGTCAAAACTGAATAGGAAATAAATTACACGATGATGCCATGACAGTTTATGATTTCCTTAAAAATATTATTATTATTATTATTATTATTATTATTACTATTATTATTTGTTTTCATTCACGAGATTTTTCTCTGATATTGTGAGTTGTAATAGGAATTAAACTACATGCGGAGATTTGAGTTTTTTAATAGTAAAGGGAGTCTTATGACATGTCTTCTTTGCAGTAATTACTAGGTATTTACCTTAAAAATTTTATGACATGTCTTCTTTACAGTAATTACTAGGTATTTGTCTTAAAAATTTTATGACATGTCTTCTTTACAGTAATTACTAGATGTTTATCCTAAACTATTCTAAATTTCTGTCCTTTTTGGTTAAATAACTTCATTTAAAAAGGTTTATTAACCGGTAATAATATAGAACTACCTTTGAAAGGTTTTTTGAAATTTTAGTAGATTCAAACTGAACAGAAAACAAATTGCACAATGATAACGCTCTAATTACATTGTATCAGCTATCATCAAGCTATCGTATCCCATAAGTCAAAAATAAAGAAGTAATCTAACAATCACATCCTAATACTATTTGCATTAATCTTAGATTAGTTTTAATTTTAAATAGAGTGTTATGTACTTGCTTTAATAGTTAAAATTAAATTTTGTTTGATGCTTAAAAACTTTCAGGATAATAGATCCCTTTTCTGCAAGATTCGTATTTTATCATTGATTAATTTTTTTAAAATTATTAATTTGGTAATTACTCTTTCATTAAAAATGTTTAATTTGAAAATTCGCTTTATTGATTGTCGCATTTAAATCTAATTTTTAAAACATAGAAGATAAATTAGTTTAAACAATGAAAGGTTTGTAAAACAAGCGGTTTTAGTCGACTTCTGTTTTGTTACAATACATTTAATTCAATCAATTAAATTTCTTCCAAAGATTTTGTATTAAAAAATACTTCATAAAGGATTGCATTTTTACTGAAATCTGAAAAACAAATGTATCATAAATCTAAATTTATGAAAATATTAGTTTATAACTATAAGACCAGGTATCGAAATTTAATTTTGTGAATCCATTTTTTATTATACGGTGCAGTTTTCTATAAGCTATAAATGAAACTAAACAGAGAAGTTACAGAAAGTTTTATATTAACTTAAAAAACTGAGATCAAGCAGATGGATGAAATCATAATTCATTCTACTTCTAATTCGAATTTGTATTGAATTTGACTTGAAATAATTCTACCATAACATTAAAAGAAGTTATCAAATGGATGAATGATTAATTTATCAAAAGAAAGAACATAAGTGATTTAAAAATTAAAAATTCAATGTAAAATACTGAGTCAGTAATAAGTGAAAATTCGAAACTCTTACGGCTGTTAAAGTTAGGTAAAACAAAACAACAACAACAAAAAAAAATAATATAAAATATTTGGTTTCTTTTCATTATCATCATTTTAAGTATTTTGACTAATGAATTTGATTCTAACTAAACAGATCAATGCAATAGTACGTTACAATTTACACACAGATACAAATTCAATGTATGATAACTATTATTATTGAACTACAATGATAAAAAACAAGCAATTTCCTTACATACAGATGAAATATGCTTGTTTTATTTTTAAAATCAATAGTTTCGTGTCGCCTAATCATATAACCGGAACTTTCAATGTAAATAATCAAAAAGTCAGATTGGTTTAAGCGGAATTATAAACAAAACAAAACCTTTATGTCAATGTAATAAATTTTCTATTTTATGGGAATTGCATGACAAACTAGAATAATTTAGTCGATATTAGATTTATCAATAAATTACTATTACCGGTAGAAATTGTAATCGATTTACTCTAAATGAAAGGGGAAAGGACATTTCATTACAAAGCAATACTGATAAATATATATTTCTAAACATCGAATTTATACGTGCTTGGAATTTATAATTTTATATATAAAAAACACTGGATTTTAATGATGAAATAGGTGCAGAATTTTTTTTAACGAGCATTTGGTTTTCTAACTTTATTATTTATATGTATTATTTTTGCGTAAAATTTTTACGATTTTTTCTAAGCACAATGGACAACTTTAAGATAATGATCTGTCAGAACTAACTTATATTGTGTTTAATCAAACTTCTTAAAGATTTAATATTTTGCTACCAAAATATTTATTAAAAGTTTTTAAAATAACATTTGAAATATAAATTAATTTTAATAGTTATTAAAAATTATTTTCTAAAAGATTTATATTAAAATGCACCATACATATTCTTTTTCCAATTTTTATTCATTAGATATCTTTTCTGTCATAAAACTGAGTTGTCCCTGCAAAAATATTAAAAATTAAATGTTTTCTTTTGGTGTAAAAAAATGCCTATAGTATTTCTCAAATATAGATTGGGCAATTTTTTCTGCTTAAAAATATATCTATTAACTCTAATTTAATATATTATAAAGTTAATAAATTTCATAGGGTTCCTGTAAAACTCTAATTATATACACTTTAAAGTTAATAAATTTCATATTTTTCTTGCAAAAATATTAAAAATTAAATGTTTCTTTCTCCTGTAAAAAAATGCCTATACTATTTCTCAAATATAGATTGGGCAATTTTTTCTGCTTAAAAATATATCTATTAACTATAATTTTATGCATTATAAAGTTAATAAATTTCATAGGGTTCCTGCAAAACTCTAATTTTAAACACTATAAAGTTAATAAATTTCATAGTCTTTCCTGCAAAAATATTAAAAATTAAATGTTTCTTTCTCCTGTAAAAAAATGCCTATAATATTTCTCAAATACAGATTGGGTAATTTTTTTTCTTAAAAATATATTAATTAACTCTAATTTTATACATTATAAAGTTAATAAATTTCATATTGTTCCTGCAAAACTCTTATTTTATACACTATAAAGTTAATAAATTTCATACTCTTTCCTGCAAAAATATTAAAAATTAACTGTTTCTTTCTCCTGTAAAAACAAATGCCTATAATATTTCTTAAATACAGATTGAGCAAATTTTTTGTTTAAAAATACATTAATTAACTCTAATTTTATACACTATAAAATTAATAAATTTCATAGTTTTTCCTGCAAAAATATTAAAAATTAAATGTTTCTTTTTCCTGTAAAAAAATACCTATAATATTTCTCAAATACAGATTGGGCAATTTTTTTTGCTTAAAAATATATTAACTCTAATTTTATACACTATAAAGTTAGTAAATTTCATAGGGATATTATAACTTGAAATGCATCAAGTGTCTTTCAAATATTCAGAAAAGTTTAAAAATTTTATTTAAAAAAAAGTTCAAATTATTATTAGCCTTAATTATTATATAAATTTCGGTAATAGTCATGTTCATCAAGGGTAAAGTTTAAGGAAAATACCAGTTTGCTTTGTAATCTAAATTGTAATGGCCAATTCAGTTAGATAGAAATAGCGGATATTTAGTCAATTTCTCTTAGCTGAAAGTCCACTCACCCCTTCAGAGGAAAAAAATTTCTTTTTATATTTTAATTATTTTTTTCATTGTTTTAGTTTGAAATAAAATATTCCTCAAAATATAACTTAATTTAATTAGTCATATTTTTCTGCTTAAAAAAGTTTCTAATATTATGTTCCAATAACATCTCTCTTTTTGGACTTGCTCCACATACAGCAGGCAAGAGCAGTCAAATGTCTTCAGATCGGTAGATGCTCTCTCCAAAACAAGTCCTGCACGAAACGCCACCTACAGGATATTTCACGACACTTTTCAGCGGAGTTTTTCTGCCTCCTCTGTTTCTAAATATTTATTTTGTAAAAAGAGTATTTTTTTAAAGTTCGAAGAATTAAGGTATTGCTTTGTTTTTCTAATTTTCTTCATGCAAAATAAATTTTTCTTTGCTGAAATTTATCTAACTTAGCTGTGCGACACCGCTTTGAGCTTTTATTTAGAGCGTTAACAGAAGAAAAATTAGTTTTTCGTCCTCATTACTTATTTATTTATCAACTTGGACTTTTGTTTTGGCAAAATATAATTAAATCCTTGAAGTTTTATGTTCGCAGTGTAAACGCTTTAACTCACTTTTGATAATTTTTTGTCTTCAGTTACATTACTTATAATATTGCATTTTTTTCTTTCTAATTAAATTTTTTTGTCTCTTTCTCTATAGCATTTCACAAAGGGGTTTTTTTAACCAATGTTAAGGTAATTTTCTGATGTAGGAACCTGCATAATGCTAGTTTTAAGTAACACAATAAACAAAAGCAATGTATCAATGTTAAGGTAATTTTCTGATGTAGGAGCCTGCATATTGCTAGTTTTAAGTAACACAATTAATAAACAAAAGCAATGTATCAATGTTAAGGTAATTTTCTGATGTAGGAGCCTGCATAATGCTAGTTTTAAGTAACACAATTAATAAACAAAAGCAATGTATCAATGTTAAGATAATTTTCTGATGTAGGAGCCTGCATATTGCTAGTTTTAAGTAACACAATTAATAAACAAAAGCAATGTATCAATGTTAAGATAATTTTCTGATGTAGGAGCCTGCATAATGCTAGTTTTAAGTAACACAATTAATAAATAAAAGCAATGTATTTTTAAATGTTAAAAATACATACTGCCCTCTCTCTTCAGTTAAGATAAAAATATGTTTAAGTATGCAATTGTAACTGTTACACTATTACCTGTGGAAATAGTGTAGCAGTTACAATTACTTGGTTTAGAAAGAATTATTTTTAATTAATCTTAACAATTAATTTATTTTCAACAACTTAACACACAGACAGGCAGATTATTTAAGCATAAAGAGGTAAATAGGGAAAATTTGGCAAGTAACTACTTTAAATCATCTAAATAAGGCGAGAAAGTAGCAAATATATTTATATTTTTGCATGAAACAAAATAAAGAAATGCATACAAAAATAAAAACAATATTAAACTTTCAGAAGTTATGAAATTAGTAATATTGGTGGGTTTGACAAAAAAGATGTTTAAACCAAAAGTTTTTTTTTTTAATTTTAAAGTTCCTTTCTTAGAGGAGTTTTCAATTTCGTAAGAGTAGCCAGAGGTGGTAACGTATACACACAACACAGATAGACCTGTTTTTTAAGCATAAAGAGGTAAATAGGGAAATTTTGGCAAGTAACTACTTTAAATCATCGAAATAAGGCGAGAAAGTAGCAAATATGTTTATGCATGAAACAAAATAAAGAAATGCATACAAAGATAAAAACAATATTATACTTTCAGAAGTTATGAGGTTAGTAATATTGGTGTGTTTGACAAAAAAGATGTTTAAAGCAATATATATATATATATATTAAAGTTCTTTTCTTAGAGGAGTTTTCAACTTCGTAAGAGTGACCACTGGTGGAAACGTGTACACACAACAACATCCCAAAATGTTTGATAGTATTAAGTTAAGAGAAAGTTCGCTGGCTACTTCAATATGTGTAATTACCTCACTCTTTAGATAGTCGTTGACGAAGACAATTCTATGAGAACGTGCATTATTCTCCAATAAAACGAAAGCAGACTAACAGCTGCAATGTAAAATGTCACAGTGGGGAATAGGACTTCTTCCTGATACCGGACAGCTGTTATAAAATCCCATCTATATATATATCCAGTTTGGTGCAATATCCCAATGAAATTCCTGCCTGTACCATGATACTTCCCTTCGGAATGCAGGTTGTCCCGTGATATTCTGGAGTCGATTGCATATCCAAAGCTCTCTCCTAAACCTTATGCGCTTGTCACCTGGTTTCAACACAAATCCATTCATCCGTGAACAAACATAAAGTTACCCCAACCAAACACAATCCATATGACATATTACCACCCTAAAGTTTGGACATAGACTTGGGATATTGAGGTATACAGTCCATTCACCTATTTATGTATATAAAAATCTATAATATTTTATGTTACAGCTAATTGCCAGGCTACTAGTTTATGTAATATATATCATCTGATACTCTTCGAGGCTCTAAAATTATTATTTATTTTTTCTTTTTATTGTTTGATCATAGCATTCAAAGATCAATCTTACATCAACACTCCATTGACCATTACCATATTTGTTGTTTTTAATTCCACAAGAAAATTACCGTGAGAGAAAATGGTTTGTTTTTATATGTTTGTTGCTGAAAGTAATATTTGTTTAATTCTGGTATGTCTTTTATCATAAAATTTCTAAAATACATGCATCCAAAAGAATTCAAATTATATGTTTCTTTTTAAGCAAGATGTTATTTAAGGCTTTCAAAATGAGATAACAGATGTTTTTGCAATCTTCTTACGATGTTTATGTATGTTAACAAAATTTGTTAGTTCCAAACTCGTTTGTTTTAAAATACAGAAATTGAACTTAAATCTTTAGCTAATATTTTAGAAGTTTTGTTATATTTCATGTAATATAATGACAATTAACTTTGTTAAATCCTTACATTGATATTATAGATTCAAAATATTCCGTTCCTCATAGCCGAAAAAAGGAGAAACTTTTCTTGGGCCTCTATGAACATGTCTTAGACCTCCATCATAATCAATAAAGTCAATAATAATAAATGTATGAAGCACTGTCCTTTCATGCATCACCTGAAAAGGGAAAATATATATATGGGTGAGGTTGCCCCTCTACAAAGTTAGAAGAGTATCCATGCTGTACTTAGTGCAGTTATAAAATAATATACGAAAATTTAGTAATACAAAGGTTAAGTTTATTCAGGCAATCTATTATTAGCGCTCTCCCTCCTAAACGTTTTACATTCACTTATATGTTGCTATGAGGACGCAAATAAGCCAATTAAATAGGTGTTAAGATTAATCACACGGTAATGCTTAAGAAGTGAATCTAAGTTATGTAAAGGAGTTATATTACGTTAGTCCAGCTAAGCAGAAATTAGTTTTGGTATTCTCGAAGTTGCCAAAGGTTAATATAATTAAAAATAGTAAAAGAGATTTCACCAAAGGTTGTAATTTAAGGTGTAAAATCACTTGAAATTTCTTTTAGAATACAGTTATAATTAAGTTGGTTATTTTGGTTAAAATATCTTTACATATATACCATTGCATATATATACAATGCATGTATATATACATACATACATACACATGTATGTATGTCTGTATGTATATGCAGTGTACCATTATTTTATGCATCGCTTAAAAAGTCAATATTCTTTCATGTATCACTTAAATAAAAATGCACAATTAAGGTCAAATATAACGAAAGTTCAGCTTTAATAAGACATATGTCTACATTATAATGTCCCATTGAAATCAGAAGAGCCCCATGTACTATAATTGCAATTTCAATTTACTAAATCCTTACATTGGTATCAGAAAATCGAAAATATTTCATCCTTCATAGCTGAAAGAGGAAAAAGTGAACTTGTGACTTTCTTTCGGCATGTAAAATAATTGCAATTTAAATTTACTAAATTGGTATCATTGGTCTCATTGGTATCAGAAATTTGAAACTATTTCATCTTTCATAGCTGAAAGAGGAAAAAGCGAACTTGTGACTTTCTTTCGGCATGTAATATAATTGCAATTTAAATTTACTAAATTGGTATCACTGGTATTAGAAATTCGAAAATATTTCATCTTTCATAGCTGAAAGAGGAAAAAGCTAACTTGTGACATTCCTTAGACTCCTAGCGTAATCAATAATTCTTGAATTTTTAGAGCACTATCCTTTCATGTATTGCCTGAAAAGTAAAAATGTACAATGATGATCACATGAAACAAAATTTTAGGTTTAATATTCCGACACGATATAGTCCCATTAAAATCAGAATAGTACTATGTAATATAATAATTTACTAAATCTTTACATTGATATTAGAAATTCGAAAACATACCATCCTTCATAGCTGAAAGAGGAAAAAGCAAACTTGGGACATTCCTTAGGCTCTTACCATAATTAATAAGTCTTGAATATTTAGAGCACTATCCTTTCATGTATCGCCTGAAAAGTAAAAATGTGCAATGGTGGTCACATGAAACAAAATTTTAGCTTAAATAATATGTATTCTTACACGGTAAAGTCCCATTCAAATGAGAATAGTGCCATGTAATATAATTGCAATTTGAATTTACTAAATCCTTACATTGGTATCAGAAATTAAAAATATTTCATCCTTCATAGCTGAAAGAGGAAAAAGCGAACTTGTGACATTCCTTAGGCTCCTACCGTAATCAATAAGTCTTGAATAGTTAGAGCACTATCCTTATTTGTATCGCATGAAAAGTAAAAATGTACAATGGTGGTCATATGAAACAAAATTTTAGCTTTAATAAGTTATATTTCTACACAATATGAGAATAGCGCCATGTAATATAATTGTAATTTAAATTTACTAAATTTTTACATTGATATTAGAAATTCGAAAACATACCATCCTTCATAGCTGAAAGAGGAAAAAGCGAACTTGGGACATTCCTTAGGCTCCTACCACAATTAATAAGTCTTGAATAGTTAGAGCACTATCCTTTCATGTATCGCCTGAAAAGTAAAAATGTACAATGGTGGTCACATGAAACAAAATTTTAGCTTTAATAAGACATATTCCTACACAATAAAGTCCCATTAAAATGAGAATAGCGCCATATAATATAATTGCAATTTGAAATTACTAAATCCTTACATTGATATTAGAAATTCGAAAATATGCCATCCTTCATAGCTGAAAGAGGAAAAAGCGAACCTGTGACATTCCTTAAGCTCCTAGCGTAATCAATAACGTCTTGAATAATGAATATATAGAGCACTATCCTTTCATGTATCACCTGAAAAGTGAAAATGTACAGCGGAGGTCATAATTTTGAAATTGCATAATGCGTTTGTGACCTTGTTGGCATCAGCGTTTAGAGGAGGGGGGAAGCGATACTTGTGGTTTAGATCGGGGGAAGGAAAAGAGGTTGGATGACTTGGGTTGAGTGATCTTCCTCCTTTCTCCTAAATCATGACTTGGTATTTACTTCCACTTCTATTCGCACAATCAACAGTTACAGTTACTTCATGTCGAGACAGAAATGGCTGGGATAATTTATCGAAAGAGCATAACGGCGAATATATCTTATGCAATAGAGATGCGTTAAGTACGAGAAAAGCCGTCTCCTGTATCGAGGCCTTTTAGCTTTCGGGAGCGCTAAAATTGGATTTAAGCATCAAAATAGCTTACAATAAAGAACTGGAATTCTGCAGCGCGTGCGAAGTTATTAATGTTCATTAAGATGAGCTCAGAGCAGGTTTGTTTTGACATGGTTGTCCTCATTTAATATTTGCTAATTTGACTTGAATGTTATATATGGGAGGAATATCATTTTACTTTATTAACGGGGGAGGTGTGTCAGGCTGCAATGACTTTAAAATTATCGAATGAAAAATATTCTACAAATTACTTTTCCCACTCTCTGCTTGTTAGGAGATCCTCAAAGACTGCTATTCAGTCTTTAGTATGAAGTTATCCAATTTTTGTGTCTTTATAAAATATTTTATATGCAGTAAAACCTCGCTAAAATAATATCCGTCACATTTCTCCATAACGATCAAAATTCGTCAATATATATCGATCAATATCGTCAAATTTCTCTATAACTATAATATTCGTCTTTCCCGTTTAATATGCATACAATATAGTGTTATTGTAGCATTATTTATGATATTCCTAACAACGATAAACCTCACTTAAACGATATTTTTCTCGCAGCCGATCGTTATTTCTTATCCCTATGACTCTTCGTAACAGCCCCCAAACATCGAAAAAAATAACAATTTTGTGCTTTAGACCTTTTGTATATTTTTTAATTGTTTAACAGTGAAATAAAAGAAAAGAAACAAACAAAATGGGATACAAAAGGGGATATTAACTTCTCCCTTTTTTTTTTACAAAATTTTTGTTTGTATTATAATCAAATGTGGAGAGTTTTGAATTTGTTTTCTATTTCTCTTACCATTCAATATTATTTTATGAGTGACGTTCCGAAAGGGCGTTTCGTCATTTTATTTAATATATATATATATATATATATATATTATACACCATGGCCTCATGAACTCTACACCAGGGCCGTTACCAGAAATTATTTTCGGAGGGGGACCAAGGGAGAAAGACATCTTTTGTCTGTCAATGATACTTCAATTAATGAAAGGGAAAGCACTGTATTTCCGGAATACAGTGCCGGAAATACAGTGCTGTATTTCCGGCCAGCGGCCCAGCAAGACTTTTATGGTCTCAGTGGTTTTTTCTAAGAAAATAACTGTCCATGTTCATAAACAACTAGGCAGATAGCACATACATCCATAGTCGTGGGACATTGTCCTCTACAAAATAGTCTTTCAAAATTTCGGGGGGGGGGAGACCCGTCCCCCAAATCCCTCCCCCTGCCTACGGCCTTGCTATACACCTTACACTGTTTTTCTACGTATTTGCCATAGACATCCAGACATTTGTCCTATCGTGCAATCAGTTTCAAGAAACCACTCTGGTAAAATTTAGCTGCTGTTCTATGCAAGGAATTGTCGCACAGACAGCTCCACCTCAACACTGTTTTACAAATGACGTCTCGAGGTCGCGGCTTTCAGTGCCGGAACAAGTGAAAGTCCGACGGGCAAGATCAGGGCTATTGCAACACCTCCTAGAGACTAGGAGCTTCTAGGAGGCGTTGGAGGCCCTCTCGAAGTCCTCCCGAAGTATCTTCCCATTTTACGAGCTCCCAATGGTTTGGCCTCGAAGATCCGCTTGGTGATTTGGTCGCCATTCATTCTAATCACGCGTCCTGCTCATTTCAAACGTTGAATAGGAATAATTTTTTTTATGTTTGGCTCCTTAAAAATCTTATAGATTTCGGAATTTGTTGCTCTCCTCCAGGTGTCGTTGCATTTCAAACCTCCTAAAATGCTGCGGAGTACTTTTCTTTCGAAAACAGCCAGAGTCTCTTTGTTGTATATTTTTTTACTTTTGTATATTTTGACAGTACACAATATATCTCTCTAAAGCGATAATTTTATTGGTTACCCTAAGTATTGTTTTATCAAGGTTTCATTGTAGTAAAAAGATAATCAGAAAGGCTCAAATTTTTATTATTGGGTACCATTTAAAAGAAATAGTTATAGATAGGAATTACCAAATAAAAGTACATAATTACATTGTTTTTTTACCTCCTTATCTAAAAATGATACCAAGCAGCAAAATTTTTAACGTAAATAAAATGAAAAATCATTAGATTTACCTTTTAATCCTCTGTTTATAAACTTTTAAAATTATATCATAAACGTACCATAATTTTAAGTCTTTTAAACTGAAATTACACAGCTTTCCGATATAACACTATATCCCTCTATAGCGACAACTTTAATGTTTGTATTATTGTAGCTACAAGTATTGTTTTATCGAGCTTTCATTGTAGTAAAAAGATATTCAGAAATGCCCAATTTTTTATTATTGGGCACCATTTAAAAGGAATAATTGTAGATAGGAATTACCAAATGAAAGTACATAATTACATTATTTTGTTTTTTACCTTCTTGTCTAAAAATGATACCAAGAAGTAAAATTTTTAAAGTAACGAAAGAAATAAAATGAAAAACGATCAGATTTACCGTTTAATCCTTTGTTTATTATAAACTTTTAAAACTATATCATAAACATACCAAAATAGCCATAAGTTTAAGTCTTTTAAACTGAAATTACACAGTATTCCGATATAACAATATATCCCTCTATAGTGACAACTTTATGGTTTGTATTATTATATCGACAAGTATTGTTTTGTGAAGGTTTCATTGTAGTAAAAAAATATTCAGAAATGCCCGAATTTTATTATTGGGCACCATTCAAAAGAAATAGTTATAGATAGGAATTACCAAATAAAAGTACATAATTACATTATTTTTTTTACCTCCTTATTTACAAATGATACCAAGCAGTAAAATTTTTAAAAGTAACGATAGAAATAAAATGAAAAAGGATCAGATTTTCCGTTTAATCTTTTGTTTATTATAAACTTTTAAAACTATATCATAAACATACCAAAATAGCCATAAATTTTAAGTCTTTTAAAGTGAAATTACACAGCGTTCCGATATAACAATATATCCCTCTATAGTGACAACTTTATGGTTTGTATTATTGTATCGACATGTATTGTTTTATCAAGGTTTCATTGTAGTAAAAAAATATTCAGAAATGCCCAAATTTTATTATTGAGCACCATTCAAAAGAAATAGTTATAGATAGGAATTACCAAATAAAAGTACATAATTACATTATTTTTTTTACCTCCTTATCTAAAAATGATACCAAGTAGCAAAATTTTTAAAGTAAATAAAATGAAAAATCATTAGATTTACCTTTTAATCCTTTGTTTATAAACTTTTAAAATTATATCATAAACATACCATAATATTAAGTCTTTTAAACTGAAATTACACAGCGTTCCGATATAACAATATATCCTTCTATAGTGACAACTTTATGGTTTGTATTATTATATCGACAAGTATTGTTTTGTGAATGTTTCATTGTAGTAAAAAAATATTCAGAAATGCCCAAATTTTTATTTTTGGGCACCATTCAAAAGAAATAGTTATAGATAGGAATTACCAAATACAAGTACATAATTACATTATTTTTTTTAACTCCTTATCTAAAAATGATACAAAGCAGTAAAATTTGTAAAAGTGACGATAGAAATAAAATGAAAAAGGATCAGATTTACGGTTTAATCCTTTTTTTATAAACTTTTAAAACTATATCACAAACATACCAAAATAGCCATAACTTTAAGTCTTTTAAAGTGAAATTACACAGCATTCCGAATTAACAATATATCCCTCTATAGCGACAACTTTATGGTTTGTGTTATTGTATCGACAAGTATTGTTTTATCAAGGTTTCATTGTGGTAAAAAAATATTCAGAAATGCCCAAATTTTATTATTGGGTACCATTCAGAAGAAATAGTTATAGATAGGAATTACCAAATAAAAGTACATAATTACATTATTTTTTTTACCTCCTTATCTAAAAATGATACCAAGCAGTAAAATTTAAAAAGTAACGATAGAAATAAAACGAAAAAAGATCAGATAAATATCTGCTAAAATTACATGTACCAAATCCTTCATTGTAATGCCAGTAATATTTAAAAGGAATAACCAACATATTTTTCATTTTTTAATCCTTCTGGTTATCTTTTTGCTCAGTACAATAAAGGAAACTTTGAACAATTATCAATGAGAACAAAGATCTATGCTAATTGTGTTAAAACAATAGTATTATTAAAAATAAACTGATGTTTAAATTTATATTTAAAGAAGTAACATGCTAGAGAAAATTCAATTGTGAAAAAAAAAATACATATACGATTCCGGAAAGATAAAATAATGAAATGCTATTTTAAAAATTGTTAAGCAATGCATTTTATTAATAACTTTTCAATTGTTAAATAGTTATTTTTAAATACTAATAATGCCTGAAGTTAAGTGTCTAACATTACCGAAAATTTTCAAAAGACTGTTAAGTTCTTTTTCGTATACGTTAAATGCAAGCAATTCGTTCATACAGCCTTCTCGTTTTCTAATTAGTTACGTACATTTTTAATGCAAGCAGTATCTTCCATTTAAGAACCTATTTAGGCTTCATTCAGTTTTACAACGTATTTTAGTTTGGAATATTTCAGAAGTTATAAAATGTGCTTAGAATATTTTAGATTTATGAACTTATATAAATAAATGTACTAGAATATAAAAAACATAGTCAGAGGACTTATGTAATCTTTTTTATCCGTGTTAAGAAGTGGGAGTATATTATGCTATCACCGTGATGTATAAATTAGTGGAAAGAATTAGGCGGCCACTAGTGCAAGAATAGAATCTTACGCACGCAATTACTAAGCCAATGAAATGCGAGTATGTGAAGTACTAAACTAATATTAGAATATAAAAACACAATTATAGGACTTATGTATCCTTTTTTTATTTGCATTTAGGAAGTGGTAGTCCACATATGCTATCACCGTAATGTAAAAATTAGTGTAAAAAACTAAGCTACTAGTGAAAGAATAGGAGCTTACACACACACATACACGAATACTAAACCAAAAAATGCGAGTTTTGTCATGCCAACTTTGGCATGACAAAAAAATTGACTGGCATACTTGCCAACTATGGCACGATAGAATATTTTCCTGACAAGCCCAAAGAATATTTGAAATATAAATAAAAAATTGTAATAAATACGAAATTGGTCCCGAAAAAAATTGCATTTCAATTTACATTGATTTTGGCACTTTGATAAAATTCTATTTCCTATCCCTGCATTAAGCATTTCGAGTGATATATTTTTGAAGATATATTTTATATTGGATATTTTGAATATGAAAAATTCTATATAAAATAAATATTTTGTATAAAATTATTCATATTCAAATAACCCAGTACAGTAAATTTCTTCCAAAATTTGAACCTGAATAATTTTATTTAAAATAAAAGTTTGTCATATTCTGATATACTGCACGAACTTGGCTTTCCTCTTTTTTCAAAATAAAGAAGATATAAACAAAATGCCGTTTCCCCAAAAATGCCTCTCCAAAAAATTAAGTTATCTCCAATAATAGAAAAGAAACCTTTTTAGGAAGGGGAGGGAATGTTTCCTGGTTTACCCATGTTAATAAAATTTCGAAAACAGAAAATCTCCAGGGTTCTCGGAGGGTACGTATCAAAGTCTGTTAGAAGGGAAGAAAACCGGATTCTCCATTCAGAGATCATCTAATCGTGATTCACCACACCCTCCTGACACGAACACAAATTGTTCTTTTTTTCCCTACTTTTTTTTTCTGAGTTATCGGCTATGGGTAACTCAGGTGCATTTTTATGTATTTACGGACTATTTTCCCCTGTAAATCAAAACAAGACAAAATTAAATTTTAAAAATAAATGATTTATACATCTGTTTTCAATAAGTGTTAAATGTGATTATTTAGAAGATTTTTGACGAAACATCATGATCCTTTTTTATTTGATTTTAAATTTAATATAACATAAATTTATATTAAAATTACTTATTAAAATTAGACTAATAATTTTATGTTAAAATCGGAATAATATTAACATACATGTTCATTTTTGTGCTGTTGCTGTATTTTTGTCACAACGAAACAAAACAAAATAAAATTTAAAAATAAAGGATTTATACATATGTTTTTAATTAGTGTTAAATGTGATTATATAGAAGATTTTTGACAAAACATCATGGTCCTTTTTTATTCGATTATAAATTTACAATAACAGAAATTCACAATGGTTTGGTTTGGTTTTTGGAGCGCTACGGTCTACTTTTTGCAACACGAGGGCTAATGAGACCGGAACTACTGCTTAAAGCCGATTCCGAACGGCTACGTACATCCATGCGATAGTGGGATTCGAACCCACGAACTTCAGTTCCGAAGGATAGCACCCTAACCATTCGGCCCTCGTATGGCGAATTTACATTAAAATTACGTATTATAATTAGACTAATAATTTTATGTTAAAATCGGAATAATATTAACATACTTGTTCATTTTTGTAGATGCTGTATTTTTGTTACAACGAAGCAAACAAAATTAAATTTTAAAATAAAAGATTTATACATATGTTTTAATGAGTGTTAAATGTGATTATTTAGAGTGTTTTGGGCAAAACATCATGGCTTTTTTTATTCGATTTTAAATTTACAATAACAGAAATTTATATTAAAATTACGTATTATAATTAGACTAATAATTTTATGTTAAAATCGGAATAATATTAACATACTTCTTCATTTTTGTGCTGTTGCTATATTTTTATTACAACGAAACAAAACAAAATTAAATTTAAAGATGGTTGCTTTTTATTCGAATTTAAATTTACAATAACAGAAATTTATATTAAAATTACGTATTATAATTAGACTAATAATTTTATATTAAAATCGGAATAATATTAACATACTTCTTCATTTTTGTGCTGTTGCTATATTTTTATTACAACGAAACAAAACAAAATTAAATTTAAAGATGGTTGCTTTTTATTCGAATTTAAATTTACAATAACAGAAACTTATATTAAAATTACGTATTGTAATTAGACTAATAATTTTATTATAAAATTAGAATAATATAACACACTTGTTCATTTTTGTGTTGTTGAGTTATTTTTATTACAACGAAACAAAACAAAATTAAATTTAAAGATGGTTGCTTTTTATTCGAATTTAAATTTACAATAACAGAAATTTATATTAAAATTACGTATTATAACTAGACTAATAATTTTATGTTAAAATCGGAATAATATTAACACACATCTTCATTATTGTGCTGTTGCTATATTTTTATTACAATGAAACAAAACAAAATTAAATTTAAAGATGGTTGCTTTTTATTCGAGTTTAAATTTACAATAACAGAAATTTATATTAAAATTACGTATTATAATTAGACTAATAACTTTATTATAAAATTAGAATAATATAACATACTTGTTCATTTTTGTGTTGTTGATGTATTTTTTACAACGAAACAAAACAAAATTAAATTTAAAAATAAATGATTTATACATATGTTTTTAATAAGTGTTAAATATGACTATATAGAAGATTTTTGATAAAACCTCATGGTCCTTTTTTATTCGATTTTAAATTTACAATAACAGAAATTTTTAGTTAAATTAAGTATAATAATTTGATATCAAAATCGGAATAATATTAGCATACTTGTTCATTTTTGTTTTTGATGCATTTTTGTTTACTTCAGTGTATTTGAAAATATATCACCATTAGTAAAACAAACAAAAAAAATTAGCTTTTTTAAAGATGAAACAGATTTTACCTTTATGTGCCTGATTTTAATAAGAAGTACAGTTAAAAATTTTAGAGAAAGTAAATAAATTTTGACAAAATTACATTATTCTTTTTTACATGATTGTGAAATTAGAATAACACAAATTTAAATAAATATTAGTTATTATAATTAGTATAATAGTTTGAAATTAAAATTGAACTAATATTTTGCACAATCATAATCTATTTCTCTTTTACTTTTCCTAATTTTTTTTATACTTTCATACATTTCCGAATACTTTGCCTATAGTAAAAATTAGCAATTAAACATGCTTCACTCTTATGTATTTTTTTTTTTTTTTAAACATGCTTCACTCTTATGTATCTTTTTTTAAAGAAATGTTAACCCTTTATCAAACAGTGCAAACAGTGGTAACCTCCTGTTAAACATTTTGTTCTCTAATTTTTTAGGAATATAATTTTTTTCGATTTTTTTTATGTTTTTGGCATTTAAAACTTACAATAAATGACAGCACTACATTTAATTTATTTTTTTCTTTTGAAATATATGTATTTATACTTGCCATACCTGGAAATTTAGTAATGAAATTGTTTTTAACTTATGACCCTCAACAAAAGTATCTATTCAAACAGCACTTATAAATTGTTAAACTATTAATTTATTTTACTATTTTAAGAACACTTATTTATTGTTCTTCCAATATAATTAAAATTTTAAAATGTATTATGCTCTCGCTGTACAAGGGGATGGGTTTGTCAGTTAAACTCCTCGATTCCGCCTATGTTATCCTCTAAGGCAAACCCCTCTAAAGAATGCAAAGAAAAACTTTAATACATTTTGCATTTAGAAGGTTCATAGATAATAATAATAAACTAATTTCATTAAATTCAGTAGAATTCATGCAGATGACCTTTAAAGGGTTAAATAGGGCTATATTAAAGAATTTTCTACAAACCATAATGATTGCTATGTATTTGATGTTAAGATTATAATTTCTTAGCCATGGACCAGTTGCACTTTCGACAGGCTTATTGGAACTGATGTGGACTTTCCTACACTAAGGTGAGTAACAACAACGAAAATTATAATTAATAAGAAAGAGGTTTTGTTTTTCTGTTTTAATACAAAGTCCCTAAATGTAGTAAATTAAATTAAATTTAAAATTTTACTCAATCTTTTATAATCGGGATTCGTGATATCCATCAGCACGAATTTAAAATGTTCTATTCTTTTCTTTCTTTATTTTTATGAGCTATAAACTAAGTAAGGGTAACTAAAGTGCATTTCAGTTATTATTTCCATATATTTTGGATTATTTTGCCAAAAGAAAATGATAATATGGAAGAATATTTCGGTAATTTTTTTTGTATTTCTTTGTAATATTTATTTTCAACATCCTTTCCTTTAAATTATTATTTAATAAGAAGATATTATGGTTGTTTATACATAAGAACACATTTACTTGGCTGTTTTAAAGGTATAAATTAGAATATAATAAAACATTATTAATGGAATGAATAATAATTTTGTAATTTAAGTATGTTTAAAATAAGTATCATTCAATATGACGTAACAATAGCTCAAGCTGGTACAATTTTTTATCTATCGGAAAATAAATGGGTTGTATAAAAGACTATTTTTGTATATAATGGGTTGTATGAAAGCAATATTTTCAACATTCTTTCCTTTAAATTCTTATTAGAAGATATACTAGTTGTTTATACCTAAGAACACATTTAATTGGCTGTTTTAAAGATATAAATTAGAATACAAATACACTATTCTGAATGGAACGGATAATAATTTTATAATTTAAGTATGTTTAAAATAGATATTCAATATTACTTAACAATTGCTCTAGCAGCTAATTTTTTATCTGTCAGAAAATAAATGGGTTGCATGAAAAGCCTTATATTTTCATCATCCTTTCTTAATTAGAAGATATAATGGTTGTTTATAACTAATAACACATTTACTTGGCTGTTTTAAAGGTATAAATTAGAATATAAGAATATTCTGAAAGGAACGAATAATAATTTTGTAATTTAAGTATGTTTAAAATAAATATCATTCAATATGACGTAACAATTGCTCAAGCTGCTACAATTTTTTATCTGTCGGAAAATAAATGGGTTGTATGAAAAGACTTATGAATGGGAAGGATTATTTGCTAACAATAAACTATAACAGGCTTTATAACCAATATATCTGACAGGCAGATAATCATGGTTTACGTATAGAGGGATCATTACAGAACAGTTATAAATTGGCCGAGTTGTCTTAATTGAAAATGGATTTCTCTTGACAAATTGTTGTAAGGCTACGATAGTGGGGTCATCTGCTAGTGTTCCTTCCTTCCACAAGTCAGACGCCAAATCCAGTTTAAGCTCGGGCATTTCTTATGAGCAGTGGACCACAATCATATGCGGTAGGTTATTAATCAGATGTAAGTGCTTTAGTGAGAACTAACAGCTTAAGCGGTTGTCTAATTTATAAAACAGGCTTCTGGATAGTCATGCTGATGGGAGATTATAAAACAGTATATTTCTGATGTAGGTTTTGAACGGTTCATCAAACTTATAGTGGTGTAGTGTTTGGATGGGGGTAGCAAAGGGTAGCACTTTGTTAGGGGTGGCAAAATTCATATAGTTCATTATAATATTGTTTATATTTCATGTATTAAAGCGTTATTTGAAGCGTTATTGAAGAAAGGGCTAGATTTATATTTCATACAAGTCATTTTTATCTTATTTCAAATCTGGTTCACCTTCAGTTAATCTCTGCTTCAGCTGAAGGCACAGCAAATTAGGTAAGTTTAAAATTAAGTAGCAGGAAGCAAGCAGAATTTTTTGGATCCATTAAACTTTGAGGTTTTGTATCTTAAATTGAACAAAAATGGTTTTGATTCTCTACTCAGATAAAGCCTATATATATATATATATATATATATATATATATATATATATATATATATATATATATATATATATATATATATATATATATATATATATATATATATATATATATATAGTTTCCTTTTAAAGGCGTCACTTGCACCATTTTCATTTATTTGTGGAGGAGTTAATCGTGGAGTATGTTGACAGCTCGATGTATACGCACCAACTGTCCTTATCTTTTTGCCAACTCATAAAATTTCTTCCACTATGCTTCCTCTTGACCGGATTATCCTAACGATTTCTTTTTATTTTGTTATTATGAAAGAGTTCTCTTTTAAATTGTTCGCAAATCGCTTAATTTTCCAACCCCCCTCCATTTTAGACCTGACATTATATATATAGTAAAATGGTGATAATTATTATTACAATTTAGGTCTAATTAAGAGGATTTTCTTGGATATTTTTTTATATATTTGTTATATTAGCAAATATATAATAAAGCAAACTTTCTGTTTATGTGCTTTTTAATGTTTGCTTAAGTTTTCCAGCAATGAAATCACATAAAATAATCTTTTCCCTGCTCATAATTGGGTTTTTATGATCTTTTAACTAGCTGCATTCTGCAGTACACATATATTCTGATATAAAAAAAGGTATGAAGGATGGAATAAATTTCACCTTATTAATTGGAAACTCACATATTCAAGTTATAATCTGGAAAAGAATGTTCAATATCCTGGATGATTTTGTAGGAATCAGATGTTGATAATTTGTTGAACTGAGGATAAATATATCAAATAACTGATATTATTACATAACACTTCCTTTCATTCATTGCTACTTTTAAGGTAACATTTAAGGTACACAGGACACCTGCATTTTTGTTAACAATGAAAATTTTAAACACTACTGCAGCTACACAGTTTAAGGTACACAGGACAACTGCATTTTTGTTAACAATGAAAATTTTAGACTCTACTGCTCTTGAGCATATATGATTTTTTTTTATTATCTTTTGTAAGCGAGTACCTTCTTATGCATTTGTAAATTGTGCTAGAACTGGAGCTACTCTTTGTAAAGTTTTGATGCCTCACTATGGGACGGTTATTCTACTAGATGTAATGTGTTATAGAAATCCGAAGTCTGAGAATCTCCTGATCATCTTCTAGAAGGGGCCTATTTTTGCTCATAATTCTGTACTTTACTCTCACTTTCCAAACTCCCAAGGAGAGAGTATCTAATCCCATAGATTTAACCTCTCCGGCATAATCTTAGGGTATGAGGGGAATTCTTTAAGTCACCCAAGGCTCAAACTCGGCACTCCGATACTTTAGAACAGCACGCCGACCACCAGGTTATCTTAGTCAAAATACATAAAGTTTGAATTTTCTAGTTGCGCTATGTATATGTTACTATGATTTTGTGGCTGTATTATATTCATTAGTACTACAAATATTTACTATTCAAAGCAGCCTCATTAAGCGCTCCCCATCTGTCTCGGACTGGTGTATTGACCTTCCTTTGGTTCACTCCCAATACCTTTAAATCCTTCTCCACATTGTTCAATGATTTACAGAGTGTTTCCTATGACATTAGAGGTATATTTTAACAAACGATTATAGAACAAGACGGTAAAGAATACTTTAAATGCAATGTTAGGAAGTGTGATTCCTCTGTAATTACAGACTGTCTATCTTTTTTAAAAAGAAATGTGACAAATAGTTCCTTCTTTCCACACATTGGGCATTCATTTCCTTATTCATTTATAGTAACCATTTCTAAGAATTCGTTAATTACTAAATGTATGATTATTGAACAAAACAGAATTTATTTGGAGAAGATAAGCCATTGCTGACTATACTTTTGCAGCAAAGGCATGTTTTCAACCCAACAGTTTACTACGGCTCTACACTGACTTCAAGCCACAAATGATCAGTACAGCACCTGTTAAAGGTAAGCTTGTTCCTTCTAAGAGCTTCATTACACAGGGCAACTTTTCCACAAGCAATTCCTAGCAACAGCAGCAATCTATACAAAAAAAAAAAATTGCAGATAAGAGCAATTTTGAGGATGAAATAGTGAAAACGTGCCCCTAACTAATCATCTATCCAATTAGAGTCAAGACCCTAGAATCAGATGTGGGTAGAAATAGCTATAAGGAGTTGCTGGTTACAAAAAGTTGCACTGTGTAATACTACCATAAGTTAAATTTATGTCAATGTCTTAAACGCCATTAAAAATCGTTACACAATGATTTTTTGTCGACCTAAAACAAGAATCGGTTATTTTTCAATAATACATAGAGGAGATTTAATTACTAAGAAAATATTTGCAATTCTTTTAATATACTACCAAATATTTGAGTGAATTGATCTATGCAGTGGCTAATTTCGGTTTTCAATGTGAACTGATCCAGTATGTTTAATCTTAAACCAAATATTTCATCAATCAAATTGATAAAACTGAAGCTACCCTAAGAGGGCTCATTCGGAAAAGTTAGCTATTTTTTAAGTGTTATTGTTGTAGGGTGCCAGAAAAAATTGTATTAACTTTAATGTTTTATAATTCCATTATAAAACATTATAACAATGTTTTTTTTATCCATTATCCTTCGTTTGAATAAACATTTCCTTTGTATCCTCCATATGTTTTCTTAGTGTGTATTGGATCTGGTTTTTTCGTATGTATATCTTTATATAGCACCACGTGAGAAATGCATCCAGAGAAATGGTTGCCTCTCCCCGAACTTCTAAACTCATAATCAAAATCTTCTTTGTTCCAAAGGATGAAAACTACATAAAAAAGAAAATGGAGTAAGAACATCTCTTCGGCATTGTTAAATATTAATAGAAATATTAAAGTTAACAATAATAATGTAAATAATAATTTGGCATGAGATACAAAATATTAAATTTTAGTTTAAACTTTTCCTAAGGACAATTTTTAAATTAAATTTTAGCTTCTTTTGGAAGTACTTACTAGTTTTAATGCTCTTTTGTGTATTTCAAACAAAAAGAACAATGATTAATAATGAATATTAATAATGAATTAAAATGGAATTTTGGAATTCAAATACATTTTCTATTCCAATTTAGTAAGACAGATGGAGCTTTGTGAAACGGTTACACTTTAGTTTCTTAAGCCTCTCCCGATATAAAATCTTTTATATGCATTTGATCAAATGATATAATGGTGTTTACAATAGTAAGTGACAAAATAAGAGTAAAAATAAATAATCCTAAATGTATTGTATCACTTTCAGCATGCGTATTTCATCTTCACTTTCTTTATATGTACTCAGTTTTGTTAGTTCATTATTAATTTTTTTTAATGCTTTTAGATTCATTTCTCATATAGTATTAGAAGCTATTGTGGAGCTCAAGGACTAAGTCGTACAATAATAATAAATGATTTTAAGTTTAATACTTTTAATAGAAGGGAAAATAGTATAATTCCTAAATAAAGTGTTTTATAGTATGCAAAAAATTTATGGTGAAACACCTACAGCAAATATTTGTAAAAGAAAGTAAGTTAAAAAATAATGACTATTTTATTATAGAATGATATAAAACCTAATCTTATAAATGAATACAAAATTTGAAATATCTGTTTGATTCAATCCGGCTTCTTGTACACTTTTTGACATCAGAGAGCAAGTGTGTTTAGAATTATCCCTTCTTTGAAAAGAAACGTAAATATAGAATCTTTCAACAAAATCATTTATCTTTGCGATAGAAGGCTCTAGTCATCACTAAAAAATTTCACCACTTTGTAAATACTGTATCTTTTTCTTAAACATTTTAGCTTTACGAAAGGAATACAAAATAAGAGTAAGAATAAATAATTATAAATGTATTGTATCACTTTCAGCAAGTGTATTTCATCTTCACTTTCTTTATATGTACTCAGTTTTGTTAATTCATTATTAATTCTGTTAATACTTAGTTTTGATTCATTTTCATATAGTATCGGATGCTATTGTGGAACTCAAGGACTAAGTCAAGCTATAATAATAAATGATTTTAAATTTAATGCTTTTAATAGATATTAAAAAAGTATAATTCCTAAATAAAGTGTTTTATAGTATGCAGAAAAATGATGGTGAAACACCTACATCAAATATTTGTAAAAGAAAGTAAAATAAAAAATAATCAATGTTTTATTATAGAAATGATAAAAAACCTAATCATATAAATGAAGCATACAAAATTTGAAATATCTATTTGATTCAAACCGGCTTCTTGTAAACTTTTTGACTTTAGATGGACTTGTGTATAGAATAATCCCTTCTTTGAAAAGAAACGTAAATATGGAATCTTTCAACAAAATCATTTATCTTTGCGCTGGAAGGATCTAGTCATCACTCAAAAATTTCACCACTTTCCATATACTGTATCTTTTCTTAAACATTTTAGCTTTACGAAGAAAGAAATGCAGCAGTCTGTAAAGTTATAATTGGTTCAAAATATATTTATATTTTGCTCTTTGAAAACAGGATGCTTGAGTGAGACTCCCTGCAATCTTTCCTTCTCTGTTTAGGTTTTCATTTCTATTTATTTTTTTTCAGGATAGATAAGAGAAATAAAACATAAGTTTAAAGACAGTGTTTAATTTTTCTGCTTATAATGTTAGGATTTTTTTCTTCATAGAGTATGCGATATTTGAACTGTGTTCGTTATAGATTAGATCTCATTGGATCAAGTATTTTTATTCATCCATGGGAAAAATCATGGTTGTAGTTTGTAATGTACAGTCAAACCTCCGATATAGTACCAACCCTGTTGTTGTGCCACATACGTGTGTGAACACATCTTCCTTATAGGACTTAAAATGGGAGTTAAGAGTCATAGTAGTAGTTTGTAAGTTACAGTCAAATCCCAATATAGTACCAACCCTGTTATAGTGTCACATATGTGTGTGAACAAGTATAGTACCAACCCTGTTGTTGAGCCACATACGTGTGTGAACAAATCTTCCCTATAAGACTTAAAAAGGGAGTTAAAAGCACAGTCGTAGTTTGTAACGTACAGTCAAATCCCAATATAGCACCAACCCTGTTATAGTGTCACATACGTGTGGAAACATGTATAGTACCGATCCCGATATAGTACCAACTCTGTTGGTGTGTCCCATACGTGTGTGATCAAGTTTCCCCATAGAACATAAGATGTCAAAAACCCTTTATAATGCCAATTCGATACAAACACAACTAATGATTTCTTGTCAGCAACGGCAGTTTTAATATTTTTCAGAATTTGTTTTCTCTATCTTATTTCCCCCTTCTAATATTCTTCTTCTATTTTTGGCTCACTCAAAAGAGTAAACAATTTTATTCTATTTTCTTGAGCATTTTTAAGCAAAGTTGTATGGGTAAGCAGATTTACAATATTCATTCAAGGCAAACATCACCTGGTTTGGTTTGGTTTGGAGAGCTACGGTCTACTGTTTTGTTGCACAAGGGCTGATCAAACCGGTGTGACGTCTTCAAGGTTCTTGAGTCAAGGGGTAGCGTGAAGAAGGATCAGAGACATAACAGAATTGGAAATCACTTTTATTTCTGGAGTAAATACTGGCTATATACAAAAGGATTCTAATATCCCAAAACAATTCGAAATGTAAAGGATTGTTGCTTGGATAATATATCCGCGATGAGGACAGTCATAAAAAAAGAATTAAATATTCTAAAAAGATGGAGAGACTTTTCCAGGGTGCAACGCGAACTCAATCTATCCCCGTACGGTGTCCGAAACCGTGCCGTTCCTTACATGAGCGGACTTTAACGAGTCTCCTGAACATAATTGCTAAAAACCTGGCTCCGGTCAAAAGTCGCGAAAGCCTCCACGAGGTCAAAGCACTTACGTAAAAAAATGTCGAAAAGCCCCGAGTCGCAAAATTCTAGGGTTTTTATTCCTGGGAATCAGTTACGACCCCGCCAACTGTTTTCTGGTCAGTTACGATCCCAGTTACCTGAGAACTCCAGTTAATGTCACAGCTAGTTAATTACTCGAATTTTTATTCACTAACTGTCCCGTTCCGGAATTCTCGAGGCAATGCTCAGGAATCATTACCGCGACCGATCAGGGCTTGAGCCCTATTCAATTGAACTGTCAACATCCCATACACTGCGTCACCGAGCTATTGTAGTCTGTCAAGCAGGTAGGACACAGGTCAGTTGATTTCGGTTGTTAGTGTTCTGAACAAAGGGGTTCTTCACACTGGGACCTACTACTTAAAGCTGGTCCCGAATGGCTACAAAAATTTATGACCCAGTGGGAATTCAACCAACGAACTCCAACACAGAAAGTCATCACCTTAACCATTCGGCATTCGTTTGAAGGTTGCTTCAGCGTGTCTCGGTAACAAAAATTTGATTTGTAACTCCATTGAAGAAATTTACGTAACCATTTTGCCTCTTATAATTGAGTATTTCTCCCATTACAGTTTAAATTCAACAAACAACCATGCCATCTGCGGGATTCGGACTCGCGAACTCCCGTACAGAAGTCCCGAGTCATCGTCCGATCAAACATCACATGAAGAGGCAATATTACAATTTTCCAAGCGATTCGGACGAATTGCTGTTAACGTTTAAAAGATTGAATCATATTAATATAAAATAGGTATAAAACCAGAAAAAAGGAAAGTTTAGCTTAAAAAACCATGAATACTTATAAAAAAATTGAAATAAAAGAAATAATGATGAATAGGTTCTTTGTGTTACAAAAAAAAAAAAAAATTACAAGGGAAAATCACAAATGAATATTTCTATCCCCCCCCCAAAAAAATTACATTAGATTGATAATCTGCAGTATATATTATTGCAGTGTGAGTAAATATCTGATTTTTAATGTCTCCAATATAAAGAGGTATTGAATTTTCAAGGTTAACAATATATATAGGGTATAATTTGATATACAGCCAAATTAGCTATAACGCGAAACTAGTATCGGAATGAATAGTCGCTATATCGGAGTTTGATTTAATATATTAGTTTCTATCTCATTCTTTTATTTCTTAGTTTTCTTTTCTTCCTTGAGGTATTTTGTTGTAGCTTAAAAAACTCTGAATATTTATAATAAAATTGAAATAAAAGAAATAATGATAAATAGGTTATTTGTGTTACAAAAAAAAAAAAAAAAAAAAAAAAAAATTACAATGAAAAATCGCAAATAATTTTTTCTATCCCGAAAGTAATTACATTAGATTGATGATCTGCAGTACATATTATTGCAATGTGAGTAAATGTCTAATTTTTTAATGTCTCCAAATATAAAGAGGTAACCCTATACAAACATTCAAGGTTAACAATATATATATAGGGTATGATTTGATATACAGCCAAATTAGTTATAACGCCAAACTAATATCAGAACTGATAGTGCTATATCGGGGTTTGATTTAATTTATTACTTTCTACTCATTTCTTTGTTTTTTAGTTTTTCCTTCCTTGTGGTATTTTGTGAAAATATCACGGTATTTAACTACATTTGTGAACACACACTTGCAAATTTCTACACTGAATTTGACGATATATAAAAATTGTTCTAGGTAATTTTAACATTTTCACCTAATGCCAAGCTATGTTTCCACATATATTTTAGATACAACTTTCGTAATCTGAAGTTTTCAGTCTGCTTTTATAGATGAATTCGCACTAAAGAGAGTTTAGATCTAATAATAAAGTTCTTAATCGACAAAGTTCCTGGAAAGTTTATACCAAAAACATTTTTCTGATTGTATTTCGACATGAATGTGCTTACATAAAAATTTTGTTCTCATTACCCCAAACTCTTGCTATTTCTCATGCCTAAAACTTTATAACAGTTCTTAAATTACTTGGGCATTTCCCAATTTCACACCTCATTTAATAACTATCTAGAGAAACATCTAGAAATTCAAGTATTAGTGAAACAAGTTTATTTTTGCATTTTTTATAATAAAATCTAATATATACCTTGCTTTCCTTAGACAAGCACCGAATAAACCATACCTCTCGGAACGCTTCTTCAAAGTCCAGATGGATGATAAACCAGAAAAATTTGGAGCACCATTTATGGCAAAATGGCTTCGAGTAAGTATCGAAACCCATAAAATATCTCAATTTTTAAAAACAGTTACTTACAGGAGATTTTGCTCTTTCATGCAAGATTCAAATTAAGTTACCTTTGTTCAGAATTTATGCTCTTTGTGTCCACATTCTAATCATCTTCTTAATCAATTTCTCATCAGGGCCGTAATCACTCGCATTGAGGCAGTGTAATTACTTCATTTAATAGCAGACGAGATGAAACTTAATAAAACTTTAACAAAATTTTTTAAAAAATGGTTCCTAAAAATTTATACGAGTTATATTGGGCTTTTCTGAGGCACATTAGAATCACCTTAATTCACATAAATTCTTGCAAGAAGTGAAGGGATCTTAAGAGGCTTAAAGACGACTGTGAGCGGTTTCTGGACTGTAATTATGATCCCCATAAAAGACCAGAAAAGGGAAATAATGAGATAGTTCTCTGATACCCTAATTTCTCTTCCAGGCTGAATCGAAGAACTCTTCTATTTTTCCATCTTTAGGCGGCAATTACTGATGGCAATATGATTATATCTGTTGCATATATTGCATCATTAGCTAATGTTTATACGCGGCGGAAGAAAACGGCGGTTTTCCATAAAATGAAACCCCGAATTTTGTTAAAAGAAAGGGAAAGAATATCTTCAAATGCGAACAGTCACGCCAAGTCATTAGTGTTTGTGAAATTATAGTTCCTGTTGAGTGAAGTGCTGCATTATGCAGTCATACAGAAAAGCTGATGGTAGGTGGCCAATTGGGGTGTATGAGAGGAGATCCGGGGACAACGACAAATGGAGGTTTCTCGGCCGCACGCTGCACGGTCCTGATTGGTCAGGAAAGGAAATATGAATATATATTTTTAAACCCCGTGTATAAAAAGGTCTTACAGGAATTGTAAAACGTTTATTTCCCACACTCTTTTAGTGAACTTTATAAATGCACATACAGAAGAGAGAGGCAGTTTAAAAACATAAAGAAACTTTTAATAGAAATTATAAATGCTCACAAAAGACAGGTGAAAAGAGTTTTTGGTTTTAAATGTAAAAATGGCTTCAAAAAATTGGTACTTAGGGCTAAAACTGCTTTTGTTCAAAAGAATGTGAACGTGACAGGGCTAATATATATATATATACATATATAATATATATATATATATATATATATATATATATATATGCATATATAATATATATATATACATACATATATATATATATATGTATATATATACATATATATGTGTGTGTATATATATATGTATATATGTATATATATGTATAAAAGTATATATATGTATACACACACACACACACACACACACACATATATATATATATATATATATATATATATATATATATATATATATATATAATATATATATATATATATATATGTGTGTGTGTGTGTGTGTGTGTGTGAAAGCTCATTTTTACAAAGACCAGGAGAAGGGAAATTCTTCATATAAGTGTATACTTATATGGAGAATTATATATGGTACTTTGCATCTGTGAATAGTAGTCTTTTCTTCACATGAATATATGAAAACTCTACTGTGCTGTTTTTTAGTTTTTTAATAAATAAAGGTTGTTTAAAGGTAAAAAGGATACATTAATGTCTGTAAAATATAAGAACAAAATTGTGTTTTTTTGTCGACATTAAATACAGTAAGTTTCAGTATTTATTAAATGCATACATAATATATGAAATGGACACTTTTTATAAAACACTTTCAAACTAAAACAATATTAAATGTTTAGAGAAATAGAAAATGCAAGTTAAAAACTCTCTCCCCTTTTTGGAAGATAATACGAACAAAAATTCTGAAAGAAAGATATTTTCTTTTATCAGTGATATAATATTATCTAAAAGTTTTAATCAGTACAAAATTTAGATAAAAAGATTTTATAGGCTTGTAATTGTCTGATCATTTAAACATATCATCGTACAAAGCCTCATATGCATATACCTCTCAAATGGGTGTAACAAGAGGAGAAGGTTGAGAAAGGGGTACTTGCTTTCTTTTCCGCCAATAAAGAACCAAATATAACTTGATGTACTGATACTATATATTTCACGTTAAAAAAATCTTTAAAACCTGTAAGTACGATTTTGTACAATTAATGCAGTTTCTTCTATTATCATTCAATTAATAAAAAAATATCTAATTTACCAGGTTAAAAATTTAGATATGAGTATTTTGTAGATGTATAATCATCTGAATGTACCATCATATAAATCATTCTGTATTGGAGTACCTATCTCCTTCAGGCATCATGTGAAGGGGATTATAAAGGAGTTACTTGCCCTCACTTGTGCAGTCAGAACAAATATAATATATGTATTGATACAATGTATTTCATATAAAACTAACTATAAAACCTCTAAGAATGGTTTTGTATGACCAGTGCATTAGTATCTTCTTTTATCAATTAATTAACAAAGATATCCTCTTGTGATTTATTTCTTTTCGAGTTTGCAGCGAGACTCCGGTTATGTCAACCCTGACAAAAAGAATTGGTAATCCTTAAACACACACACACACACACATATATACATGTACATATAGTAATAAAAGGCAAATCGCTTTAAATTATAATAATGAATCCATATGTTTAGAAAACACTCGTAGCTTCACAAACTGATAATTATGTAGGGTAAACAGTGTATGTTAATTAAGACGTACTTTTACCTACCTTTATTATATTTTTAAGGCTGCTAAACAGATATCTATTTTTACGAAATCTAATAAAAATATCATCAACTGCTCTAAAATCCCAAACTTTTCCTTCATTTTTAGTTCTGCAATCTTTTTTATAACATTTGTTAAGTTCATTTGATCGGAAATTTATATTGAACTTGAAGTCAAAAATTTATCACAATTTTTCCTCTCTATTAAGTAAAATGAAAAATAATTGCCTTTATCACACGAATTTTGAGGTTTTGATTCAAATAAGCCTTGCACTCGGGACAACAAAATATTAAATTTAATATAGAATTTAAAACACAAAATTATTAAATAAGATGGTATAGTTAAATATAATTTTAATATTTATATACTAAAACAAAACTATGAATAACTATGCAAAATAATAATTTAGATGCTTGCTGATATATAACAATGAAAAACACATCATAAATTCATATAAGTATTTCTATAATTCCATTAATTAAAAGAATAGATAATTCCGTTAGTTTTCGCAATAAATTCAGTAATATAGAGGTTGATTCGAGAATTTATATCCACATCTGAAAGAATTAGGATAAAAAATTTCATTAAGATTTAATCGGAATATTATTAAATAATTAAGTAAGTGGAATGCATTAATTTCGATTGAAAAGAAAAAAATCTACCTCTAAAAATAATGATAAAAAAATCGATAAGAATTTCGATTACTTCAGCTGCTAAATCGATTAATCAGCCCGAAAGCGATGCTCAGTTATCTTCTCTGACGTCAAGCCAACTATTGTTCAATTTTCACATCAATCAATATACTTTGTAAAATCCTAGTTTGAGATTCCAAGCGTATTCAATCATTTATTTATTAATGCGTTACCAATAAACAGGAATTCATTACCGCATTTTCGGTCATTAATCATAGGGTTAAAAAGATGTCAGGTGACAGTAGTGACAACTAATTACTTAACGATATCTATTAAGTGAAAATCAATAGCATCAATGCTTTCAGAGCTGCAACGACGAATCGTCACCCATGCGCAGTACATCGGGTAACTTGCTTCATTACGAATTATATGAATTATTGGGACTAACACCTGACATATTGTTAAGAGTAATTCCGCGTCGAAATATCTTAATTAAGGGCTTGATGGGGGAGTACAGAAATGTAAACTTGATACAATTCAATTTGAATAATATCACTGAGGATTAAATAGCTTATTAAAACGTGACTAACAAATATCTGATGAAAGAATCCGATTAAAACAGTTTTGATATAATTTTATTTTGAATTTTGTAAGGAAATGAAGCGTATATATCGTAGAAGGAAATATATGAATGGTATAAATATTGCGGGATTATCAATAGAAATTCTCGTTAAGTTAAATTATACCCTTTAATAAGAAATACAAGGAATTCCTTTTTGCTCTTTTTTCATTGTTGGGGTACATATGCCCAGATGCATTTTTTCATTCGGATTACTGGAATGCTGGTTAATTTATCGTGAATAATGCAATTAAGATATTCAACAAGTCGTAGCTAATTCAAAAGTAATGTTTTCTTATTATGAAACAGCTATTTCATTACTGGTTTTATTGCAGTACGAGATTTTTGAGGAAAAATAAGCTGTAGTTGTACGTATAATATGCAATATTTTTATCCTTTCTTAACCCTAAAGCCTTACGATTAGTAGGATAGGTAGTAGCTGAATCTCAGTTGTTTAAGACGTTGGACTATTATGCAAAATACTGTATCTTTATTCATAATCATGATATAGTCCTTTGTTTGTGATGTCTTTTTATGGCACAATGGACTATTTCCATCTGGGCAGGAAAGTTCGGGATCTTAACTTCACCCATTGTATAGTTTTTTTTAGTTTGTAATACTTTTTATCATGTCTTCAACATACAGCCTTCAGATTAGTAGAGTAGGTAAGAGTTGGACCTTGGGACCTCAAGCCTTTCGACTATCACAGAAAATACTGTATCTTCATTCAGTATCAAGGTACAGTCTTTTGTATGACTCAGTGGAATATTTGCATGTAGGAAGGATAGTACTTGATCTTAAGTTCAGGACCTCGCTAGTTTTTGAATTCTGAATACCGTATCTAGATTAAGAGCCAAGATACAACATTTCGTATTACTTAACCCCTTAAAGTGCCCGCTCGAGTTAACTCGAGCATGCTAAACGCCAAACTGTGCACACTCGAGATAATTCGAACAGCGTTGTACTTTATGTTGCTATAATTTTTCACACTCGAATGCTATCAAGAATTGAAAATAACAATGTGGAAAAAAAAAAACTCAATCATTTTATTGATATTTATCATCTACATGGGATTGTAAACTATAACACTTACTTATTCAAGTATAAAATATAATTTTTTTTTCTCTACTTATCGCTTATTTATCTCTTCCTTGTGTTTTTTACATTAAAAAAATTGATTTTTTTTGGCCGGCCTGTTTTCAAAAACACTGCATTAAGGGGTTAATGGACTTAGTATTTGGGGAGAAAATCTATTTCATCCGAACTTTCAGACGTTCAGTTTTCTTTTAATTTCCAAAAAGCAGTTTAATGTGTCTCATAGCAAAGTTAAATAAAGGAAAATTATAATACTGGACAAAAGAATCATTTGAATTATTTGCAGCATGACTGATTCTGACAAAAATACATGACTTTATTATCTTGCTATAAGTTAATATGCACAGAAGAGCCAAAACATTATGATAATTTTGAAATTTTTATTAATTTTTACTACCGAAAATATGCCTAGCGATTGATCTGTTTGCTAACATTGGGCATTTAAAGATCACACTCACACTTTCCATTGAAATTTCCGTTACTTGTAAAATTAGGGGACAACCTTTGTAAATTATTCTTTAAAAATTTGAATTTTTTTATTATTTGTTATTATTAAAAATATGTTTATTTTTAAATTTATAATTTTTTTAAAGAAAATGGTATTAAAAGTTAACTTTATTTGGCTGGATAAATTGTCAACAATAGAATAAACTAGCAAGAAGATTCAAAATATTTCACCTCCTAAATTTTTTCTTTTCGGTAATCTTACTTAATATTAACAAAACCCTTTATATAATAGGTTTCAACATATTGCCATACATGCAAGTTAAGAAAAGTAGAGTTAATCCTATGATACATCAAGATCGAAATTCGATATCAATTTCTGAAATTTTAGGCATTATTCATTTAGTTTTTAGTTTTTTGTAAAAGGAGGAAGAGGTGATTATTGAAGACTACCTTTATTTAGTTGATCATTTTTCACATAATATATCAACATGAGAAATGAAAGTTTTTCTGCAGTTAATTTTGATTTCTTATATTGATTATGTTGTTTCAATTTTTTATGTTTCTTATGTCCACTGGTCAATCTTTCTTGGAACCTCTAGTGTTTAGTTCGCAAAACTTCAACAAACAAGAACCTTTAAACAACAGGTTTTATTAGATTATCACCCCGCAAGATACAAAGAAAAAAAAAGCGTTAATCCTATCACCCATCGACATCGGAATAAGATTTAATTTTCTGAATATTAAGACATTAAGCGGGATCATCGTGCATCATTTTCGGTGTCTAAAGACAGGTCGGCAACGGGCATTGGCCAGGAAACACGATCTAATGATGCAAGTGTGCTGTTCACGTATGCTAGACTAGCCCTTACTCACCAATTAACAAAGAGCTTTTATTCTTTGTTTCATTTTTATCTGACACGAAGACTCTATCTTTCTTCCTGTCAGAAAGGATGTTTCTATTTGGTGACGAACTGGGTCAGGAGTGGAACGATGTTCAAGTGAGAATAGTGTGATTCCAACACGTGTAATGGATAGTGGGAATATATCCCCGCCGAACTTTTGGAGATCTGAGCTTCGATTAAATAGAAGATAAGATGCATAATACCTATGGGAGAATCATTCTGAATGCGAGAATATTGCAGCTTTTAGAAAGGTTTATCCATCAACTTATTTATGGATCTTGAGAATTATTCATGTTTATATCTTATAAAGACTAATGATATTGATCTTTTGTCCCAGAACTATGGAACACTAAAGAAGTAATAAGGGAAGGGGGAATAATGCTTCGATAAACTTGAATCTGAAAATATTTCGTATGAAAATTGTGCCACGAGAAAAATCACAGTAATGATGTTTGCCTTGTAACACAATGAAAATGCTATGGTAATGGCATACGAATATAATAATTATGGTAATGTGATGATCTTGGCTAACAGTAATAGTATATTTTATACATTTACTCGTGTATAAATTTAACATTTAAATTGTGTCTTAAAAGGAAATGTTAGAAATTTTTTCTTTCATCCTGTTTTATAAACGATATAAAGGAGTTAGTGGTTCTAAAAAAAAAAACATTTTTTGTTCTAACGCAAGAGGGTATGACTTTAGTTTATTTACCTAGTCAAAAAGTCATCTAGAAACTATGTGATTTACTCTTTGACAAAAATATGCATAATGCTAGAAATAATGCTTAAAAATATGTTTATAACAAATAAATGTAAGGGAAGATAACTTCAAAATAGAAATATTTTAGTACTGATATGTGAGTTTTTTAACCCTATACTGCCCGATTTGTATTTTACAGCTGTATTTTTTCAAGCATACATTTGGAAAAAGGCAATATTTAAAAACAAACTTAAAAAAATTCTTCTTGAATTTTACTTTTTTTTTACTGTTCTTTAACGAAAAATTGTGTTTGACATATACATGAATTTAACTCAATATTAGTTATAAATAACCTTAATAATTTTGTGAAATATATTGTTAGAAAATAAAGATAAATGCCTTGTTTAACTAAGGGAGAAAATTCTTTTGTTCGAGTGTCAAAAATACACGCAAAATGTATAATACCCAAGTACCTAAAGTGTAATACATAAAGTTTGTTTATAAAGATCTAAAAATGAATTACTTCCCTACAGAAAGTCGGAATGAAAAGTATAAAATTATTGATTTGCAAATGAATGTAAAATAAACACATATTTTTTCGAAGATATAATCCTGTTTTATATGTTTTAGTATAGAAATTTTGATTTATTTTAGGATTAATACAATAACAGAAATTTTTAAACATAAAATATTGCTAGTGGTTTTCTTTCAATTTTCTGTTCCTTTACTTTATTTTCATATTTTTTTATGTTATTTATGTATATTATTTGACATGTTAATGAGTATACGATTTAACATGTATAATAAAACCACAGTTATTTAAATACATACAATGATAATTCAAGCTGAAACTATTTTTAATCACTTACTCTTGAATTATTAAAATGAATAAGATGTTGTTTTCAGGATATTAAAGCATAGAGTTAAATGATCGGGGTAATATCTAAAGGCAGATCATTTATTCCAATTTATCAATTTTTCTTTCATTTATATTGTAAAAAGTTTTCATTAAAGCAGCACCTTCTGGTGGGCAGGAAATAGCTGTTTGCTGCTAATTTTTATTTAACGTTCTACCTTAATCACGTTGAATTCTACAATTTTACAATCACCCAGGAAAGGTTTTACAGATATAAACTACTTTACTTAGCAGGTTCAATCAGTTGGAATATATATGCTAAGTAAATAACTTTCAAACAATTTAAATTATTATTATGTCTATACGACAGTACTATTAAAATCCAAATATAATTATTCTCCACTTTCTGGGCATATTTGCAAAGAAAATAGATTTCAAAAGTTCAATCAGTTGGAATATATATATATATATATATATATATATATATATATATATATATATATATATATATATATATATATATATATATATATATATATATATATATATATATATATATATATATATATATATATATATATATATATATATATATATATATATATATATATATATATATATATATGTATATATATATATATATATATATATATACTAAATAAATAACTTTTAAACAATTTAAATTATTATTGTGTCTATACGACAACACTATTAACATCCAAATATCATTTGGTCATCTTATAGCTTCCAATTTGACGTGGACCTTTTAAGAGAATTTTAGTAGTGATATAGTTTGGAGATTTATGATCGACTGTTTTGCTACCCTAAGGCTAATGATACCGGGACCTACTGCTTAAAGCCGATTCCGGTTGGCTTCGAACGTTTAT